>JAUIMM010001089.1:2357500-2957500 GCA_031769625.1 Taudactylus pleione
GTGCGGCTACTGCGTACACAATTCACAAACACAGAAAATATTTTTTTATTTTGTTCGGAGTGTACTTTGGGGGTTACAGCACCCTTTAATGGTCAAGCCAGCCGGCCCTTTACTTATGACACAGGCGCACGCTTGGCACTACTTTGTTGATGCACGTGCGGCTACTGCGCACACAATTCACAAACACAGAAAATATTTTTTTATTTGGTTTGGAGTGTACTTTGGGGGTTACAGCACCCTTTAACGGTCAAGCCAGCCGGCCCTTTACTTATGACACAGGCGCACGCTTGGCGCTGCTACTTTGTTGATGCACGTGCGGCTACTGCGCACACAATTCACAAACACAGAAAATATTTTTTTATTTTGTTCGGAGTGTACTTTGGGGGTTACAGCACCCTTTAACGGTCAAGCCAGCCGGCCCTTTACTTATTACACAGGCGCACGCTTGGCACTACTTTGTTGATGCACGTGCGGCTACTGCGCACACAATTCAAACACAGAAAATAATTTTTTTTTGGTTTGGACTGGAGTGTACTTTGTGGGTTACAGCACCCTTTAATGGTCAAGCCAGCCGGCCCTTTACTTATGACACAGGCGCACGCTTGGCACTACTTTGTTGATGCACGTGCGGCTACTGCGTACACAATTCACAAACACAGAAAATATTTTTTTATTTTGTTCGGAGTGTACTTTGGGGGTTACAGCACCCTTTAACGGTCAAGCCAGCCGGCCCTTTACTTATGACACAGGCGCACGCTTGGCACTACTTTGTTGATGCACGTGCGGCTACTGCGCACACAATTCACAAACACAGAAAATATTTTTTTATTTTGTTCGGAGTGTACTTTGGGGGTTACTGCACCCTTTAACGGTCAAGCCAGCCGGCCCTTTACTTATGACACAGGCGCACGCTTGGCACTTCTTTGTTGATGCACGTGCGGCTACTGCGCACACAATTCACAAACACAGAAAATATTTTTTTTTTGGTTTGGACTGGAGTGTACTTTGTGGGTTACAGCACCCTTTAACGGCCAAGCCAGCCGGCCCTTTACTTATGACACAGGCGCACGCTTGGCACTACTTTGTTGATGCACGTGCGGCTACTGCGTACACAATTCACAAACACAGAAAATATTTTTTTATTTTGTTCGGAGTGTACTTTGGGGGTTACAGCACCCTTTAATGGTCAAGCCAGCCGGCCCTTTACTTATGACACAGGCGCACGCTTGGCACTACTTTGTTGATGCACGTGCGGCTACTGCGCACACAATTCACAAACACAGAAAATATTTTTTTATTTTGTTTGGAGTGTACTTTGGGGGTTACAGCACCCTTTAATGGTCAAGCCAGCCGGCCCTTTACTTATGACACAGGCGCACGCTTGGCGCTGCTCCTTTGTTGATGCACGTGCGGCTACTGCGCACACAATTCACAAACACAGAAAATATTTTTTTATTTTGTTCGGAGTGTACTTTGGGGGTTACAGCACCCTTTAACGGTCAAGCCAGCCGGCCCTTTACTTATGACACAGGCGCACACTTGGCACTACTTTGTTGATGCATGTGCGGCTGCTGCGCACACAATTCACAAACACAGAAAATATTTTTTATTTGGTTCTGAGTGTACTTTGGGGGTTACAGCACCCTTTAATGGTCAAGCCAGCCGGCCCTTTACTTATGACACAGGCGCACGCTTGGCACTACTTTGTTGATGCACGTGCGGCTACTGCGCACACAATTCACAAACACAGAATATATTTTTTTATTTTGTTTGGAGTGTACTTTGGGGGTTACAGCACCCTTTAATGGACAAGCCAGCTGGCCCTTTACTTATGGGACACAGGCGCACGCTTGGCGCTGCTCCTTTGTTGATGCACGTGCAGCCACAGTGCACACAATTCACAAACACAGAAAATACATTTTTTTTTTGTTTGGAATGTACTTTGGGGGTTACAGCACCCTTTAATGGACAAGCCAGCCGGCCCTTTACTAATGGGACACAGGCGCACGCTTGGCGCTGCTCCTTTGTTGATGCACGTGCAGCCACAGTGTACACAATTCATAAACACAGAAAAATATATATTTTTTAGCACTTGGGGGGAGCACCCCTGACGGACAGAGCACCCCCTGGACAACACTACAGCACCCCTTTAGGACTGGGACATTGCACAAGACTTTGGAGTGGACACAGCCCCTATGGACAACTGACTGCACAACACAGTCCAGCCAGCCCCTATGGACCTTGAAGTAGTGGACACAGCCCCTATGGACAACAGCAGCACAGCGCAGCACAGCACAACACTACACTGCACTACACTACACTACACAGCCCAGCCAGCCCTAACTCCCACCCTCCCTCTTCACTGTCCACAGCCGAGTGAGAAAATGGCGCCGACGCGGGTACCTTATATAGAATCCAAAACACGCGAGACCCGGAAGGCAGGATGATGACGTTTTGCCTCGATTTCAGATCCGAGACAGGCGGGAAAAGTCGAGCCTGACTCGGATTGGCCTCGGATCGGGGGGGCTCGGGAGGGTTCGGCTTTCAGAAATCCGAACCCGCTCACCCCTAATATATACATATATGCATGTGAACCACTATCCTGAATGTGTATAGTATAGTACATTTGGGACGTCATTACACATAGGGGCATTGGAATAATTCATAAAGATACCTCTACGGGAGTGTACCTACTATGCCACATGTAAGCAACATGTGAGTTCATAATGAACACATACAGATGAAAATCGTCTCAATGTGATATTGAAAAGATAATCGGAGTGTTTTCCAGTACGATACCAATAGTTTTTTTTACATAAGGACCACCCGTGGAGAGACAAACGAAACTGAGACATCCTTTTATCGTATTTTGTGAAACTACTAAGCGCCGATGGTCTGGTAATTATTTATGATTGTTATTTATATGCTTGTGCGAATTTGGTGGTTCTCTGTTATACCAAGTGTGGCAGCTGGTTGTCTTTGCGCCTTGGAGATCTATCCAAATATTATTTTTCCTATTCTGCACACCAGTGGTTTGATATATTTATCCGAAACTTTTTTTCTGTAAAAAAAATTAGCTTGATAAAAATGCCACAATGTCTTACATACTGTAGATCTCAAATATACACCTTTACATAAGTCTACATAGATGGTTCCTGTCTTAGGGGGGTATTTATCAAAGACTGAAAAGAGAGGAAATTGTGAGAGATAAAGCACTAACCAATCAGCTCCTAACTTACATTTTATAGGCTGTGTTTGAAAAACGACAGTTAGGAGCTGATTGGTTAATACATTTTCTCTCACAATTGTATCTCTCATCAAGCATTGATACATAGGTCCCTAATAGTACGCATCCGGTTACTTTGGTATCAGGATGCATAGTCTCATCATATGGACCTCATTTATCAACGCGTTTTTTCATTCCCGAGTGATAAAACTTGCTGTGTATGATAATGGTGCTCCAGCCAATCAGCTTCCAACTGTCATCTGTTTGAAAAATGACGGTTAGGAGCTGATTGGCTGGAGCACCATTATCAAACGCAACAAGTTTTATCACTCGTTGTGAATGACAAAACTTGTTGATAAATGAGGTCCAAAGGTATTAAAAACAGTCCCTTGCTATCTGTTCATTCAGCTCAAGTTGCTGAAATAATTGCTCTTGCGATTATCCTTGCAGAATTAAAACATGTCACTATTTAGATTGACTCTCAATATGCGTTTGGCATAGTGATCGATTATGGACAGTTATGGAAATAAACTGGATTCCTCAGATCAGGGGGGGGGGGGGGGGCATGAATTAAGAATGGACCTTATGTTGCATAATTACTTGTTCCCACTCTATTGCTGCTGTAATTAAATGTCCAGTTAATTTAAAACCACATGTCGATCTTCCTATAGTATAGGAAATGCTTTAGCTGTTCTGCAGCCAAAATTCTGTCCCTTTCTTCCCCTTTAGCAATAAGGCAGAGCTTTCACTTTCAGCTGATTTGTCTCCAATGACTTCCCTTCAGGATATATTCAACTAAAAGAATCAAGCCGCAGAATCATACAAATGTACCCTTAGACTGGCAGGATGCTCGCTGCATTCTGCTAAATGTTTGTGCTGTACTGATGGTTAACTACCAGGGCCTTTAACAGTTTCTCCAATATCTTGCTCAAGGGTTAGGTATGATCAGATGTATCCTCATACACCCAGGGGTACATTTACAATATATTATTTACTGCGGGTAAATCACACATTTACTAATACTTCAAAAGCCAAATCAAAAATTGTCTGTTAGTAAATGTGTGATTTAGCCCCAGAAACACAATATCGATTTAAATCGATCAAAATGGACCTTTAGTAAATATACCCCCAAGCTTGAACACGCGATATGGCGAGAGACGCCTGGCGCGACTGAGCCACACCGAGCAGCAAAATACCAAGCGTACGCCCAGCACTCCGCTCACCCTGACTGGAGTACGATCAGGAAATTAGAGGGAAATCATCAAAGGGAACTGTCTTCATAATCGCCGAACCGGAAGTGATGGGAAAACCACTTCCGGTGACATGATCACTGCTAGCCTTAAAAGGAGGGCTAATTCATTTCTGCACACAAGCCTTGATAAAGTGTTATACAGCTCGAAACGCGTCGGCGCTTGTGTGCAGTAACTACCAACTTTCACCTACCATTAAGCCTGTGAGTGTCTGGACCAGGGTGGTGTCCGTAACCCCTTAACCCAGATTGACACTCACCATCATTATATGGTACTATGGACTATAGTTTTTTTAGTTTATACGACTAATAAGAGCTATATGAGCTCAGTGCACTTTATCTATCCATGGTACAATGGTAATTGTATTTATTGCTTACTTCAGCTTTATCTATCTGTGCACTTTAATTTGGGCTATTTGCTGCTGTAATACATGCACTTTATGGAACTGTATATTATGCTATTTTTATGATTATAGGTATATTTCTTTTATTGTTCTATGCTATTGAAACTTTTTTCGCAATAAAGTTCAGTTTTGCCACTGATCACTGGAAGACGCTGTGATTACTTATACCTGTAGCGCTAATGTCACTATACGCTAATTCTTACCAGAGGCACCAGGCTGTGACCTCAATCACACAGTAATTCATTTTAAACACATACAAAGTCGCAGGTGAAGCACAACGGAACTTGGCGTGAAATAAAGCTGCGACCGTTGCATCGTAGCCCTTCTTATACACTTTCAGACTCAGGGGTCTATTTACTAAGCAGTGTTAGGAGACAGAGTGAAAAGTGATAAGGTGCCAGCCAATCAGCTCCTAACTGTCATTTTTCAAACACAGCCTGTGAGATGACAGTTGGGAGCTGAGTGGCTGGCACCTTATCACTTTTCACTCTGTCTCCTAACACTGCTTAGTAAATAGACCCCACAGTCTCTCAGAGATGTACAAATGTCATACATTAAATTGATAGGTGTGGTCTAGCTAAGTAGTTTTGTCTCTTCCCACTGTTTTATCCAGGTGAATAAGATGCGCGTTTTGAGCAAATAAAATATGGCGCTCTGTAAGGGGCTGTTTGGCACAACTGAGGCTGCGGTATGTGAGGACACATCTGTATGTCAACATGAGAATGTCAACTGGGATATAATGTTGACTTTAACCATGTCGACATTTATCACACAGACACCGATTATGTCGACATAATACATGGCTGCAACTAGGGGGGGGCTAAGGGGGCACGTGACCTGGGGGCCGGACTTGAGGGAGTGCCCGGGGAGAGGCTACCGGGCGGCTAGGCTGCTGCTCTTGTGGGCTTGCAGCCGCATCCCGGCCTTGAGAGGCACAGAGACACTGTCAGTCTAATGTGGTGCCGGTCGCAAGCCAATCAGTGCTTGCGGACCGGCAGCCAATCAGCAAGGGCTGCCGGTCCGTGAGCTCCAATTGGTTTGCAAGTGGCGCCACATTACAATGACAGCAGTACTGACAGTTCCCCAGCATGTGGCAGTCCCATCCCGCGCCACCCCGAGCTCACCCACCGCACGGCCCTGGCAGGTAAGAGAAGGGAGATGGGGCCTTACTGTGGCTTAATGTAAAAGAGGCCTTACTATAGCATAATGTGTAAGGGGCCTTACTATGGCATAATGTAAAGGGGCACTTACTGTGGCATAATATGTAAGGGGCCTTACTGTAGCATAATGTATAAGGGGCATTACTGTGGCATAATATGTAAGGGGCCTTACTGTAGCATAATGTATAAGGGGCATTACTGTGGCATTATGTGTAAGGGGCATTACTGTGGCATAATATATATGGGGCATTACTGTGGCATAATGTATATGAGGCATTACTGTGGCATAAATGTATAAGGGGCATTACTGTCACATAATGTATAAGGGGCATTACTGTGGCTTAATGTGTAAGGGGCATTACTGTGGCATAATGTGTTGTAAGGGAAATTACTGTGTGGCGTAATGGGTTGTAAGGGTCGTTAATGTGTGGCATAATGTGTTATAAGGGGCAGTTATGTGTCACAAAACCACACACCCTTTTCATCCTTTATGTTGTATTTTTTTTGTGGGCGCCAAATTATGGTCTTGCCCCGGGTGACAAAAATCCTAGTTTCGGCCTTAGAATTTTAGCATATCGTCCCTGGTGGCCCAGTGGTCACTTACCTGGTCCCAGGGCAGGAGCATCTCCAGCGGCGGCTTCTGGGTCCCAACGGTCATGTGATCATCGGTTCCAGCGGAGTCATCTGATGTGCCAGTGTTCCACTAAGTACAGCCCCCTATCCCTAACTATAATCTGTACCCTTAATCCTCCTGCTAGTGCCTAACCCTAACCTATCCCTCTGTAGCCCAACCCTAACTTCTCCCTAGTGCCTAACCCAGTGATTTTCATACTTTTTCAACTTGAGGCACACTACGTAAGATTTTAAACTTGCCAAGGCACACCATCCAGCGATGCGGCGTGCGCGACCTATGAAAAACATGAATATTGGCTCCCACATGAAAAAAATACACCCATTGGCCTTTCAGGAACAAAACACACTACATTGGCCTCCACAGGAACAAAACACACTACATTGGCCTCCACAGGAACAAAACACACTACATTGGCCTCCACAGGAACAAAACACATTACATTGGCCCCCACAGGAACAAAACACACTACATTGGCCTCCACAGGAACAAAACACATTACATTGGCCTCCACAGGAACAAAACACACTACATTGGCCTCCACAGGAACAAAACACACTACATTGGCCTCCACAGGAACAAAACACACTTCATTGGCCTCCACAGGAATAAAACACACTACATTGGCCTCCACAGGAACAAAACACACTACATTGGCCTCCACAGGAACAAAACACTTCATTGGCCTCCACAGGAACAAAACACACTTCATTGGCCTCCACAGGAACAAAACGCATTGCATTGGCCTCCACAGGAACAAAACACTTCATTGGCCTCCACAGGAACAAAACACACTACATTGGCCTCCACAGAAACAAAACACATTATATTGGCCTCCACAGGAATAAAACTCACATATATTTGCCGGCACAGGAATGAAATGCACATACATTGGCCCCAGATAAATAAAACACACATACATTGGCCCCCACAGACAGGGACGTTTTAAGAGAGGAGGGGGCCCGTGTGGAGACTCAATGCGGGCCCCGTCCTCTCTCTTGCGGTGCCATGGCGGGTGGTATGGCAGTAGATTCTGGCTTAGTTCTATTATAGATACGCCCCTGTTGCTCCCCCAAAAAAACAAATCACACTGGCTCCTACATAAAAATAAATTTTAATTTACCTGCCCCTCATCAGCTGGGGGTGCACACAGTACAGAACTTGCAGAGCTGTCAGCAGCATCCAGGTGGAAGGGAGGGATGGCTGACTGGCGGGGCGGGGGCAGACTGGCAACAAGACAAGATAAATAAAGTACCAACCAATCAGCCCCTAACTGTCATTTTTCAAACACAGTCTGTAAAGTTACAGTTAGAAGCTGATTGGTTGGTACTTTATCTCCGTCCACTTTATCTCTCTCCAAGGCTTAGTACATCTCCCCCAATGTTGGCATTTCACATGTCGACATTCTGAGAATGCTGACATGTTGCCTGTTGATACAGTATTTTAACTGTCAACAAGGTCGTGTCAACATTCTGAATATCAACATTGTTATTGTTGAGCTAATGACTATGAACCGCAGTGCACGTGCGCGAACTAGCCATTGCGATCTGGACCACGATTGCAGTGACTACGCAGACCCATCGCAGAGTGATTGACAGGAAGTGCCATTTGGGGGAGGTGACGGGGGGGTGGTCGGCTGAACGCAGGCGTGCCAGTGCTTTTGAATGCTGTTGAAGGGATGTGCATAAATTATTCACTGCGATGCCCTACACAGCCTGAGGCCTGATAGCGTGCAATGAAGTTAGCAATTTCTGAGTAAGGTCAGGGCTTGTGCAAGTGTGTGTGAGGCTGCGATGGTACTCGATTCTACCAATGGTTTAGCAGTCTTGCTAAACATTACGGATGAGTGGTAAGTAAAGTGGGCATCCTTGTGTAGTGCAGTGGTGGCATTGCGATCACAATGGATTAGCATACTATCGCAGGTGAACTGCGTGAGTAATCGCTATTGCATTCACAGTTGAGTACGGTAGTGAATTAGGCCCTACTGTATATCCCCTTGCTCAAATATATCATACTTTGGCACACATACTCAGGAGGGTTGATCTATAGCACAGCAAGATGGCTAAACCTGTGCTATGTGCCAGGCTTACAATGTGGCTGAAAAATTTTAAATGATGCATAGTGGTGAATCCAATTAGGTGCGAGGTGCTGTTTTCTCTGTGAATTCATTTTGCAATCCAATTAGCAACTCGCATATTTCCGTTTGCACCTCCCTGAGATATGGTAGGGAAAATCTTTATTTTAAGGTTAACATGTCGGAACACCATGCAGAACCCCTTGTACAATAGTTACATTTCATTTTTGTGGGGTTATAAAATGGCCTCAAATTACCCCCAAATCAATCTATTTTGCTTTATGCACCCCAAATTTACAGTATTTTATTTTTTTATTTTCAATAATTGCCTTTTATATATATTTTTTTATTTTTTTAAAGCCACCTCAAAGTATCCCAAAAGCATCTTTTTTCCTACTTTTTTTTTGCATTTTTAGTTTTCTTCATATAAAAGTAAACAAATAAAACTTTGCTTTTTATAATGTTTTTACTTTAAAAAAAATTAAAAAAACAAAACAGCTATTTAACCACTTAACTGACGAATTCTTTTGCCAAAAACCGCTCCAAAATTGTCGGTTTCTTTTATGATTGAATTAGGTCAAGAACATAATTTTAAACTTATCCATCACTATTTTATATTAAAAAAATATTTTTTTAAAAGACAGTATACCATAAAAATAGCAATTTGTATGTTATACTGCAGTGATGGCCATTGACAGCTGTACCATCGATGGTTCAACAATCGTTAGAAGCCATCAATTGTTTAGCGATTGGTTGAGGAAATCTGTGTAGACCACAACTGCCGATGTTTCAGAAACATCGATTGAGGGTTGCCAATGGCAAACCACTTGTTTTCAGTAAGACCATCGATGGTTTACAAACCATCGATGGTCGGTTGCCACTCCAAATCAGAGGCTCTGCGATATCTATTGATTATTTATATATATATATATATACACACATATATATATATATATATACACACACACATATATATATATATATATATACATAAATATATATACACACACTTACAGTGTGTGTGTATATATATATATATATATACACATACATATATGTAAAAAAATATATTCCATATATATATATATATGTATATATATATGTGTGTATATGTTTTTATATATATATATATATATGTATATATATATAATGGCCTGGCCCTTATACAAACGGGCATAATTAGGGAGGAGGAGGAGGAGCTGCTGAGGCCGGAGGGAGTGGCCCTGAACATAGCAGAGCGGCGGCTACCAGAGTCGCCGCTGCGGCTACCAGAGTCGCCGGAGCCGCAGTGGGAGGATGTCCCGCTGGCAGCCCGGATACAGTGATCGGGTCACCGCAGCAGCCACGGCTACATAAGCCCTGGCTGCTGGAAGTTGCTAGCCCATGGAAGCTCGCCGGGAGGGGGGTGCTGATGGTGCCCGATCACTGTGGCCAGCAGTGATCGGGACACAAAGGAGGGGGAGCCGCGGGTGTAGAGGGACCAGAAGGTCTCTCTGATATAGGCGGCAGTGGGAAGTTTAACTTTCCATAGCCGCCAAGTGGCCATTTCTGACTGGTCGTATCAGATACGACCAAGGGCCTGATTCAGAGCTGAACACTCTGACCAGAGCGCTCGCTCTGAATCAGGGCCCTCCTCCCTAAAAATGGAGCGTCCTCTTGGACGCTCGCATAGCTGTGGGTGACCACCCACAGCATATGCGAGCGTCCATTATGATGGTCGCGATGGCCTTGACCATCGCGACCATCGAGCTTGCGACGGAGACCCTGCGGTAGGGTCTCACTGCCGCAAGCCCAGGAGTGATTTTGGCTCTATCAGAGCCAAAATCACTCCCACTGACATCACTAGTGATGTCAGTGGGGCCGGCTCCAGACGGTAGGCGTTCCCATGGGAACGCCTCCGTCTGGCAGGCACGCCCACCAAAGGGGGCATGCTGTCAATCAACATCGACAGCACGCCCCCTTTGGTGCGAGACCCGGAGCGACAGCTTGGCTGTCGCAGTCCGGGTCTCGCGCATGCGCACGACGGAGCTCCCTCCGACGCGCGCATGCGCAGTGGGGGAACATCGACCCGTTTGCGAGCGTCCTTTGCTCGTGAACGGATCTGAATGACACCCCATGTCAGGGAAAGCCCAGTCTGGTATGGTCGTATCTGATACGACCGTGCCAGGCAAGTGGTTAATGCTGTTTAAATACTTCCAATACTTTTCTTATGTCCACTAACCATCTTCTGTATGATAGTGCAAACAAAATTGTCAGTTTTTTGAGGGTCAAGGATGGTCAACCCACTTTTTCATATACTTCTCTCACATCACATTTGGCTGACAATTCTCAAACCCCCGCTGCAAGTACCGTGAATAGGCATTTTTAATGTGATTGGAGAATTCTTGGGTGTGTGCATTCGTGCAAGGTCTGCGAGTTTCATTAAACAAACTCGCAACTCGTGCCTAATTGGATTGACCCAATAGCAGACTTGCCGACATTTAGCTCCCTCCTTTCGGGCTTACAGAGGGGCGTGTTGCGGTCAAAGGGGGCGGGACCCGGCAGCGACTCGTCATTGGGAGCGGAGCATGGGGGCGTGACAGTGCGATCGCGTCATCTTGGCTCCGCCCCCTCTTCACAATGCCGATATTAATGGCATTGTGGAGCAAATGCCAGGCTTTATACTTACAACTGCGCGGGGTGCAGACACGTCGCCGGAGGTCGGGAGACTTGCCTGCCTTCCAAGAAGGTTAAGAGCGGCACCCGATTTTCGGGAGGCTCCCGGTCAAATCGTGAGGGTAGGCAAGTACGTATGACCCATAGTCTGTTGTAAATATTCAAATTGACTCCTTTCAAAGAAATATGTTATACTTTTCTATATGTGCTTGTAATTGAGGGCCTGATTTAGAGCCGGACGCTATTTGCGGACGGTCGTTCCTAAAAAGGGTCCGGCTATTTAAATTGAGCGCTCGCTAATTGCGGTTTTGTTGACGCCTCTATGTCTGAGCGAGTGAACGAAAAATGCGCTCGCTATTTTGTAAGACGCCCCTTTGCCGTTCGCATCACACGTCATCTCCGGTATTTTATTAGATTAATCGGGTACATCGAAAGGCATCTGAACTGCTCGCAGTGCTTGTGGTAGGTTTATCCTACCGCAATCACTGTGAGCAGTTCAAGCTAAAAGACAACCAAGTGACGTGGTCGATGACGCTCCTTTACTAATTATGCACTCCCATTAAACGCCCTTTTTACCGTTAGGCACGCCTGCGTTCGGATCTCCACTCCCCCGTTTTCAAGCACCTTCCCCTGTTACCACCCACAAACGGTACATTCTGTCAATCAAATTAGCAGCCCCTCGCTGTTTTGCGAGCGCTCGATTTCCGACCGCAATGACTGGTTTGCGCATGCACATTACGACGCATGCGCAGTTGTGCAAACATCGCTCATAGCGAACGAGCGGCCGCTTACGAGCGGCTCTGAATCAGGCCCTGAGTGTGTACTTAGGTCCTGATTCAGCTTCAGACGGAATAACTAAGCTGCTCGCAAGCAGCTTAGCTATTCCGTATGTGCTGTAATGCTAATGCAGCAGGAGGCATAACGCTGCTTGCTGCATTACGTATCTGAGCTGCGTTGTCTAACGCAGCATCGGATACTCTGTGGACCATCGGCTGGTTAAGGTGACCCATGGGGTCATCCAGCCGGCTGTGACAGCCGATGGAGATCCTGGCCTCTTCCCACCACCCAACTGCGGCGACACGCCTCTGTTTCAGGAAACGGAGGCCATCACCGCCCCCTCCCCACCCCCAAATGGCAGCAGACTGTCAATCACTGACAGTCTGCTAACAGTTTATGTGTGGGCTCGACGACCCGGTCTGCACATGCACAGAACGTGTCTGGAGCCTGCACAGATTCCCGAACATCGGGAATCTGCATTGAGCAGTGCACTGACGTGTTAGGCCATTAGAACGGATTGGAGCCTACCCATGTGCAAAGCCACACACCTCTGTAGTTAAAGTTAGTAATTGTAATGGTAGATACTGTACCAGTATTAAGCCACATACCACTGCAGTTACATTTATTAACTGTAATCATAGGGGATGGGTACGGGATGCTGACGCTCGTGATCCCGGCGGTCAGAATCCCGTAGCCGGCATCCCAACAGGGATTAGGATACTGTTGGTCAGTATCCTAACCTCCCCCTTTCCCTACCCCTAACCCTCCCTTTCAGGTGCCTAAACCTACCCTCCCCCCTTTGCCTAAACCTAACCATCCCCACACCCTAAACTTAACCCTCTCCCCTTAGTGCCTAACCCTCCCGCTAATGCTAACCCTCCCCCTAACTACGTTACATGCCTTCAGGATGTCAGCGTTTGGGATGCAGGCTCTGTGATTCTCTCAGGTGTTGGGATTCCGGTACCGGCATTATGAGCGCCGGAATGCCCGTGGTCGGTATTATGGTTACATCCCAATCATAGATACTGTACCAGTCAAAGCCACATACCACTGCGGTTACAGTTAGTAACTGTAATGATAAATACTGTACCAGTACAAAGCCACATACCACTGTATTTACAGTTTGTAACTGTAATGATAATTACTGCACCAATAATTGTGGATCTGTAATTGAATGAGACACTTTACCAGGGGAACAGACTGCAATGAGTAACCAGTGGCTAATTGTATCTGACCCATAGGGGTCGAATAAATTAAGCACAAAGGGGAAAACTTGCAACGGCATAGATACTCCGGCAATGACACCTCATCTGGCCCCCTCGCAACCCGATCTTTCTCCAGACTTTCTGTTACAGTTTCCAAGGGCACCCTATGTAAACTCCGTAGAACTCAAGCTAACGAGGTCTTCCACCAGTAACAACCACCCGTTGTTCCCTTAGAACTGATAGCATTCACCAGTACTTAGGTGGGTGCCTGGACTTAAACTCAGAGTAGTAGTGGTTTAAACAGATATCTAGGAAGACCAGAGTTTCATGTGAGAGAGTAGGTGCTTGATGGGAAATGGTGTAACTAATACAGCTGAAGATTTGGATGCAAGTGGTATGTTGATGGTGTGGCAAAAGAGCCAGTTGTGTGGCTTTGAGAGCCTATGGGGTGGCTTTCAAGAGCCGACATGGCTTGTGGGCCAGCGGTGCAGCTTGAGAACTAGTGGAGCGGCTTGATGAGCAGATGGTGTGGTTTTGAGAGCTGATTCGGCTTGCGAGCCGGAGGTACAGTTTAAGAGCCGATGATGTGGCTTGAGAGCCGGTGTTGTAACTGGACAGCCGGTAGTGCGGCTTTGTGAGTAGGTGGTGTGGCTTTGAGAGCTGGTGTGGCTTGAGAGACGGTAGTGTGGCTTGAGAGCCTGTGGTGCGGTGTTGTGAGCAGGTGATGCAGCTGTGAGAGCCGGTGTGGCTTGAGAGCCAGTGGTGTAGCTTGAGAGTCAATTATGCGGCCTTATGAGCAGGTGATGTGGCTTGAGAGCTGGTTGTGTTGCTTGAGAGCCGGGGATGAGGCCTGAGAGCCGGTGGCGTGGCTTGAGAGCCGATGCAAGCCGATGGTGTGGCTTGAGAGCCAGTGGTGCAGCCTTGTGAGCAGTTTATGCAGCTTTGAGAGCTGGTGTGGCTTGAGAGCCGATGATGAGGCCTTGTAAGCAGGTGATGCGGCTTTGAGAGTAAGCAGGTGATGCGGCTTTGAGAGCCGGTGGCACAGCTTGAGAGCCGGTGGTGCAGCTTGTGAGCCAGGGATATGGCCTGAGAGCCGGTGGTGTGGGTAGAGAGATCATGCAACAGAGCCGAGGGATCCAAAAAGAAATGCTATAGTCGGCGAGGCTGCAAAAGACCAGCGTGTACAAAAAAGGAAAGGATCCAATCATGCTGTGTTGTGGTTCACACATGACATCCTGCGGCATCCGGATTGCGTAGTAACTGATGGAATGACTCCAGGAGAAACACTGGAAGATTAAGGTATATTGCTGGAGGGAAACAAGTCATGACTGCGACTTGTAACACTCGCAGATTTTTGTATGCTACCGTAAGTGCGATATACAGCGTACAACATACTCATACAAACTCACAGGGCAAGTGAAATTACTCCATAATGTTAATTAAAAAATGTGTTAGAAAAACATAAATGCTTTGCAGCCAGGGCCGGATTGGGCCACCGGGACGCCGGGCCGTTTCCCACTGGGTCGGCTCCTTTTTATGCCTTTTTGGGGCCGGCAGCCCACCCCAGTACCGATCCAGGTGCCACGATCAGAGTTCAGTTCCGATCAGGTAGCGTTGCAGATTCTGCGCTTGCCGGCAGCCACCCTTCCCTCAACCACCCCTCTGCTTGCCCAGCTCTCTGCCGCGATCGGGCTGGGCAGCAGCAGCAGCAGCATGGTCCTTTCCCTCCTACCTGAGCTGTTCACATGCCTGCAGCCCGAGTGACCAGGCTCTGCGGACCCACCCACTCCGACAGGCAGCCCGGTTGAAACTGCAGCAGGGACAGCTATTAGGGGTTGCGTGGAAGGTTTCACCCGTGCCACCCCACTGTCGTTTTTCAGGATTTGTATTTGCGTGCCCCAGTAACCATTTCCGGGCACTTTTAAAGTGGCTCTAAACTGCTTAGCCTGATCCTCTCCTCCAGAAAAGGTGAAGCCGCACATGCAGAACTTTTTGGAAGTTCCGGGCTTCCGTACTTGCGGCTCCCTGTCATCCTGACAATCAGTAAATTGCTGCACGAGGAGCCATGAGACAAGACCTCCCTCAGGACCCTCACCCCCTTCTAAGCACAAACATGTGGATCCTGCAACAAAATCCTAGCAGCTCAACCCTAGCAAAGTGACAAGGAAGTTAAATCTTATATATATATATATATATATAAAATCACTGCGATGATGGGTGTGTTATCTGAGTGACACACAGGAGTGTTGCTGAAAGTAGGTGCGTGCAGAGACGCTGAATCGCTCATATTGGGGGCCATACTTAGATGTATAATCTAGCCAATGGTGCGTCTGATGGTAATGTCTAAAGGCAAAAGTGGGTGTCTCAGTCCTTGCACATTCTGATTAGAGATGAGCGGTTCGGATTCAGTGGAATCCGAACCGCTCCAAACATAGGGGATCCGAGTCCATCCGAACCCTTTTCGGGTGTTCCCCGCCTGACTCGGATCCCCGTTCGGGGCCGAATGGCGCCCGCCTGAAGTTGGATTCTCGCTAGAGAATCCGACATCAGGGCTCCTCGAGTGTAGAGCAGACCGCTGTGATAGCGCTCTGCCCTACACAGAACAAACACACAGTCGCCAGCGGCAGCTGTGTGTTTGTTACAGCAGCCAATGAGAGTCACACAGACTCTCATTGGCTGCTGCACGGAGGGAGCTGGCTGGAGCTCACTCAGGAGCTCCGTCTTCCGGCTCCCTCCACATCTGCGTGGCAGCAGATCGGACGGCGGCTGGAGCGGGGATACAGGTAAGTTTGTTTTTTTTATGTGTGTATGGGGGCCTGCTAATGGAGGGGCCTGCTACTGGGGGGGCCTACTACTGGGGGGGATACTACGGGGGGCTGCTTATGGGGGACATACTACTGGGGGCCTACTAATGGGGGGGCTACTACTGGGGGGGCATACTACTGGGGGCATAATACTGGGGGGCATACTACTGGTGGCCTGGTAATGGGGGGCCTACTACTGGGGGGGCCTACTACTGGGGGGCACACTACTGGGGGCCTGCTAATGAGGGGCCTACTACTGGGGGGGCATACTACTGGGTGCCTGCTTATGGGGGCATACTACTAGGGGGTCCTACTACTGGGGGGGCCTACTACTGGGGGCCTGCTAATGGGGGGCCTGCTAATGGGGGACATACTACTGGGGGCCTGCTTATGGGGGCATACTACTGGGGGGGCATACTACTGGGGGCCTGCTAATGGGGGGCATACTACTGGGGGCCTGCTAATGGGGAGCATACTACTGGGGGGCTGCTAATGGGGGGAATACTACTGGGGGTCTGCTTATGGGGTCATACTACTGGGGGGGCATACTACTGGGGGGGCATACTACTGGGGGACATACTACTGGGGGCCTGCTAATGGGGGGCATACTACTGGGGGGCATACTTCTACTGGGGGCACAGCATAGGGGGCCCTACTACTACTACTAAGGGGACTGCATATGGGTCACCACTACTGGGGATATTGTGTAATGGACACCACTGCTGGGGGCATTGTGTAAGGCACACCACTGCTGGGGGCATTGTGTAAGGGACACTATTGCTGTGGGCATTGTATACGGGGCATTACTACTGTGGGCTTTGTGTATAAGGGTCACTACTGTGGGCATTGTGTAAAAGGGTCACTACTGTGGGCATTGTGTAAAAGGGGCACTACTGTGGACATTGTGTAAAAGGGTCACTACTGTGGGCATTGTGTAAAAGGGGCACTACTGTGGGCATTGTGTAAAAGGTGTGTCGTAACATAAATAAGAAACACTACTTTATGGTGTAATGTGAATCAGGGGCACTATGTGCGGTGTAATGTGAATAAGATTGTGCACTGTGACTCCTTGGGCTGTAGCCCACTTTGTAAACAATTACGGTGATTCTGCTGGCCGTACCCCACTGGGTGGGTGCACTACTTTTCACTGCTGTGTGGCAATGTGTCATAGATGTGTATACTGTGGTGTCTGTGTCGTTGTGCCGCTGCTCTGTCGCTTAGTAACCAGTCAGCTCACTGCAACCTTTGGCCAATAATGTTGAAAACAATATTATAATGATAATATTAGTGAGGTTAATAATACTCTAGGAAGAACAAAAAGACCAATTTATGTGATTTTAGCTTTTTTTTGTAAATTTTTGTAAAAAAAAATCCAAATCCAAATCCAAAGCCAGTCACCGCAGTTTGGCAAATCCAAATCCAAAGCCGGACGACGAATCAGAACCAAATCCAAATCCGGCAAAAATGGTCCGGCGCACATCCCTAATTCTGATGCACGGCTGTGCACCATGCAAGGGGTTGGAAGTAGGGGTGAGCGGGTTCGGATTTCTGAAATCCAAACCCTCCCGAGCCACCCCGATCCGAGACCGATCCGAGTCAGGCTCGACTTTTCCCGCCTGACTCGGATCTGTAAAAGAGGCAAAATGTCATCATCCCGCCTTCCGGGTCTCGCGGGTTTTGGATTCTATATAAGGTACTCGTGTTGGCGCCATTTTCTCACTCGGCTGTGGACAGTGAAGAGGTAGGGTGGGAGTTAGGGCTGGCTGGGCTGTGTAATGTAGTGTAGTGCAGTGTAGTGTTGTGCTGTGCTGCGCTGTGCTGCTGTTGTCCATAGGGGCTGTGTCCACTCCTCCAAAGTCCATAGGGGCTGGCTGGACTGTGTTGTGCAGTCAGTTGTCCATAGGGGCTGTGTCCACTCCAAAGTCCTGTGCAGTGTCCCAGTCCTAAAGGGGTGCTGTAGTGTTTTCCAGGGGGTGCTCTGTCCATCAGGGGTGCTCCCCCCAAGTGCAAAAAAAAAAAATGTTTTCTTTGTTTGTGAATTGTGTGCACAGTAGCCGCACGTGCATCAAAAAGTAGCGCCAAGTGTGCGCCTGTGTCATAAGTAAAGGGCCGGCTGGCTTGACCGATAAAGGGTGCTGTAACCCCTAAAGTGCTCTCCAAACAAAATAAAAAAATATTTTCTGTGTTTGTGAATTGTGTGCACTGTGGCTGCACATGCATCAACATAGGAGCAGCGCCAAGCATGCGCCAGTGTCCCATAAGTAAAGGGCCGGCTGGCTTGTCCATTAAAGGGTGCTGTAACTCCCAAAGTGCACTCCAAAAAAAATATATATCTTTCTTTGTGTTTGTGAATTGTGTGCGCAGTAGCCGCACGTGCATCAACAAAGTAGCGCCAAGCGTGCGCCTGTGTCATAAGTAAAGGGCTGGCTGTATTGACTGTTAAAGGGTGCTGTAACCCCCAAAGAGCACTCCAAACCAAATAAAAAAATATTTTCTATGTTTGTGAATTGTGTGCACTGTGGCTGCACGTGCATCAACAAAGGAGCAGCGCCAAGCGTGCGCCTGTGTCCCATAAGTAAAGAGCCGGCTGGCCCATTTCTTAAAGGGTGGTGTAACCCACAAAGTGCACTACTCTCCAACAAAAATAAAAAATTATTTTCTGTGTTTGTGTGCGCCTTAGCCGCACATATATATCAATATAACATAAATGGAGGACCAAACTTTCTCCGATAAAAATAAAATAGGGAAAGATCAAGAACCACTTCCTCCTAGTGCTGAAGCTGCTGCCACTAGTCATGACATAGACAATAACATGCCATCAATGTCGTCTGCCAAGGCCGATGCCCAATGTCATAGTAGAGGGCACATACAATCCCAAATGACAAAGTTCAGAAAAATGACCTTAAAAAAAACATTAAAATCATCTGAGGAGAAACGTAAACTTGCCAATATGCCATTTACGACACGGAGTGGCAAGGAACGGCTAAGGTCTTTCCCTATGTTCATGACTAGTGGTTCAGCTTCACATGACAATGGAAGCACTCCTCCCGCTAAAAAAATCAAACAAGTTAAGCTGGCAAAAGCACAGCGAAGAACTGTGCATTCTAAGAAGATATCACAAATCCCCAAGGAGAGTCCAAGTGTGGTGGTGGTTGCGATGCATGACCTTCCCAGCACTGGACGGGAAGAGGTGGCTCTTTCCACCATTTGCACGCCCCCTGCAAGTGCTGAAAGGAGCACCCACAGTCCACTTGCTGATATGCAAATTGAAGATATCACTGTTGAAGTACAACAGGATGAGGATACTGGTGTAACTGGCGCTGAAGAGGAAGTTGGCGAGGAGGATTCTGATGGTGATGTGGTTTGTTTAAATCAGGCTCCAGGGGAGACAGTTATTGTCCGTGGGATGAAAAAGCACGGTCATGCCTGGGCAGAAGACCAAACATTCCACCTCTTTGGTCTGGCAATATTTCTATCCAAATCCGGACAACAACTGTCTTGCCATATGTACCATATGTAAAGGTGAAATAAGTAGGGGTAGGGACGTTAACCACCTAGGAACATCCTCCCTTATACGGCATCTGCAGCGCCTTCATAAAAAGTTACTGTCAAGTTCAGAAACTTTGGCTAAGACTGTAAGCAGTCCAGGGACACCTAAATCCCTTTGTCCTGTTGTATCCAAGCACCTGCAAACCACACCATCAACTCCCTTCTCGTCAATTTCCTCCTTAGTCAGGATCGGAAGTAGTCCTGCAGGCCATGTCACTGGCATGACTGACTCTCCTTTCCGGGATTCCTCCGACGGATCCTGCATTGCTACGCCTACTGCTGCCGCTGCTGCTGTTGCTGCTGCTGGGAGTCATTCACCATCCCAGAGAGGAAGTAGGAACACCACTACTTTTACTAAACAATTGACCCTCCAACAGTCCTTAGTGAGGAGGATGAAGTACGACAGCAGTCATCCTGAAGCAAAACGTATAACTGAGGCCTTGACTGCTATGTTGGTGTTAGATGTGCGTCCAGTATCCGCCATTAGTGCAGTTGGATTTAGACAATTGCTGGAGGTAGTGTGTCCCCGGTTCCAAATCACATCTAGATTCCACTTCACTAGGCAGGCGATACCGAGACTGTACAGAAACGTCAGAAAAAGTGTCCTCAGTGTCCTGAAAAATGCAGTTGTACCCAATGTCCACTTAACCATGGACATGTGGACAAGTGGAACAGGGCAAACTAAGGACTATATGACTGTGACAGCCCACTGGGTAGATGTATCACCTTACGCAGCAACAACAGCAGCGTCACCAGTAGCGGCATCTCAGAAACGCCAGCTTGTTCCAAGGCAGGCTACGCTGTGTATCACCGGTTTCAGTAAGAGGCACACTGCCGACAACCTCTTAGAGAAACTGAGGGAAATCATCACCCAGTGGCTTACCCCACATAGACTCTCCTGGGGATTTGTGATGTCTGACAATGCCACCAATATTGTGCGGGCATTACATCTGGGCAAATTCCAGCACGTCCCATGTTTTGCGCACACAATAAACTTGGTAGTGCAGAATTTTCAGAAAAGCGACAGGGGCGTGCAGGAGACGCTTTGGGTTGGCCCGAAAAATTTCTGGCCACTTTCGTCATTCAGCAACTGCGTGCTGAAGACTGGTGTGCCAGCATACACTCATGAACCTGCCCTGCCATCACCTGAAGCAAGAGGCTGTGACGCGGTGGAACTCAACCCTCTATATGCTTCAGAGGATGGAGGAGCAGCAAAAGGCCATTCAAGCCTATAAATCCACCTATGACAGAGGCAAAGGAGAGGGTATGCACCTGACTCAAGCGCAGTGGAGAATGATTTCCGTGTTGTGCAAGGTTCTCCTGCCCTTCGAACTTGCCACACGTGAAGTCAGTTCAGGGTGGTCAATCTGTTGAAATCAGACCACTACATTTTGGCCACCGTGCTCGATCCTAGGTTTAAAGCCTATGTGGTGTCTCTCTTTCCAGCCGACACAAGCCTGCAGAGGTGCAAAGACCTGCTGGTGAAAACACTGTCAGCTGAAGTGGAACGTGACACTTTAACAGCTCCTTCTTCATTTTCTCCCGCAACTGGGGCTGCCAGGAAAAAACTTAGGTATCCTAAGCAACCCGCTGGTGGTGATGCAGGGCAGGCAGGACCTAGTTTGGGCATCTGGTCTGGACTGAAGGACCTGGCAACAATTTCTGACTTGTCTACTGTCACTGCATATGATACTGTCACCATAGACAGAATGGTGGAGGATTACATCGGTGACAGCTTCCAAGTAGGCATGTCAGACAGTCAGTACCTGTACTGGCAGGAAAAAGAGGCAATTTGGAGGCCCCTGTACAAACTGGCTCTATTTTATCTGAGTTGCCCCCCCTCCGGTGTGTACTCCAAAAGAGTGTTTAGTGCAGCCGGGAACCTTGTCAGTGAAAGGCGTAGGAGGTTGCTTCCACAAAATGTGGAGAAGATGATGTTCATAAAAATGAATTATCAACTCTTCCAGGGAGACCAGCCTCCAGAACGTACAGGGGGACCTGTGGTGGTGGATTCCAGCGGGGACGAATTAATACTCTGTGAGGATGAGGATGTACACAACACTGAAGAGGGTTAGGAATTGGTGGATGAGGAGGATGAGGACGACATCTTGCCTCCGTAGAGCCAGTTTGTGCAGGGACAGATTAATTGCCAGCTTGTTTTGTGGGGGCCCAAATGAACCAATCATTTCAGCCACAGTCATGTGGCATACCCTGGCGCTGAAATGATTGGTTTGTTAAAGTGTGCATGTCCTGTTTATACAACATAAGGGTGGGTGGGAGGGCCCAAGGACAATTCCATCTTGCACCTCTTTTTTTTCTTTGCATTATGTACAGTTTGGGGCCTAGTTTTTCAAACTGCCATCCTGTCTGCCACTGCAGTGTCACTCCTAGATGGGCCACGTGTTTGTGCCGCCCACTCGTGTCGATTAGCATCATCATCCAGCTACCTCGGTGCAACCTTTTGGACATAAAAACACTATTGTGAGGTATGTGTTCAGAATAGACTGGAAATGAGTGGAAATTAAGGTTATTGAGGTTAATAATAGCATAGGAGCAGAAAAACACACAAATTCTGTGATTTTAGCTGTTTTTATGCTTTTTCAAAAAAAATACAGATCCAAAACACAAAACCCAGAATCCAAAACACGGAAGGGTGGTTTTGGCAAAACCAATCCAGATCCAAAACACGAAGAAAGATCCAGATCCAAAACCAAAACACAAAACACGAAAAGTGGCCGGTGCACACCCCTAATACAAAGCCACATACCATACTTGCCTACTTTTGAAAATGACTTTGAGGGAGATTGTAGATGGCTGCAGAATGCGACGCGCCTTTGTGGGGGCGTGGTCTGCTCCACCCAAAGGGCGTGTCTAACTCCACCTATGGGCGTATATATTCCTATAAGCTGACGCCCTAGCTCCCCCACTGACATTAATACATCTCTACCCTGCCATATTGACATTAATAGATTCCCCCCCAGACGCACACATTCATTTATATGAATAGATTCACACACACACAGTCTCATACACATCCCATGAATAGATTCATACACACAGTCACACACACACAGTCTCATACACAGTCACACACAGACAGTCTCAGCACATCCAATGAATAGATTCACACACACACACAGTCTCTCACACACAGACACCCAGTCAGTCACACACATCATATGAAGATTTCACCTCCCCACACACACACACACAATTACATCACATTACTACACACACACATACATCACATTAGTACACACACACACATACATCACATTACTACACACATACATCACATCACATACATCACATTACTACACCCACATCACATTACTACACCCACACATACATCACATTACTACACACACACACATACATCACATTACTACACACACACACATACATCACATTACTACACACATACATCACATTACTACACATACATCACATTACTACACCTACACATACATCACATTACTACACATACATCACATTACTACACACACATACATCACATTACTGCACACACACTTCACATTACTACACACACACACATCACATTACTACACACACATACATCACATTACTGTACACACGCACATCACATTACTGCACACACATACATCACATTACTGCACACACATACATCACATTACTACACACACACATACTGTACTACACATACATCACATTACTACACACACACACATCACATTGCTACACATACATCACATTACTACACATACATCACATTACTACACACACATCACATTGCTACACCCACACATACTGTACTACACATACATCACATTACTACACCCACACATACTGTACTACACATACATCACATTACTACACACACACATACTGTACTACACACACATACTGTACTACACACACATACTGTACTACACATACATCACATTACTACACCCACACATACTGTACTACACATACATCACATTACTACACACACACGCACACACACATACAAACACACAGTAATAGATCTCCCTCCCTCCCCCACGGCACTGACATGAGTTATACATGTGGCAGGAGCTGCAGTGAGCTCTACACTCACAGTCTCAGGCAGCTCCTCTGTTTTCAGTGTCCTCCGGTGTCGGCTCCTCCCCCCTCTGTCATCACAGGCTGGCCAGGGAATGCTGGGAGCATCAGTCTGTGAGCAGGGGAAGGCGTGCCCAGGAGACCTCACAGCAGCCACACTCCTGCCTCCCTGCACCCGGTGAGTGCGCCCCTGCGTCTTAAGCTCGGGCCCCGCCCCCTTTACCTCCGGACTCGCGCATGCGCTGTCCGGATTTTTAGACAGGGCAGAGGGAATGCGGGGGATTCAACTTACTTTACGGGGTAGCGGGAGCTCCCACCTGTATTCGGGAGACTCCCGCGAAAATCGGGAGGGTAGGCAACTCTGCCACATACCACTGTATTTACAGTTACTAACTGTAATGATAAATACTGCACCAGTACAAAGCCACATACCACTGCGGTTATAGTTAGTAACTGTAATGATAAATACTGTACCAGTACAAAGCCACCTACCACTGTGGTTACAGTTAGTAACTGTAATGATAAATACTGCACCAGTACAAAGCCACATACCACTGCAGTTACAGTTAGTAACTGTAATGATAAATACTGTACCAGTACAAAGCCACATACCACTGCGGTTACAGTTAGTAACTGTAATGATAAATACTGTATCAGTACAAAGCCAGATATTATTACAGCTATTAAAGTTGTTAAAATATCTTGTTTAATATTGCACTACGTAACTGTAAAAATAGACACAGACAAACACTGTAATGGCCAAAGGAGGTTTATGAACTCTATTGATTTAGAAGAAATCCCATGGAATTTGTTTTCTATACAGTATATAAAATTGGATAAGTGGAAGCACTTTAAAATTTCTCCAGTGGACCTTACAGGTGTCCAACGACTCTCATACCGCAAAGATATCACGAATGTGACGTATTACTGAATGTTTTGGTTGGAGATGTGGTCTGACCTATATGTGAACCTGTTATCAAAGTAAAATATCTATTTTAATGATAACTTTTGCTCCTGTCCTTATTTCTTAGTTGTCATGCAGCTAGTCTGGGCTTGGGAATTTTAAGTCTAGATCTTCCTTGAAAACTTATTTCCATGGCTTTGCCTCCATGGTTTAGCACCACGACCTAACCAAATTTGGCTCCATGGGATTTAAAGTTAGATACCTGTGTGCAGGTGTCAGCAGTGTCAGAAACAAACACCAGTGAGCAATCCAAACCACAATATTCCTACATAATTTATTTGAACCCATTCAGGTCAGATGGTAGGCTTCTGATCCGCGCATGCGTTATACTGTGCGTACACACAGAGGCGCACTTGTGATTGAGTGATTGCATGGTATCAGCAATGTAGTGGAAATATCCTGGGCCAGGGGAGTATTTATAATGGGTTCACACGGGTCCCTGGGCCCAGGGGGGGCCCACATCACACACCCTGCACCCATATTTTGTAATACTTACCTGTCCAAAGTCCCGTGTTAGATGTAGCAGCGTTGTACTTTGCGTTTTACGCATGCGCAGTGGGGAAATAGTGCCAGATTAGATTCCAGAGTCTACTGCTGTGGTCAGTGCACTGCCGGCCGCCGGTGAGAGAGTAGGGGGCCCCGGACGGGGAATGCACACGGGTCCCCTCATCTCTTAATACAGCTCTGTTCTGGGCATTCTTGGGTGTTCCTGGATGGTGACAGAGAGGTGGTTATTCAGATGCACAGAGATGGTCCTTCTTGCTGGAATGTTATGGGAGTGTATTGGGCGTGTCGCCTAAATTTGTTGTGTACACAGATTCTTCATTGATCACATAGGAGGCCGTACTCTGACCAAAAATATGCATCTGCAATAGGGTAGGTGCAAGTTTCAATAGTGCGACCGATGGTGGTATCTAAAGACATATCAAACAGGATCACATAGTCTGAAGACTGGGCTGGACAGATCATTTGCATTTAGTCACAGTGGAGCACACAGGGGGGCTTCTGAGTACCCAGAAACACCCCGTGACAGACCAAATTTTTTTTTTCAGAGACGGAGACAGCTTTGTCTCCGTCTCTGCACTAGCCATGGGCCACCCACGATCGGAACTGCCCGGCCACTGCCTATTCAGCTGTCAGTGCTTCCATGTCTGGTGGCTTTCATACAACCTGTTGTGGAAGCGCTGACAGCTGAACCGGCAGTGTCCAGGCAGCACTTCGCGATCACAGCTCTTCCAGATGGAGCGAGAGAGATAGAGCGAGGATCACGGTAGCACAGCAGCCCGGCACCTAGGGTTGTGGAGGAGGTCTGCAGCTAGCAGCAGAGCCCACACATTGAAGGATAAGTTGTTATGTGTGTGCAAGTATGCTATGTATATGTATGTGTGTGTTTGTATGTATGCTGTGTGCCTGTGGCCTGTACATTGGATTTTCTAATAATAATAATAATAATATCTATACTTGGCCAGGTTTGCAAGGTCTATGTACAGATGTAAGCAGTGGCGGTCTGGGACATGAAGGGCCCACGTGGAATGCAGTGGTAGGGGCCCATGCTTAAAGGGTGCGGTGAACCACCAGAGGGGGTGTGGTGAGCCACCAGAGGGAGTGTGGCCAGCCACCACAGATGCTTGGCTAACTAATGGGCAAATCTTGGTGTAGTTTCTATAGAAGGGAACCAGCCCCCCATCAAGTTTCCTGGTAACTGCCCATCTAATGCAGGGTTCCCAAACACAGTCCTCAAGGCACACTAGCAGTCCAGGTTTTAAGGATAGTCATAGTTGAGCATAGGTACCGTAGTTATTGTGATTTAAGCATCTGTGCTTAAGCCTGGATATCACTAAAACCAGGACTGTTAGTGTGCCTTGAGGACCGAGGTTGGAAATCACTGATCTAATGAGTAACAATTTATAATTTGTGGTCTGGAACCTGACACCTAGAGGAGGGGGGTGGGCCAACAGGCATTGGACCCACCGGGGATTTCCCCTGTACCACTGTGGGCCAGTCCAACCCTGGATGTAAGGAAATTCCAGCTAAACTACTCTGCCTAATTGGATATAGAGAGCATGTGTAACTAACCAATTATCTGCTAACACAGGTCCTGATTTAGAGATGCACTGTACGTTCATCCAACGATGAATGTACATCTCCGATGTTTAGGGGTCTGAGCCTTGCTCGCAGATCCCCCCAAGCCACAGCATGATTAATATGCTGCAGCATTTGGGGAGGGGAGTGGGGGCGTGTCTGTCTGGTCACTGTTTACAGAAATGGGGGCATGTCACCTCCGTTTTCCAGGAGAGATGACGCAGATTCCTGGCCTCTTAAGTGACCAGCACCCAATCAGGCTGCGGTAAGCTTCAGCTCTCACAGCCTGACCAAAGAAGCAACAACGTCAGTCGCAGTGCTGGGATCGCAAATGCAGCAAGAAGGTGTCTGACAGCTCCTTCTGTATTTACATCTGAGATGGACGGATATGCACTGCTGCTTGTGTGCGGCTCTGTAAATCCGTCCATTTTTTAATCAGGCCCACAGTTATATACAAGCTTCACTTTGCTTCTGTTCCTATGCATAGAGTTTTTTATATGCTATCAATATACTGTACTAACTTGTGCTCAAGCTATATATATATATATTATATTTGAAGTTTATTTATATATCACTAATATCAGCTGAATTTGATTTATATATATATTAATAAATTTTCTGATGATCAGCACTTTTTATTATTTTCAATATAATATTTATATCTTAATTTTTGTATATAATATATCACAAATATAGTTTCCTAGGATAAACAACTTACTATAATCAAATAATTCATGTGGTAAATCACTGTTTCCAGAAACATCAGCTGCAGTGCATACAATGTATGCGAGAAGCACAAGTTCAACATTACTTCAATACCACTTTTATTCTCAGTGAGAACAGAACCGGAATTCTATAAGGGTATAGCTCAATCCATCGTCCTAATGCTTTCAGGTTACATAGTGGTACAAACTGTTCTTCCTCTATGTGATCTCTTCTGGACAATTTGTCATATCGTTTGATTTATTACAATTCATTAATCAATATATTATTATAAAATTAATATTTAAACTATGATATATATTTTATAAGAAATATAGAACAAATCTCACTGTTCTACTGTTAAGTAGAAAATTCTCAAACGTATTTCTTATTCATGTCAGATTGTTACTCTTTCTCCAAGTAACTGTCCTTTCAAAATATTTAAGCAACTCACAACATTTCATATGTTTCAATTAGAGATGAGCGGGTCCGGTTCTCCGAGAACCGAACTCACCCGAACCTTGAGATCTCTACTGAGATCCGAACGTGGCTCGAGCTTTCCTGCATGACTCGGATCTCAAAACGAGGCAAAAGGTCATCTTCCCGCTGTCGGATTCCCACGGGTTTTGGATTATATAAAGGTCCACGCGCTCTGCGCTATTTTCACTCCGGCTGTGGAGAGAGAAGCTAGCAGACGTAGTCAGTCACTGTCAGTCACTCTGTGTGTGTGTCCAGTCGGGGGCTTGGGCTGAAGGCTGCTGCTGTGTTGTCCATAAAGGGACTTAGGCTGCAGTATATAAAGGGGGGCTTCCTTCAGTGGGTACTGCAGCTGCTGTGTCACTTAATTTGTCCTGTCAATTAACTGTTGCTGTGTTGTCCTGTCCATCAAGCTAGGGCTGCAGTCCATAAAGTGGTGCTGTGTTGTCCAGGGGGGTGCTCTGTCAATTAGGGGTGCTCTTCCCCAGTGTAAGAAAAAATTAAAGTACTTTTCTTTTGTGTGTGTGCGTTAGCAACTTAGCTGCGCTATTATTGTTTGATGACAGTGTCGCAGTTTATCGTCCATGTATTTGTGACTCTGCAGGTGGTCTGTCCGCACTCGGCAGGGGTGCTTTGTTGTCCATAAAAAAGGGGTGCTATCTGTGTTGTTCAAGTGTAAAAAAAATAAAAGTACTTTGTGTGTGTGTGCGTCAGCAACTTACCTGCACTATTATTGTTTGGTGACACTGCCAGCCAGACAGCCGTTTATTGTCCACGTATTGTGACACTATAAGTTGTAGCACAGTGTGTTATTCTTATTCATAAAAAATCTTGTGACACTGTAAGTGGTAGCGTAGTCTAATATTCAACTTTTCACTTCTTTCCTCAATCGTGAATAAAGGATTAGTCTACACACCAACTACAAGACCGCAACAAAGTGCTAAATAACATGCGTTATATATAAAACATAATGGCATCACTGTAAGTGGCAGTACAGTGTGTTATTCTTTATTCATAAATAAACTTGTGACACTAAGTGGTAGCGCAGTGTGTTATTCTTTTCTTATTCATAAAAAATCTTGTGACACTAAGTGGCAGCGCAGTGTGTTATTATTTTCTTATTCATAAACAATCTTGTGACTCTAAGTGGCAGCGCAGTGTGTTATTCTTTTCTTATTCAGAAAAAATCTTGTGACACTGTAAGAGGTATCACAGTGTGTTATTCTTATTCATAAATAAACTTGTGACACTAAGTGGTAGCGCAGTGTGCTATTCTTTTCTTATTCATAAAAAATCTTGTGACACTAAGTGGCAGCGCAGTGTGTTATTCTTTTCTTATTCATAAAAAATCTTGTGGCACTAAGTGGCAGCGCAGTGTGTTATTCTTTTCTTAGTCATAAAAAAATCTTGTGATACTGTAAGTGGTATTGCAGTGTTATTCTTATTCATAAATAATCTTGTGACACTAAGTGGCAGCGCAGTGTGTTTTCCTTTTCTTATTCATAAATAATCTTGTGACACTAAGTGGCAGCGCAGTGTGTTATTCTTT
Organism: Taudactylus pleione; assembly: GCA_031769625.1. Lineage (NCBI taxonomy): Eukaryota > Metazoa > Chordata > Amphibia > Anura > Myobatrachidae > Taudactylus > Taudactylus pleione. The sequence goes on from JAUIMM010001089.1 coordinate 2,387,074, forward strand.
TCTTATTCATAAAATATCTTGTGACACTGTAGGTCATTGATACCGCAGTATAATATTTAAAATTGGTACAAATTGACATGTGTGCTGTACCCCATTTCAGTTCATTTGTGTTTGTTGATATGGAGAACGATCAGTTGAGAAGAGAGCAGGAACCACATACTAGTGCTGGAGCTACTGCCAGTGCCACCAGTCATGACAATACTAGTCCATCTACATCATCTACTAAAGCCGATGCTCAAGGGCATGCAGGGCTTAAGTCAGGAACCATTTTTTTACAGTGGTAAAGAAAAAAACATTAAAGGGAAAGTTAGCTGCAGATAGACATAAAATTGGCAATATGCCTTTCAACACATAAAGTGGCAAGGAAAGGCTAAGGCCTTGGCCTTTATTTATGACTGGTGGTTCTGCCTCTTATGATGATGTAAGCGCAAGTGAACATGCTGACATAGAAATCGAGGATGCTTCTGTGGAAGTGCACCAAGATGAGCAAGATATTTGTGTAGCTGACACTAATTAGGATGTTGTTGATGAGGATGTTGTTTGTGTAAATCAGGCACCAGTGGAAGAAACAGTTATTGCCCATGATAAGAAAAAGCCCATTGTCAACAAAAAAATGCACTTCTTTATGTGTGGAATCATTACCCAAACCTGAACAACAATTGTCGAATCATCTGTACCCTTTGTAAGTAGAGGTAGGAAACTTAAACATCTAGGAATCTCCTCCCTGTTACGTCATCTGCAGCGCATCGATCCAAAAAGATTTTGTGTTTTGTGTTGACTCATCTGCATCACCAGTGGGTCTTTGGGAAAGATTATTTTTTTCTTGGCAGATGCAATTGCTGGAGAAATTGAAGGAGAAGCCATCGCTGCATCACGTGCCACTTGAGCTGGCAATTTGCTTACCAACAGCTCTTTGCATCTCTTCAGATCTGTGTCCATTGGGAAGAAAGATACAACGTATGACTTAAACCTTATATCTTAAATCTTGCATTGGCTCTGTTCAGCTTGTCCACATATATGTGGTTAAGTGGACAGTGGGTCCAACAGTATTTTGGAGGCCACTAATTAAGTTTTTTTTAATGTCCCTGTACAGGTTGGGAATTGCTTTTCTAGTGAAGTGGAATCTTGATGGGATTTGGTAGCAGTCACACAGGACCTCAATTAACTGTCTAAAACTCACTGAATTATTGGTGGATATTGCACGCACATCTAATACCAGCATAGAAGTTATGGCGTTAGTGATCCGTAATGCAACTGGGTGACTGCTATCATACTTGCTCCAACTTGCAAAGGATTGTTTAACAGTCAATTGTTTTTTAAAGTACTACTAGTCGTCTTCCTGGTCCCCTTCTGGGATGAAAATCCACTCCCAGCAGCAGCAGGCATAGCGCTAAAGGATTCTTCTGGGGCAAGGACTAATGTGAATGAGTAAAATATATTTTGTAAATGCCTCCCCTTATCCCTCATAAATTTGCTTCAGAATCAAAAAATTCAATCAAATTTACTACGAATCAAATCTTCCTTTCCCTGCTTTCAATTACATACATACTCCAACTCCCTCAGGCCTCTTGAATAATAAAACATTTGTATCCTGATGTGCCATGTTAGAAGTTGAACTGCCACTGCTGCTGCAATGTGGTTGCTGAATGCCCAAAATGTCCAGAAATGTTTATGGCCACAGACAGCATCTCCTGCATGCCCCTTTATTTCAAAAAAATATTCTGAACCACCAAGGTGATTTTGTGGGCAAAACATGGGACATAGGCCCTGATTCAGAGCCGGACGCTCTGACCAGAGCGCTCGCTCTGAATCAGGGCCCACCTCCATTAATATGGAGCGTCCTCCTGGACGCTCGTATAGCTGTGGGTCACCACCCACAGCATATACGAGCGTGCAGGATGATGGTCGCGATGGTCTTGACCATCGCAACCATCGAAACTGCGAGCAAAAGCCAGCGGTTGGGTTTTTCAACCGCAAGGCCAGGAGTGATTTTGGCTCTATCAGAGCCAAAATCACTCCCACTGACATCACTAGTGATGTCAGTGGGGCCGGCTTCAGACGGTAGGCGTTTCCTTGGGAACGCCTCCGTCTGGCAGGCACGCCCCCGGCACGACCACCAAAGGGGGCGTGCTGTCAGTCACCATCGACAGCAAGCCCCCTTTGATGAGACACTCCGAGCGAAGGAAAGTCCTTCGCTCGTCGGGTCTCGCGCATGCGCACGACGGAGCTCCCTCCGTCGTGCGCATGCGCAGTGGGGACCATCGACCCACTTGGAAGCGGACAGCCGCTCGCGAGTGGGTCTGAATGAGGGCCATATTGTTCACTCATGCTCTCACCTCCTCCCTCATAAATTTGCTTCGGAATCAAAAAATTAAATTAAATTCATTACCAATCGACCCTTCCTGTCCATGCCTTCAACTACATACATACTCCAACTTATGGCACATAAGGAAACATATGTTTCCTTATGTGCCATGTTGGGGGTTGAACTGCCAAATTTTTGTGCCATCCACTGCTAGCGCTTAGCTTAGTCAGCCAGGTAGCTAGCTTGGTGCAAATTTTGGGCCTAAACAGGATGAAAAGAATACTGTGAGCTGTGAGGTGGTCAAAATTGACTGAAAACAAGTGGAAATTATTGAGGTTAATAATACTGTAGGAACAAAAAAAAAACAAGTTATGTGATTTTAGCAGTTATTATAAATTTTTTTTTAAAAATCAAATCCAAAACCAAAACATGCAAAGGGCGGTATTGGCAAAATCAAATCCAGATTCAAAACACGAGATATAGATCCAAAACCAAAACCAAAACACGGGGGTTGGCGCACATCCCTAGTTTCAATTCATTAATCTATATAACATTAAAAATTAATTTCTAAACTATGATTCATATTTTATCTGCAATATATCACTAGTAACACTATGGTATAAATGAAATAGACTCTGGATTTGTGATGACACATAAGTCCAGTATTTCATGTGATTTTGGCTTCCCAGTGATTTGGAGGATGGGAAAGCAAGCTGCTTGGTTATCAGAGTGCTGGAAGGCTCTAATTGTCTGTGTCTTATCTAGGATATTGTAGGATACCATATGAAATGCTGTGCAAATATCTAAATAAGCTAAATCCACTAATCGACCCTGATTGATCATTTATAATACCACTGCATCAGATAGTCCACTAGATTTGTACGGTATGATCAGTGGTGTAACTAGGGTATTTGGAGCCCAGGGCAAGATGAAAAATGGAGCCCTCCCCCCCCTATGAGCATGTGTGGGAGGTTCGGGCCGTGCGCCCTCCCTCCCACGAAGACGCCGGTAAGGACCGGGCCCTGTGTCACCGGTCGCGCCCACGTGTTGTGGTGCATCATTACCCGGCGACGCGGCGCGGCCATGATGCCGGTAAGGATCGGACCCCGCATTGCCGGACGCGCCCACTTGTTGGGGCGCATCATCAATCGCTGGCGCGGTGGGCCAATGAGGGCCCGCCGCGTTATCAAGCCCAGAAGCCCGCCCCGCGGGATATTTAAAACCCCCGCATGCGGCCAGGAGAGAGAGCGCGGAGGAGTTTTCGGAGCAGGCGGATCGTCGCTGGAGGGAGTCCCGAACGGAAGCTGGCAGTTCAGGTAAGCCCTCAGTGAGGCCCTTGTATCTTGGTATTAGACCACTTTACCCTTGTGTTAGGTTGTTGTGTACCCACTGTACCACCACCGTGCGACGCTAGGCCGAGACCACTGTACCCTTGTGTCAGGTTGTTGTGTACCCACTGTACCACCACCGTGCGGCGCTAGGCCGAGACCACTGTACCCTTGTGTTAGGTTGTTGTGTACCCACTGTACCACCACCGTGCGGCGCTAGGCCGAGACCACTGTACCCCTATGTTAGGTTATTGTGTACCCACTGTACCACCACCGTGCGGCGCTAGGCCGAGACCACTGTACCTGTGCTAGGTTACTGCATATCCACTGCACCATCACCGTACGGTGTTAGGCTGCAGGTATTGTTCTCGCGCGGCGCCAGGCAGCCGTGCTCTCTTATAGGAGCGGAGACCAGGACTACTCGCCCAGCAGAGAGACAAGGGGTATACCCGGTGAGTGCATTCTGTGTTTGTGTGTCGTATCATTGTCGTGTGTCATCCCCTCTCCCCTTTCCCCTTTTCGGGCGTTTCCGTTCGGGTTGCACCCATGTGCCTGGCACGCGGGTGTAAACCAGTCTGAGGCCACAAGTGCCAATGATGACCATCCTCTATTCCCCGCACCCCTGTCCGTCAGTCCGTCCTGTGGCACCAAGGTCTGGTCCATAGGCTCAGCGTGTCTGACCTATCTTACAGGTTAGACCGTCCCCGGCTGTGTCGAACCGGAAAGACCCAGGACCGTCAGTGGGAGAAACCAAGGCGGCCTGAAGGTGAGAGCCACGGGGTGTGAGAGGTAAATGCCCCGCCACACCTGCATGGCAGCAGGCGCACACAGCAGTCCACCCCTTGCCCCTCTTACACATGCACCAAAAAGTGGGCGTGATCACATGCCACAAGGGGCGTGGTCACTGAAAAATGGGGCGTGTCAACATGATACACCTTCATTTCTCGTCACTCTGGGAACATTCCTTTCCATTCCATATGCACCTTAATGCCCCCAGCAGTAGTGCCCCTCTTGCAATGCCAACTGTAGTAGTGCCTCTTATGCAATGTCCCCAGTAGCAGTGACCCATGTAGTAATACCCCTTATACAGTGCCACCAGTTGTGCACCCTTATACAGTGCCTTCAGTAGTGCACCCTTATACAATGCCCACCGTATGCAGTGCCCCAGTAGTGCCCCTTATACAGTCCCCTCTATGCAGTGCCCCCAGTAGTGCCCCTTATACAGTGCCCCCAGTAGTGGTCCCCCATATACAGTACCTACAGTATGCAGTGCCCCCAGTAGTGGCCCCCCATATGCAGGACACCAGTAGTGCCCCTTATACAGTACCCCCAGTATGCAGTGTCCCAGTAGTCATCCCTCTAATGCAGGCCCCCGGTAGTGCCCCTTATACAGTACCTCCAATATGCAGTGCCCCCAGTAGTGGTCCCTCTTATGCAGGCCCCCAGTAGTGATCCCCCCATATGCAGTGCCCCAGTAGTGGTCCACCCTATTCAGTGCCCTCAGATGCAGCGCCGCCTATACAGTGCCCCCGGACAGTAGTGCCCCTTAGATAACATACACAGATATATCTGTGTATGTTCTGGAAAGTATTCACAGCGCTTCACTTTTTCCACATTTTGTGTTACAGCCTTATTCCAAAATTGAATAAATTCATTTTTGTCTTCAAAACTCTACACACAATACCCCATAATGACAACATGTAAAAAGTTTTTGGGAGTTTTTTGCTAATTTAATTAAAATAAAAAAATTAAGAAAATCACATTTACGTACATAAGTATTCACAGCCTTTGCTCAATACTTTGTTGATGCACCTTTGGCAGCAATTATAGCCTCAAGTCTTTTTGAATATGATGCCACAAGCTTGGCACACCTATCTTTGAGCAGTTTTGCCCATTCCTCTTCCTCTTTGCAGCACCTCTCAAGATCCATCAGGTTGGATCTCTCAAGAGATGTTCAATCGGATTCAAGTCTGGGCTCCGGCTGGGCGGCTCAAGGACATTCACAGAGTTGTCCTGAAGCCACTCCTTTGATATCTTGGCTGTGTGCTTAGGGTCGTTGTCCTGCTAAAAGATGAACCATCACCCCATTCTGAGGTCAAGAGCGCTCTGGAGCAGGTTTTAATCCAGGATGTCTCTGTGCATTGCTGCATTCATCTTTCCCTCTATCCTGACTAGTCTCCCAGTTCCTGCCGCTGAAAAACATCCCCACAGCATGATGCTGCCACCACCATGCTTCACTGTAGGTATGGTATTGGCCTGGTGATGAGCGGTGCCTGGTTTCCTCCAAACATAACACCTGGCATTGACGCCAAAGAGTTTAATCTTTGTCTTATCAGACCAGAGAATTTTGTTTCTCATGGTATGAGAGTCCTTCAGGTGCATTTTGGCAAACTCAAGGTGGGCTGCCATGTGTTTTTTACTAAGGAGTGGCTTACATCTGGCCACTACTATACAGACCTGATTGGTGAATTGCTGCAGAGATGGTTGTCCTTCTGAAGGTTCTCCTCCCTCCACAGAGGAATGCTGTAGCTCTGACAGACTGACCATCAGGTTCTTGGTCACCTCCCTGACTAGGGCCCTTCTCCCATGATAGCTCAGTTTAGACAGCCAGCCAACTCTAGGAAGAGTCCTGGTGGTTCTGAACTTCTTCCATTCACGGATGATGGAGGCTACTGTGCTCATTGGGACCTTCAAAGCAGCAGATATTTTTATGTACCCTTCCCCAGATTTGTGCCTTGAGACAATCCTGTCTCGGAGGTCTACAGACAATTCCTTGGACTTCATGCTTGGTTTGTGCTCTGACATGCACTGTCAAGTGTGGGACCTTATATAGACAGGTGTATACCTTTCAAAATCATGTCCAAACAACTGAATTTACCACAGGTAGACTCCAATTAAGCTGCAGGAACATCTCAAGAATGATAAGTGGAAACAGGATGCACCCGAGCTCAATTTTGATCTTCATGGCAAAGGCCGTAATTACTTATGTACATGCGATTTCTTAGTTTTTTGTTTTTTTTATTAAATTTGCAAAAATTTCAAAAAAACTGTCTACCCATTGTCATTATGGGGTATTGTGTTTAGAATTTTGAGGACAAAAATGAATTTATTCAATTTTTGGAATAAGGCTGTAACATAACAAAATGTGGAAAAAGTTAATACTTTCCGGATGCACTGTACATACATGCAGTAAATACACAAAACACTTACCTGAATCCCAGCTCCTGCCACGCCCGCCGCTGTCCACTTCTCCATCCTCCCACTCAGTCCTGCTTGGTACTATGGGAGAGACATCATGACGTCTCTCACATCACCCATTGCAGAAGCCGGAATGCTGAGCTTATAAGTGAGCTCCTGCCTGGCTCCGGCAGTGGGTGCAGCAGCCAATGAGAGTCTGTCTGACTCTCACTGGCCGCTGAAACACACACACCACCATCAGCTAGTATGAATGTACTACCCAGCTCCGCCGGCGATGTGTGTGTTACTCAGGGTTGCCTACCCTCCCGATTCGGGCAGGAGCCTCCCGATAAACGGGTGCAGCTCCCGCCCCCCCGGAAAGGCAGGCAAGCCTCCCGCATGCTGCCGATCCCCTGTCTCCCCCCCCATCAGTACCTGATAAACCCCCTTCAGCAGGGGGCCGCTGACGCGATTCGCGTCATTTTGGCCCCGCCCCCTGCTTCACAATGCCTGTATTTCGCCATTGTGTAGCAGGGGCGGGGCCAAAATGACGCGATCGCGTGGCTCCGCCCTATGTCACACCCGGAAATGGCCTTCAGCCCGCCCGGCCATGCCCCCTTTTGCCGGCCACGCCCCCTGTTCTGCCGATCTGGCTGCTCCCTCCCGGAAGGAACAGCCAGATAGTCGGCAAGTATGGTGTTACTGTGTAGTGTGGACTGCACTCACTGCGGTCCGCACTACACTCACTGTCTTTACTAGACCTGGACCATAGCAAATCCATTGCTACTTTTATTTTGTAATTTGTCTAATTCTAAACAGCCATCAATTATTTATTTCTGGGTTGTGCTTCTATTAGTGTATCTTCTATTTATATGTCACTGATCTGTAGTTATTATAGTCTGACAATGTTTTTGGGTAATGAGACTGCTTTTGTCATCCTCCATCTACCTGGAATTATACCTGCCAGCACTGATTGATTAAAAAGTTTAGTTAATGGCGCTCTTACTTGTTTTAAAACTCTTGGATGTTTACCATCTGTATCTATTGATTTATCTACTATTAATTGTGATAGTTCAAGTAACATCTGTATTCAAGCAGCACCTCTAATTGTTTGAGATCTATCCAATTTTGCTTTCGTGGTCTGTTAATCTTTCCTAAATGAATAACCAATCTCTCACCAGGTTCTACAATTACCCAAATATTCTCAGTCTTTGTTAAACTTGTGTTTATCTTATTATTTACATTTAAAGCAACTCAATCTTTCCTTTTTCTTGCACTGTATTTTTTACAGGGTTTTACTAGGATGAACTAACTATATACCAGTAATGGTTATCATTGTACCGTAACTCACGAATAACTACCTGCCAGCCATCCCGATTTCAGCGGGACAGTCCCGTTATTCAGGCACTGTCCCACCCACATGCAGGTCCATTCAATGCCAGCAGAAGGCTAGAGGCTGCCCAGCAGCAGCCGCAGTGCTGGAATCGCCCCCAGAATGATGAGACACTCAGTCACACCCCCTAAATGTCACGCTCCAGGGGGCATGGCCTAGTGGGTAAGAGGCCATGCACCCATTTTGTGCGCGCTTGCTAAACTTTTCAGGACGGGAGATATGCTACAAGATCCATGCCATGATTGAAATCAGTTCAGATAAGATTTCCTAAACTGGTAGCTAATCTTAAACGGTGCTCCAACCACTCAGCTCCTAACTGTCATTTTTGATTCTGATAGGTTGGAGCACCATTTAAGATTAGTAACGATTGATAACAAGAATATCACTCATTGATAAATGAGGCCGTATTCAATTTGAGGCGAAAAGCCATTTTTGCGTGTTTTTGGAGGAAACTTTTTGCTGATGACGTCATTTTGCCAGGTGGAAAAGTATCGCCGTATTCAATTTGAAAGACTATCCACCTAGGTGCAAAGTCAATGCAATGTAATAGGTGAAAAAGTTTTGCCTATGAATAGCAGGCGGAAATAAGTGCAGAATTGGGGTTTTGGGGTGCATCGTTGTGGGGATCTCTGTGCAGCCTTCAGACCGTCCCCCCAAAGGCAAACTGTGTCAAAAAAATATAAAAAAACACTTAAGAACACCTCAAAAAATCACTTTGAATTTGGGGGCGAGAAAACTAAATTTTGTGGGAGAAAGATAAAAACTAGCGAACTTGACTCTGGGGGGGCCCCAAGTATGTCCCAGGTGTTTTTATCATTGCAGGGGCTTACAGCAGGTGGATTTTTCACATTTTTTTAAACTTAACTTTAGCAACTTTAAAATATGCTGGCCCCCATTTTCAGGTACCCCAAATTTGCTGGGATGTTATTTTCTGCAAAAAAACCTTCAGAATACTATTCTGCACCACTTATACAAAAACGCTATTTAGCAGCTATTGAGCCCATTTAAAAACACCAAATACCTTCAGAAATCCAAATCGGGGGGTACCATAGCTAACCCCCATGTCAAGGCATCTTTTGAGGGGTGTCAGGCTGATATCCCCATATCTGACATGACTTTCCGCTGGTTTAAGTTTCGCCATGTCCCGTTTTCGCGTACTTTCAAATTGAATACGGGGATACGCGGGCACATATCCCCGTATAGAAGTGGAGATGTTGCCCATAGCAACCAATCATATTCTATCTATTATCTTCTAGAAGGTGCTAGTTAAATGTTAAGCAGAATGATTGGTTGCTATGGGCAACATCTCCACTTCTAAAAACTCTCACCTTAGTAAATTGACATCTTTGACTAAATGCCAAAGAGTATTTTGTGTCACTATTAGACCCTCGGTGTTAGGAGGGAATAAATCAGAATCCCTAGCATGTCCTACAACAGGACGGACCTTAGTAAATGTTATTTTGTGTTGCCTGATGTAGCTATTTTCACTTCATAGATTATTCATAAAATGAAAAGCGTGACGTATACAAATATATATAAATGGTTATTCTAATGTGCAAGCTATCCAAAGAAAACAAAGCATCCACAAGCTCGGACAGCGGCCGCAGCCAGATTTCCTACCTTACGCTAATGTGAACACCCGCAAGGCTTCATGCGTATAGTCAAACCGCCCAGTGTTTTCACGTTTGCAGTTGCAGCTGTTGTGGTTAGTATCGGCACGTGCGTGATTCACATGCTCAGTGCAAAACATCTGTCAGAAACAGACGTCTATACACCTTACGCACGCCTCAGAATAGCACGGAAGTCTAGCTACACGACAAATAACCTCCCATGACACTCCAAATGCAGGGCCGAAACTAGGATATCTGTCACCCGGTGCAAGGCAGCAATTTTGCGCCCCCCTCCCTTCCCGTACCTGGAGTTTGTCCTTGCTCCTCAATAAGGCAGTGAATTACTCAGACGTCCCTGGTATAGTGACTTACATTATTCCATACTCCATAATGCCCATTACACATTATGCCACACACTGTAATGCCTATTACCAAAGTGCCACTTACATATTTGCCCGACACCATTTTATGCCCCACAGTAATGCTTCTAATTACTTTAAAATTACCTGCTCGTTGCCATGGGGTTCCATGCTCGTTGCCATGGGGGTTTATGCTTGTTGCCAGGGGGGTTTATGCTCGTTGCCAGGGGGGTTTGAAGGGAGAAGATGCAGCTCTCAGCATCCTCTCCCTGCAGCGCCAGCGTTCCTGGCACTTCCGGGAACGCTGTGTGCACTGCGCTCTGCTAACAGACACTAGAGGTCCAGTAGGACCTCTAGCATCTGTCTCTTCCTTGGCAGCGGCCATTTTTTGATGGCCGTTTTCAGCAGAGTCCATGCGGACGGCTAGTCCGCATGGAATCTGCTGAAAACGGCCATCCAAAAATGGCCGCCGCCAAGAAAGAGACAGACACTAGAGGTCCAGTAAGGACCTCTAGCATTAGTCTCCTCTTCGGCGGCGGCCATTTTCAGATAGCAGAGTCTGCTTTTTCACCCCCCCCGCAATCCCCTCCCGGTGCACGTGCACCTCTAGCCCCCCCCTAGTTGCGGCCCTGCCAAATGAGACGGATGTTTTGCATGTGTTCGCAAGGTGGATGCCTGGTTGACATCTGGAAGCGTTCATTTCACAGACAGAGAGAACCGCCTGCACACAAAACCCCCGGCAAATTGCTTATTCGTGGCGCGACAACTTGCTAGAAATTGCTGGATGTGTCTCTGGATTTGGACTTGCATCCGTCGAAGAATCAAGAGTGGACTATGAACTATGAGCCTGATTCAGTTAGGATCGCAATTGTAATCGCTGCTGAGAATCCATACAGAATGCAGCTGCTAAAATAGGCTAGTGCTGGCCAAGGTTCAGCCGGCATAAAGAAGCCAACTTCTGCTCTCTCCTATCCGTCCAATCTCGCTCTTCTGCATAACCATCGGTACCATGGACGCACTTCGACCACTTACGCAGCATTTACAACAGATCTGAGGGCTCACAAGCTGCGTATGCAAACACAGTGGCTAATTTATGCACGCCCAGGAAACGGCGTTCAAACAGACACGCCTGCGTTTTTCCGACCAATCCCTCATCACCACCCCCAAATGCTCACAGCCTGTCACTCATTCTGCGATGGGTTCCTCTGTGCATCCGTAATCGCAGTGCGATCGCTGTGTACACACAGTGCGGCTAATACACATGCGCGATGGCAAGCAATCGCTTGATGTGCATCTGTGGTTGCACTTGCCATCGGTACTGAATCAGGCCCTAAATACTTAAATCAACTCATTGCAAAATGTGAAATAATATCTGGTTGAAAAGGCAATGAGGGGGGGTGGAGGGGGCATGGATGTAGTGCTAAATCCATGATTTATTCTAGATTTATTTCCTGTGGCCTAAATAGTTTCAATTCAATCCCAACCTTTTTTTTTTTTTTTTTTTGTAAATGCTCATGGTTTTATTAGATTATAGAAATGTCGCAAGTTCTCGGGATTTTATAGAAATTCTCAGCACCTTGTTGGCGCATTAGTGAAAGACCTCGCCGACTGGTTTCCTGGAGAACTAAGGATCACCCTGACAGAAGTGCTCGGCGGTCCGCACAATAGAAAAAGGTAGAAAGGAAGATTCCACTATTTTCAGGATAGATCAGTGCTTTGTGTTCAGTGCTTTACTACTAAAACCGAAGAAAGAACAAAACAGACAGCTTCGTAAATGGCCTACTTTACAGCACTTAGGATGGAGTCTGAAAAATGACATACAAAACGAATCGCCTAGCAATGGGTTTGTAGCTATTCTGCAATGTATCATTTCGTTGCTGTTTTGACAGATTACAAACAACTCGTACAACTACTTTCTCTGAGTTTGTTGTGAAAGAAATGGTTGCATTAGCCTCATATGTGCCCACTCTCCCGGAATTACAGGTAACGTGGATGGGGAATGGGGAATTGATGATACATATTGGTCATTGATACCACAGTGTAATATTTAAAAGTGGTACAAATTGACATGTGTGCTGTACCCCACTTCAGTTCATTCGTGTTTATTGATATGGAGAATGATCAGTTGAGAGGAGAGCAGGAACCACATACTAGTGCTGCAGCTACTGCCAGTGCCACCAGTCATGACAATACTAGTCCATCTACATCATCTACTAAAGTCGATGCCCAAGGGCATGCAGGGCTTAAGTCAGGGCATCTAAAATCAAGAACCAATTTTTTACAGTGGTAAAGAAAAAAACATCAAAGGGAAAGTTAGCTGCAGAAAGACATAAAATTGGCAATATGCCTTTCAACACATGAAGTGGCAAGGAAAGGTTAAGGCCTTGGCCTTTATTTATGACTGGTGGTTCTGCCTCTTATGATGATATAAGCACAAGTGAACATGCTGACATAGAAATTGAGGATGCTTCTGTGGAAGTGCACCAAGATGAGCAAGATATTTATGTAGCTGACGCTAATAAGGATGTTGTTGATGAGGATGTTGTTTGTGTAAATCAGGTACCAGTGGAAGAAACAGTTATTGCCCATGATAAGAAAAAGCACATTGTCAACAATAATATGCACTTCTTATGTGTGGAATTATTACCCAAATCCGAATGACAATTGTCAATTCATCTGTACCCTTTGTAAAGTAAGAGTAAGTAGAAGTAGGAACATTAATCATCTAGGAATCTCTTCCCTGTTACGTCATCTGCAGCGCATCCATCCAAAAAGATTTTGTGTTGACTCATCTGCATCACCAGTGGGTCTTTTGGAAAGTTTAGTTTTTCTTGGCAGATGCAATTGCTGGAGAAACTGAAGGACAAGCCACCGCTGCATCACGTGCCATTTGAGCTGACAATTTGATTACCAACAGCTCTTTGCATCTCTTCAGATCTGTGTCTGTTGGGAAGAAAGACACAACGTATGACTTAAACCTTGTATCTTAAATCTTGCTTTTGCTCTGTTCATCTCAGTGGCGTATCTATAATGGGTGCAGTGTGTGCAGGGCACATGGGCCCTCGGGTCCAGAGGGGCCCTGCATCGCACACACTGCACCCATACTTTTTTTAAACTTACCTGTCGGAGGTCCCGCTTCGGGTGTCACTGCTGCTCAGAACACCGGAAAATGGCCACCGTGGCCATTTTCTGGTGTTCTGTGCATGCGCAGTAGACTCCAGGCACACTCTAGTGTCTACTAATGCTCCGGTGGCTGGCCAGCCGCGTCAGTAGGCTGCCAGCCACCAGGGAGAGAGGAGGGGGCCCCGCACGAGGAGTGCACACGGGCCCTGTCCACTCTTAAAATGCCCCTGGTTCAGCTTGTCCACATATCTGTGGTTAAGTGGACAGTGGGTACAACAGTATTTTGGAGGCCACTAATTAAGTTTTTTTTAATTTCCCTGTACAGGTTGGGAATTGCTTTTCTAGTGAAGTGGAATCTTGATGGAATTTGGTAGCAGTCACACAGGACCTCAATTAACTGTCTAAAACTCACTGAATTATTGGTGGATATTGCACGCACATCTAATACCACCATAGAAGTTATGGCGCCAGTGATCTGTAATGCAACTGGGTGACTGCTGTCATACTTGCTCCCCCTTGCAAAGGATTGTTTAACAGTCAATTGTTTTTTAAAGTACTACTAGTAGTCTTCCTGGTCCCCTTCTGGGATGAAAATCCACTCCCAGCAGCAGCAGGCATAGCACGCAAGGATTCTTGTGGGGCAAGGACTAATGTGAATGAGTAAAATATTTTTTGTAAATGCCTCTCCTCCTCCCTCATAAATTTGCTTCGGAATAAAAAAATTCAATTGAATTTACTACGAATCAAATCTTCCTTTCCCTGCTTTTAACTACATACATACTCCAACTCCTTTAGGCCTCTTGAATAATAAAACATTTGTTTCCTGATGTGCCATGTTGGAAGTTGAACTGCCACTGCTGCTGCAATCTTTGACATGTGGTTGCTGAATGCCAAAAATGTCCAGAAATGTTTATGGCCACAGACAGCATCTCCTGCATGCCCCTTTAATCTTAAAAAAATATTCTAAACCACCAAGTTGATTTTGTGGGCAAAACATGGGACATATTGTTTACTCATGCTCTCACCTCCTCCCTCATAAATTTGCTTCGGAATCAAAAAATTCAATTGAATTTACTACGAATCAAATCTTCCTTTCCCTGCTTTCAACTACATACATACTCCAACTCCCTCAAACCTCTTGATTAATGAAAACATATGTTTTCTTATGTGCCATGTTGGGAGTTGAGCTGCCACGTGTTTGTGCCGTCCACTGCTGCTGCTTAGCTTAGTCAGCCAGCTAGCTTGGTGCAAATTTTGGGTCTAAACCAGATGAAAACAATATTGTGAACTGTGAGGTGGTCAAAATTGACTGGAAATTAGTGGAAATTATTGAAGTTAATAATACTGTAGGAACAAAAAAAAAACAAATGATCTGATTTTAGCAGTTTTCATGGTTCGCAAAATACGCGCTATAGCGCATTTTTACGTGCTACAGGAACTATGAGACCCATTTTTTTAAACTGAGCGTGTCCTACAGGACCCGCTCAGTTTGTCCTGTGTAGCGCTGCAGCATCCAATCACCGCCGGCGGCTTCTCAACCAATCGCCCCCAGCACATTCTCCTGACTACAACTCCCAGAATCCCTGTTGCTTGCGGCTCCCCCTCCGTGTCTGCATTCTGCAGCATGCCGTGCCATGCCGGCCGCTCCTCTCAGAGTCTCAGTAAGACAGACTCTGTCACTCTTCCTCCTATGCCTCCCCTGTGCTCCCGGCTCACTCAGCCAAACACCCGCCCCTCTCCCACACACTGTGCTGACACTGCAGCCACTCTGCTTTAACTGCACCTCAGTGGGCATCTCGGATGCGAGGAAGGGAGAGGGGTGTCTGTGGGGATGTCGGAACCCAGGCGGGGAAATTGTTGGCTGTAGGCGGGAGATGTATTGGCTGCAGATCACTTCAGACCTGTTGGTGCTGCACAAACAGGTGAACACGGTGCTGGTGGAGAGAAGCGACCTGAAAGGTGAGGACCTCTGTCCCTGGTGTTACTAACTGGCCGGCTGTGTGACCCTTCCCTAGTATTATTACTGGCAGCCTGTGCGCCCCCCACTAATCCTGACTGTGCATGCTTCACTATCCCCAACTGTGGGCAGCCCCCACCTTACCCTCAATCACTGCCTGTCCCTAACCTCTTCCTTACCCCCAAGCACCGCCTGTCCCTAACCTCCTCCTTACCCCCAAGCACTGCCTGTCCCTAACCTCCTCCTTACCTCCAAGCACCACCTGTCCCTAACCTCCTCCTTACCCCCAAGCACTGCCTGTCCCTAACCTCCTCCTTACCTCAAAGCACCACCTGTCCCTAACCTCCTCCTTACCCCCAAGCACTGCCTGTCCCTAACATCCTCCTTACCTCCAAGCACCGCCTGTCCCTAGCCTCCTCCTTACCCCCAGCACTGCCCCAGCTGTTATCTATCCTTACCCCCTCCCTACCCTTAGTACTGCCTGACACTAACCTCTTCCTTACCCCAGTACTGCCCCAGCTGCAATCTACCCATGCCCCCTTACTACCCCCACTACTACCTTCCCCTAGCACTGTCACAATTACGGTCTGCACTTATCCCTCCCTGCCCCCAGCTCTGCCCGCCCTAACTCCCTATCTAGCCCCAGCTTTACCACAACTTCTCCATGCCTTTACCCCCAGCTTTACCCCAACTGCTTATTGCCCTTAACCTCCTCTATCCCAACTGCTAACTGCCCCCAGCTCTGTCCAAACAGCTGCCTGCCCTCACCCCCCATAAAATGTACTGGGACCCAAAAACAGTGGAGTAGGACCCCAATTTTTGAAAGTGTGGGGCCCCTGGGACCCATATTTTTATTCGCTCACCGCGATCACTGAATTTTTCTTAATTTTTGGGAAAAAAATCAAATCCAAAACCAAAACACGCAAGGGGCGGTTTTGGTAAAACCTAGGCCCTCATTCAGAGCCGGACGCTCTGAGCAGAGCGCACGCTTTGAATGAGGGCCGTCCTCCATAATTATGGAGCGTCCTCCTGGACGCTCGTATAGCTGTGGGTCACCACCCACAGCCTATACGAGCGTGCAGGTTGATGGCCGCGATGGTTGTGACCATCGCCACTGCGAGCCGGAGCCTGCGGTTGAGTTTCTCAACCACAAGGCCCGGAGTGATTTTGGCTCTATCAGAGCCAAAATCACTCCCACTGACATCACTAGTGATGTCAGTGGGCCGGCTTCTGATGGCCCCGGCACGCCCACAAAGGGGGCGTGCTGTCAATCAACATCGACAGCACGCCCCCTTTGATCAGACACAACGAGCGAAGGAAAGTCCTTCGCTCGTCGCGTCTGTCGCATGCGCACGACGGAGCTCCCGCCGTCGTGCGCATGCACAGTGCACACCATCGACCCACTTGCGAGCGAACAGCCGCTTGCGAGTGGGTCTGAATCAGGCCCCAAATCCAGATCCAAAACACGAGGAGATATAGATCCAAAACGAAAACACGGGGGTCGACGCACATCCCTAGTTTCACTTCATTAATCTATATAACATTATAAAATTAATATCTAAACTATGGCCCTCATTCAGAGCCGTACGCTCTGAGCAGAGCGCACGCTCTGCATGAGGGCCGGGCTCCTTTTTCATGGAGCGTCCTCCTGGACGCTCGTATAGCTGTGGGTCACCACCCACAGGCTATACGAGCGTGCATTTTGATGGCCGCGATGGTCGTGACCATCGCGACCATCGAAAATGCGAGCCGGAGCCTGCGGTTGAGGTTTTCAACCGCAAGCTCCGGAGTGATTTTGGCTCTATCAGAGCCAAAATCACTCCCACTGACATCACTAGTGATGTCAGTGGGCCGGCTTCTGACGGGAGGCGTTCCCGTGGGAACGCCCCCGTCAGGGAGGCACGCCCACCAAAGGGGGCGTGCTGTCAATCAACATTGACAGCACGCCCCCTTTGATCGGACACAACGAGCGAAGGAAAGTCCTTCGCTCGTCGTGTCTGGCGCATGCGCACGACGGAGCTCCCTCCGTCGTGCGCATGCTCAGTGCAGACCATCGACCCACTTGCGAGCGTACAGCCGCTCGCGAGTGGGTCTGAATCAGGCCCTATGATTCATATTTTATCTGCAATATATCACTAGTAACACTATGGTAAAAATGAAATAGACTCTGGATTTGTGATGACACATAAGTCCAGTATTTCATGTGATTTTGGCTTCCCAGTGATTTGGAGGATGGGAAAGCAAGCTGCTTGGTTATCAGAGTGCTGGAAGGCTCTAATTGTCTGTGTCTTATCTAGGATATTGTAGAATACCATATGAAATGCTGTGCAAATATCTAAATAAGCTAAATCCGCTAACCAAACCTGATTTATCATTTATAATACCACTGCATCAGATAGTCCACTAGATTTGTACGGTATGATCAGTGGTGTAACTAGGGTATTTGGAGCCCAGGGCAAGATGAAAAATGGAGCCCTCCCCCCTATGAGTATGCACCAAAAAGTGGGTGTGGTCACATGCCACAAGGGGCATGGTCACTGATGAAAAATGTGGTGTGTCTACATGATACACCCTCGTTTCTCATCACTCTGGGAACATTATTTTCCATTCCATATGCACCTTAATGCCCCAGCAGTAGTGCTCCTCTTGCAATGCCAACTGTAGTAGTGCCCCTTAAGCAATGTCCCCAGTAGCAGTGCCCCATGTAGTAGTACCCCTTATACAGTGCCCCCAGTAGTGTACCCCTTATACAGTGCCCCCAGTAGTGTACCCCTTATACAGTGCCCCCAGTAGTGTACCCTTATACAGTGCCACCAGTAGTGTCCTTTATACAGTGCCTCCAGTAGTGCACCCATATATAATGCCCACCCTATGCAGTGCCCCAGTAGTGCCCTTATACAGTCCCCCCTATGCAGAGCCCCCAGTAGTGGTCCCTCTTATGCAGGCCCCCAATAGTGCCCCTTATACAGTACCCACAGTATGCAGTGGCCCCCCATTTGCAGGCCCCCTAGTAGTGCCCCTTATATAGTACCCCCAGTATGCAGTGCCCCTAGTAGTGGTCCCTGTTATGCAGGCCCCCAGTAGTGCCCCTTATACAGTACCTCCAATATGCAGTGCACCCAGTAGTGGTCCCTCTTATGCAGGCCCCCAGTAGTGATCCCCCCTATGCAGTGCCCCAGTAGTGGTCCACCCTTTTCAGTGCCCTCAGTAGTAATACAGTACCACCTATACAGTGCCCCCGGCCAGTAGTGCCCCTTACATAACATACACAGACATACTGTACATACAGTGCATCCGGAAAGTATTCACAGCGCTTCACTTTTTCCACATTTTGTTATGTTACAGCCTTATTCCAAAATGGAATAAATTAATTTTTGTCCTCAAAATTCTACACACAATACCCCATAATGACAACATGTAAAAAAAAATTTCAGTTTTTTCCTAATTTAATTAAAATAAAAAAACTAAGAAAATCACATGTACATAAGTATTAACAGCCTTTGCTCAATACTTTGTTGATGCACCTTTGGCAGAAATTACATCCTCAAGTCTTTTTGAATATGATGCCACAAGCTTGGCACACCTATCTTTGGACAGTTTCGCCCATTCCTCTTTGCAGCACCTCTCAAGCTCCATCATGTTGGATGGGAAGCGTCGGTGCGCAGCCATTTTCAGATCTCTCCAGAGATGTTCAATCGGATTCAAGTCTGGGCTCTGGCTGGTCCACTCAAGGACATTCACAGAGTTGTCCTGAAGCCACTCCTTTGATATCTTGGCTGTGTGCGTGGGTCGTTGTCCTGCTGAAAGATGAACCGTCACCCCAGTCTGAGGTCAAGAGCGCTCTGGAGCAGGTTTTCATCCAGGATGTCTCTGTACATTGCTGCATTCATCTTTCCCTCTATCCTGACTAGTCTCCCAGTTCCTGCCACGGAAAAAACATCCCCACAGCATGATGCTGCCACCACCATGCTTCACTGTACTGATGGTACTGGCCTGGTGATGAGCGGTGCCTGGTTTCCTCCAAACTAAACACCTGGCATTGACTCCAAAGAGTTCAATCTTTGTTTCATCCCCAGGCGGGCTGTCATGTGCTTTTTACTAAGGAGTGGCTTCCATCTGGCCACTACTATACAGACCTGATTGGTGAATTGCTGCAGAGATGGTTGTCCTTCTGGAAGGTTCTCCTCTCTCCACAGAGCAATGTTGTAGCTCTGACAGAGTGACCATCAGGTTCTTGGTCACCTCCCTGACCTCCCTTCTCCCATGATAACTCAGTTTAGACGGCCGGCCAACTCTAGGAAGAGTCCTGGTGGTTCCGAACTTCTTCCATTTACGGATGATGGAGGCCACTGTGCTCATTGGGACCTTCAAAGCAGCAGATATTTTTCTGTACCCTTCCCCAGATTTGTGCCTTGAGGCAATCCTGTCTCGGAGGTCTATAGACAATTCCTTGGACTTCATGCTTGGTTTGTGCTCTGACATGCACTGTCAAGTGTGGGACCTTATATAGACAGATGTATACCTTTCAAAATCATGTCCAAACAACTGAATTTACCACAAGTAGACTCCAATTAAGCTGTAGGAATATCTCAAGGATGATCAGTGGAAACAGGATGCACCTGAGCTCAATTTTGAGCTTCATGGCAAAGGCCGTAATTACTTATGTACGTGTGATTTCTTAGTTGTTGTTTTTTATTAAATTTGCAAAAATCTCAAAAAAATGTTTTACACGTTGTCATTATGCGGTATTGTGTGTAGAATTTTGAGGACAAAAATGAATTTATTCCATTTTGGAATAAGGCTGTAACATAACAAAATGTGGAAAAAGTGAAGCGTGCGAATACTTTCCAGATGCACTGTTCATACATACAGGGCCTGATTCAGAGACGAACGCTCTGACCAGAGCGCTCGCTCTGAATCAGGGCTCTCCTACCTGTTCTTGACATCATTGCTGATGTCAGTGGGGAGCTTCCTGCTCATTAAGAGCAGGAAGCTCCCTGGGGCTTACGAGTGCCCAGACTCAACCTTAGGGTCTGGTCGTAAGCCCCGATGGTCGCGAAGGTCTTGACCATCGCGACCATCACCCATGTCGGTCACTAGAGCTGTGGGTGTGAACCCACAGCTTAGCGATCGACAAGGAGGCGGTCGTTCAGGATGCAAGCGGCCACCCTGATTCAGTGCGACCGCTTGCAACTAACAACCGCCTCTGAATGAGGTCCTGTGAGTGTAGTGTGGACCCCAGTGAGTGCAGTCCGCACTATACAGTAACACACACATCGCCGGCAGAGCTGGGTAGTACATTCATACTAGCCGACGGCGGTGTGTGTGTTTCAGCAGCCAGTGAGAGTCAGACAGACTCTCATTGGCTGTTGCACCCACTGCCGGAGCCAGGCAGGAGCTCACTTATAAGCTCCGCATTCCGGCTTCTGCAATGGGTGATGTGAGAGACGTCATGACGATTCTCCCATAGTACCGAACAGGACAGAATGGAAGGATGGAGAAGCGGACAGCGGTGGGTGCGGCAGGAGCTAGGATTCAGGTAAGTGTTTTGTTTATGTACTGTGGGCCTGATTCGGACCCGCTCGCGAGCGCAGGACGCTCGCAAGTGGGTCGATGGTGCCGAAGTGCACATGCGCACGACGGAGGGAGCTCCGTCGTGCGCATGCGCAAGACCCGGCGAGCAACCAGGAATCCGTCGCTCTGGGTCTCGCACCAAAGGGGGCGTGCTGTCGATGGTGAGTGACAGCACGCCCCCTTTGGTGGACGTGCCGGGGGCGTGGCTGCCAGACAGAGGCGTTCCCATGGGAACGCCTACCGTCTGAGTCCGGCCCCACTGACATCAGTAGTGATGTCAGTGGGAGTGATTTTGGCTCTGATAGAGCCAAAATCACTCCAGGGCTTGCGGCAGCGAGACCCTACCGCAGGGTCTCGTCGCAAGCCCGATGGTCGCGATGGTCTTGACCATCGCTACCATCATCATGGACGCTCGCTATAGCTGTGGGTGGTAACCCAAACTTATGCGAGCGTCCATGAGGCCGGCGGGAACGCCTCTGTTTGGGCAGGCACGCCCCCTGCCCGCCTCCCAAACGGGGCGAGCTGTCACTCACCATCGACAGCTTGCCCTGTCTGCTGCGAGACCCCTAGCGACGAGAGTCCGTCACTAGCCGAAACTCGGGCATGCGCACAACGCAGCCGGCTCCGTCGTGCGCATGCCCAGTGGGGCAACATCGAGTCGGTTGCGAGCGTTCAGCGCTCGCGACCGACTCTGAATGACCCCCACTGACTTTACTAGACGTGGACCGTAGCAGATCCATTGCTACTTGTATTTTGTAATTTGTGTAATTCTAAACAGCCATCAATTCTTTATTTCTGGAATGTGCTTCTATTAGTTTATCTTCTATTTATGTGTCACAGATCTGTAGTTATTATAGTCTGACAATGTTTTTTGGGTAGTGAGACTGCTTTTGTCATCCTCCATTTACCTGTAATTATACCTGCCAGCACTGATTGATTAAAAAGTTTACTTAATGGCGCTCTTACTTGTTTTAAAACTCTTGGATGTTTACCATCTGTATTTATTGATTTATCTTTTATTACTTGTGAGAGTTCAAGTAACACATCTGTGTTCAAGCAGCATCTCTAATTGTTTGAGATCTATCCAATCTTGCTTTCATGGTCTGTTAATCTTTCCTAAATGAATAACCAATCTCTCACCAGGTTCTAAACTTACCCAAATATTCTCAGTCTTTGTTAAACTTGTGTTTATCTTATTATTTACATTTAAAGCAACTCAATCTTCCCGTTTTTTTTTGCACTGTATTTTTTACAGGGTAATACTAGGATTAATTAACTATATACCAGTGATGGTTATCATTGTACCGTATCTCACGAATAAATACCTGCCAGCCTTCCTGAATTCAGCGGGACAGTCCCGCTAATCTGGTACTGTCCCACTATCCCACCCACGTGCAGGTCCATTCAATGCCAGGAAAAGGCTAAGCAGAATCTGATTGGTTGCTATGGGCAACATCTCCACTTCTAAAAACTCTTACCTTAGTAAATTTACATCTTTGACTACATGCCAAAGAGTATTTTGTGTCACTATTAGACCCTCGGTGTTAGGAGCGAATAAATCAGAAACCCTGGCATGCCCTACAACAGGAAGGACCTTAGTAAATGTTATTTTGTGTTGCCTGATGTAGCTATTTTCACTTCATAGAATATTCATAAAATGAAAAGCGTGAGGTATACAAATATATATCAATGCATATTCTAATATGCAAGCTATCAAAAGAAAACAAAGCATCCACAAGCGCAGACAGCGACCGCAGCCAGATTTATTACCTTACGCTAATGTGAACACCCGCAAGGCTTCATGCATATAGTAAAACCGCCCAGTGTTTTCACGTCCGCAGTTGCACCTGTCGAGGTTAGTATCGGCACGAGTGCGATTCACATGCTCGGTGCAAAACATTTGTCAGAAACAGACGTCAATTCGCCTTACGCACGCCTCAGAATAGCACGGAAGTCTAGCTACACGCCAAATAACCTCCCATGACACTCCCATGAGATGGAAGTTTTGCATGTGCTCGCAAGGTGGTTGCCTGGTTGACATCTGGAAGCATTCATTTCACAGACAGAGAGCACCGCCTGCACACAAAACCCCCGGCAAATTGCATATTCATGGCGCGACAGCTTGCTAGAAATTGCTGGATGTGTCTCTGGATTTAGACTTGCATCTGTTGAAGAATCAGGAGTGGACTACGCAGCATTTACAGCAGATCTGAGGGCTCACAAGCTGCGTATGCAATCGCAGTGGCTAATTTATGCACGCCCAAGAAACGGCGTTCAAACAGACATGCCTGCGTTTTTCCGACCAATCCCCCATCACCACCCCCAAATGCTCACAGCCTGTCACTCACTCTGCGATGGGTTCCTCTGTGCATCCGTAATCGCAGTGCGATCGCTGTGTACACACAGTGCGGCTTATACACATGCGCGATGGCAAACAATCGCTTGATGTGCATCCGTGGTTGCACTTGCCATCGGTACTGAATCAGGCCCTAAATACTTAAATGAACTCATGTGAAGTAATATCTGGTTGAAAAGGCAATGAGGGGAGGTGGAGGGGGGATGGATGTAGTGCTTAATCCATGATTTATTCTAGATTTATTTCCTGTGGCCTAAATAGTTTCAATTCAATCCCAACCTTTTCTTTTTTTTTCTTTTTAAATGCTCGTGGTTTTATTAGATTATAGAAATGCCGCAAGTTCTCGGGATTTTATAGAAATTCTCACCACCTTGTTGGCGCATTAGTGAAAGACCTCGCCGACTGGTTTCCTGGAGAACTAAGGATCACCCTGACAGAAGTGCTCGGCGGTCCGCACAATAGATAAAGGTAGAAAGGCAGATTCCACTATTTTCAGGATAGATCAGTGCTTTGTGTTCAGTGCTTTACTACTAAAACCGAAGGAAGAATAAAACAGACAGCTTCGTAAATGGCCTACTTTACAGCACTTAGGATGGAGTCTGAAAGATGACATACAAAACGAATCGCCTAGCAATGGGTTTGTAGCTATTCTGCAATGTATCATTTCCTTGCTGTTTTGACAGATTACAAACCATACAACTACTTTCTCTGAGCTTGTTGTGAAAGAAATGGTTTCATTAGCCTCATATGTGCCCACTCTCCCGGAATTACAGGTAAGGGGATGGGGAATGGGGCATTGATGATATTGGGGGAGATTCAGGTTTTGACATTATTTTGCGATCGCAGCTGCTAAAATGGTAACAGCTGCGATAGCCTCCTGCATGCATTACTATTCCGAACTGCGTTCATGGACGCAGCATCGGAACATCTGCGTGATCCTCGGCCGGCTGAGTGACCATGGGGTCGCTTTAGCCCGATCACCGCAGGTACACAAAAAAGGCCAGGAAATCTTCCTCAGCCGACGGAGATCCTGGCCACTTCCCTCCCCCCTCCAACAGCGGGGACACATCTCCGTTTTGGGAAACGGAAACCGTCATCGCCTCCTCTCCGCCCAGAAACAGCAGCAGACTGTCAATCTCTGACAGTCTGCTGCCGCTTCGTGTGCGGGATCGCAGATCCATACTGCACATGCAAAGTACTGGTCCTGCGCTGGCACAGTGGAGGCACAATCGGAGATGTGCGCTAACCATCGGGTTAGCGTGAATCTCTGAATCAGCCCCGTTACTTGCTATGAATCATATCATCGCAGACCCATCCCCTGTGCTGGTTAACTGCTTGTGTACCGGACACTGCTTCTTCTTACTATGATTTCCTGCTTGTGACCTCGGACTTCCTGACTATGCTAGTACCTGCTAATTCAGTACCTCACTTCTGTTACTCCCACATTGTTACCTCCAGGGCGAAGAGGGTCACGACCTGTGGACTCCCGGCAGCATAGCCTATTGAGGCAGCTCCAGGCAAAGACCAGGGGTCTGTTGACCCTCATCTGAAAGCATCCTATCTGCTCAAAATGTAATATCACTCCACTCTGGTCCTCTCTCCCTCCTTCTCTATACCTATTTACCCCTCCCGTCTCTGGCTGTCTCTCCACCCCTCTCTCTGGTTCTGTTTCCTTTCAGTTTTCTCTCTTCCCCGTCTTGTTTTCTCTCACTCAAGTATGTCTCATGACCCACCCTCTCCAGTTCTCTTTACACTTTACACATAAAGTGGATGTAGATAAAGTACCAACCAATCAGCTCCAAACTGTCACATTACAGGCTGTGTTTGAAAAATTACAGTGAGCTGAATGGTTTCGTCCACTCTATCTCTCTCCAAGGCTTAGTACATAGACCTCTTATTCTTCTTTCTCTCTCTAGACTCTCCACCCTGCCATCCATTTCTCTCTCTACTCTCCTTGCTCCTCTTCTCTCTATGAGTCGACTGCCTTCCAATTCTCTCTCCTCTTCTCTACTCTTGCTCCTCCCCCTGTATTCTTTCTCCTCCTCTATTCCCCAGCAGTTCTCTTACTGCACCCTTCCAGATAGGACAGATATTGGCTCCTTTCATCTGTAAGACAATTTGGAAGCACCATTAAGTTCATGACACTTGAATGGGAAGCAAATGTTCTGCCATGATTTTCTTTACTGCCCTCTGGCACCACCAAAAGCCAGTCATGTCTACAACTGAAACGATGGATCTTGCAATGTGCCAATCTAAGTGAGGATTTTACCCACTGCCTGGTGCTCAGAAATAGAGAAAGAATACAGAAGGCATTTTATATGCCTGTCATAATTAACACCCCCAGACTAGGGTCAGCACATAGTTTAGAAGCATAAGAGGTTAATTTAGTACAGGAAAGTCTAAATAATGGTATGATGGCGGCTATCAACATTTTTTGGGTGCGTTGTGGGCCTGTTTAGGTTTTATATTATTGATCGTTTCCTACCCTCTCCTAGGAATGTTTCACGTTGGTGTCGGCTTTTAGCGGGAAAGAAGAGTAGTTGTAGCAATCATGATTTATGGCCTGAGGTCCTCTCCCTGACAATGCATGAGTTAGGTTGATATTACCCTATTGGGGTCAGGAGCACCGCAGGCCCAGGTGGGCTTCTTGTATCATTGGGAGGGGAGTTTGGATACTTTAAGTTGTTATTGATGGACTAGCAGTGGGCCCCCATCTGAGTTTTAATTTTGCTGAATGGGCTGGCAGTTGGCCCCCCATTCAAGTTTTGATTTCATGAGGACGGGCTGGCAGTTGGCCCAATCTGGGTTCTAGTTTGTAGATGTTCTGCGCTGGCATATAATATGTTACAGTTAGTTAACTATTATGCTACATCGGGCTGTTTTTTCTTTGCCACCATACCTTTCCCCTTTTTACTTTATAAATAAATACAGCTGACCCTTTTCCCTGCCAATTACGTCGCTGAGTCATTTTTTTAAATAAGGTTATTGTTATGTATAAAAAATAAATTGCGGGCTGACGTCAGCCGTTAGAGAGTTTAAGGAAGATTATATATAAAGAGAATCCTCCTCCAATGAATGAGTTATAAATCCTAGTCCCTAGTGTTACGCAAAAAACATTTTTCAACAATTATTACTGCTGGCAAGATAAATATCATAATCTGCCAGTATACGAGGGTCTGTAGCACATTGACCAAACGTTTTATTTAGTTGGACAGGTGTTAAAATGAAGGGGGAGATGTAAAGAGAAACCTTGGAGAAAGAAAGTGACCCACTCCCACCCGTGCGGAGGGCGCGCGGTGACACCTGTAATCTAATACTACCGCAAGCCTGATGAAGCCGGTGTGCTCAGCACTCCGTGACACCCCCAGACTGCACGAAGGAGCAGGGCCACCTGATCACACCCAGGCCCGCCAAGAGCCGCGGCGGGCCCGGGTAACAGGGGGCATGGCCTAATCACGGGAGGCGTGGCCATGCCTCCTTCCCGGAAAAAAAAGTTTTGCAGCGCCGCGAAGCTGCGCTGCGCGCCGGGGAGTGGGGTGCGCTCTGAGCCCCCTCAGCCCCCTCAGCTCGGTTCAAAGCCAGGGGGGGCGCGATCAGTGTGATTGCTCCCCCCCACAGGCATAGAAGACTGCCACGAGTAGTCTCCCGGTGCAGCTCAGCACACGCTGTGTGCTGGGCTGCTGTGAGGGAGGGTGGGGGCATCACCAGGCCCCTCAGGAAGCCCAGGCCCAGGTGATCTGTACCCGCCCCCACCCCTCTCGGCCCCTGATCACACCCGCAAGACGCAGATGAGCGGAGAGTGGGCAACTCAGACTCCCACATGCTGTGGAGAGTCCAAAGTTTAAACAGCTGGAGTGACTGGGCATTTATCGGGACTAAAATAGGTCATTATAACGAAGGTTGTTAAAGAAACTTTAATCAAATTGGATAGATACCATCAGGACCTTTACCCAAGGCAACTACCCTGACTAAGATTTGGGACATTAAGAATATTTACAACACTCTTCTCCAAGTGGCCTTACAGGTGACAACAAGAGAGGGTGGTAAGTTCATGTACGGGACGACGCTTACAGTACGCAGCACTCACTTTTCCCTTCACCTCCCAACCTCTCACTGACGACTGCATAGATGTTCCCTTGGGGGACGTATGATAAAAGCCTAACAGCAGAGATCATACGGAGAGCCATCCCTAAAGGAGAGGCTGACACCCCACAGTGAAACAAGGAGGGAGGACTCTCTAGTTCCACTCACTGTAGACTGCATAGCAGCCTTTCAGGGAACGTATGAGAGATGCCTAGAGCACAGGTCATACAGAAAGTTTATCCCTGCAAGAGATTCAGATATTTATTAATCAATAAATAGTTTTTTTTATTTTACTCTACAGTTTCAGGTTATTTTGATAAAACGAATCCTAATCAGTCGAGCGCACTTTATATCTGTATTGTTCTATTGCCCAATAGAGGTGGACACTCTTTTAAGTGCTGCCAGAGATTGTGGACCCATTCCAACAACTACCAGAGCGCAGTTTATTCTAATTAATTCATAAATTACCTGATCTGTTTAATGTTATTATTATTATTTTTAATTAATTGTTAAGCACATATAGCCCAACAGATTGTACAGCATTGCATTCAGAATATTAGCCACATATATGTTGTAGTATTATAGAATGGGAACAAAAAGTAAAGTTGATCTTAGTCTTCACATTTTTGGGCACATTTATTAATATTTGCGATGTGCCTCAAAAAATATAGATTACTTATCACCGCAATTCATGCCAATAAGGAATCTTTATTCGCCTAAATGTATTAGTTTGAGTTGCCAGCACATGGGCTCTGATAGGAGCCCATCCTGGCGATCAGTTATGGTGCCTACACACATGGTAATTTTTTTCCTGAATTTGACAAATCGTGACAACAAATCGTGTAAAATATGCCCAAATCGAGAGTTTCTACTCACGATCAGGATGCCGATGCGCGTCCCCACTCGTCGTACATCGCATCTTCAGATCTGCCGTGCTGTAGGGCAGATTTGCCAATCTGGGACACAATGCACTGGATGCACAATAGATCTTAAGTCAGATTGGACATTTTTTACTCCAAATCGTGACCACGACTGCCGGAGAGCTGCCTGGGCAGGTTCAGGGGAAATCGTGCCTCAGGTCGGATTGTGAGCACATTGCTATGTGTGTAGGCACCTTTAGAAGTAAAGTGATGAATCACTTTACTTTCTGTTTCGGACCCCCTGCAGCGCTACTGCTCACGTTCTACGGTACATATGCAATTGGACAGCACTGTGGAGGGGTCCCGCAAATATTCTTTAATAAATATACCGCTTTTGCTGTAAACAGCTCTTGAGATCTCCAAAAACACCCACATAGTTTTGGTAACAAATGATGTATTAATATGCATGTTATCTTAGCAGCAAATTCTATTGCAGAAGTTGGAGGTTGTGGCATCTTTGTAGCACACAAACTTGGCTGTCTATGCCATTCTAAGGACCTTATTAATTTGGTTCTGGAAAACTAGATTTTCTTCTATTTTAAATTAACAATGTAGAAATGTTCAATTATATCTCTCTGTGCACAGAGTCCAGGGAGTGAGGAGTTCACAAGCTGATTATTCTCAGTCACAAGTTTCAAAGTGAAAGTTTCTTTGTGACTTGGAAAGAGATAATGACTTATTTGCAGAGACATGTACTGTACCATGACTCCACTCCAGTCTATAGAAATTAAATAGCAATGACATTATAAGCTTAGAAAATCTTATTCTTTCTGTCTTTTTATAGCACTAGACACCACAGAGCCTCATAAATATTTTAAATGGAACATTTTCTGTGGCCATGCAAAATTCATTCTGACAGACAGCGCCCCATTCTAGGAACATGGTCCGCCTCTCTATATATATATATATATACAGATGCCCTCACTTTGCGCTAATTCCTTTAAAAGTGATAATAAAAATACAAAATATAACAAAAAATACAATAGATGGCTGCACCCTTCTCTTTATATCTCTGTTAGACAGATATATAATAGATAGTAGCAAAACAAAAAGAAGAGAAGGGGCGCTCACAGACACAGATTAGATATGAATATTTATAAAACCAAATATAATACAGTCAATGTAGATAGCAATCTAAGTGCTCAAATGACCAGTCGCAGATGAAGAAATAGATGGTAGATTCTCTTTCCTTCTCAAGGATATTCTTATACTGAGTTCTTGTTGATCTTTGAGGTTTTAGAGATAATGGATACACAGTTCTCAGGGTGTACGATTCTTCTTACACCAGAATACACCCAAACAAAGAGGGCCAATAAGGCCACTATCAGTAATAAGTGAGACACTTCCTCAAGAATACAATAAAATAATGTTTATTCCATAAAACCAGTAAATTCTACATGAAGTTGCTTACATGAAGTGTAAATTCACAGATATAGATGGAAACCCAATGCCTTTCATCCCAAAGCAGGACTTCATCAGGGGCACATATTTGTATATATATATATATATATATATATATACACACACATGTATATTTATATATATATATATATGTACAGTATACACGCACACTATATATATATATATATATATATATATATATATATATAAAGCACTAATCTACGGCACTCACCATTCCTAGATTTGGGGTGCAACATGGTATGTGACCACATTGTTTAAATAGAAATCACAGGGGGTCTGCACTCACCATAATAACTAATAATAATAGTAATGATAAACATAGTAAATAGTTGGGTTTTAGTTCATGAATTGATCAATGCATTTAAGCTTGCAGCCCATCGTCACGGAACCCCACTTTACTGCTTTGCAACAGGTGTGTTTGGTAACTGTCTCACGTTTTAAAAGCAAAGTTGCTGTGAGCTTTAAACCTTGATAGCATACCATGAGTTTAACACTAATGTGATGGCTATGTCCATGTTATAATTCTGAGCAATAGAGTAGGGACTTGCAGTAAAGTGGGGTCCCGTGATGGCGGCTGCAAGCTTAAATGCATTGATCAATTCATGAACTAAAACCCCACTATTTATTATGTTTATTATTACTATTATTATTAGTTATTATGGTGAGTGCAGAGCCCCTGTGATTTCTTTAAACAATGTGGTCACATACCATGTTGCACCCCAAATCTAGGAATGGTGAGTGCCGTGAATTAGTGCTTTTTGTTTATTTTGATTAATTTTTATAATTAATCATTTTTGTGATCACATTTTCTCATGCACCCTTTTAACTAGTTTAATCTAACTTGTGTCAGCTGTTTTCCTAGGTGCTTTGCAACAGGTGTGCTTGGTAACTGTCTCACGTTTAAAATCAAAATTGCTGTGAGCTTTAAACCTTGATAGCATACCCTGAGTTTAACACTAATGTGATGGCTATGTCCATGTTATAATTCTGAGCAATAGAGTAGGGACTTGCAGTAAAGTGGGGTCCCGTGACGATGGGCTGCAAGCTTAAATGCACTGATCAATTCATGAACTAAGGCCCTGATTCAGAGCCAGTCGCTCTGACAGAGTGCTCGCTCTGAATCAGGGCCAGGCTATTTTTTTTTTGAACGGCCTCCTGGCCGCTCACATAGCTGTGGGTGACCACCCACAGCTATAGCGAGTGGCCAGGAAGATGGTCGAGTTGGTCAAGACCATCGCGACCATCAGGCTTGCGATGAGACCCTTGTGGTAGGGTCTCGTTGCCGCAAGCCCCAGAGAGATTTCGGCTCTAACAGAGCCGAAATCTCTCCCTCTGACATCACTCGTGATGTCAGTGAGGCTGCCCCCAAATGGAGGCGTTCACATGGGAACGCCTCCGTTTGGGCAGCCACTCCCCCGGCCCGCCCACCAAAGGGGGCGTGCTGTCACTCAACATAGACAGCAAACCCCCTTTGTTGCGAGACCCGGAGCGACGGAGTGCCCTTCGCTATCCGGATCTCGTGCATGCGCACGACAGAGCCATCTCCGTCATGCGCATGTGCACTGGCCCACCATCGAACCGGTTGCAAGCGCACAGCGCTTGCGACTGGGTCAGAATCAGGCCCTAAAACCCCACTATTTATTATGTTTATTATTACTGTTATTATTAGTTATTATGGTGAGTGCAGAGCCCCTGTGATTTATATATATATATATATATATATATAGTTCCAGTGCGACCCGCACTCACTGCAGCAAAAACATCCGTTAGGGGAGCAACCTCAATGAGACCTCACGGGATACCTGGGGTCCATTTGTTTAGAGAAAACAAGAACTGCGAGGGCACTCACCATTTGCAAAAAAATAACAAATAGTCCTTTTATTTACATACCACCAGTGTCATATGAGATAAGCAAGATCTGACATTTCGGTCCCCTGTGAGACCTTTGTCAAGGTTTCCAAACTGCCATATAATGTTCAAGCCATTGAAAATAGGTGTAGCAAAAGCAGCCAAACATCACACAATATATACCAAAAATAATGCTTACCAGGTGAAAGCCATGCAATCAGTGCGTCACTGCACAAGCCATGCTGACTCGCACGCCCGCGTGGCCACACCCACTTCAGGGGTGATGGTACTAGGCCTCGTTATAGAGGCCCAACAGGAACATAGAGAGAAGTCAACATAAAACAGCAACATGATCACGTGGGGTGGAAACCCCCTACATCATATCAAAACGCCCAGGAATTTCTACACTACAGATCCCAGCATCAGTTGTTGCCCAGCAACGCATAGCGTCTCAACGGGACATCATGTGGATCATTACAACCACAAAACACATAATCTATATATGCTATAATGATCACATCATAAACAAAAAAAATAATAAGCATAGTGATATAACATATGGCAGATCACACAAGATATACATGGCTACGACTTCGTAAATCAACTGATCGCAATACGTTATTGCTTGTGACGAGTTTCCATCCCGAACATTTAAAATCCAGTCTCCTTATATCACAATTCTTGCGGGTGTTGCGATATTATAGGGAAGCTGATATATATATATATATATATATATATATATATCTACGCACAAAGAAATCAAACCATAGATATCCATAAATTAAGTTATGTGTAATAATGTGAAATGACACAGGGAAAAAGTATTGAACACATGAAGAAAGGGAGGTGCAAAAAGGCATGGAAAGCCAAGATCCCAGCTAAAATCTATCAGTAATTAGAAAGCAATCCTGCCCATTGTCAGTGCAAATTAATATTAAATGGTACAGTCCCAACTGATGACCTATAAAAAGATGTCTCATTACCAAGGTGTCACACAAGAAACATCTCATGATGGGTAAAAGCAAAGAGCTCTCTCCAGACCTTTGCAACCTTCTTGTTGCAAAACATGCTGATGGCATTGGTTACGGAAGGATTTCTAAACTTCTGAATGTTCCAGTGAGCACTGTTGGGGCCATAATCTGGAAGTGGAAAGAACATAATTTCACCATAAACCGGCCAAGAGCAGGTGCTCCTCACAAGAATTCTGACAGAGGAGTAAAAAGAATTATCAGAAGAGTTGTCCAAGAGCCAAGGACCAAGAGCCAAGAATAATGTTGAAGCTTGTTTAAAGTTTGCTGCACAACATTTGGAAAAGCCTGTGTAATACTGGAAGACTTTAGTCTGGCCAGATGATACCAAAATTGAACTCTTTGGATGTCATAATACACACCATGTTTGGAGGAGAAATGGCATTGCACATCACCCCAAAAACACCATTCCAACAGTGAAGTTTGGAGGTGGGAACATCATGGTGTGGGGCTGTTTTTCAGCATATACTGTAAGTACTGGCATACTTCATATGATTGAAGGAAGGATGAATGAAAAAATGTACCGAGACATTCTTGATAAAAATCTGCTGCCATCTACCAGGATGCCGAAGATGAAATGAGGGTGGACATTTCAGCAAGACAATGATCCGAAGCACACAGCCAAGGACACTCTCAACTGGTTTCAGAGAAAGAAAATAAAGCTGCTAGAATGGCCCAGCCAATCACCTGACTTGAATCCAATTTAAAATCTATGGAAAGAACTAAAGATAAGAGGCCCTGATTCAGAGCCGCTCGCAAAAAGCGAGCGCTCCCTCTGAACCAGGGCGGTTCCTTTTCTTTTTAAACCCGCCTCCTGGCCGCTCGCTAAGCTGTGTGTGACCACCCACAGCTTTTGTGAGTGGCCAGGTGATGGTCGCGACCATCGCGACCATCGGGCTTGCGACGAGACCCATGTGAGCTCACTACTGTCATCAACGGGAACGGGAACGCCTCCATTTGGCCAGCCACCCCCCCTTCCCCACCTACAAAATGAGATTGCGTGGCCCCACCCCCGTCACGCCCGCAAATGACATCTGCCAACCCAGCCATGCCCCCTGCCCTGCCAATCTGGCTGCTTCCTCCCGGAAGGAGCAGCCAGATAGTCGGCAAGTATGCCACATGTTTCATCATAAGACTTTTGGCAGAGGACTCTCTTTATAGCACAAACTACCACTCATGTTTTTCTAATCAGTAATTAAGCTGTCCTGATTTCAGCAGGGTCATATGGTGTATATATATATATATATATATATATGTTTTTAAAAACAAACAATCTTATCTTTATTGTGCTTTCATTTATAATAATACAATGAACATTTAAACTAATGTCTTAAACCATTAGAGACCATGGGCCAGATTCATATAGAGGCGAGAATATGCGATCAGTGAAAAAGTTTCGCCTATTGCCGCTTTTCGCCTGTTTGCGTCTTAGCACCAAATTCAATTCCGGGACCAATTCGCCTAAGTGGAAACTCAATGCACTGTAACAGACGGAAAGTATCCCCAAATGAATGGCAGGAGAAAAAAAGTGCAAAATCTCAATTTTGGGGAGCAAATGTGGGGAATTGATTCAGAACCCCTTGGACAACCCCCCAAAGGACAAATCAGCCAAAAAAATTTTTACTTAGAACACCCCAAAAAAGATGTAATTTTTGGGAGCAAAAATGAAAAAAGTGGGGGAACAAAGATAAAAAGTAGCTAAATAGGTTTGTTGGGGGGCTGTATGGATGGGCCAGGTGTTTTAGGATTGCAGGTGCATGCAGAAGGTGGATTTTTGAAATTTTTTAAAAGTGCACTTTGAGACACAAAAATATGCTAGCACCCATTTTCAAGTACCCCAAATTTAACTGGACTATTTATTTTCCTCCAAAAATACTGTCTCTATCATTCTTCACCACTTCTACAAATATGCATCTATAAAGCATTTAACACAACTTAAGGACACAAAGTACGTTTATTAGGGCTAATAGTACACATCTGTAATGATTTCCAGTGTCAGCGCGTCTTATTTTGGGGTCCAGACTGATTCCCTCAATCTATTCAGTACTTTCCGCCTGTCATACATTTGCCTATTTGCATTTTCGCCTGTTCTGTAATTGAATAGGGCAAATCACGTGCATGTGCATGCCGTGAATTCGCCTCTCAAACAGGCGAATGAGGCAGAAAGTGCAATAGGCGAGAAGTATCCGACTTTCCGCCTCTAATTGAATACGGGCCCATGTTTGCAGGGCGATTACAGCTGGTTACACTCATAATACATTGTTACTAAATCTAAAATACAACTTGTTACAGATTTAGCAATGCTTGTTTCATAGTAAACATACTGTATATTGTGTTTATACAGCGTATTCTTATGTTTATTCACTGTATAACTGTATAACAGTAAAACCTCATGTTTTATCACCATGAATCACACTTATTTCTTAGATGTAAGACATTTTTTTACATAAGATAATACATTGGTTTATTGCTTCTAACCCTTAACAGCCTTGTCTAGCTTACTTACTTAAACTAATAAATAACGACACAGACAACAAGAGCTTGGCTAAAAGGTCACAGCTTTTATTTATAATTAATGAATTAACCTAACCAGGGTTGCAAGAGACGCTGCAGGCTCAGTTCCAGCTTTCACCTCACTCAAATACTCGGAGAACGACTGAGACGCCCCCCATCAAGATGCGCTAACAATGCAAGGGTCCCACTTCCCCTCTGGGCCAATCCGAGATGCTTCCGTACAAAAGCGCCCAGGCCCCCACACATGGAGAAGGACAAATTTGCCAGGTTCATCGAGGGCAAGTGCCCCTACAAAGTTATCTTCCGCCACATAAAGCCACTGAGCTGCAGCGCACCCCACCATGCTGCGCCTCCCCTAATTTGGGAAAAGAAAAGGTTAGTGTGACACAACAAAATTCATTAATGGGTGGGATGGTGGGTTTCAAAGATCCATAACCAAAGAGGCTGTCATCATGCAAACAAGCCAATATATACTAATAAACCGACCACTCCCTCAAGGAATATCATTGACTCTACCAAACATCTGACCAGCCAGCACTATAAACTGCCCAGCAACAAGGCTGTCATAAACAGCCATACAGCAAAAACACAAGTAATATTACATATTCTCACGCTTATCCAGCCTTCGCCTACTATAAAATAATACATTGGTTTATTGCTTCTAGCCCTTAACAACCTTGTCTAGCTTACTTACTTAGACTAATAAATAATGACACAGACAACAAGAGCTTGACTAAAAGGTCACAGCTTTTATTTATAATTAATTAACCTAACCAGGGTGGCAAGAGACGCTGCAGGCTCAGGGCCTGATTCAGAGACGGACACTCTGAA
Organism: Taudactylus pleione; assembly: GCA_031769625.1. Lineage (NCBI taxonomy): Eukaryota > Metazoa > Chordata > Amphibia > Anura > Myobatrachidae > Taudactylus > Taudactylus pleione. The sequence continues at coordinate 2,422,902 of JAUIMM010001089.1, forward strand.
CGAGCGCTCGCTCTGAATCAGGGCTTTTTTTTTTTGTGCGGCCTCCTGGCCGCTCGCATAGCTGTGGATGACCACCCACAGCTATAGCGAGTGGCCAGGATGATGGTCACGATGGTCTTGACCATCGCAACCATCGGGCTTGCGACGAGACCCTTGTGGTAGGGTCTCATGGCCGCAAGCCCCAGAGAGCTTCTGGCTCTAATAGAGCCAGAAGCTCTCCCACTGACATCACTGGTGATGTCAGTGGGGCTGCCCACAAACGGCAGGCGTTCGCTTGGGAATGCCTCCATTTGTGAATCCACTCCCCGGCCACGCCTACCAAGTGGGGCAAGCTATCAATCACCATCGACAGCTCGCCCCCTTTGCTGCGAGACCCGGAGCGACAGAGCACCCATCGCTAGCCGGGTCTCGCGCATGATGCGCACGACGGAGCTGGCTCCGTCATGCACATGCCCAGTGGGCAAACATCGACCCAGTTGCGAGCGCTCAGCGCTTGCGACTGGGTCTGAATCAGGCCCCCAGTTCCAGCTTTCACCTCACTCAAATACTCGGAGAACGACTGAAAGGTCCCCCCTCAAGACGCACTAACAATGTGTGGCCCCTGGGCCAATCAGAGACGCTTTCGTACAAAAGCGCCCGGGTCCCCCTGCACGGAGAAGGACAAAGTCGCCAGGTTCATCGAGGGCAAGTGCCCCTACAAAGTTATCTTACGCCACTGGCAACTGGCCCACCACCCAAGATGACCGAGCCCCAGAACCACAAATCCAGACCAAGGCCAATTAAGATGCCTTCTGACCAGACGGAAAATACCAAGTTGAATTGCCAACAAAAGCTATGACACAGAACCAAGCTACCCAGCGACACAGCATAACTGGTTACTGACACATTCACCCTAGTCTCGCACTACCCAACACACCATATTTACGGGCCACTATCCAAGTAAAAAAACGAGGCACCATTTTGACCACACACTCCTCCCATCCGACCTTTATTCCAACAATCCTCTCACCACGAACAATCAACTCCACACCTTTCAGCTGCACCACATCACTGCTCCCGACAGGCAACCCAACTCACCAAGTACACCCAGTGTGACCACCAAGGATCAAACAATAAAACTGCTGCGTAACCAAACCATGTAGCTCCAGCCCAAAATTATAAGAGTGGCCCACAAGCCCACCATGCTGTCAACTGCAGCAATTCCAGTGAAAACAACATTCCGTACCATATGTACCTCACCATCCCGACACAACTTTGAGAAAAACACATAGCAACTACCTAGCAGCATGCATTAGAGGGGAAACAGGTAACACAACTGAAGAGGAAAAACTAAACAACCTACCCATGAACCAAATTGGGTCAGATCAAGGCTCCCGGGAGGAAAAATTTTAAAATCCCTTCACAACCCCCTAATTGTTGAATGCTAGACGTTCAACGATTGGTTGGTAAACAATGTTTCAGGTTGGCGCCCGGTGCGCAACTACTACTTGTCCTAATGTGTAAGTCTCATAGTCAGCTGACTTCCAACGCCCTAAAATCTGCACGTACGCGGGAGATGCCCCCGTAAACGCTGCGCCAATAGCTGCCCCTATTTAAAAGAAATGAGTACCAAAAGCTGAAGCATATGAACCTCACCCAACCAAACCCCGTCCAAACTGTAGCAAACTAAAATTTGTAAAGCAGGATAAGATTGGGATGTAAACCACCATTGCACCCCACCAGCAGGGCTCCACCTACATAATGCACCAAAGGGCGTACCGGGCAAATAAACCTCAGGATGTTGAGAAAAGAAAACTATCTACCTTTTGCAGTAGACACACACTGATTGACTAAATTGTATATGTGATAATCATATGATGATATAATACATGACAGTCTCCTCTATACCGCGTAATATCCAAAGACAAAATATTTAAAACAAAAGCCCTAATGATGAAGATGCCTTATTGACAGCCACCAACTCTCTCCACCTAAAACACCTCAAAATTTGCTGCCAACAGGGACAAATGGAAAAGAGAGGCCTCAATCCCGCCAGAACCACCTGACCCCTAACACAAGCAACACTTTTAAAACTGCATGTCAATAGGCCGCCGGGGTATGGCGCAAACGGGGAACCCCTTCATCCAACTTGCAATAGCGTATCGACCATAAATGACTGGGTTGGGTCATGACTACTTCCAATCTCACAATAGAATGAGATCCCCGCTGGCGCCGCTACGAGGTGGTCCTTGGACCGACCCTGCAAATAATGGTTCCAAACAAAGGAACAAAGCAAATATTCTAAGACTTAACCTCCGTAGATGGCTGATCACTATAAGCTCGTCAAGCCTGCCAGACAGACTATTATTTCGCAAATGTTATTGTGACAAGAGACCGCAACACCAACTGTATGTTAAAATCTAAAACTTCGACACCGAAACACACAAAATTAATGACGCAGCAATGCAAAACGAAAATTGACGACTGGCTTTGGTTGTTGAAGGCATGAACTAAACCCAATTTTGTCGCACCAGAAATTAACAAGTCAACAACTCTGTCGCACGGACCAGAGAACAATGGCCACAACAATTGGGAACAGCTCCAAACAGCAACAAATAACTTGTTAGACCTACCTCACGCTAAACCCGAATCCAAGTAGCCGCGCAGAAAATCCCATCAAAATTAGGAGCCAAAAACCTGGACGAGCCAGCCGCACTAGTAAACAGTTGCCTCGATAATTTGCCCTGAACGCCAAGGCCAAAGGCGGTTGCCATTAAATTGAACCAGAAAACCGGCCCAACTACGGAGTGCCTCATTGCCCTCCGATTACAAAAAAACATCATGATGAGGCTGGCTCTCCCCAGCATTGGCCCGCTCCCCATCCTAGATACAAATCGAACCATAGGAAGATATAGAAAGCTAAATTAAAGGATCCAATCAACTAACAACCCACGCTCACTACAAATTGTGGCAACCGTTAATCAACCTGGAATGTGACCATGCATCTGAACAAACCTACTCACTAACAAATGACCTCCTGTTATCATGACCAACTCGATCCCTAAACTATAACCCGTAAACGCGACCTACCATCATGTCATATGTAACTGGAACCCCCGAAACCCGGAAAAGGTGCCTGAGCAGAAAAGAGGAGGTCCGAACCGACGTCACTCCTTCCTGAACCTATGAAGAGAAAGTCTACCAGATAATGCGCTACACCAACCTGTCCAGTGCCGGCATGAGCACACCATTGCCTAAGAATCTGGATTTCTCAAAATAGGCACAGGAAACCGCACAGCCCAAAGGCAAACATTATTTTTCCCAAAACACCTGAAAACCACTGAAACCACCATGAATGGCAGACCACAAACTTAAAACCGACCCAGAATCAAACGTGACCATCAAGGCACTGTAACCCAAACTGGATACTAAAACCAAAATTCGACAAAATGTAGAACATTTCCTGAAAGGACCTACGGGGATGTCATAATTAACGGAACTGTACATGCCTAGGAGAAATGCTGCACTGAACCGGAAACTAACATGCCACCTGTGTGGGAACCACCCCACCGGAGAGGTACCTCTGTAAGGGGGAATTTGGAAAAGGAACCTCTATCCACCCCTCAACACCTCCGTTCCAACCTAGGCCCACAAAACTCATTAATAAACCCTGACAAAGCGTAAGCTACGGGGTGCCCTGATCAGCACTGACTCAACAATGGTCCAAAAGTAATCCGAATGAAAAACCTGCAACTACAATAAAATTTCTACCACCAGGTTAGCTATAACCACAGAAAAAAGTAGCCAAACAACAGTGACTAAGCCTTAGCTGGCTTCCTTGTAGCTGAACCCTAAATCGGGAGCTAAGCCCAGCTTAACGTCGGCAATCCTAGGCCCGGAGCTCACCCATGCAGAGGCGACAGGAGAAATCAAACGACCAGCCCGAGAGCATCGGGAATCATAACAGGCGACCATCCACCTCCAAATAGAATACCAGCAGAATAAGCTCTGTGGCGCGGCCCCGTGACCAAGGGGGTTCGACGGTACTACGACCAAACCTAAGCCTCTGTAACTCCCAAAAGGCATACCACCCAACCATCGTAGTTCTGCCCAAACTGGGCATCAAATTCCCCCCATGCCAAATATGAACCGGACAAACAAGTAACGCACCAAACAGATGTATCAATAAAATACCCATGCTCATCAGCCCGCTCACCCAATAGTTTGATGAAGATGAGCATGCATTTAAACCAATTATTCTAGTCAAAAATTTAGTCTCACCCACGGCGCTCGTCTTCTTAGCCTGAATCCCCTTACTACATCCCATAAGTGAGCAAGCAAAATTATACAAATTTACCTTTGCGGCTCTTTTCTCGCTGAAGCGCAACCGCGCAGAAAAACTGATTTCACACAATGTCCGTTTCCTTTATGCTAGCCCCTAATTTCCTGCATCATCATCCTTCCTACCATTATCACCTAACTTCTTGAATAAACGCCACGCAACCCTCTTGCCATTTTACGCGGGCGCGCCAGATAACGGAAAATGAGAGTAAAAAATGAAGTCAGCAAACATTTGTGAAACAATCATACTCACCAGAACCAGGTGGTCCCCAAACCTCCTCCAACAAAGCTTTCTCGCGGAGGAGCCGCAGTTTCGACTGCTGCCCCCCTCGACTCGCACAGGGTCATCAGCTGCTCGAGTCCGAGTCTTCTCCCAACAATCTTCCCAAAAAAAATGCAGTCTGCAACTACAGGAGACAAGTGAGGAAAAAGCAAAGGAGGGACTGCTGAGGAAGCGGGGATGTATGAAGGAGTGAGTGGCCAGAGCGGGTGACGGAAGTGGAAGGCCGCCCCGGAGGGACGGGCCCCAGAGCGACCAAAACTGATGAGGACGCCGGGGACGGGGGGATAATTGTGGAGGGGTGAATAAATAGTGAAGGAGGGGGTTGGGGGGAAAAAAAGGGGAGGTAGAATGAGGGGTGGAGGTGCCAGGGCCATGCGGAGGAGTAACATGGAATGGAGAGATGGCAGCTGACTGAGGCCAGTAACTGTGCACAAAGCGACATGTGGGGTGATACAAGGGTGGCCAGATGCTGCACATAGCGGGCGGTGCTGAGGAGCACCACTAAACAAAATGGCCAGCGGGGTGTTAAAAAGGGCGCCGGGCCCGCCATTAGAGCAGGGCGCCGGGACCACACTGGGATGGTGGGAGACCTAGCCGCACCATCTGGGGCATGTGCGATGGCGCTAGCCACCGGAGGAGGTAGGGGGGTGACCGCAGAGAGTGCAGCGGGAGCCGCAGCAGTGAGAGCTCCCAGCGGACAGCGGGGCCAGTGAGCTAATGGGGCTGCAAAGTCAGAAGACCGCACAGCCCCGGGGCAGACAAGAGCAGGTAAGGCAGGAGGGGGGGTTGACCAGGAGGGTGCAGGGAGAGCCGCGGGAGCTCCCGCCAGCGCACCAGAGGAGTGATGTGATGGGGCTGCAGATTCAAAAGACCGCGCAGCCCCGAGGAAGACAAGAGCAGGTAGGAAAGGAGGTGGGGGGTGGACCAGGATGGCGCAGCTGGAGCTCCCTCTGGCGCACCAGAGGAGTGATATGACAGGGCTGCAGAGTCAGAAGACAGTGCAGCCCCAGGGAGGATAGAGCAGCAAGGGAGGAGGGGGGTTGACCCATGTGGAAACTGATAACAAGATAAACATCGGGACAGCATTTGGGGGGGGGGAACGTGGATGGGTGCAGTGGGATGAAAGGGAATGTACTGAGTTTAAAATACAAAGGGGAAGAAAGGGAAGGCTTGGTAAAATGTGGGAATACAAAGTGGACAGCTTATTATAACAGCAAAGCTACTCAGCCTGATCCTGTTTCACAGATCCATAACCAAAGAGGCTATCATCATGCATACGAGCCAATATATACTGATAAACCGACCACTCCCTAAAGCAATATCATTGGCTCTACCAGACATTTGACCAGCCAGCACTATAAACTGCCCAGCAACAAGGCTGTCATAAACAGCCATACAGCAAAAACACCAGTAATATTACATATTCTCACGCTTATCCAGCCTTCGCCTACTATAAAATTAATAATATACTGGTGGGTTTTTAGGACAGGAGTTTAGCAGCTGGTAGATAATATGACTACTGTACTGTATTTAAAACTAACTAGCAGCTCTCACATAAAGGGGCCCATTTATCATTGTATATTTGCAGTTTAATCCCCGAAAATACCAGTTTTCGGGAGTTAACCACAAATATTAAGCTTCCCCCAGATGTATGACGGAGGAACCACAGCGGATATCTCTGATAACTGCTGCGATCCCCCCCCCCCATTCCCGCATGCAGCCGCATCCTCCATAGATTTATGTGGGGGATACGATGCTACCAAAATTACCAACTTCCAGAATGCGATGCATTCCCAATATTGGCCCATCAGCTAACGCCATCTGAAGATGGCGTTAGTTGCTGTAGGCTATGGGCTACACATCACATAGGGGTTTATGCATACCTCCCAACATGACCTGCTCCAGGAGGGACACAATGCTCTGGTCCTGGACTTCCCTGGTAAGAGGCGGGGCTGCAGGGCAGTTCAAAATTCAAATAGGGGAGTTACACCAACTGTCATTTCACACGCTGCCACACATCACTGGCTGGGACTCACTGGCAGTTGGTGTGACTCCCGTATTTGAATTTTGGACTGTACTGCAGCCCCACCTCTGGAGCCGCCACCAATCATAAATTACCAGGGAAGTCCAGGACCAGAGCATTGTGTCCCTCCTGGAGAGGGTCATGTTGGAAGGTATGGTTTATGTATCAAGCAGTGAAAGCATGGAGAAGTGGACCAGTGGAGAAGTTGCCCATAGCAACCAATCAGCTTTAAAGTAGCATTTATCAAGGACAGTCTATAAAATAATATGTGGGAGCTGATCCACTTCTCCAAGCTCTTCACTGCTCGATACATAGGCCCCATAATTAGCCAGGAGAGGGTTCCTCCAGAACAATGGTGGCCGCACATGTGGAGTCAGCGGGACTGCACATGGGCAGAAGCCCTGATAGAACTCCGGGCACATTGCAGGGACCGGCTCCTTTCAGAGCCCCTGTCCTTGCATGTGCCAGGTGATACACCCCAGCAGTAAAGTAATGCCAAGATCACATTGCAAAGGCGATCATTCATAAATGGGCCACAAGGACTATTAACAAACTGGTGAATGTTTAAAACAAAGATTCAACGACTATAATGGTGCATACACACGGGACGACCGTCAGCGATAACGATATCGCTGAACGATCTCCCGGGTGTGCTGGATGATCGATATCGATCATCCATCACACTACCAAACTACCAACCACGGCAACGTTCCATGACCAACGATCGCAGGACCCTTTAGTAACCTGGTCGATATCGATCAGGTTGGCCTGCATGCACGGGCAATGGACGATATCGTTATCGTCCATACGTGCCCGCGCATCGCAGGTCGTTGGCAGGTTGGAAGGGACCAAAAAATGCACGATATGAATGATAACGATATTATCGATATCGTTATTGTTCATATCGAGCATTTTAATCGTCCCGTGTGTTCGCACCATTAGACAATATACATGGCTAACTAGCAGCTCTCACAAATAATGTACGGTGTCAAGAAAGTCTTTAAACCAAAAAATGTACAGACAGAATATTGAAGGAAAGAGTATTAAAGGTAAAAAAATATAAAAGGAAAAAAGTATAATAGGAGACGAATCTATATATAGCAGACAGGTATATTTTTCTGGGACTCTGATACAATTACAGAGACCAGTGTTTCCTAACCTCGGTCCTCAAGGCACACTCTAACAGTCCAGGTTTTAATGATATCCATGCTTGAGCACAGAAAGTTAAATCAAAATAACTGAGGTACTAATCAAGACACCTGTGCTCAAGTATGGACCGTGGTTGGGAACCCCTGACATAGACCAACCTCAAAAATGGTCAATACTCCTTCAGTGGATGTTTTTAAAGGAAGGAGGTTATCTCATACCATTCATTCAGTCCATTGGACATAGGGCAGGATGCATGATGCATCCTGATGCACTTCGCATGCATACCGGCAATGGTAACGCCGGTATGCATGACGAACACCGCAAAGAATGGCCCTTTGCCAGGGAGGGACTTCCGGGACTCCCCACGCCGCGGGGTGTGCTGGGATTGATCCGATTGGATCCCTCTCACAGCAATCTCCTGATAGAAGCCCATAGGCTTCTATGGGTAATGCCATCAGGACGAGGGCGTTACCCACCAGACCCAAGCCCCAGAGTACATCGCATTCCGGGGCTTGGTACATATGAGAAATGTGGTCACACCCGCATTTTGGGGGTTTGACCGCTTTTCTCAGGTTGCTGCTTCCTGCCCATAATGTGTTTAGAGTCATTATACAACACAGCACATGAGCATAATTCTGCCAATAAAGTAACTAAAGTAACTGAAAAGCACTGACAACGGTATACAGTCAGGAACCCGAGGGTGAAATGTCGACCGCCGGCTTCCCGACTGTGCAATCTAGACAGGGGATTAATGATAGGCATCGAAATCCCGACTCCTATCATTATCCCTATGCTGGCAGCCCGACGCCCAGCATACCGAACAATGGTAAGCCGGGCGGTTGGGGGGGGGTTAGGTTAGGGGCTCCTGGGGGGAACTTAGGGTTAGGCACCCCCCAGGAGGGTTAGGCTAGGGGAAGGGGGGATAGGGTTAGGTACCCCGGGGGCGAGGTTAAGGTTAGGCACCCCCTCGGGAGCGTTAGGTTTAGGCTGCGGGGATGGGGGAGTTAGGTTTAGGCACTTACGTGGGGGCTAGGGTTAGGCACTAGGGGAGGAGGTTAGGGTTTGGCACCCCTTAGGTAGGGGAGAGGGTTAGGTATAGTTAGTTAGCTTACCCATCGGGATCTTCACTGGCATTTTTTATTGGGTGCATTCTCTGCTAGCAATGCTGCCTCGGCCGTAAGTAAGAGCGTCTGCAGATGCAACTCACAATCAGGTCCTGTGATTTTACCCGAGACACCCACTCCCTGTCTATCGTGCACCAAAAACTCGATTGTAAGCTCTAAGGGGCAGACAACTGTGGGCCTGATTCAGAGCCGGATGCTATTTGCGCTCGCTCGTTCAGAAAAAGGGGCCGGCTATTTAAATTGAGCGCTCGCTCTTTGCGGTCTGTTGACGCCTCTATGTCTGAGCGAGCGAACGAAACATGCGCTCGCTATTTTGTAAAGACGCCCCCTGGCCGCTCGCATCCTACGTCATCTCCGCTATTTATTTGATTAATCGAGTCCATCGAAAGGCGTCTGAACTGCTCGCAGTGCTTGTGGTAGGATTTTCCTACCGCAATCATGCGAACAGTTCAGGCTAAGAAACAACCAAGTGACGTGGTCGATGATGCTGCTTTGTAAATTATACACACCCTTAAAACGCCCGTTTTGACCGTTTGGCACGCCTGCGTTTGGATCACCACTCCCCGTTTTCAAGCACCTTCAACTGTTACCACCCACAAACGCCTCACCCTGTCACTCAAATTAGCAGGCACTCGCTATTTTGTGAGCGCTCGATTTCCGACCGCAATGACTGGTTGGAGCACGCGCATTACGACCCATGTGCGAACATCGCTCGGAGCGAACGAGCGGCCGCTTACGAGCGGCTCTGAATCAGACCCTGTGTTCGAAAACCTCTGCGTGAAATGCTGCATAAAGTATAAAATGTTATTGTATTTAGTAGCACCAAGATAATTCCTTAGTGCCATATTAAATAACTCCTGGTACGAGAATGGCCTCATTGCAGGTTAACACAGGAAGGGATAGAAATAACAGCAATGCATCATCTCCATCCAAAATTTGGCTGCTTCGTTTATTTGTGGGCGGTGGGGGCTGCATTAAAATATGCTCATTATACATAAGGAATGATAAAAGTCCCATAGGATTTTTAAACAAAAACCACTGGGGAACTAATTACCTCGGAGCAGATGATTATGGAAAGCTGTCGACCTCAGGCCTCAGAAAATAGTTATGCCTTGGAGAAAATGTAAAAAAATACATCAGTTTCACCCTTACCACTGAATCGGAGCAAGAGAGGGTTGTTACTATCAATTCCTACCTATCGATTCCTACCTACCTATACCTTCTAAAATTGTCGCCATTTAGCGTTTTGAGTTGCACAAGAAATAAATGCTTTCAGACTTTGAGTGTGGTTCCAAAGCACAAAAAGTTATTAAATCATACATAAGGTACAGTTGTTACATATGCACGCGCTCTGGACCCAGATACCGGCAGCAATACAGAAACCTCTGTCAACAGCAAGGCAAGAAGACTGGCATCCAGGGTTAGAGAGCCCACACATATATACTAGCAGAGATAGGCAATACAATAGAACAGTTTGGCATGATTCCATTGGTTCTTCTTCCTAGTTCTTCTGTTAGAGTATAGTTCATAGGTCATTTCGAATGGACACAATCCAGCCTCCAACAGCCCTTTGTGTCCTTTTTCCCGCTGCATACTAAATCTAAGCTGGTTACATTACAGAGTACAATTTAATGTTTAACTCTATAGTCCATAGTTTGCAGGCACATGTTGCGATCACAAAACACGGTCTGCTTACCATGTACTAAACCTTAGATATCAAATTACATTTATTTCACAACATTAATAATACTGAATAAACCTTGAATATTACACTTTAATGCTAGGGAACCTTTAATGCAAGTGTGCAGTGTGTACGTATTGGGATTTTGGGAAAAGACGCTAGTTAGCCTTGTGCGACTATGTGTTTGTGGAGTACACCATGGTACGTGTTTTGCAAGGTCAATCATTATATATATTTTAGTGACTGTCTGTATTTATATGGTGAGGAAACTTCTTTCTATTGCGTGGGAATCGCACAATGCTAAATAATAGCATCGCTGTATGTACTTATAATGTGCGAGATTCACTAAAATGGCGCTGGGCGGCCAGTCGCAAAATGGCGTCTCACTGCCATTCGCAAAATGGCGTCGCACAGATTTAATTTTAAACCGATCCTGTCTCAGCCAATTATACGGCTTTGACAGTCCACCCTTTCATAGAAAACAACATGCTATCATAATCTGATTTTAAAATTAATTTAGGCTTACATTATGACATATTATTTAATGTTAATTTATGAGATGGCACAAGGTGGTTCTTACTCTATCAATAATGTATCTCTAGGAAGGGACATAAAACTACCCTTATACGCACACCGCGGATCTTGGGAGATCACAGGAAAGATGTGGGGTTGCACCAATCCTATAAAGGAAGTCTTGAGGGTGAATAGGGACTTACATTATTTAAGATATTTTAAAATAACATTTTAATAACACGTTTAATGCATGTCTAAATCTTATACATCATATGATGGTACCTTCTAGTTCAGCGTTGTAATGCAGTCCTACATTTACCTCAGTATTGATATTGTTACTACTGACCACCATCATAATTTCATTCTTTCGGTTTACCTTATTTGTAAATTTTTCACATTTCAACACAGTAGGAACACACCTGACACATAAGCCAATTACTATGATGACAACCAGTATGAGGATCAGGAGTTTACCTATACTCGCAATCATTTCCTGGACCCACTCTCCTAGACCTGAGAACCATTTCACTGGGTTCAACCAAGAAACCCATTCCTCTACCTTTTCCTCTACTTCAGCCACTGAAGCATTATGGTTCTTTCAAAATTCCCATATCAGGTGCAGAATTTCATCCATCTACCGGTCTATCACCTCCTTGGGATCGCTGGTGTCGTTTGTAATATAAGTGCAACATTTTACACCAAATTGGGTGGCCAAAGTTACGCAATACCCTCCAGTGACAGCTGTTAAATAATTTAAGACTAATCAATGTTGCACAAGTTCTTTCTTTTAAGACTAATCTATGTTGCACAAGTTCTTTCTTGCAAGCTTGCAACTCCCTAGCTGTATACCTGAATGTGTCATCATACATCTCGGTGATATTATCTATTAATTTAGCAAGGTCTTGGATATATCTAAAATTTAGTGTACCCCGAGCGATCCTGGTGGGATCCAATGCTTCCAAAACTTGAAAGCCAGTTGTCTCACTAATTAACTGTGTGGCTTTATGCACGTCACCAGGTATCATATTTCTTTTGTCTCTGTGTTCATACTGTGTGTGAAGATATGGTGATGGTGTGTTTTTATGAATACAAGCATTTCACCATGTGTAAGGGTCATAACTTCTGAAACTACTCTTCCAAAATAACACAAACCTTCGGAACTCGGAGAGAGCCACTTATACGCTTTCCTTTCACATATAAAATATACATCATCGGGGAGAACATAAGGAATAGAATGCATCATGATCATCCAACACATTTCCCTCACAAATGATCCTATCTCAGGTTCTCCCATCTGGCTAATACATGTTTCTGGTTGTATAACCCTAGCACAATACCCTTCTGGTATTATGCCAACCATTTCTATGGCGTTACTTAGTGTATATTTATACCGGAAGTGTCTTCCACCTGACCTAATTGTGCGTAACAGCTGGGGTTAAAAACACCAAGTGTTAAAGGCACAAAGTGTGATTACATAACAGTTAATCAAACAGTTGAACAAACATTGACCAACATCTAAGGTAATTTCAGATTAAGAAACTGATTGCTTTAAAATTTGTCTAAAAATAACAAACCTAAAACTCACCATGGACTACACATTTCTTTTTATCAACTCTCTCCTTTGTATTTTCTCTAAGGATATAACATCCCTAACTTTCCCTGCATCTCACCTCTCTGGGCACACTGCCGCCCTATTGAGTCACTCACCTCCTCTAAAAACGAATGAGCTTTCTTTTCATCAAAAATTGACTATTACAGCCTCATTGTGTCACTATAAAAAACTTTTACACACCTACAACTATATCTACTTCTCCATCCTTCTGCTTTTATTATCTGGTGACATATCACCAAATCCAGGCCCCTCACACATACAGCGGATTTACTATGGAATATATATCCTGCAAACCTCACATGTCTCCCATCACCCTCCAAATCAATAAACATCTCTTTACAATAACTGCTTTCACCAATTTCGACATTTACCTGAGACTGCTGGTTCACACGTTAACCACACTCTCTAAATAGCCCCACATGAAGTGGCTTCTGCCACCCGTCAGACTTCACGTAAACTGATATAACAGCCATGGCTCTCCACAAACACCTACAAAAACTGCCTCTTAAAGTAGAATGTCAGTGGCGTAAATCTTAATTCAAATGACTTCCACACATACTGTAAAATAGGAATCCAGCCATCTGTCATCCTAACCCTCTGTCCCACGCTCACTGTCTACCCCATCTGTGTCACCCCTGTCTGTCTGCCCATCCCCTTTAGAATGTAAGCTCTCACGAGCAGGGCCCTCTATCCTCTTGTGCTTATCCTTTCTTTACTTATACTATCTGCTCTATACTCAAAAGCACCTAACCCGTGACTTTTGCCATCCTGCTTCTGTTGCAGCAGTGTTTATATATCATGTACTTGTCTTGTAGTGTCTTAAACTGTATGACACTGTTTTCTTGTTCTGTTCAACTGTTTATGTACTATGTTTCTGTACTATGTAAGGCGCTGCGGAACCCTTGTGGCGCCATATAAATAAAGGATAATAATAATAATAATAATAATAATAATAATAATAATAATTCCTAGGCTCACGATCAGCTCTTTGTGAGAAGGTCATTCTCTGGTCATTCCCAGTCACCTCCCAACTTCCTGGTTCATTGGAGTTGGTGATGTTTAAACATAAAAGTGTTTTATCTGCCTGGTACTGGTGGAGCTTAAAATGGGGTGGTTTGGTATTAAGAAATTTTCCATCCAGTGTCTTCCCTTTTTGTAGTTCTAAAATTTCAGAGACATTTAATGGGAATGGCACTAACCCTACATTATGCTGTCCTTGGGGCATGTGAAAGCACACCCAACAGTCGGTTTGGTGCAAAATTTTGCCCACCATGGTATGATAATCCTCTAAAGGATACCCACCACAATACTGGTTATACTTAAGTTGGCACTGTTGGATGCATCTCTCGTTGAATAAGGACCCACAGAACTCACACATACAATTATCCTCAGACGATAGACTTTCACACTGTCTCCAAGTATCCAGAATAGCAGATCTCTTAACAATTACTGTACTAAGATTGGTCAGACACTCCCCTGATTGGCATAGCACTCCTCCTCTCGACTCCACTCCATCAATACTGCCATTAGCTCCCATCTCCTCTATCGGTCCCCCATCACAGAAACCAGAAATCCCCGAACAAACCAGGATGATGGAAACTCTGGAAGAGAATACAAAAATGAACACAGCAGACCAGTCCATTGCCGTAGCAAGGACCTGCAAATTTCTTTAGTTCAGATATCTCGCTGCAACCTTTTAACCCTCCTGGAACAAGCTCGCGATCGACAGGTCCACGTTATCTGCCTCATCTCCGCCTTGTATCTCCACCGGTTGGTTGACCTTCTTACAGTGAGTGGAATGGACCCAGGTATCTCTCTCAGCCACCTTCAATGAGGTTGTACTTGGCAGCAACACCTGATACGGACCTTCCCACTGATCAGTCAAACAACCTGAACACAAGAAATTTCTCATCATAACAAATTCTCCAGATTCAACATCATAACAGTTTGTTTCAGGCATATCATGTGACAACAATTTCTGTTCCTGCTGTTGCTGTTTTAACTGTGTACTCATTGTTATAAGATACCTATCAGTTACCTCGGTGTTACCTTTCAAATCTTCCTACGGACTTATAATCAAATGAGGTTGTCTACCAAACAGTATTTCAAAGGGGGACAGATTAAGAGGAGGCCTAGGAGTTGTCCTGATACTATGGAGGACAAGTGGTAGTGCTTCTGGCCAACCTAGTCCAGTTTCCGACATGATTTTACTTAATTTGTTTTTAATAGCCCCGTTCATCCTCTCCACCTTGGCACTGGTTTGCAGTCGGTGGATGGTATGAAGTCGACTATTAATACCCATCAGCTTACACATATTTTGGAAAACATCACCTGTGAAATGAGTACCCCTATCATTCTCAATAATTTTAGGGATACCGTATCTGCATACAAACTCCTGAACAATTTTTTTGGCAGTTAACGCAGCAGTATTAGTGGCAGCTGGCTATTCCGCAAGCCAATTAGAAAACACGTCAGTGCACACTAATTGTCACGGTCGGGCCCGAGAGGCAGCCAGAACGGCACACCTTACCTCTCCGGGCGCTCTGGCGTGGGTCGTCCCATGGCAGTGCGGGTCCCTGGAGAGCAGCGCTGGGTGCTGTGGGACTCCAGAGGCTGAGCGCATCCGTCTGGAGGCAGCTGGGAGAGGGTGAGTTGGGCAGCGCTTCCACGCTGTAGTTCACTGGGCGCGGCCATCTTGGATTAGGGTCAGGTTCCTGGGTTGGCCAATCAGAGGGCAGCCTGATTCAGAGAGCTAGCAGCCAATCCTGGACTACCTGAGGGTACTAAAGGGCTGTCAAGAGGCCCTTTGGTTGCCAGTGCAATGTTATCACAGCGTATGCTGTGAGCTAGTTCCCTGTGCTCCCATATACCTTACGTACCACAGTTCCAGTGTATCTTGCCTGTCACCACTCCGCCTGGTACCCGTCAGCTCCTAGTCACAGTCCGTCTCCTGGTCCGCTCCTCCCGCTCGATCAGCCAGATCCGGATTTGAGTTTCAGTGAGCATTCCCTCAGCTGTACCTTGTCCTACGTGTCACCCCGACTTCACGTCTCCTTCATGAGTCATACCCCACTGAGACCGGCTGCGTTCCAGTACCAGACAGCGTCCTCTAAACCACCTTCCGACTCCACCCCGGGTTCAAACCCACGTCCAGCCGTAACACTAATACATACTTAAGATTCCTGCAGGGTGATAATTGGATGAAATCAATTTGTATTACTTGAAAAGGTCCGTCAGTCGGAGGTATGTGGAATGGTTTGGTAGGGATTGTTTTCCCAATGTTTTTCCTCAAACAGGTCAGACAGGACATTGCTCTCTTCTCCGCTTGAGAAGAAAAACCCGGTGTGCACCAGTATGCTCTCACCAATTTGTGCATACCTTGCTTTCCCAGGTGAGTCAGACCATGCGCTGCCTCAGCCAGGCTTGGGTAGTACGCCTTGGGAGCCACTGGCTTACCTTGTCCATCCCTCCAGAGTCCAAAAGACTCTTGCCCACATCCCTTGGACCTCCAGACTGCCTTTTCCTGAATGGAACACAAATTTTGCATCTCAATTAATTTCAGCATGTCAATCGTTTGAAAAGTCATCATTTGTTCAGTTGATACATTCATTTTTAACCCTGCTGCCCATTTTGCTGCTTCATCTGCCCTGTTATTGCCCAATGACACCGGATCATCTAACATGTATGGGCTTTACACTTAATTACCGCCACTGTCTTAGGCAATTGGATTGCTGTCAATAGTCCTTTTATATGTCTGGAATGTGCAATTGGTGTGCCTGCTGCTGTCATAAATTTTCTCAGACGCCATAGAGTGCTGAAATCGTATACTACCCCGAAGGCATACCTAGAGTCAGTGTAGATATTAGCAGATTTACCTTCCGATAATTCACACGCCCTCTTTAGTGCCACCTGTTCCGCCACTTGGGCCGAGTGTGGTGGGCCTAAAGGTTCAGCCTCTATAACGACCTCGTCATTTACCACAGCATAACCTGTACATAATTCTCCAGTGTCGGTTTGTCTATGACAACTCCCATCTGTGTAAAATGTCACATCTACATTTTCTAAAGGTGTATCCCGCATGTCAGGTCTTGAAGTAAAGGTTTGATTCAGATATTCCATACAATCATGTGCATCAATATACCTGCAAAACTCACCTTTCGCCAGCAACTCACCTCTCTCCACCCTTTGTGCATCATGTTGCACATATGGTAAATACGTAGCTGGGTTTAACGTACTGCACCTTTTCATGGTGATGTTTGCAGGTGCTATTAAGGCTAGTTCCCATTTTGTGAATCTAGCTGAGGAGACATGTCTGGTTTGGGCAGAGTTTAGCAAAGCAGATACAGCATGGCCTAGTACCACATCCTCACTCTTACTGACCAATAGAGCAGTTGCTGCTACACTTCTTAAACACATTGGGAGTGATCTTGCCACAGTGTCCAATTGTGCACTGTAGTATGCTACGGGCCTACTGGCATCACCATGTCTTTGTGTGAGGACACCTGCCGCACAACCATCAGCTTCCGTACAATATAAATCAAAAGGTTTTTCATAATCAGGTATTCCCAATGCAGGTGCTCTTGTCTGACTATCCTTAAGATTAAGCAAAGCCTGCTCTGATTCCTCTGTGTGTATGACTCAATCGGGCTTTGAAGAAGAGACTAAGGGCCTGATTCAGGGCCGCTCGTTCACTCTGAGCGATGTTCGCACAACTGCGCATACGTATGGGTCGTAATGCGCATGCGCAAACCAGTCATTGCGGTTGGAAATCGTGCACTCGCAAAACAGCGAGGGGCTGCTAATTTGATTGACAGAATGTACCGTTTGTGGGTGGTAACAGGGGAAGGTGCTTGAAAATGGGGGAGTGGAGATCCGAACGCAGGTGTGCCAAACGGTCAAAAGGGCTTTTAATGGGAGTGCATAAGTAGTAAAGGAACGTCATCGACCATGTCACTTGGTTGTCTTTTAGCCTGAACTGCTCGCAGTGATAGCGGTAAGAAAACCTACCACAAGCACTGTGAGAAGTTCAGATGCCTTTCGATGTACCCGATTAATCTAATAAATACCGGAGATGACATGTGTTGCGAACAGCAAAGGGGCGTCTTTACAAAATAGCGAGCACATTTTTCATTCGCTCGCTCAGACATAGAGGCGTCAACAAACCGCAAAGAGCGAGCGCTCAATTTAAATAGCCGGCCCATTTTATGGAATGACCGTCTTCAAATAGCGTCCGGCTCTGAATCAGGCCCTAAGTCCTGTAATGGCAAGGCCAAAATAGCAAAACCTGGGATCCACATTCTGCAGTATCCACACATTCCCAAGAAGGTACGAATTTGCTGTTGATTATGCGGCAGTGTCATGTTCTGTATGGCTTGGATTCTGTCATTTGTCAGTTGTCATAACCCTTGGGTTAGGCAATGTCCCATGTATTTAACCCTGGACTGGCATGGCTGTAGTTTGTCCTTAGCAACCTTGTGTCCTGTTTGCGAGAGATGAAGCAATAAAAGTTTAGTATCATTTAAACATGACATAAACGAATCAGAACATAACAATAAATTGTCCACATATTGTATTAGAACAGATCCATTGGCAGGTTGAAAAGATTGTAAACAGTCATGTAAGGCCTGGGAGAAAATACTGGGGCTGTCTATGCTACCCTGGGGCAATCATGTCCATGTGTACTGTATAGGGGTGTATGTAAAAACAAATAGGTACTGACAGTCAGGATGAAGAGGTACAGAGAAGAAAGCAGAACAGAGGTCAATGACAGTGAAATGGGTTGCATTTGGTGGGATCTGCATGAGAATGACAGCTGGATTTGGCACTATGGGAAATTGGCTCTCTGCTTCCTTATTAACCCCTCTAAGGTCCTGTACCAGCCTATAACCCCTCCCACCACTCTTCTTCACAGGAAAGATGGGACTGTTGGCTACACTTGCTGTACGGACTAAAATTCCCTGCTGTAATAATCGCTCAATTATGGGATAAACCCCTAACTCTACCTCATGTTTTAATGGGTACTGTGGAATTTTTGGAGCTTGCCTACCGCTTTTTAGATTTACCATTACGGGAGCTACATTTGCCATTAATTCAGTGTCCTGTCTGTCCTTGGTCCAAAGTGAATCTGGAATTGGGGAAAACATTTGATCTACCTGAGGTGGATTTTTACCTGAACCAGTAGAGTGATACATTATCCTTTGGGGAGTGTCCAATATATCCCTCACCTCATGCGCAACTCTCTCTGGCATATCTAGAAATATACCATCAGGGGTACAATATATGACACATCCCATCTTACATAACAAATTCCTTCCCAGTAGGTTAGTAGGAGCCGCTGCTGCCTGGAGAAAAGAATGCCTGGTATGCAATGGCCCGATAGTGACCTCTGTGGATTTGGTTAAAGGATAATGTTGCACTTTACACGTTACAACTATTGCTGGTACTGTCTCGCTGATCACCTGTAAATTAGCTGGAGATTTTATCACTGATCTGGTCGCCCCTGTGTCTACAAGAAAAGGATATTTAGTACCAGCTACATCAACCATCATTACCAGTTCTTCCCTAGTACTTCCCATTAACCTGACTATCTGTAGACTACAGGTATGACCTGACCCCTAGCGTTGACTCTCACTCTCCAATACAGCATTTAAGGCCACAATTGGAGCTGGTGACTGTTGTAAATTTCCTGTACTCTGTGTATATCCCTTATGGAGATATCCAGGTACTCCCTGGTTAAGGGGTCCTACCTTCTTCACCTTACAGTTCCTAATTACATGTCCCACTTGGTTGCAGTTAAAGCACCTTCGTGAGTGGGGTGGGAGAAAGGGTTGCTGTGTGGGTTGAGCGGTAGGGAAAGATTGTGGGTGTGGGTAAGGATGTTGAGGGTAATATGGTGGTTGTGGATAGTATGTTTTGAGGCTGTGTGTGATAAGTGGGGTAGGGTTGTGTTTGTGGTGGTGCATGATTGGTGAGGACAAGTAGCTGGGCAGGTGTATGTGTGTCTGGTGGCTGTGATGTTACAGTCATTCCTTCTAGAGCTTGAATACTAACAGCCATTAGCTTCTCGCTCTGGGTCTCTCTCTTTTTTAGGATGTTTTTATCATGTTCAATAGCGGATTCTATGAATGTGTCTACAGTAACTACAGTAACTCCAATCCAGCTTGGTAGTGAGGTCTGAACTCGGGTCTTTAGGTTCTCTTTTAAACCATCCATAAGTACAGTGATGATCATTCCCCTGTGATGAGTGCCATCTTTAATATCCTCTATCCCAGTGTACTGGGTGATAGCCTGCAGAGCTCGGTTACAGTAATCCTCTGCAGATTCACTCTCTTTTTGTTTTATAGTGAAAATTTTACTTCAGTTAACTACTACTGGAAAATATACACCCAATTGAGTTATTATGCGGGTAATGTTACCTTGGTTACTCTCGTCTGTAATGGGACCATCTCCATCCAATACGCAATCTGTGATAAACTTTTTCACATCGGTATTGTGTGGAAGACAAGCCCTTAACACCACTCGCCAATCTTTATTGGTGGGCTCGTGAGGGCTACCCAAATTTTTAAAAAATATTTGGCATTTGGCTAATTCCCTTTTAGGATCAGAGAAATCATTCATTATAGAATTTAGCTCTGCTCTTGTCCAAGGACAATGCATTGCTACTTCCCTTCTGAGCACTACAACTTTCGCATCCGCATTTGCATTCGGAACAGTTATTGTCCGGATGGGATGCAGACCAGCCGCACTGCTACTTTTGACCTTGTTACCTGGCTGGGGATTGAGTCTATTACTGCTACCTATAGGGTTAACAAATTCCTCTACGGGTGCAGTGGATGTTAACACTTCCTGTACTATCACTGATGAAGATGGCAGCACGTGCTTGTTGTGATGGAGCATCTAACATGTGTACAGCATGGGAAATGGCAGACATAACAACAGGTTCATCATCCGCATCATAAACATTTTTTTTGTGATTACTCAAGAGAGGGTACAAGTTACTTGTTACATTTTTATGGGTTTTTACAATGACTGTACCTGCACCCCCATCCGCATAGGGCGGTGGTGGTGCGCATGAACCACTGGCAATACCTTCTGTAATGCTACCTTGCTGCACGTGCGTGCTATCTTGTGGCGTGCACGCACTGCAGTTTAGCGCTGCATGTGCATTCTTCTGTAACGTGCTTGCGACGCTAGTGTGCGTCGCGTGCACACCTATAAGCCACGCATCCCCCTTATGCTGCCACAATTTTAAAACACTCGTTATATTTTACCTTTTTCATTCGAGAGTGCACCATACAGATGCTATCTCGGACATTGGGCCTGATTCAGTGGGTCGATGTTATGGACTGAGCAAGCGCACGACGGAGGGAGCTCCGTCGTGCGCATGCGCCAGACGCGACGAGCGAAGGAAAGTCCTTCGCTCGTTGTGTCCGATCAAAGGGGGCGTGCTGTCAATGTTGATTGACAGCATGCCCCCTTTGGTGGGCGTGCCGGGGGCGTGCCTCCCTGACGGGGGCATTCCCACGGGAACGCCTCCCGTCAGAAGCCGGCCCACTGACATCACTAGTGATGTCAGTGGGAGTGATTTTGGCTCTGATAGAGCCAAAATCACTCCGGAGCTTGCGGTTGAAAACCTCAACCGCAGGCTCCGGCTCGCAATTTCGATGGTCGCGATGGTCTCAACCATCGCGGCCATCACAAAGCACGCTCGTATAGCCTGTGGGTGGTGACCCACAGCTATACGAGCGTCCAGGAGGACGCTCCATGAAAATGGAGCCCGGCGCTCATTCAGAGCGTGCGCTCTGCTCAGAGCGTACGGCTCTGAATGAGGGCCATTGTTCAATACCTCCTTATCAAAGCTGCCAATTCTGGGGAAAGGTCTAACACTCTTCATCATCATTTTAAACCATACATCACACTACCTAATTGCATAAGCACCGTACTTAGTATGCATAATATGCCGTGCCGACCCAAGCGGTGCTTCCAACAGCAGCACATCATCTAACATCTCTACCGTTTGCTTGGCTCCCATTCTGGGAGAACCCTAAGCTTTTCAATAGAGATTTAGATTGGTGAAAGACAGTCAAGATACTTTCACTTACATGTGGAGGATATTAACAGGATGCGCCCACACACCTATGGAAGAATAACCAGGCTATAACCAGGCTGCCTCCACGCACCTAATCCCTTTTTGACTACCTTTCAACTGCTAGCATGTAGGCATTCCAATAACACCTACCCTTTTCAGTGATTTCGTCCACCCTCTACTCAGTTCACAATCACAATTTAGCCAAAACTGTGCGGTTCAATTACAATGCTCAAATAACCTTAACTGATCACCAGGGGTGTATCTAGGGGTCCGAGTGCCCCTGGCAAAGTAATGGACTGGCGCCCCCCTCACCCCCATATTTTCTGAATAATTACTCTCTACTTATAACGTCTCTACAGCCAGGCCTCCTTCTGTATCCCTAGCCAACACCCATGTTTTATCAGCCAGCAGCCCCTTCTGTTTCTTCAGGCAACCCCTTTTTTGTTTGCCCAGCATCCCCATCTCCCTCCTGTCTCCCCAGCCACCCCTCACCTGTCTGCCCAGCCACCCCTCTCCTGTCTCCCCAGCCATCACCCTCCTGTCTCCCCAGTCATCACCCTCCTGTCTCTCCAGCCCCACCGCACCATCCCACTTTTGTGTCCCCAGTCACCCCCCTCCTGTCTCCCCAGCCATTAGCCTGCCTGTAATGTGGGGCTCCAGTCCCTGGCCCCCGGATCCAGCCCCCTGATCCAGTCCCTGGACCCCTGGATCCAGCCCCCGGATCCAGTCATTGGCTCCCACCATTCAGCCACCGGCCCCCTGCAGCCCACAAATACTTACAAACTTCAGCCTTTGTCTTGGCGGCTCCTCAGTGCAGCAGCTGCAGCGATGAGATGCACATGACGACATGACGTCACGCTCGCCTTGTTAAAAAAAAAAAAGGTTTTATTTATTCCATGTACTGTACCCAGAGGTGCAGCATGGAACCATGGTGCCCAGAGCATACCCCCTGGCCATGGGCGGCACCCCTGGATGGCGCCCCCCTTTGGCTGGCGCCCCTGGCGAGTGCCATCCTGGCCAATGGGTAGATACGCCCCTGCTGATCACTGCATACTGTAATCACACTGAGAGCCGAAACTACAACAAAGACAACAACTACACCTGCTTATGTGTATAGACTGCGGTATCTACTAAAGAGCCACTAGGCCGACACCAGGCCTAGCACTTAAGGGTCATACAATACCCTTAACTAGGGAACATGTTACCCCTACCAACAAATATTCACTGTTAAACACCTTTTTCCTGCGCAGAAAAATACACGTTTTCCCAGACTATGGCAACACTGATCAATGTATTTACAACAATGCTATCTATCAATATCACCGTGCACTCTGAACGGCTTTGTTTAAAACACGTGGCAGCAATACAGGAAATACATATACGCTATTGTGCGACTAGTCGCATACACAATAATGCGACTACTACACAAAACTTATTATTACCCTTACGCTATTGTGCGACTTCCCTTTTTAAACATAAAAATCTATCAATGAAGGAAAACAAACTTTTTCCTTCCTTGTCCCTGGATTCTTAATCAGCGCTCCTTAAGCCACAATAATGGGTAGCGGACTCTCGGCAACAAAGTGGTAGCAGATTTTCAAAGGCACGACGAGTGTTACCAAGTGACCGGTAGCATGATTCACACTGCGAGCCCCCAACTATGAATTCCTACCTATCGATTCCTACCTGCCTATACCTTCTAAAATTGTCACCATGTAGCGTTTTGAGTCGCACAAGAAATAAATGCTTTCAGACTTTGTGTGGTTCCAAAGCACAAAAAGTTATTATTCAATATAAAAACAAATGGTTACACGCTGTGATCTAAATATAATTAGCGCAAATAAATAATACAGACCCAAGGTACAGTTGTTACATACGAACGCGCTCTGGACCCAGATACCGGCATCAATATAGAAACCTCCATCAACAGCAAGGCAAGAAGACTGGCATCCAGGTTTATAGAGCCCACATATATAAACTAGCAGAGATAGGCAATACAATAGAACAGTTTGGCATTATTCCATTGGTTCTTCTTCCTGGTTCTTCTGTTACAGTATAGTTCATAGGTCAGTTCGAATGGACACAATCCAGCCTCCAACAGCCATTCGTGTCCTTTTTCCCGCTGCATACTAAATCTAAGCTGGTTACATTACAGAGTACATTTTAATGTTTAACTCTCTATAGTCCATAGTTTGCAGACACATGTTGCGATCTTCTCACCGATGATACCGGAAATCTGCAAAGACACAGTGAATCAGTACAAAACCAAACACGGTCTGTTTACCATGTACTAAACCTTAGATATCGAATAACATTTATTTCACAACATTAATAATACTGAATAAACCTTGAATATTACACTTTAATGCTAGGGAACCTTTTATGTAAGTGTGCAGTGTGTAAGTATTGGGAATTTGGGAAAAGACGCTAGTTAGCGTTGTGCGACTACGTGTTTGTGGAGTACACTATGGTACGTGTTTTGCAGGGTTAATCATTATATATATTTTAGTGACTGTCTGTATTTATATGGGGAGGACTTTTAACTTGTTTCTATTGTGTGGGAATCGCACGACGCTAAATAATAACATCACCGTATGTAATTCTATTGGGCGAGAATCACTAAAATGGCGCTGGGCGGCCAGTCGCAAAATGGCGTCTCATTGCCATTCACAAAATGGAGTGGCACAGATTTAGTTTTAAACCGATCCTGTCTCAGCCAATTATCCGGCTTCGACATTACTCATCCAAAATACGCTGAGAGCATGAGGTAGAATGTCTGTGCTCTTTATTTTTTTCATCAAACTATATATAAGGTGATCCCCATAGTTTCTGTTTACTGTTATCTCATTATATACCCTTTCAGTAAACCACATTGTGACTTATGGCATATATATATGTTTATTATTATTTCTTTTTTCATTGTCATTAAGTTAAAAACTATTGACGCAATGGCGAAAGTGACATACTATATGTATTGCATGAGTTATACATAACTACAAACACAACACACAAATTATATAAAGAATTAGAACACTTATTTAATGATCAATAAGGGGCTTATTCAGCTCTGGACACAAGTTGATATTTTTGGGTAACATATGGATTTCCGTATCACACATCCACACAAAAAATAAGTCATCATACGTCTTTATGGAGACTTTTTGGGTGGGCAAATCCACTTTCGACTGGAAAGGCAGGGAGGGGTGGGCAAGCATTAGATGAGTATAATTAGGGAAGATTGAAAATCTATGAACATTGGGCCTTATTCAGAGTTGGGAATAGAGAGAGATCTCTCTATCAACTGATCATCTTGGTGAAACCGTGCTGCACTGCAGGTGGGGCAGATTTAAAATGTGCAGAGAGATTTAGATTGGATAGGGGGGTGTTCAAACTGACGTCAAAATTGTAGAGTAATAATACAGCTGTGCAGTATTTGTGGGCTACATGTAAAAGCAGCCAGTATTTACCCTACATGCAAAAAAAAATATGTATTTACACCCCTTGCATTGCAACATGGTGTGTCCAGGTACACAGTTAAGTGTTATCTCTCTCTCTATTCCCAACTCTGAATCAGGTCCATTGTCCGCAATTGGTGACCATAAAAGGAGAGAGATAGTAAGGGACAACAGTCACAGATTGTGTTTGGGAGTAGGTGTGGATGGATAATACTCATTATTTCATATTTTCTGAGCTCTGCAGAGAGACTAAAGGGCATATCCAATTAGCCGCAGGGTAATTGGTCGGGATTCAATTTAGCAGGGATTTCATGCGCGGGTGTCCCCGAGACCCCACGCACGAATTCCCGCTGTCGAATAGTACCGAGCACCTCATGTTGGTGCGAGGTAAAAACCACGTGAATATACCTTATCCCGCCTCACGCGAGAGGCTATAACACACTGTTTCCGCATTTCTCACGGAAACAGTGTGTTCCCGTGCGCAAGAACCAAATTAACGGCGCGGGGAAAAAGCTACTTTATTGAATAGCTTAACCCCGTGCAGCGGGACTTTCGAGCCACAATTACTCACGGGTGAAGTCCCGCGGGTAATAGGGTATGCCCCTAAGGAGGAAATAAATCAAACCTTTGAGAGAAAGTCGAGAAGTTACACATAGCAACCAAACAGTTTCTGTCATTGAAAAAAACTGTGCTACTGTAGATAAATGATAGGTAGAGAAGAAGCTGATTGGTTGCTATGGACAACTTCACTTTATCCATCTCCAAGGTTTGTTACAACTCTCCTTAACTTCTGAAATCCTAAGAGTAAAAGGGTGGGATGTACTGTGCACCGCATTTTGGATGTGCCACTTATTGGGTACATACCAGGGTTAATAACTCTGGTATGTACCTAGAAATGTGATTAAAAACGCAAAGGACAGCTCTTCCGAAAAGAATTGGACTTCCTGATTTATGACCAGGGAGTCCTTCTACTCATGCGCCATATGACACGCTCGCCGTAGGGAATGCTAGGAGGGATCCCAATGGATCCCTCTCTATGCACAATGCAAAGGAAAGATCATAGGCTTCTATTGGGTGGTGCCATCTACAGATAGCGCTGCCCACTGGGTCCAAGTTCAAGAAAGCAACGTATTCCGGAGCTTGGTACATATGGAAAATGCGGCTAAAACTCCAAAAACTAAAATTTTCGGATTTTCGCCCGCATTTTCCCTTTTGTACATCCCGTCACTAATAATAAAAAAGGGACTGTAATAGATGTGGCTCAGAGAATCCCACTCACAGAGACATTTCTTATATGCTTAATGGTAGCGTTATAGTGTCAATGTTAATTGGTGAATAATGACAAAGAACTTATAGTAGTGTACAGTGGCGTAACTTCATCCAAGGTGCCCGGAGGCAAGATGAATGTTGGTGCCCCCCCAAATTAAAATATGCCACCCCCCCAGCACCTATGACAGCTCCAGCTGCCGCCCCCCCCTATGCAGTTCCTTTTATACAATGCCCACAGTAGTGGTCCCCCTATGCAGTGCCCTCAGTAGAGGTCCCCCTAGGCAGTGCCCGCCTATTTAGTGCCCCCCAGTAATGGTCCCCCTTTGCAGTACCTCCAGTAGTTGTCCCCCTATGCAGTGCCCCCAGTTGTAATGCCCTTGTAGTGCCCTCAGTAGTAATGCTCCCTGCAATGCCCCCAGTTGTAGTGCCCCCAATAGTAAGGCCCCTGTAGTGCCCCAGTCGTAAGGGTCCCTGTAGTGCCCCTATAGGATGCCCCCAGTAGTAAGGCCCCTGTAATGCCCCCTGTAGTGCCCCCATTTGATGCCCCAGTAGTAAGGCCCTTGTAGTGGCCCCAGTAGTAAGCCCCCTGTAATGTCCCTAGAAAGCCCCCTGTAGTAAGCCCCCTGCAATGCCCCCAGTAGTCCCCCTGTAGTGCCCCCTGTAATGCCCCCAGTAGTTAGCCACCTGTAATGCCCCCAGTAGTAAGCCCCCAGTAGTGCCCCCTGAAATGCGGCCAGTAGTGCCCCCTGCAATGCCCCCAGTAGTAAGCCCCCTGTAATGCCGCCAGTAGTAAGCCCCCAGTAGTGCCCCCTGCAATGCCATCAGTAGTCCCCTCTGTAGTGCCCCCTGTAATGCCAGCAGTAGTTGGCCCCCTGTAATGCCCCCAGTAGTAAGCCCCCAGTAGTGCCCCCTGTAATGCCCCCTGTAGTAGGCCCCCAATAGTGCCTCTTGTAGTGCCCCCAGTAGTTAGCCCCCTGTAATTCCCCAGTAGTAAGCCCCCAGTAGTGCTCCCTGCAATGCCCCCAGTAGTTAGCCCCCTGTAATGCCCCCAGTAATGACCCCAGTAGTAAGCCCCCTGCAATGCCCCCAGTAGTTAGCCCCCAGTAGTTAGCCCCCTGTAATGCCCCCAGTAGTAAGTCCCCTGTAATGCCCCCAGCAGTTAGCCCCCAGTAGTTAGCCCCCTGTAATGCCCCCAGTAGTAAGTCCCCTGTAATGCCCCCAGCAGTTAGCCCCCAGTAGTAAGCCCCCAGTAGTGCCCACTGCACTGTCCCCCCCGCATGCACACACACATATACAATAAAAAACTAAAAAAAACCTTACCTTAAACCCCGCTCCAGTGTTGCTGCCGTCCCTCCATCCACAGCGGCCGCTCCTCGGAACTTTGGTAGTGGCGTCATGACATCACTCCCATAGTGCTCTGCGGGACCCGGAAGCCGGAGGGAGCTTTGTCCTCCGGCCGGGCGCCCGCTGGTAACACTCTCAGCGGGCACCCGGCAAATGGAGGGTGCGACTGCACCCTTTGCACCCACCGTAATTACGCAACTGGAGGTGGAGCACCGATCAGCGGCGCTCCTTCTCCATGCAGTGCCCGGAACGGCCGGCAGACAATGGAGCCAGGTGCCCCCTTCAGGGCTGGCGCCCAGCGGCAAATGACTCCATTGTCTCCGGGAGTTCCGCCACTGGTAGTGTAGTTTGATTCCATTTTGAAAACTGTAGTCTAAATTCTTATAACAAAATGTATAGATAGATACTTAGATTAATTGTAAAGAATCAAATAGTACTATAGCTGGGTACACATTAGACGACCTGTGTAGCGGACAGTGGCAGATGCGACATATCATGCGGTCCGTACACACCACATGATCTATTGAACGACTGCGCAATATGTTGTTCCCCAGCTGCATCCACATACATGGGGCCGTCAGTCACATCTTCGGATTGAGCAGCAGGTATGACAAATGCGACGGACGACCCTGCGGAGGCACACATAGTGACAATTTGAGTGATTTGTCGTTCCGATCTGACGGAAATCGGCAAATCTTTAAAAAAAAAATTGTGTAGTGTGTACCCAGCTTATGCGTTATTGACTTAGAACTTGTAAACAATTTTATTTGTATTCTGTTTTTTAGGTTCTCGTGCTGATTGGGGGCTCACCTCTACTAGCCTCAGGGTTGTCAGTATTCTCTCTGTCATACTTCATTCTCTCTGTGAAGATGGAAGCTGAGCAGTCGCCATCCACAACATTAGGCAACAGTACCACACATAGGGCCTAATTCAGAGATGGACGTAAACACATTGTTTTTAGATCTGCGCATGCATAGAAGTCACATTGTGCCTGTGTGGATCTGGACCTGCGATGTTGCCAGGGCCGTTTCTAGGGGCGCTCCGCCTCCAACCCTCAGCTAGCCGGCCCTGTCTTACACACTGCAGCAGTGGCCGCTGCGCAGCTCTCACCGCTCCCCCCATCCCTGTCCTGGCCCTCTCCCGCACATCGCATGACGTGGCTGCATCTTGACGTCACAACGTCAAATTGAGCAGAGGCGCAAATGATCCAGGGGGCCATTCCTGGTGACAGCGGGACAGTCTGGGACTCTGGGAGAAACACATTCCCGCCCTCCCATCCATCTATCCACCTGCATGCCCGCCCACACGCAGCAGCGGCAGCCGATAAGGGACAGCTAAGCAGAGCTAGCGCCAGCCCCCCCCCCTCTGCAAGCCGCAGCAGGGAGGCTCCATTTGCCGGGCACCCACTGATGTTTGTTATCAGCGGGCACCCGGCTCCCTCCCGGCAGTGGCAGCCGAAAGCCGGAACCTACTAATGAACTTCGGCTTCCGGCTCCCGCAGAGAGCACTATGGAAGGGACGTCATGATGTCATGACGTCTCTCCCATAGATCCGAGCGGCCGGAGGTCACACCTGAGCTCCGTTTCCCACAGAGAGCACTCTGGGATGACGTCTCTCCCATAGATCCATGGTGGAGCTGCGGTCGGACCGGACGGCAGCGGACGCAGGAACGGGGCTTAAGATAAGTATTGTGTTTGTTTTTTAATTGTATTTTTTTTATTAGAAGCACCAGTACTGGGGGCATGGCTATAGGGGGGATTACTCTAGGGGGCATTACTACTGGGGGCATGGCTATAGGGGTACATTACTACTGGGGGCATGACTATAGGGGGGCATTACTACAGTGGATATTAGTAATGGGGGCATTACTAATGGGGGCATTAATATAGGGGGCATTACTACTGGAGGCACTACTATAGGGGGCATTACTACAGTGGACACTACTAATGGGGGCATTAATATAGTGGGCATTACTACTGGAGGCACTACTATAGGGGGCATTACTACCAGAGGCACTACTAATGGGGGCATTACTACTGGGGGCACTACTAATGGGGCATTACTACTGGGGGCATTACTATAGTGGGCATTACTACTGGAGGCACTGCTATAGGGGGCACCACTAATGGGGGCATTACAACTGTGGGCACTACTATAGGGGGCATTACTACTTTGGGCACTACTATAGGGGGCATTCCTACTGTGGGCACTACTAATGTGGGCATTACAACTGTGGGCACTATTTTAGGGGGCATTACTACTGTGGGCACTACTATTGGGGGCATTACCAATGGGGGCACTACTAAAGGGGACATTAACCAATGGGGCACTACTACTGGGGGCATTAACACTGTGGGCATTACCAATGGGGGCATTACCACTGCGGGCACTACTAATGAGGACACTGCATGGGGTGCACCACTTGGGGGGTCATTGTGTAAGGGGCACCAATGCTGTGGGCATTGTATAAGGGGCACTACTACTGTGGGTCTTGAGTATAAGGGGCACTAATTTGGGCATTGTGTAAAAGGGGCACCACTGTGTGTCATAACATGAATAAGGGACTACTGTGTGGCGTAATTTGAATTGGGGATAATGTGTTATAAAGGGCATTACTGCGTGTGTCATAATGTGTTATACAGGACATTACTGCGTATGGCATAATGTGTTATACAGGGCATTACTGCGTGTGGCATAATGTGTTATACAGGGCATTACTGCTTGTGGCATAATGTGTTATAAAGCACATCACTTTTGTGGCGTAATGTGTTATAAAGGGCATTACTGCGTGTGGCATAATGTGTTATACAGGGCATTACTGCGTGTGTCATAATGTGTTATACAGGGCATTACTGCGTGTGGCATAATGTGTTATACAGGGCATTACTGCGTGTGTCATAATGTGTTATACAGGGCATTACTGTGTGTAGCATAATGTGTTATACAGGGCATTACTGCGTGTGGCATAATGTGTTATAAAGGGCATTACTGTGTGGCATAATGTGTTATACAGGGCATTACTGCGTGTGGCATAATGTGTTATACAGGGCATTGCTGCGTGTGGCATAATGTGATATACAGGGCATTACTGCGTGTGGCATAATGTGTTATACAGTGCATTACTGCGTGTGTCATAATGTGTTATAAAGGGCATACTGTGTAAGGTGCATTACTGCGAATGGCAATTATTCGCCATGAGGGGAGAGCTTGGGGGAAGCCCAGCACCTTCATAAGTGCTGGGCATGCCCCACAGTGTGATGAATTGGGGGTGTTCTGCAAGGACACGCCCCCTTTCTGGAAGCGCAGAAGAACGCCATCTAAAAAAAAGTATTTCTTTATTTATTTATTTTTTGGGGGGAGGGGCGGGGCGCAATCGGGAACTTTTGCCCTGAGCTCCACAATGTCTAGAACCGGCCCTGGGTGTGCCTTAGACCAGGATACAGGAAAACAGCTGTTGGTTTTACTGTCCCTAATTCTATGGTTATGTTAACGTCATTTATTCATAAGGTAGTCTTTTCATTTGCGACCACGCCCCTTATTACGAGACCACACCCTTACAGTGAGACCATGCCCCATTTCCAGGGTGCGCGCATACTAACTATGTTGTAATTCTTTGAAGGGGGGGCGCATTTTGATTGCTCGCACTGCGAGCCCCAGACCCTAGAAACGGCCCTGGATGTTGCTCACTGTGCCCCAAATGCTGTAGCATGATTGACATCCTGCTGGTGTCGGGGGCGGCGACTGGTAGCGTTACAGAAAACGCCGGTATGTCAGCCCCTTTTTAAGGGCATGCTGAAGCCAGTGAATGCATCCAGCAGCGTGAATTTCCCAGCCATCCTGGGTTATTCAGATGACCAATGGTCATGCACAGTGATCCGAAGATGCATCCTCTGACGTAGCAGCAGATCAGAGAAGCCGGTAGGAGGCTTCTATTTCTCTGAATTAGGCACGTATATGTCTGGATGGGAGTTCTGGCAAGCCTAATTCCATTTTAGTTTGTATATTCATTTAAATTAAGTACATATAATTTTAACAACATCTCAATCGCTAATTATTTTAAATTCAATTTTGAAAATTATCTAGTAGGAAAAATGATTTTCCTCATTGACTTCCTCACTAGCTCTATCTGTAGAAAACAAATCAGTCTCTTTTTAATCTAATTTCCTTGTGTGTTCTACAGCATATAAAACAAAAACAAATATCTGTGTAAGCGTCACAAGTGGATAGGCACGGATCGCAGCGTTTGTGATAGTTAGCGAGTGTAATTAGCATATTTGAAACATAACATAATGTCATTTCAGCAAGACTGAGTAAACTGATTTGAATTCCTTCCAATGTAAATTTGTTTTATTAATTAGATTTTTTTACTTGATTTTCTAGCTGATTGGATCCTGCTATTTCTATATCAATTTATCTTGCAATCAGAAATGTTTTGAATGAATATAGCAAAACATAAAAGTAATGGACAAAACTTTAACAACTCTTTTTTAAGTGAGGTGCGCCAAGCACATTGAAAACAAGGTTTTCCACACACCCCTGTTTTAATGAAACTAATGACATACATGGTCATAGCAGTGACGTCGCTTCGTGGGTACGAAGGGTGCGAGACGCCCCCAGAGTGATGCTTTTGGGGTTTTCCCTGAGACCAAGCCCCCTTTATGTTAGGCCATGCCGCTTGTCGGACACACTCGGCTCTGCCACGCGGGTGGGGGGGTATATGGAGTGTGAATCGGGTGTCACCAGACTTGGTGATGCCTCTGGGTCATATACTGCTTTCATTGCTTATAATGAAAAAAGTTCAGCAATAAGATTTGAATGCTACATGATAATAGAAATCCAGAGACCTTTGTTGGGTATGCAGTTGGGAATCCGGCGGACTTGATCCCGACAGCCGGCTTCCCGACTGCATTATTCCGGCGAGGGTTAAATGACAGGCATCTAGATCTAGATGCCTGTCATTTTACCGATGCCGGGAGCCCTGCGCCCAGCATCCCGAACTAAGTCATGCCGGGCGCGGACAGTCGCATGGGGGAGGGTTAGGTTTTGGACTCCCGGGGGGGACTCAGGGTTAGGCTAGGGGGAGGGAGGGTTAGGGATAGGCACCCCCAGGGGAGGTTAGGGTCACCGCAGACCGGTGATCTGTATGAGGTGCCTCCGTGCACCAGTCACTGGTGCTGCATTTACAGTATGTACATGCTATTTGTTTATCACATTGCTTTGGGCTGGCTGGGGCTCCGCTGACATCACTCATATGCACTGCCGATGCATCTGACTACATCAGGCGCTACCATAGGTCCAGGGGTTACACAGCACACACCCTGCACCCATAGGTAATTATACTTACCTCTCCGCCGATTGCCGAAGTGCTGCTCCGCAGCGCCGGACTGGCACTGCAGAGCAGCAAACACACACTGCGCATGGGAAAGTAGGTGCGGGCGCCATTTTCCCGGAGACCTGCACATGCACTGTAGATTCTGGCATGAAGCCAGAATCTACAACGCTCAGTGCCGCGCTGAGCCGCTAATGGAGAGGAGGGGGCCCAAACGGAGGCTGCACATGGGCCCTCTCCTCTCTTAAAACACCCCTGGGCACCACACCAGCAGCGTGCAGCCAGAGCGCTTGCGTTTGGATTTGTCACATATGGGTATTTATGGTAAGATGTGTGCTCTGTACTTTGATGGTGATCCATGTGTGGGTGGGCATGAAATGGCTAGTAAAGAAATTATAAAATAAATATTTGCAAAATCAATGAACGTAAAATGTTCAGAATAAAAGCTAAACAGTATAAGTAAATATAAGGGGCTGATTCTGGGGTGGGAGCAAAGCAATAAAAGGAGTAACTTTCCACCTTGATAAATCCATTCTGCACTGCAGGTGGAGCAGTTGTAACATGCGCAGAGAGATTTAGATTTGGAAGTGGTGTGTCCTATCTTAAATCTAAATTGCAGTGTAAAAATAAAGCTGACCACCACTGGTGGAGCTACAAGTAAAATCAGGCAGAGCCCTATCTGAAATGAGCCCTTCTCTGTGATGTGTAAAGAATTGAAATGATCGCAAAAACGAATAATGTCCCTTCTGCTTTGGGAGCTGGGGCCGAACTGTGCATGTGCTGCTTGCTGACCATACGTGTGCAGCAGCCATTGCCGAGGAGGGATCTGGAGGAACCATCTTCCTGGAATTGTGCGAACTAGGCTACAATGGGGGCAAATTCCAGAATGCTTACGGAACATGGTAAATCAGCATCACATCCCCTAAAGAAACCTTATGGGGGCTGCAGCGGCTGTCATAAATAGAGGGTCTGCAGCAGATATCGGAGCGGAAATCAGAGGTATCTGTTGTGATGCTTTGTTCATACATTCGGCGGATGCTTAATATGTGCGGGTATCCTGCAAATATTATTAGATAAATAGGCCTCTAAATGCTTGAACATAATGCTATTAAGGATTTTATTTAAGAGAACAGATTTTTTTAACTGATATTTTTGTCTTTGTTATGCCTAAGAATGGACCATTAGTGTACAAGTGCTGGAATAGGGTCCCGAGAAGTAGGACGGTGGGCATGTCATAGTCACATCTCACACCGCAGTAAAGAGATACAGCTCATTACTTGTGCTGTTATCATGCAGTACATTAATTTGTAATTATATGACCCAGAGTGGGTGTTACTATTAGGTAGCAACAATTATTTTGGGGTGAGCGTTTGGGCGTGGGGCCCCCGGAGTTGCTCTGGCTGGGCCTTTTTCAGGGCATCACCACTTAATTCACATAGATATTTTTTCATCACTTTTATATTTGTCTATTATTTATGTAATTTTAACTCTCTCATTATATAAACACTTATTGATTTATCTTTACACATCTATACTTTACACTTCACTATCACCTTTTTTCCCTTTTTCGTGTGATGCCCTGGGGATGGTCCTTGGCTAGATTCTTTTGGGGTTCCCTGCGTCTCGGAGGTGAACCCCATAATGTTAGGGGCGCCAATATAGAGGAGCCTTGACGCTGGCCTGGCGCTTATTCATATATTTGCAAATGTATGTAACTAATACCTCTGAATTTCTATTATTATGTAAGATTCAAGTATTTTTGTTGATATTGCTGCTGTGTGCTGGAGGGCAAATCCCTTTTTTTCTGTAGCTCATTACTTTAGCAGGTTTCTATCGCTCCAGGATAGAACACTGTCTTGCCCCCACCATACCCTTTCATGGGAAAAAAACAAATTAGTTGGTGACCTCTGCTGATCACCTATAATCACAGGACAACTGATTGTTTAGTAAATTCCTGCGATGAGCAGCAATCAGTGACGTTATGCAATAGCGGATCCCAGTCATTTCTTATTTAGAGGATGCTACAATTTTCCTTTTGAGTTCAGTTGCCCCTTTAAATGTGTAAAGAAAAAGTTTATTGCTTGTTTGTTTCAGATATACGAAATACACTTTCTCTGTGATTGCTATTCTGCTGATTACAACTTAAAAATATTCTGGCTTAATCAACATAATAATTCGAAACCTCTTCCCATAATAACATTTATGTGCTTCTTTCATTTTGCAGTTTTCAAGTTGTCCATTTACCAACTGATAAACACAGAATTTTCTGATGACAAGAAGTCTTACCTTGTTAACACCTTATTTGCTACAGCATTTGTCGAAAAAAAATATTTCTACTCTGATTAAACCAATTTTCACCATTTATTTTTGTTTGTGTTCTCAGAATTTATGTATGTTAACCATGACTATACTAGAGATGTTTGCCAGACCATTTTTGCTGGTTTTGGTTCTAATTCGTAAGCCGGTTTTGGTTTTGCCAAACCGCCGTGACTAGCTTTGGTTTTGGATTTTTTTTCCCAAAATTTGCAAAAAAGCTAAAATCACATAATTTGAGCCTTTTTGTTCCAAGAGTATTATTAACCTCAATAACATTCATTTTTAGTCACTTTTGACCACCACACAGCTTACAATATTGTTTTCATCCAGTTTAGGCCAAAAGGCTGCACCGAGCTTGCTGGCTGGCTAAGCTAAGTGACAGCAGTGGACGGGGACAAATGCATGGCAGCTCAACTTCCAACATGGCACATCAGGAAACAAATATTTTCATTAATCAAGAGGCCTAAGGGAGATGGAGTATGTATATAGTTGAAGGCAGGGAAACAAAGTGTTGATTTGTAGTAACTTTTATTTAATTATTTTCATTCCTAACAAATTTATGAGGGAGGAGGGGAGAGCATGGGTGAACAACATGTCCCATGTTTAGCACACAAAATCAACTTGTTGATTCAGAATTTATTTTTTAAATCAAAGGGGCATGCAGGAGATGCTGTCTATGGCCATAAAAATGTCTGGACAGTTTTAGCATTCATCAACTGCATGCAGAAGATTTCAGTAGCTGTAGCAGTTCAACTACCAACATGGCACATCTAGAAAACAAGAGTGGCACTGCAGTGGTAGGCAGGATGGCAGGTTAATAAACTATATAAAAATGTTTGTCATCTATGCAAAAAGACAGTCAGAAATGCCCCAATCACGCATAATGCAAATAAAAGAGGTGCAAGATGGAATTGTCCTTGGGCCTTCCCACCGACTCTTCTGTTGTATATATTAAACAGGACATGCACAGTTTAACAAACCAATCACTTCAGCGACAGGGACTGCCACTTGTGGCTGAAGTGATTGGTTTGTTTGAGCCCCCACAAAACAAGCTACCAATGGCCATAAGGCAGCTAACAGTATTCTTAATACTCTCTACAGTTGAAAGAGGTCATTCTCCTCATCTGTTTCCTCCTTTTGCTTTACATCCATTCGCTGACAGTATAAAGGGTGGAATTCCACCTGGTTACCACCTGTTGTTTTAGTTGGTGGCAGGGGAAATTCAGCTGTTCTCGCATCTGCTGCAATCTCCTGCATGCTGTGGCTGAATGGCGAAAATGTCCCAAACATTTTTTGGGCCCACAGAGAGCATCTCCTGCACGCTCCTGAATTTAAAAAAAAAACCTGTTCCACCAGGTTGATTGTGTGAGCAAAACATGGGACGTGTTATATTCACCCACCTATAATGCTCACACAGTAAAACAAACTATTCAGCCGCCGGTATTTCATACCGATTCCCAGTGTTCCCTCCTATACACATTGACTAAGAGCAGCACAGCCACTTGTGAGTCTGGACACATCACAGCCTATATACAGCTTAGTATAGCACAGCATACAGCAGTGTGCCCCCTATACACATTGACTAAAGTCTCATACACACTAGACGATGTGTGTGATGAGCGATATCAGCAGCAGGCTCGGTGGTTATGCCAACATTGGTAAGTGTATACACACTTGCTGATGTCATCCACGATGAAACGACAGCTGGAGAGAGGAGCCATGCTGCATTCTGCAGCATGGCATCATTAACGATATATATCCAGATTGAGCTGCATGTTCAGCTGTTTAGATATCTTTAACGACCCTCGGGAGCGCACATCGTTCATCGCTCACTGCATACACACTGGATGATATGACCAATATATCGTTAAATGATATTGTTATCTTCCATATCATTCATAAATATTGTGTAGTGTGTACGCGGCTAAGAGTAGCACAGCCATTTGTGAGTCTGGACACAGCGCAGCCTAAATACAGCAGAGTACAGTGCAGCATATAGCAGCATGCACCCCCTATACACATTTGACATTGACTAAGAGCAGCACAGCCACATGTGACTGAGTCTGGATACAGCACAGCTTATACAGCAGAATACAGCGCAGCATACAGCAAAATGTCTGCCAAGGAAATGGTGCCGAGTCCTGTGGGTGGCGCCTTATATAGAATCTAAAATCCACGAGAATCTGACTCCGCAAGTATGATGTTTTGGCTCGAAGCCGAATCTGAGTTAGGTGGGAAGACTGGAGCCGCCGCTCGGATTGACTCGGCTGTATTAGTTCGGGCGGGTTCAGAGTCCAAGCAGTCCAAACTGCTCATCTCTAGACTATACTGATGGAAGCAAAATAACTATTCAGGGAATATTAGGGCAATTCGGTAATCATTTACAATGTTTCCAAATATTTACAACATTTACAGTATTTTCCAAATAGATCAATGATGTTGGTAACAAATTGCTTCTAATTACTCAAGCTTAATGGAAGACATATAATGTGTAAAAAATAAAGGGCATTTGCTGTGTAGGAGAATGGAGGGCAAATGCTATGTAGTAGAATGGAGGGCAAATGCTGTCTAGGCGAATGGGGGACACGTGCTGTGTAGAAGAATGGAGGACACGTGCTGTGTAGAAGAATGGAGGACACGTGCTGTGTAGAAGAATGGAGGGCACGTGCTGTGCAGGAGAATGGAGGACACGTGCTGTGCAGGAGAATGGAGGACACGTGCTGTGTAGAAGAATGGAGGGCACGTGCTGTGTAGAAGAATGGAGGGCACGTGCTGTGTAGGAGAATGGAGGACACGTTCTGTGTAGGAGAATGGAGGACACGTGCTGTGTAGGAGAATGGAGGACACGTGCTGTGTAGGAGAATGGAGGACACGTGCTGTGTAGGGGCAGGGCCGGCTCCAGGGGTTGAAGCACCCTGTGCCGGCTCTTAAGAGGGTGCCCTTACATCGTGCACGGCTTCACTGCGCGCGACCAGAATTGGGGGCATGGCCTCATTATAATAGGCCACACCCCCTAAGTGACGTTATTTGGAGGTGCGCCTGCATGGAGGACATGTGCTGGGTAAGAGAATGAAGGGCATGAGCTGGGTAGGAGAATGGAGGACAGGTGATGTGTAGGAGAATGGAGAACATGTGCTGTGTAGTAGAATAGAGGACATATGTTGAGTAGAAGAAAGGAGGACACATGCTATGTAGGAGAATGGAGGACAGGTGATGTGTAGGAGAATGGAGGACAGGTGATGTGTAAGAGAATGGAGGACACGTGATGTGTAGGAGAATGAAGGATGTGCTGGGTAGGAGAATGAAGGACATATGCTGTGTAGGAGAATGCAGGATGTGCTGGGTAGGAGAATGGAGGACACATGCTGTGTAGGAGAATGGAGGACATGTGCTATGTATTGTAAGAGAATGGAGGACAGGTGATGTGTAGGAGAATGGAGAACATGTGCTGTGTAGTAGAATAGAGGACATATGTTGAGTAGAAGAAAGGAGGACACATGCTATGTAGGAGAATGGAGGACAGGTGATGTGTAGGAGAATGGAGGACAGGTGATGTGTAAGAGAATGGAGGACACGTGATGTGTAGGAGAATGAAGGATGTGCTGGGTAGGAGAATGAAGGACATATGCTGTGTAGGAGAATGCAGGATGTGCTGGGTAGGAGAATGGAGGACACATGCTGTGTAGGAGAATGGAGGACATGTGCTATGTATTGTAAGAGAATGGAGGACACGTGATGTGTAGGAGAATGAAGGACATATGCTGTGTAGGAGAATGCAGGATGTGCTGGGTAGGAGGATTTCAGATCAAGGATGTTGGTAACAAATTGCTTCTAATTGCTCTAGCTGAATGGTAGACATACAGTATAGGGCTGTATTCAATTTGGCTGGGAAAAGTCGCCGATGACGTCATTTTTGCATGTTTCAATTATCCCCGTATTCAATTACAAAGACTTTTCGCCGGTGCGAAAAGTCTTTGTAAAAAAAACGGAATAACTTTTCACCATGTTTTACATGGCGAAAAAAAGTGCAGAATTGGGGTTT
Source organism: Taudactylus pleione (assembly GCA_031769625.1). Classification (NCBI taxonomy): domain Eukaryota; kingdom Metazoa; phylum Chordata; class Amphibia; order Anura; family Myobatrachidae; genus Taudactylus; species Taudactylus pleione. The sequence continues at coordinate 2,462,450 of JAUIMM010001089.1, forward strand.
AGGGGTGCAGGCTTAAAAAAATAGCCTGCACCCCTGGGAATGACCAATAAAAAAGATCTGTGTAAAAAAAATAAATCAGGACGCCCCAAAAATTATGTTTAATTTTGGGGTGTAAAAAAAAAAAGGGAACACAGTTCAAAAATAGCAAAATTGATTCCAGAGGGGTTCCATTAAATGCGGCAGGTGTTTTCTTCATTGCAGGAGTAGCGGCAGGTACATTTTTGCAGAATTTTTAAATATCATTTTAGGGACTTAAAAATATGCTTACCCCCATTTTCATATACACCACATTTGATAGATTTAAAAAAAAAAAATAAATAACTATTCCTAAGTACTATTCTTCACCACTTCTTCATAGACGCAAATATGCACCTGCTGCGGCTATTAGAAACCCCGTCTTCCTTCAGCAGGTAAAAATGGGGGTACCCATGTCTAGACATCTTTAGAGGGGTCCCTGGAATATTTCCCGAAAATTCAATTTTTTTGGCGATACTTACCTTTCCGCCGGCTCCCGTTTTCGTTGCCTTCTAATTGAATACGGGGATAAAGCGGGCCTGTGCCCGATACTTTATCCCAGGAAAACATCCGATATGGAGCGAAAAGTCTAGCACGGACTTTTCACTCACATATTGAATACCCCCGATAATGTGTAGAACAATAAAGGGTATTTGTTCTGTAGGAAAATTGAAAGCATTTGCTCTGTAGGAGAATGGATAGCAAATGCTGTGTAGGAGAATGGTGGGCAAATGCTGTGTAGGAGAATGGTGGGCAAATGCTGTGTAGGAGAATGGTGGGCAAATGCTGTGTAGGAGAATGGAGGACACGTGCTGTGTAGAAGAATGTAGGACAAATTCTGTGTAGGAGGATGTGCTATGTAGGAGAATGGAGGATGTGCTGTGTAGGAGAATGGAGCACAAGTGCTGTGTAGGAGAATGGAGGGCACGTGATGTGTAGGAGGATGGAGGACACGTGCTGTGTAGGAGAATGGAGGACATACAGTATGCTGAGTAGAAGAATGGAGGACATGTGCTATGCAGGTGAATGGAGGACACGTAATGTGAAGGAGAATGGAGGGCATGTGCTGGCTAGAGGAATGGAGGGCATATGCTGTGTTGGGGAATACAGGATGTGCTGTGCAGCAGAATAGAGGGCAAATGCTGTGTTGGAGAATGGAAGACATTTGCTGTTTAGGACAATGGAGAACACATGCTGGGTAGGAGAATGGAGGGCATGTGCTATGTAGGAGAATGAAGGGCATGTGCTTGGTAGGAGAAGGGACAGCATTTGCTGTGTAGGAGAAAGGAGGACTCATTCTGTGTAGGAGAATAGGGGACACATGCTGGGTAGGAGAATGGAGGGCATGATGTACTGTGAGGGAGAATCGAGGACATTTACAATGTAGTACAATAGAGAACACGTGCTGGGTAGGAGAATGGAGGGCATGTGTTGGGTAGAAGAATGGAGGACACGTGCTGTGTAGAAGAATGGAGGACTTGTGCTGTGTAGGAGAATGGAGGGCATATGCTGTGTAGGGGAATGGAGGACACATACTGGGTAGGAGAATGAAGGACATGTGCTGTGTAGGAGAATGGAAGACATGTGCTGGGTAGGAGAATGGAGGGCATGTGCTGTGTACAAGAATGGAGGGCATGTGCTGTGTACAAGAATGGAGGACATGTACTGGGTAGGAGAATGGAGGACATGTGCTTGGTAGGAGAATGAAGGGCATGAGCTGGGTAGGAGAATGGAGGGCATGTGCTGGGTAGAAGAATGGAGGGCATGTGTTGTGTACAAGAATGGAGGACATGTACAGGGTAAAAGAATGGAGGACATGTGCTGGGTAGGAGAATGAAGGGCATGAGCTGGGTAGGAGAATGGAGGGCATGAGCTGTGTAGGAGAATGGAGGACATGTGCTGGGTAGAAGAATGGAGGGCATGTGCTGTGTACAAGAATGGAGGACATGTACAGGGTAAAAGAATGGAGGACCTGTGCTGGGTAGGAGAATGAAGGACATGAGCTGGGTAGGAGAATGGAGGGCATGTGCTATGTAGGAGAATGGAGGACATGTGCTGTGTAGGAGAATGGAGGACATGTGCTGGGTAGGAGAATGGAGGGCATGTGCTGTGTACAAGAATGGAGGACATGTGCTGGGTAGGAGAATGGAGGAGATGTGCCGTGTAGAAGAATAGAGGACATGTGCTGTGTAGGAGAATGGAGGACATGTGCTGGGTAGGAGAATGGAGGGCATGTGCTGTGTAGGAGAATAGAGGACACGTGCTGTGTAGGAGAATGGAGGACATGTGCTGGGTAGGAGAATGAAGGGCATTGATCTGTCTAAAAGTAAATTTGTTTGTTGCCCATAAAATAAATTGTTTATAACATGAGCACAAGTGGTATAGAAGTGTCTGTGGTGTGTATCAATACTTTGTGGCAATCTTTCTTTATACAGTATGCTAGCAGCAGGTCAAACACGTACAAGTATTTTTCCATCATAAACATACAACAAATGACGGTTCTTATGAAGTGGGCAGGTACATCCATGAAACGAGCATCAAGCAAGTTAAAGCCTTTCACATTCCAAAACGAAAGGGTTTCATTTAGAGAATAATTCCCGCATGGAAACATTTCTGGAATAATTTCTAACTATTGGTCTTGACGTTTTATAGGATTCCCGTTGGAAGATTATTCTGCTGTATCACAAGCTAAATTGTGTAGAAATTAGAACATGAATTAAATTTGAATTAGAACAACTGGAGATTATTTCACCAAATATGGAAATAATCTTAATCTCACCACGAATAGGTGAGTAAAAACCCAAAAGTTCAGCTTTTCCGATGGGTATCCACAAATATCTCCTGAATGTATTTATGAGGGACATCAGAGATATCTTCTGTGATCCCTGGTTTTCATAAAAGCAGCCGCCATAGGTTTCTATGGGGGCTGCATAAATTCAGACATATCTGACCATGGTAGCCTATGAGCTATAGAATGCAAAAAGTTACAGAGAAATGGATTTGTAGGTCATCAGACCGTGCATACACAATAGCTAAAAGTGTTCCTATTTGCAATCACTTTAATTTTACACATCACCCTTGTCAAAGCCTAGGCCCTATTAACCCATGACCAGGCCCCTAGGCTTTTAGGTATTTTGGGAACCCCTCTGGCCCTTCAATCTTTCACCCCACTACAGATGACAGCCTGGCCCTGGTACGGTAGGTACTGGACTGCAGTGCATAGCCCTATATCCATTATGAGGGTCTCCTGAAGAATTCTATCCACAATTTTTTTATATTTTTATTGCGCAAGTAGAACTTTTCAGGAAAGCACATTTTGTGGGTATACTAGTTCAATACTGTAATATTTAGAAGTGAATAAAATTTTTATTATTTATTAAAAATATATATATATTATGGATAATTGTTTTAATATACAGTAAGAGACAATTTGTTTCACTGCAATAAGGAAGCATTTAATTATCTTAATAATAGAGGTTATATAAGAAAGTCAATGAATTGTAATTTATGTGGATGTGTTAATACGAAAAAAATAAAAGACAAAAAAATAGGAAGGGAAACAAAATTCTTATACATTTGTGCTGTTAGGGCATAGAATGGGATGTGAAAGATGTCCCTTGCTGGTGGGGAGGGGGGCTTCTTCCTGTATGATATGCACACCATACATCTCCCTCATCCTGAAGGTGGTCGTCAGGGTATTGGATGTCCTTGTGTGTTTGTCATGGCAGCGTCCCACACTATGCACTTACCAGTAGGCTGCAGCTTCTGACCTGGTGTGTGCACTCTTAATCTTCAACCCAGTTGGCTCCACCCTTTGCTCTACACACGCTGGTGGTTCTCTAGTGGGCTGCTGGAATCACCGCCAGTCCTGCGTAATCTCTGTCCCTGTTTGTGCTTAGGGGTCTGAAGGAGAGAGAACTTCCTCCAGGTAGTGGCGATGACAGCAGTTGTGATGGCAGTGGTCACGTCACGTGTACTCTCATGGAGGTGTAACAACCCTGACGTTAGTGCGCTCTTGGTCTCTATTGTCTCAAAACAAGCCTCTGCTGACTACGAGTGTGCTTTGCATCTTCTTCCTGCGGAGCCCATAGGCTTCAGTTTCGTTAGCCTTATAAATAATACGTCCCAGATGGGAGGCCCTGTCAAAGCGTGTGCATTTTGTTACATCCTGGCGATACATCATTTCTTATTGCTATAATAAGCGGCAATAAGACTTATAAGTATCAGGTCTAAAACGTAATGATTAATAAATAAACTCATATACAGTATATTTTTCTTTTCTCATCCAACATTTGCCAGAGAGAATCTTACATCACATTAAACCATTCTGCTCTTCCCAACTAGATTGAATAGTGCCGGCAAGTTGGTCCCGAAGCTATTCAATTCAGCGCGCTGTTAGGTTGACTAAAGGATTTCTTCTCGCACCCTCCTGAGAGTGCGAGGAGAAATCCAACTAAAGTGACGGCCGCAAGGTTGTTTTTGGGCTTAGTGCAGTGCTAACAGCCTCGCGGCCAGCACTTTAGTCTGTGAATGCCGGTTCTCACACTAAACACCCAGGTTAAGATGCGTATTCAATTAGTTTTGCATAAGCGATAAAATTTAGCATGTCAGACTTTTCGCCTACATCGCGTATTTTAGCCGCAGAAACTAATCGTGCGCGTACCCGCTATTCGCCCCATTCAATTGCAAAAGATGCGAAAACAGCGACACGCGAAGTCAGAAGAGGCGAAAAGTGGTGTCAGACTTGGCTAAATCAGCCTGAACCCCCCAAAAAGATGCAGAAACGTTGGGGATCAATGTAGTAGCGCCCAATTAGCCCTATTAAAACTGTTTGGGGTATTTAAGTTTGCACAATTGCCTCTAACTAGCACCTTTGCACAAGTGGTGAAGAATGGTATAAAGCACTATTTTGGGGGGAAAATAAGTATTCCTGTCAAATTTGGGGTACCTGAAAATGTCTCTAAAGTGTAGTTTTGATATATTAGATTTTCCACCGTCATACAAGCATCTGCAATCCCAAAAACACTTGGCCCCTTTTTAGTGCACCCCCAGAACTTTATTTTGCTAGTTTGCGAACTTGTCCTCCCACTTTGTGCATTTTAGCCCCCAAATTCAAAATACTTTTCTGGGGTGTTCTTAAGTTTTTTTTAGTAATTTTCTGACGCAGTTGTCCTTTGGGGGGCTGTCCCAAGGGTCCTGAGTGGTTTCCCCACCTTTGCACCCCAAAACAAAAATGTTGCACTTCTTTTCTCCTGCTATTCAGAGGCCAATCTTTTTCTCCTATTACATTGCATTGTCTTTCCGCATACTCGAAAAGCGGATGGAATTGAATACGGAGATAGGTTTCCAACAGGCGAAAAGTCGCAATCGGCGATACTTTTCACGGAACTCGGCTCTTCGCTTCTAATTGAATACAGCCCTTAACTTGAAATAGTCGGACTAAACAGTGCGCTGAATTGAATCGCCCCCAAGATCTCTGGATTCCATCCACAGTGATGACATTTTCTGTTTCTGCTGCCAATAACCACAAAAAGCTTTATATATAATTTTTATTTCATTGCACATCTGGATCATCCCACACAGTTTGTGTTCCTAAAATACTTTGTTTTATTGTGAACGCATGGCGTTCCTACCTAGACACGTGTCACATAGACTTACTGTCAGCTTTACAATTATACACCACCTGTGACAAGCTGCTTTTCAGTGCATTACAGTCCTAGATTGCCTTATGAATCATCACATCCTGCTGAAAAAATAATATTGTAACCAACATCTTTTCCATTTCACGTTTCCCTGGGTTTTAGGATTCCAGCCAAACGCACTGTACCTGACAAACATCTCTCTGTGGTCCTTCATTTATTGCACACAGCCTGAGTCATTTCAGCCTCATGGTCTGTCCTTTGTAGTCGTACACTAATTAGTGCAGAGAACAAGGCAAGCATTACTTCTTTTGTGCTCGCAGTGCTGCGTAGAATAAAATGTATGCGGCTATTTAATTCTGTTAATTTAACATAGAAAAGGGTTGCCATTTAAAAAGAAAGCTGTTTCAAACTTAAGCATACCACAGCCCATGAAGGGATGTAATTATGACCCCGGCGGTCTCAATCCCGACACTGAAAGTCTGACACGGGACTTAAGAAAGGTGTCTTAATCCATACGCCAGAACACAGAAGGACACCTGCCCGAACGAGTTAACTCCAAGGCGCCCTTAGTGTTAGCCGCGGGGGGAAGGGTTAGGTTTAGATAGCATTAGGTTATGGGGGGGGGATAGGGCATGCACCACTGGGGGGGGGCTAGTGTTAGGCACTAAGGGTGGAGGGGGATGTTTAGGCACGAAGGAGGGAGACTTAGGTTTAGGCCCTAATGGGGAAGGTAAAGGCAGGCCCGCTGAGAGCCGCGGCGGGCCCGGGTAATAGGGGGCATGGCCTAATCGCGGGAGGTGTGGCCACGCCCCCTTCCCGTAAAAAATAAAGTTTAGCAGCACCGCGCTGGGAAGGGGGGCGCTCTTAGCCCCCTCAGCCCGGCGCAAAGCCAGGGGGGGTGCGATCAGTGTGATCGCCCCCCCCACAGGCATAGGAGACTGCTGCTCAGCAGCCACGAGCAATCTCCCACTGCAGCTGTGTGCTGGGCTGCTGTGAGGGAGGGGGGGCGGCGCCGGTCCCAGGTCCCCGCCGGGCCCCTCAGGAAGCCCAGGTAATCTGTACCAACTCCCCCACCTCTCGGCGCCCCTGGGTAAGGGTGCAGGGTGGGGAGGGTTAGGCTACAAGAAGGGAGGTTTAGGGGGAGAAGTGGGGAAGGTAAGTATACTTACCTGATCCCTGTCAGGATACCAACCATCAACATGCCGCTATCAGTATTTTGACAGGAGGCATACCGACAGCTGGCATTACATACCGATTCCCCTGTGAATTGCTGAAGGTTTTTTTATTCCGTTGCCCTGCTGCAAATTCAAATTTCTACATATGAGCAAAGCAGGACAAGGGCTCTCTCTGTGTTTTACACCCCTTGTATTCCCGGGTGCTTGCCAACCTCATTCCTGAGGGTGTGACAAGAAATGTGGCCCGGGATGGGATTGGCCTCAATGTCTACACTAGCACCACTTGTTGCGCAGGGAATGGGCGATCTGTTGGCCCCTTATCAGTTCAATCGTCTCAGATCCTGGTGTAGGCGCGCCAGACACATCAACTATAGTGGAACGTATGCAACAACCTTTGGTGTCAACTGCTCTTTCACCCTGGCCGTGTCTTGCATGGCTTTCTAATGGATATCACGTGGAGTATGGTCTGGCTGAGGATGGTGATAGCCTGGAAGCTCTGCCTTTGGGTGAATTGTCCGGATCTTTCTGGTAACTCCAGTACCGATCTAGACTGGGGTGTTAGAATTATGTTCTTCTACAGTTATTCGGCTGGCATTACAGGGTCTGCGCTGTGTATGGTTAGGTGGCTTAGTCACATAGCAGGAGTCTCTTGTCTTCGGGTGAATTGCCCGGGCCCTCTGGTGAGTCCAGTACCGATCTAGACTGGGGTGTTAGCATGAAGTCCACCTTCAGTAGTTCTGTTGGCATTGCAGAGTCTGTGCCGGTTATGGTTAGGCGGGTTAGTTGCATAGCAGCAGTCTCTTGTCTTTCGGTTAAATGTTCGGTCCTTCTGGTAAGTCCAGTACAGATCTAGATTGCGGTGATAGCATGACGTCCTCCTCCAGTGGATCTTAGGGTCTGCAGTATGATTAGTCTTGAACGGGGCCATAGACATTTTCACAAGCGGGTTCGCCGCATGGGTCATCAGCAGGGATGCGGATAGAATGCAGATGGAAGCAATTCCGGCAGTCAAAATGCAGGAGCTGGAATACTGAGACATATCAGAATCCCGGCACCGGCATCCTGACCGCCGCAATTCCAAAGGTAAGTAGTGGGGTTAGGGTGTGGGTTAGTATTAGGGTTAAGGTTAGGCACTAGGGATAAGGTTAGGGTTAGGCACTAGGGGAAGGGTTAGGCACTAAGGGGGGAGGATTAGGTTTAGGGTGCAGGGAGGGTGAGGTTAGGTTTAGGCACTAGGGGGGAGGTTAGGGTTAGGCACCGGAAGGGAGAGTTAGGGTAGGGAAAGGGGGAGGGTTAGGATTCCGACCAACAAAGTGTTAGTATTCTAGCCCTGACGGGATGCCGGAATCAGGATTCTGATCGCCAGGACCCTGAACACCGCCATCCCAGACACCGGCATCTTGTATCCATCCCCGGTGGCTTGTTGGTTAGTTTGATGTGGAGCACTGTGTCAATACTACGGTATTCCAGACGTTCAGCCTAGGGTCAGGAGGCTATGAGGACAGGTTGTTATAGTAACATTCTTCGACTTGGCTGCATTATTGGCTGCAAAGAATAGAGGGAGCTTTGTCAATGGATTCATATAAATCTTAATATAACCAGCCTAGTGGCATGTTTGTGCTCTCGGCTTCATATTTACGGGTATCCACTGAAAATGGGTGTTTTTGGGTGATATCCTGCAAATACTAAATTCTAAATAGGCCTCCAGGTAAGCTAGCAGTTAGCGCAGGCTGTGGCGTGAAGCAGGCCCAGCCACAGCCAGCGGTACAGGGTCATTTAACAGCAGGGATCTAGATGCTGCAGAATAAAAATACAAGAAATATTATAGATTTTCCTTTAGATTTTATTGCTAAGTGTCATTTACTCACTTTAATAAGGATAAACTTGGGTTACACTTGATCTATAGTCAATATATCACCCTCCAAGGTCTACCTGCACAAGGGTTACAGACCTATGGATCATTGAAAGGTTGATTCTAATCTTCACATTATTAATATTAAGATATAAATAAAAAATGATGCATGTTTCATTGTTTTACGTATGATATATTGTGATAATCCCTGCAACTGAGGTGTTCAAGTGAGTTATGTGCAGCAGAAAGTTATGGCAGCGTGTTGCATCATTATATAATAAGTACTAACGCCAGGTCTTTGTGACTGATCACACACAACCTCTCACTTCCCAGTGGGTAGAACGTTAAATTGGGTAGAGTGCAATTTTGGCATGTTCTGTAGTGAAACACTCTGCCTCCTGAATTTTATGAAGATGATTGGAACTGGGATGTTGAACAGAAGGATAGACGAGTAATGTCTACATCAGACTAGGCAAATAAACTTTGCTGTCAGTTTAAAACAGAGATGTGCAGTTCGGCTTTCCTGAACTTTAGGGGTTCTGAGTCGAATCAAGTCCCAGTTCGGAATCACTTTGAGGTTTCCAGCTCGGGTCTGCTGTCAGTACCAACAAATTTCAGCCAGGCGTGAAAATATTAGCTGCGGTCATTTCTATGGGTTTAATGCTGCTTTTTTTTTCTAGCAGCATCAGAGCAGCTGCAACGTAGCAAAAAATCATTATTTTAGGGTTAAAATGTTAGGACTTGGGACCTGATTAAGAGATGGACAGAATTGCAGAGCTGCCCATAAGCGTCTGTGCAATTCCGTCCATCTCAAATGCAAATGCAGCAGGAGGTGTCTGTAAGAACAGACACCTCTTTGCTGCATCTGCGATCCCAGCACTGCGACCGAGATCACAGCCTGTGATCCCCATCGCAACCATTGGTCGCTCCTTTGGCCAGGCTGCAGAGGCTGAGGCTTACTGCAGCCTGGCCGGGTTCTGGCAACTGTGAGGCCAGGAAATCTGAGTCCACCGACTCATACACTATCCTCGTCCAATCGGGTTAGCGTACATCTCTGAATCAGGCCCTTGTTTCAGAACCCCTGGGACCCCATCCCCTAATGATCAATTTGTCAATTAGAAGTTAATAATTAACTTAATTGGGTCAATAATTACATGTCATTTTTGGAGTGAAATTCTGCAATGCAATTTATGCATCCCAAATATGACTACAGCCATTTATTTTAACGAAATAAAAAAATGCTTTCTACAGTATAATTTTTCATTGGTATTAAAAAATGCTATATGAACCACTTTTAAAAGTGCTAAATATTTTTCTTGGGACCAGTAATAGACACCTATACTGTTATCCAAAATGTATTTGATATTATTTTAGGATACAGGGTGCTCTCCCCATTTTTTTCTTTGTTGGTTTTTCCAGAAAAAAATTATTGTACCCAATTTTTTGAGCATAGATGTATGTAGACACATCTGAACCCATAAACTTATCGAGTTTCGGCTCCGATGCGCAATTTATCCAACTGTTTGCCCCCCACAGTCAGTAAGAGAAAACTTCTACTTTAATCAGCTACATATAAATAACTCTTGATCCTAAAGGCTTAAAATGTCCTACTCTCCATTGATGGACAGATCCTCTTGTATCATAACTGGTGGCTGTGACTTCCAGAATGGTATCTCTCAGTTTGTCTTCTGTGATGGATGGAAGACAGTAGGCAATGCACCCTGATGTGAGGGACTATAAGCATTCTCTAATTATGGTGTCACAGTCTGGGTATTTTGTAGATCCGGCTCGGGAGCCTTAGGTCTGACTGATGTGCATAGGAAATGAGGTGGCTTGATGAAACTCTGGCTCATGGGTATGAAAAGGAGCTACAGTAGGTATACTAGTGACAGTGAAGGAACCACAGACTTGTTATCTGCAAGGACAATGGACTTGAACCAGGGTGAACCTACCAAATCCACTGGCAAACTCTCGTCTAGTGACCTGTGAAGGCCAGTAAGACCAGGAATATACTCCAGCGACAAGGATGACCCCTGGAATGATATAGTTAGAGTACATAGTTAGAGTCTTATATAGTTAGAGTACAATTTAGGTGACAGTACACAGGCAGATGAAAGTGATATACTTGCTGGCTGAGATGAAGAGGTTAGTGCAGGTTTGTATGAAGTGTGAGCAGTGCGGTGCTGACAGGTAACAGAACACAGCGGCAGATGGAACATAGGTCTGGCAACAATTACAAATATCACAGTCTCATATATACAGTTTGGAACTAATCCTCAGAGATTATCCGTCTACAGTTGAACAAATTAGTTACCTATTAAAAGTTGTGCAGTTTTACTATAAGTAACTGTATAGAATCAATACTGAAACAGAAGATTACAGTTCACTAGTGTAACCTGTGTTTTTCTTATTTACAGATGCTAACAAAACTGCATTCAAACACTATATCGGTTTAGATAATTACACAATATGTCTCAACTTTTCCCTTGGCCTAAACCATAAGTTTAGCAATGAGTCAGTATATTTTAGTATTGCTGGCCAGCCAAATCTGTAGAGATGGTGCACTTTCCATTGCCTAAGTTAGTTTACTCAAAAGTGGCTGTCTTTTCCACTGTATTTATTTTAATCACTGCAACCTAGCACTGACGTTAGGCCTCCCTGATGCAGTTTCTATGTTCAGTGTATGCGGAGAGTGTGGAGCTGTGCTTCAGATATACAATATATATACATATATATATATATATATATATATATATAAAACAGACCTCTCCTGTTGGCTGCACTTGACTGCCAGAATGGGCTGGTTATGTCACTGAAGTCCCTGCCTTGTAATCACTCCATTGGGACAAGTCTGCCTCTTCAGCCGCCTCCCTCTGGCTGAGGTGAATAAAGCTCCGCCTTGCCAGCCTCCTGAGGTAAGCAGCGCCCATCTACTAACTCTGACTCCGCCTTATTTAGCCACTGTCAGTTATATGTGGCTGCAGAGACTGCTGGAAATTGTCTGCCTGTGTAATGACAAACATGTGCTGTAGCGTAATGCACAGTGGGCCTGATTCAGACCCGCTCGCGAGACACACAGCGATCGCAAGTGGGTCGATGGTCCCCCACTGTGCATGCGCGTGCCTTAGCCGGCTCCGGGTGCACATGCGCGAGACCCGGCTAGTGACGGGCGCTCCGTCGCTATGGGTCTCGCACCAAAAAGGGGCGGCTGTCGATTGTGATTGACAGCTCGCCCCGTTTTGGAGGCGGGCAGGGGGGGTGGGCTGGCCAAATGGAGGCGTTCCCGAAGGAATTCCTGCCATTTGGGGGCGGCCTCAGTAGTGAGCTTCCGGCTCACTGGGGCTTGCGATGGACGAGACCCTACCACAAGGGTCTCGTGGCTAGCCCGATGGTTGCGACCATCGCGACCATCAAATGGCCACTCGCAAAAGCTGTGGGTGGTCACCCACAGCTTAGCGAGCTGCCAGGAGGCCGACTCTGAAAAAAAAATGTTGCCCTGATTCATACATACATGTATGCAGCGTTGAAGCTGTGATGCCGGCAGGTGAATGATACTCAGTGTAGATGGTAAATAGGGAGAACCCACAAAGTAGCAGGTGAAGTCACAGAGGACATGAACACAGGATACAGGAGTAAGCCTGGAGCCTGGAACTATCAAGGGCAGGAACACAATGTTCAGGCAATGGGTTACACACTAGCCATTGGTCTAGCTGACCAGGTGAGCACACAGGTGCATCAGTTAATCACAGAGAGGCGTCCCTGGGATGTCTTGGAAACTGAAATGAATGAATGTCTGAGTCTGAGAGGGATGCTAAGACCTTGATTCCTGACATATGGGGGGAGATCTATCCAACCTTCTAAAGAGGACGTGGCAGTGTTGCCTATAGCAACCAATCAGATTGAAGCTATCAGTTCATTTGAGTTGGGTACAGGATCCAGGTGGTCAGAATACAGAGAGCAGCATCCCTACATATTTAGGTAATTACTTTAACCCTTAACAGGGGCGTATCTATAATGGGTGCAGGGTGTGTGGGGCACACAGGCCACTGGGCCCAGGGTAGCCCACACCAGGCATCTCAGTAGGAAGCCCATTAGCATTAATTCACAGCCGCTACTGCACATCCATCTATCTCTGAATCAGGCTCTATATAAGTTAAAATACAAAGCCATGGGCATAACTACCATAGGTCTAAGCTGCTATGGGGCCCAGAGCTGAGGGGGCCCATCTTCCTTGTCAAAGTTACTGTACATGTGTTATATAAATTTTTCACCATTGGGTGGTGCGTAGCGGCCCTTACAAACTTTTGCTAGGGGGCCTTTAAATACCTAGTTACGCCCCTATACGAAGCAACCCAACTTAGGTAAGATAAAAGCCTCCTTAGATCTCTCTTTAAAATGCCGAAAGAACACACAGAGATATTACAAAAGATTAACGTTCCCTGGACAATAGATGAGTTTGTTTCAGCAATTAGATCTCTACCGCTAGCGAACTCCCAGGTCTCAGACTGTTTTGCTTTTTTTTTTTCAATGTGCACAAATAGAACACCTGACATGCTGCAAAAATAGGTTTAATTACAACTATTTTTAAATGAAGCAGAGATTTAGCCTTAGCCGTAGCCTTTTCACATATTTGCTGACTATCGGCATTGCTATGCCGTGATATTGCAATATCTAGTTATTCCCTAAAGGGATGACTACCACTTGTAATTTTAGAACAAAGACCTGAAGCAGTGAGTCAGCTGATTAAGATCATATTTAGCATAGATCTATGTCAGTTGTTTCTTAAACGCAATCTCAGCCTAAAATATCATCATATTTTACTCTAAAAAGAAACACAGATTTACAATGAAATTATATCATATATTATAATTAATTATTAGTAACGATCACGAACACTGATATAAAACTTTAATGAACTTGACACGACTAAAGTTTTTCATCTGTTTTCGGAAGTGATTCTGTAATAAACAGCAGGATTCTGCAGATTACAGCAGGACCTTAATTAGACTTGGATGTGTTTAAAAATTCAAAAGCGAAAAACGAAAAAAAAATAAGTGTTTATTTTGTGGCCCACTTACCTCAAAATAAGTCTAAATAAATAATAGTATTCAGGCGTGCAGGAGACATTAGAGTACTAAATATGCTTATATCCCACAGTAACATATAGATGCATTTTGACAGGGGATCCGGTCAAAATACTGTTCGGACCCTGATAATTAACATCATGAGGGCAGCACAGATGGTGTAATGGTTAGCATTACTGCTTCACAGCACTAAGGTTGAGGGTTTGAGTCTCACTACGGCCCTAACTGTGTGGAGTTTATATATTCTACCTGTGCTTGCGTGGGTTTCCTCCAGGTGCTCTGGTTTCCTTCCACTCTCCAAAAATATACTAGTAGGTTGACTGGCTCTGAACAGAAATTAACCCTTGTGTGTAAGTGTGTGCATGTGATAGGGAATATAGATTGTAAGCTCCACTGGGGCAGGGACTGATGTGAATGGACAAATATTCTCTGTAAGCCCTGCGGAATATGTGTGCTCTATATAATACCTCTTTTCCACCAAAAACCCAGGTCCCACCTGAGTTTTTGGACATGGTTCCAACCCTGGTCAGACCCATTTACACTGCACCTTTGATCTGGGTTACTCCCAGGTCAGCCCTGTTCACACTGAACTCAGGTCTACCCTGCTAAACCTGTGAGGTCATAAAAAGTGGGAGGTGAATGCTCCACAACCACCAATCCTCTCATTTTAGGCATGATCCAGGTCAGATAACTCGGATTGCACCGTTTACACTGCACCATTACCTGGGTCCATCCTGGGTCCAACCCTGGTAGCTACCTGGGTTGGATTGCAGGGTCACTTGACCCAGGTTATTTTTCAGGGACCCTTTTACACTGAGCTGCGACCCGGGTAGACCCAGCAAAAACCCAGGTTTTTGCTCTGGTGTAAAAGGGGTATTAATAACTGGTAATACATAAATAATATTCATGAATAGACCCCTATATGACAATTTTTACCTGTTTTTGAAAGTTCAGTAAACACTCTGTAATGTAACGTAGACAGTCTAGTTCATAATTAACTTATTGAGTTCAAGCTGATTGCTTTCAAATTTAGACATGTTAGAAATGATCCAATCATTTCAATTCAGCTCTGTCTGAATTTTGCTAATTCAAAAGTTAAGTCAAATTGTTTTGCAAGTTGTTGTCAATTTAAGCTAATCAGGGATGGTTTATGCAATCAAAATAATGAAATCAACTGAACAAACAGTCACTTCCTCTGTTACTATATGATATGTATGTCCCAGATATATCTTGGATGGCATACTGTATATAATTTGCTAAACCTTTTGGTATAGTGGAGCTCATTCAGAGTCGGTCGTGAGCGCTGAGCGCTCACAACCGACTCGATGTTGCCCCACAGCGCATGCGCATGATGGAGCCGGCTCCGTCATGCGCGATGCGCGAGACCCGGCTAACGACGGGCGCTCTGTCGTTAGGGGTCTCGTAGCAGACGGGGCGAGCTGTCGATGTTGAGTGACAGCTCACCCCGTTTGCTGGGCGGGCCGGGAGCGTGCCCAGCCAAACGGAGGCGTTCCAGTCGGAACGCTTGCCGTTTGGGGGTGACCCACTGACAAAATTGCTGAATCAGTGGGGAACTTCCTGCTCACCCATGTCGGTCATTAGAGCTGTGGGTGTTAACCCACAGTTTAACGATCGACAAGGAGGCGGCCGCCCTGATTCAGAGCGACAGCTTGCATCTAACGACCGCTTCTGAATGATGCCCAGTGTCCCATAAGCGTTTTCTGTGTAAATAAATGGGGATCACTGGCTGTGGACACCACGCTTTATGTCCTGGACCCCTTTTTTTTAGCAATTAGTTAAATAAATAGCAACCAAGTCAGAAGATGGACTGCATATAATAATGGGCTTTAATGGTCCACGCCCAATAAATGGATCAGAATAATGGTACATAAATGTGCTATAATCTGCTGCATCTGCCTTATGATAAACTGTCCAGCTCCCGGTTTCATTTTAAGTAATATAGAGATCCCTGGGAAGGGGCACAAGCCTATTTCCAGGACAAAAAGAGAAGATTATTGTACAAAGTTGATTTTGAAGGGAGGGATTTCCCATTTTGCCTTTTATCAACTTTTGTTCCAATAATGGTGTCTGGTGCTTCAGGTTGCATTGTGTCCAGTGGCGGCTCCAGAGGTGGGGCTGCAGCGCAGTACAAAATTCAAAAAGGGGAGCCCACTAACTGCCACTCCAAAATTTGATAATCATCGCTGGCCAGGACTCACTGGCAGTTGGTGTGGTTCCCCTATTTGAATTTTGGACTGCACTGCAGCCCCAGCTCTAGAGCCGCCACTGATTGTGACTATTTTCTTCATATTCTAATTTACTAGAGGGAGGTTCTGATCATCTCTATCTTTATTACAGCAGTGAGGTGGATGTGGAGTTATACATTCACAAACCCTGATATTAGGTTAATCTCCATATCCTATTCCTTCACCTTTACAGTGCAATATATCAGTTAGAATTGTAGACAGCAGTACTTAGTTAACATACTGTATAAAGTACCGCTCAGAGCTCACCCTTCTGAAGTTTTAAAGAGCCTTTGGAAGTCAGCGTAGACTCTTAGGGGTAAATTTACTAAGATTCGAGTTTGGTCGAGTTAGTATTCTCTGGAGAGCTTGGGCATTTTTTTCAACTCGCAAATTTACTAATGACAAACTCGGGAGAGAAATTTCCTTTGCTACTGGAAAATTCTGGAGATTAGCAAACACTCTTCACTTCACCATCGGCCAAGCTCGAGTAACTTTTCACTAGTGAAGATAGGATTCGGGAATTTACCAAGAGGAGAGCTTCTAAACTCTCATGAGAATGGTTCCTGTCCAAATTCGTGAAATCAATTCACCTGCCTGTGAGCTGCGAGTTCAGCAGAAACATACACAGATCAGCGTGATCCACGTATGTTTCTGCTTGTAAATAGTAAATGAAGGGTTCATTTTTTTTTTTTGTAGGGCCCCCCCCAAAAGCATAACCAGCCCCGGGCTGCTCAGCCAGTCCTGGTTCCTAAAATTACGGGGGGGAAAATGTGTAAGGTTCCCCCACAGCTTAGGATCCATCACCTGGCTGCAGGGCCAGTCCTGGTTTTAAATATAGGGGGGAAAAAATTGCATACGGGTCCCCCTACATCTAAAACCAGCACCGGACCCAAACCGACCGGGGTGTAATGCCATAGCCAGGGGACCATATCACCAGGTCTCCCCAGCCAAAGCATTCGCACCCCAAGCCGGTCGTCAGATACCAGGGGAGGTGGGGACCCCCCCAAGAAAGGGTCCCCCCTCTCCTGACACCCCAGGCTTAGACAGAAGGCCAGAGCTCTTCTCCGCACCTCTGGGCTGTGGGTACGGCGGCAGTAATGGGGGAAATAGTTCAAAACTATTGTACTTTACAGTGGAACTACAGGTGCCAGCATGCCTGCCCTTTGGCACTTGTGGAACTACAAGTGCCAGTAGGCGGCCGGCACCCATACCCCCACTGTAAAATAAATAGTTAAATAGCCACAACTCACACACACCAAGTATAGTAAAACTTTATTACATACCTACCTAACTCATTCACACATACTTACCTGCTGCCAGCTGTTCTGTCCCCTTGTGTAATATAATCCAATGGGGGTCCATACTCATCATCCTCGCGCCGCTCTACATATGATCCCCGTATTTTCAAAATAAAAACACAACTGACCCAATTAATGCCGGACATGTGTAAGTATATGTTGTCAACAAAACTAAACTGCAAAACACAATTTTTACATGAAAATCTATTTATTATATATATCATATAAAAATATATATTCAATAATAATGTAGTAACTAAAATGTACCAGTCTTCAGAAACAAGAGAAAATTAATTACTATTTGATATATACAGTACATGACTATAATTGTGTGTAAAATAGATGGGCAACATTAATACTCTATAATTACATACACGTATAATGTTATTGCTTTATATATGTTGATATTTTATATAACAGAAAGTTATATAATTATCTACTCATTTCTAGCATATCATTTATAAGGAGCTGATCACAGACAGCTGGAAACCTCAGTGTGTGCTGTTCGTGACTGTCTCTCAAGGAGGTTTATCAAGGCTTGCTATCGCATAGCTGCAGGAACTTGAATAACTTCCCATAGAGCAGTGTGTTCACGGACCACTGAGAGCTACTGTCTTCCTCTAAACAGACTCTGGAGAGCAAACTGGATTTAATTAATTGAAACATAGGGACTTCGGCAAATAATGTCGCAGCTAACAGAGATGGAACAGCAGGAATTGAGACAAGACAATTGCAGCGGAAAACAAATTATGAAAGTCACATTGTTCTCACCTTGCATCATCTGTAATGGAGACTTTTGGTAAGTGAAATCGGCTATAGGCAAAACTGCTGTGTCATCCATTTCAGCACCAAGTTACCAGGAGGAGATTCCAGGGTCCTGGACAATTACCAAAGAGTGGGCAATGGGGGTGATTCAGCAGAGAATGCAGATGTGTTTCCGGGCGCAGATTCCCCATAGTCGGGAATCTGCGCATGTTCTGGACCCTTTCTGGGCATGTGCAGAACGGGTCCTGTGTGATCACTTCTGGTCTGGCAGCATTCAAGCAAGAGAACGGCCGGTCCGCATGTACATTGCGGTGGCTGACTCCTGGCATCCGGTCATTTTCTGACCAGGTCACTTAGAACATTGACGCAGGTTCAAGGTAGGATAAGCCCTGGTGATACTGTCATCTAACTTGGTACCACATACCGTAGTGACGGTTTATGCATATTTGCAGGTTTTTATTGGACCGCAATGAATATCATACAATAGCGTGGGGCATTGGACGTTGGTTCCAGTGCACATTCAGGCATGACCTTAACATGTTTTCTGGTAGAAGTCACTGACTGATTTTATGATTTGGTTACCTGTTATAATTAATGCGGTGATGTCACAACTTCAGTTGCTGAGGACATGGTCCTGCGAGAAGGCTGCAAGCACACACTGGGAGAATGGGGATAAAAAGGCTGCTCTGGACAGTTGGGGTTGTTGTGAGGTAGCTCTGGCAGCAGCAGCCAGGGAGAAAGAGGTGAGCATCAGCGGCATTAGAAATATAGAGCAAGCCACAAGCCAATCACAGCTCTCGGAGCGTCCGCTCCCAATGGCTGCTCCCATTGGCTGCCAGTCCACGAGCTGTGATTGGCTCGTGGCCGTCTCCATATTTCTAATGCAGTCAATACTTGCAGTCGATACTTGCCTTTTTCTCCCTGGTTACCGCTGCATTCCCCACTGTTGCCACCCAGGCCCCCTTTCTCTCCTGGCCTAGGACTGGAGAGTCGGCAGTCCCCCCCTGATGGCGGCCCAGCCTAGCAGCCAGGACACATTTCTATTCAGCCCCTGCCTCCTTTCAGCTGCATCTTGTCACAATCATTATGGGGGCCCTTCGTGCTTGTTATTGGAATAGCTCTCCTGCTTCAGTCCCTGCTACAAGTAAACCTTCAGCTTGCTACTGTCATCCTGATCTTCCTGCACCTTGCCCAAAGCTCCAGACCAGCCCTCTGTTCAGACTGCATATCTTCCTGAATCACCTCCCTGTCTGTCTGTAACCTGATCTCAGCTTTCGCTTCTGATTTTCACTGGGGAACAAAAAAAATATATTTTTTTTTTTTGCCAAGGATTTAAGATCGGTTTAAGAGTACTAGCAGGTCCTATTTTCACATTAGATCTTCGCTATAGCTGACTTGGTTCCAGTTTTCAAATTATATGAATAATTCTAAAATTCAATTATTTTCTCCATTGAAGTACCTTACTAGTCTAGGCCGCTTTACTTAACAGAATCAACTTAGTTTTGCTTTTTTAACAACTACCCTCTTTAACAAGAATAACATTAATTTGTTTTACTTGTGATAACTGCCGAAGCTGGATAATTGGCTGAGACAGAATCTGTTTAAAATTAAATCTGCACGACACCATTTTGTGAATGGCAACAAGACGCCATTTTGCGACTGGCCGCCCAGCGCCATTTTAGCGAATCTCACACATTATAAGTACATACGGCGATGCTATTATTTAGTGTTCTGCGATTCCCAAGCAATAGAAAGATGTTAAAAGTCCTCATTATATAAATACACATACCACGGTGTACTCCACAAACACGTACTCACACAACACTAACTAGCGTCTTTTCTTAATACCCCAATACTTACACACTGCACACTTACATAAAAAGGTTCCCTAGCATTAAGGTTAATATTTAAGGTTTCACTAATTATCAGTAATGTTGTTAAATACATGTTATTTGATATCTAAGGTTTAGTGCATGATAAGCAGACCGTGTTTGGTGTCATTCTAAAACACTGTGTCTTTGCAGAGTTCCGGTTCCATCGGTGAAGAAATCGCAACATGTGTCTGCAAATTATGGATCATAGAGAGTTAGGCATTAAAATGTATCCTGTAATGCAGCCAGTTTAGATTTGTTATGCAGTGGGAAAATGGACACAAAGAGCTGTTGGAGGCTGGACTGTGACCATATGAATTGACCTATGAACTGTACTGTAACAGAAGAACCAGGAAGAAGAACCAATGGAATCATGCCAACCTGTTCTATTGTATTGCCTATCTCTGTAAGAGTATATATGCAGGCCCTCTGAAACTAGATGCCAGTCATCTTTCTTTGCTGTTGACGGAGGTTTCATCTTTGATGCCAGGATCTGGATCCAGAGCATGTGCGTATGTAATGACTGTACCTTGTGACTGTATAATTTGTTTGCGCTAATTGTAATTTAGATCACAGCGTGTAACTATCTGCTTTTATGGTGAATAATAACCTTTTGTGCTTTGGAACCACAATCAAAGTCTGAAAGCAATTATTATTAGTCAGCGACAATTTTAGAGTGTGTAGATAGGTAGGAATCGATATAACGTAGCTGGTAGTCACGTCTGAGACACATAACACATTCAAATCTCCTCACTAATGCTGGGAGGAGGCGTGGCAGTGCAAGACGAGATTTGTGTGCCTCACAAAGTTTGTAAAACCTGCGTGGAATCACTTCGCAATTGGACTAAATGTGATCGAAAAGGACTTAATTTCGGCATACCTATGATGTGGTGTGAGCCAAAAGATCACTTGAGTGACTGCTATTTTTGAGCTGTAAATGTGAAGGGTATGAATCAAATTAAGAAACACAAATGGGAATACCCAAGTATGAATTCTGCAAAACAACCGATACCACATAGCGAAGATTTACCTGTACCATCATTCAGTTCTTTGTGCGAAGTTGAATGTGTTGATGTGGAAATGTTAATTTCATCCAGTGCAAGTGACAACACAGATGAAAGTGAGTTGGAAGAAAGTTCCTCTACTCCAAACAAATTTTCTCAAAAGGAACTAAAAGATTTAATTTGTGAATTGAATTTATCGAAAAAAGGAGCTGAGCTTTTAGCATCCAGAGTTCAAGAAAAGCACTGTCTTGAGCCGGATGTTACTACCTGTATAACGTCGCATCAAAATAGAGAGCAAGCCATACTGCCGTTCTTTAGCCAAGATAACAATCTTGTGTATTGCAAAAATATTCCGGAACTTCTCCAGATGATGGGCTTACCAGAATATCGAGCAGACTGGCGGCTCTTTTTGGATAGTTCTAAAAGGAACTAAAAATGTGTGTTACTGCACAATGGGAATAAATATCGGTCATCCAACAAAACTTAAAGAACAGTATGAAAATACCAAGTTAGTCTTAGAAAAAATTGCTTATTCTCAGCATCAGTGGTGTGTTTGTGCCGATTAAAAAATTGTAAACTTTCTTCTTGGGCAGCAAAGTGGATATACTAAGTATCCTTGTCATATATGCTTATGGGATAGTCGTGCAAAACAAAAGCACTGGCAGCAAACCATATTGCCTCCAAGAGAAGTTATAACTGTGCCCTTAATTGACAGGAAAAAAAATCATACTGCCGCCTCTCCATATGAAACTGAGTTTAATTAAACAAATTGTAAAAGCATTGGACATGTCAGGCGATTGTTTCATGTAGATTTGTCAAACATTTCCATCTCTTAGTAATGAAAAATTAAAGGCAGAAATTTTTGATAGCCCACAGATACGGAAACTGGTGAAGGATCCCAATTTTTTTGTGTGTAATCTGTTTTTATTGAGTCAAAATCAGCATAACACATATTCAGCCAACAACGGCCTACATAGACACAAAATGAGTATAAATAACAATACAGCATCAGTGAGTAAACATACATACATAAAAACATAAAAAGAAGTCCCAGAAAGAGAAATATCTTGCCGTACCTTCACAATATTGCTGACTGAAATAAAAACATAACTAATAGAACAATATATATATAAAATAAAAGAAATATAGTAGATAAATGATAAAAAAAATATGGTAAGAAAAGACAAAAAGAATAGGGAATAAAAAGCAGTAGGGAGAGGAAAAAAAAAAGTCCATATCAGTCACTATGTCACAGGGAGAGGTAATATGTGAGCTATACTCAGAAGTCTCTATAAAATTCAAACAATCATACCAAATTGCTGTAAAGTAAAAGGAAGGCGATTTTAAAGAGGAGAGATCTTCCATAGACATATAATGGTCTATTATCTGGAACCACTGAGAGATAGGAGGGCAAGTCAGAGATCTCCAAAAACACGGTATAGTAGCCCTCGCAGCATTCACCAGATGATGTAGCAAGGACTTTTTGTTTATGGAGATAGGTAAGTCCATTAAATTGAGCAAACAAAACTCAAGCGTACAAGGTAAGGGCAGACCAGTGATCAATTCCGTTATCTGTCAAACCTTCCCCCAGAAATAAGCTAGTACTGGGCATTGCCACCAGATATGGAGAGGGGAACCTAACGCCTGACCACAATGCCAGCACAGGGCAGACAAATTTGGGAACATCCGGTGAATGTGTACAGGGCACCTATACCACATGGCTAAAATCTTGTATTGAGTCTCCAAAACTTGGAGTGAAGAGGAACTAGCAAACGTAAAACTGAATATTTGGGACCACTGTTCCTCTGTTAGTTCCCTTCCCAATTCACCATGCCAAGCGGAAACATAGGAAGGCATAGTGGGATTGAAACATTCAACTCGTAACTGATTAATTAAAGAAATAAGGTATCTCTGCGGATCTTCTGTAAAACATAGAGCTCCAAATCTAGTCGGGGTCCATCGAGGGCTACCAGTAATAAGAGAGTTAATGTAGTGTCTAATGAGGAGATAGACCCAGAATGAACTAGATAGGCTAGAGGCCGAGAGACCTGGAGGAAAATCAGGATTGCCCAACAAAGGAGTAGGCAATGAAGTGACTGGGCTAAACAAAGGAGAGTTCCTAAATTTTTTCCAACAATGAAGGGTAGGTCCTAGCGTTGGGTGAGACAGAGACGGACACTTGACAATCCAAGGGAGAACATGGGATGGTATAGTGACTGCGTGATCCACTATTAGCAGCCATTGTTTAATTACAGGTAGTCTGGACATCTCAACAATCCTAGCCAGGTGGACCGAGTAATAATAAGTGAGAAAGTAAGGAAGCTAAAGACCACCTTTTGTGCGACTTTGAGTCAATACAGCCTGCGACAGTCGGGGTCGACTTGGCCACCAAACAATATGCCCCACTAGACCTTGTAATTCCTTGAAAAAGGAGTCTGGGATCGCAATGGACAGAGCTTGCATCAAGTATAGGACCTTAGGCCAGATAGACATCTTAACGGTATTAATCCTACCTAACCAAGATAGTTTCAATAGAGACCATTTTTGAAAATCTATCTTAAACTTTTTAAGAAGAGGGGGGGAAGGATAAAAATTTTACCACATCTATGACAGAAACCGAAATCTGAAGAATGTTATGTGATTGTCATTCAAAAATTTTTAGACGATCACAAGGCAGACAACTATCATGAATTAGTCCACAACTTGCTAAAATGTTTTGAGAAAGTAGGTGCCAACATGAGTATTAAAGTAAATTTTATGTACAGCCATTTAGATCACTTACCGTCCAATCTAGGAGATTTAAGCGAAGAACAGGGTGAACGGTTCCACCAGGTTATTCAGGTAATGGAAGAAAGATATCAAGGAAGGTGGGATCGTCAGATGATGGCCGATGTTAGAGTCTGCAGAGGAACTGCCCGCAACAAGAATACAAAAGAAAATCCTACAAGAAAACGGTTCTCATAGCCTCCTAGCACTTATGTATGTAATTATCCTGTATCTTTGAAAACATTTTAAGAATCAAATGTAATCAGAATAAAAAAATATATGTTTTTAACTATTTTTAACATTGTTTAATTTAATTTTTCACAAATATTAAAGACATATGCATATCTCAAAAACTAGAGCCAATTGAAAAAAAGCATGGCATATTCATGATCAGGAGCACAAAATTAATCGAAATTGACTCTTAAATCCCTGGCAATAGATTGACTGTTCCCCAGTGTTATATACAGGCTTCGACTGACTGGTCTATTACTGACTGATTTCCACTCCAGCTTTCTCCCTGTTGCCACCTACTGTCCATACATAAGATCCTACTATCCTGAGTATGAGGGCTATATTTACTAAAGTGAGAGTTTTTAGAAGTGGAGATGTTGTCCATAGCAACCAATCAGGTTCTAGCTATTATCTTCTAGAAGGTGCTAGTTAAATGTTAAGTAGAATCTGATTGGTTGCTATGGGCAACATCTCCACTTCTAAAAACTCTCACCTTAGTAAATTTACCCCTAAGACTTGGGGACATCTGAGTACTTGTGAAAACATAAATATCTATGGAAAATGTAGTTGCTATAGGTGAAGATCTCTCTAGCCTGATTCTAGGGGGGTAAATTTACTAAGATGAGAGTTCTATTAAGAAGTGATGTTGCCCATAGCAACCAATCAGATTCCAGGTATTATCTTCTAGAAGGTGCTAGATAAATGAGAAGTAGAATCTGATTGGTTGCTATGGGCAACATCACTTCATAAATAGAACTCCCATCTTATTAAATTTAACCCTTGGAGTTTATGTGGAATATTGGGTGTGCATAACATTATAACCGGCAATTTTTTCAGAATCTAGTGGAATTTGGATTATGGATCCTGCTCCATATAATATCACTGTTAAGCTCAATATTGACAGGACAATGTTGTCTTAAAAACTAAGCTGTGTATTTTGAAAAGTAAAATAACTATCCAATTCCACCATAGATTATTTAATAATGTAACTAAATATATATATATATATATATATATATATATATATATATACTAATTGTCATATAATAAAACCTAACCTTCACCAAAGTACAGAAAGATTACATAGGGTGTATGAATCTGAATAGTGGGGCCCCGAACTTGAACGATTACTGCACCAGTTTTATATTATTCAATTAGATGATTTGGAATACCCCATATAGTAGTATTTAAATACAGCATACACAGGGCCGCCATCAGGGGGGGACTGCCCCTCAGACAGTGAGGGAGGGCCCGTCCACTCCTAACAACTACCCTCTGGGCTGGGCCCCGTGCTCCAATCAGTGGCCTGCCATGCTGCAACAGAACAGCATGGCAGAACAGTCCCCGCCTCCCTGGATAAGCTGGCCGGCTGCAGAGCTCCTCCGTTCGAGAAACCCCTTTGAAGCATCTGTACATGTGCAGAAGCAGGGCTGTAACGAGGACGCTCCAGCCCAGCCTCTCTGCCCATCCGGTACCAGGCCATTACAAATACATGAATGGCCGCCGGCACCTGCCTGTCCCTGCTGGCCTCCCTTCATAGCGATATTGGCAGCACCGCAGCACTGGGGACACCTAGCAGGCACAGTTGGCAGGCTGTAGCTCAGGAATGCCGGCTGCCGAGGCCCGTGGGGACTGTTGAACAGAACCCAGACCACCCATGATGTAGGTAGGTAAAAGAAGGCTATAAAGTGGGGTGAGGGGAGAAATTAATTAAATATATAAGGCGTGAGGAGGGAGATATGAATGAAATATAAACGGAGAGGAGGTGAGTGGGAGAGAATCTGAAACATATGGGGAGGGGCTGAACAGTTGTTTGGAGGGGGAAGAGGCCATTATATATATATATATATATATATATATATATATATATATATATATATATATATATATATATATTGAACCACATTGGCTCACAGGAACATATGCCCAGGAGCCCTACACCCTCCACACAACAAACTTGTGAAAATATAAACCAGGACCGTCGGCTCTATTAGGACTTATACAGATCAATAAATCACAGTATTAGTGTCTCCTTTGCTATGACAGTTTTCCTCCAAAGCTTTATTCTTGTTGGAGCAAAGGAGCCACTTATAGCGTGATTTATTGATGTGAATAAATCCTAAGACTGACGCCTGTCCTGGTATATGACTGGATTAACCACCCGGCGGTTGCCAGGTGAGTGGATAAGGGAGTATCCCACCCTCTCCACAGACATCGCCCCTCAACAGACCCGCCCCCATTATGGATGCTACCAGAGTGGGGAGGGGCCCTGCCTTTTCTTTTAGTCCCAGGCCCCACAGTTTCTGATGGCAGCCCTGTGCATATATATATGATTTAAGTTGTAATTTCCTCAGGGGTGCAGCCCCAACTTATCAGTACACAGAAACTAATAAGAGCAGAAAGTTGTTGTCCTCTGGTTGTGGTGCGCTTTTTCTTATTTAAAACATAACTTTTAGTTTTTTCTATAATAAAAAGAAAATTATACACATAGATTATAGTACAGCGAAATATTTAAAACATTGGGCCTGATTCAGAGGCCTACGCTATTTGCGTGCGCTCGCTCTGAATCAGAGCATCCCTATTTTTTTTTTTACCAGCCCCCAGGCCGCTCGCACAGCTGTGGGTGACCACCCACAACATGTGCGTGCAGCCTGGCGATGGTCGTGATTATCACGACCATCGGGCTTGCGAGGAGACCCTGTGGTAGGGTCTCAGGTTTCGCAAGCCCGAGTGGACTTCCTGTTCTAATAGAGCATGGAGTCCACTACTGACATCACGAGTGATTTCAGTAGGGACGCCCACAAACGTCAGGCGTTCCTTCGGGAACGCCTCCATTTGTGCAGCCACCCCCCCTCCCCGCCTACAAAACGGGGCGAGCTGTCATTCAACATCGACAGGCACCCCATCTTGTAGCGAGCCCCGGAGCGAGTGATTTTGATGGTGGACCGCGCTTGCGCAATGGCCCACCATCGCACCGCTTGCGAGCGCTATGCGCTCGTGAGCCTGAATCAGACCTATAGTCCCTAGACATACAGTAGGCAAAATATATATTGTGTGGACATTACAAACAGTATTGAAAATGTGTTTAAAAACTTTGTGCGTTTTGCTGTGTCAGCTTTCTCAAGGCTAATTGAATGTTAGAACAGATATAGATAGTCTATTCTGTTGATTGGGATTTTGCAACATATGTTACTAAAGATTAGCTACAGATGTAACAATGTGCTACAATTTTATGTGTCAAATCCCAGGGATGTTCACATTATATTTTATCCCAATAATTATCTACCTGTAATAGCAAGTGGTAGGAGATCCTACGCATTTACAGTATGTCTTAATTCAAGCCTATAATATAAAGGCATATAAATATATTCCTAATAATAATAGATGTAGGAGATCTTACGCGTGCATCGATCTAAGCCTATAATATAAAGGCATATATATATATTCCTAATAATAATAGATGTAGGAGATCTTACGCGTGCATCGATCTAAGCCTATAATATAAAGGCATATATATATTCCTAATAATAATAGTTGTAGGAGATCTTACGCGTGCATCGATCTAAGCCTATATTATAAAGGCATATATATATTCCTAATAATAATAGTTGTAGGAGATCTTACGCGTGCATCGATCTAAGCCTATATTATAAAGGCATATCAATATATATCTTTTGAATAACACACAGCTGGACACAAAGTTTTTAAACACATTTTCTATACTGTTTCTCATATCTACACAATATATATTTTGTCTATGTCCAGGGACTATCTTTTAAATATTTCGTTGTACTATAATCTATGTGTATAATTTTCTTTTTATTAAAGAAAAAAATAAAAGTTATGTTTTAAATAAGAAAAAGTGTGCCACAACCAGAGGACAACAACTTTCTGCTCTTATTAGTTAATCCAGATTATTCCTGATGTTTTTCCCTGAACTCTCTAGAACATACTCGGTCAAATAATCTTTCTTTACAGAAACCAGGTCTCGTGTCTTTCCCACAGAATTCAGGCTCTGTGACTAAAGTGACTAAACCCAATAAAATAAAATAAAAAACAATGTTTGCACAAATTTAGTTTCACCATTTGGGTCTAATTACCATAGCTGTGAAGTTTAATCAAAGCTTGGATCTTAATTTTGTTGGCGAATAGTTTGCAGATCTACTCACTCAGGGTAAGATGTATCAAGACTGTGCTCGATAAATGACAATGAGAAATTGATTGACTGCTGTGGGCAACTTCTCCACTGTATCTCTTTCTAAGGCTTGATACATCTCCCCTATAGTACCAGGATATTGTAGTGCTCTGGGTAGAAGAGAAGGCCAGAAGCAAGGAGCTGGGCACCAGGCACCTTTCCAGTATAGATGTGCGGGTCCAGTTCTCAGAGAACCAACAACAACCGAATTTAGGGGTTCTGAGTCAAACCGAGTCCCCAGGGCCGGCTTGAGGCATGTTCAACCAGTGTGGTCGAACAGGGGCGCCACCCTATGGAGTGCGCACCTCTCCCAACCATCCCGATTTTCAGCGGGACAGTCCCACTTTTCGGGTACTGCCCCGTTGTTCCACCTACAGGCCGAAGTGTCCCGCCGGTGGTCGGGAGGTTGGGCATCCCCACCATTACAGCTGTGCGGCGGTGCCAGCCCCGGAGAAGAGGAATGGATGCCACACCCATCAGTGCAGTGAGAGGGCTGGGGGCAACCCAGCTACTGAAGGAGTGCTGGGCTCACCCGCAGCCTGACGTTAAATGGGAGGCATGCCATATAGGCACACCCCCAATTAGCACCACTTAGGGGGCGTGGCCTAGGTAATTAGGCCACGCACCGTTTTCGGATGCACGCGGCTTAGCTGCACGCAGGGTGAGGGGGTGTCGGAGTCCCTCTTCACACAGGGCGCAGCAACACCTGGAGCCAGCCCTTTAAGTACCGATTCAGATCTTCCCAAGATTCGAACTCGGATTTTAAAACAGGTTTTGGATTGCATGCTAATAGGTCAAAATGACATTATTTTAGCAGTTTTTTGTTTTTTTTAAATACAGATCCAAAACACGGGGGTCGGCGCACATCTCTACTTTCCAGGCATCCCAAATGCAGGGCACAGGTTCTTCCAAGGCAATAAGCTGCCCCTACCTTCAGCTCCCTGGGCTGAGATACTGGTTGCCCTAACCTTAGAACGGGCCTGTGTTCAGGTGTTCTTTTCTCCTTGAATTTTCTATAATAATAATAATAATTTTATTTATATAGCGCTTTTCTCCTAAAGGACTCAAAGTGCTTTACATTTACAGTACAAAATTCAAATAAGCTTAAACAAGGGACATTAGTGAAATGCTTGGGTGAATAGGTGAGTCTTGAGTCAATTTTTGAAGGATTCTAGAGTGGAGGCCTCTCAAACTGTGCAGGGAAGTGAGTTCCATAAGATTGGAGCCCCAATACTGAAAGCTTGACTCCCAGATGAATTCCGGGAGATTCTAGGTACTGTTAATAGTCCTTCGTCAACGGATCGCAGTACTCGTGTGAGACGGTAAGGAATCAGCAGCTGCTTTAGGTACCTTGGGCAATGGTCATGTAGGGCTTTGTAAGTTAGTAATCCAATCTTGAAAACAACTCACCATCTGACAGGCCTAGTAAAGAGGACTCTGATACATGCGCGTACAATGTATTAACATTGATTAAAGTTAAATAGAAGATTTTACCACACTGGCTTAGCACATCATGTGGTGTTACCAAGCGCTTGATCACTATCAGCTTGCACCAGTTGTTGAGCGCTTGCACGTTTTATACCTCCAAATACACACATTTTACACAAACACGCTCCTACTGTACTTTCACCACGTCTACCCTCCCCCACTGTGTATGGAGTCAAAAGTGCTAAATGTGACTTACAGTAGTTGGCACATGTACAACAATTTATTACACATGCCCAATGTGAAAAGACACATTTTTGGGGGAAAAAGGATTCTGACGTCCAGACCTGTGTGAGCCCCTCGGACTTTCTCAATGATAGGCTTAGTATTCTGCCTGTCGCTGAGCAGTCACACAACACTTCGAGATGACGGAATACCGGGGAGCTTAGCCGAAGATAAAGAACTGTAGTGCCAACACCGTGGCATTAATCAGCTTTATAATTCATTTTAATACGGCTTTATAAAGTGTTATACACCTATTAAAACGCACGCCAACTCATTTAATATTCCTCTTGTTATTTTCAATGCAACTGACATTTCAGAGCTGTGAGCAACAAATCCCTTTCTCAGGTACTGGAATATAAAAGTATCTGGGACAAATTGTAACCTCCTCTGCACTTTCAGTGATGGCATTGTGTGTTCTTGGTGAAATCCTATTTAATTGCCTGAGCTCCAGGTACAGTATTTAATCTGCTCAGAAAATGTGAAGCAAAAAAGAATTGCATATTGGCCGCTACAAAGAAATAAAATGCTACCTGGGATGTTTTATTTTTTTTAATATGTCAGTCATATGGACAGCTCCGAAACAGAGGCTCATATCTACACTGTACAGCGCGCTTTTATTTATGGAGCAAATTGCATTTCTTGCCATGAGAAAACTCAGCGGCTTTGCAGTCATTTTTCTCATCTTGAGTCAGGGTGCCAAAACACTAGGAGAAAATGAAAATTTGGCTCAAAAGTGGGTTCATTTTATGAATTTAGACGACCTGCTGGCAATAGTAGTGCTTAGTGTTCCCTCCACTCATATGTGGCAAGGGCATAGTGGCACAGCATACAGTATGTGAAATTATCTAAGAAGAAGTGCATTCTCAAAATAATAGAATAATGAATACGGGAATGGTGACATCCACACTGACAGGTGTCAGATCAGACACTATGGAGGTAAATTTAGTCAAGTGCAGGTTTTTAGAAGTGAAGTTATTGCCCATAGCAACCAATCAGATTCTACTTATCATTTATCTAGCACCTTCAAGAAGATAATAGCTAGAATCTGATTGGTTTCCTTGGGCAACATCTCCACTTCTAAAAACCCAGACTTTAGTAAATATACCCCTATAGGTGAATAAGGGGGAGATGTACCAAACCTTCTGAAGAGGATAAGTGGAGATGCTTCTCATAGCATTCAATCAGCTTCTAGTAGTCATTTATCTAGTACATTCTATAAAAATGATAGCTACAATCTGATTGGCTGCTATGGGCAACCTCTCCACCTGTCTTATGTAGCAGGTTTGATACATCACTAAGGGGAGATGTATCAAGCCTTGGAAAGAGAGAAGGTGGAGAGAGATAAAGTACCAACCAAACAGCTCCTAACCATCATGTTACAGGCTGTGTTAGAAAAATGATTGGTTGGTACTTTATCTCTATCTACTTTATCTCACTCCAGGGCTTAGTACATCTGCCCTCAGTGAGAATCTGACATTATGGGAGGCTCCCGAATCGTACCTACTCCTGGGTGAGTTCCCGCCCTCCATTACACAAGTGGGGGTGGAGCTACGATAACCTGACTAGTTTCACCACACCCCTGCATTTGTCACTTGGACCTCCCCTCTGGGGGAGAGGCTCATAATGTAGGCAAATATGGTGGGAATAGATTTATATTGAAAATGTGTAGGCATGTAATTGTGTTAGGTGAATGTAGTGGGTCATTTATTTAATTAAAAAAAACACAAGAGGGGTCTTTATCCTGTAAAGCAGTGGTTCTCAAACTAGGTCCTCAGGACCCCACACAGTTCACGTTTTCCAGGTCACCCAGCAGGTGCACAGGTGTATTCATTACTCACTGACACAGAAAAGATCCACAGGTGGAGCTAATTATTTCACTTGCAATTCTGTGAGGAGACGTGGAAAACATGCACTGTTTGGGGTCCTGAGGACCGAGTTTGAGAACCTGTGCTGTAAAGCATTCAGCTTATTCTACTTGGCTTTCTCTACATTGCTCACATTTGAGAAGAGAGAGGTCAGTAAAAAAAAAAATTACAAGATTTTTGGCAACAAAAGACTATACCGAAGAGAATTGCAGCAATTGCTTATTACCTTAAAGCCTGACTTTTTAAGTTTAGGAATCAGGACAATGGGCCTCATTCAGACCCGCTCGCAAGCGGGTCGATGTTGAGGCCCTGCGAACGTGCAGCGGCCGCACTGCGCATGCTGTGCCATGCAGAGCTTTGGTAAATGGGACATACCTCCTAACAGTGGCGTAACTATAAATTTTGCTCCCCCTTGCCAAAAATGTTACTGGTGGCATCGGGCAATGTGTATGGGCGGTCTCCTGGCCGCCCATACACAAGAATCAGAGACTGCCGGGAGGGGGGCAGGACACGTTCCCCCTGTCCGGAACCAGATAATGGTTGTTCAGTGTATGATTGACCATCATCTGCAGATATATCTGTGCACTACGTACTGTACCCACCTTAACACACATTTGTAGTACAAATCACAATGTCACCTGGCATGCCCTTAGGAAGGGATTGATTAAAAAAACAGGGAATAGGTTCTCTCTTCACTATAGTTTTTGTTTTCACTAAATAATCAATATAGTACTGTATTGATTATTTAGTGAAGAGAAAAACTATAGTAAATATAGATTCAAAAGATACCCTGGTTTTGGTTTTATTCCTTCTCTTTCTAAGGGAAAGCCAGGTGACATGGTGATTTGGGATTTGTACCCACTTTTGTTATTTTTAATTTAACATAATATATATAGCCAGCACTGCAATACTGCCCACTGACTGAGGGCCTGATTCAGAGCCGGACGCTATTTGCGCTCGCTCGTTCTGAAAAAGGGGCCGGATATTTAAATTGAGCGCTCGCTCTTTGCAGTCTTTTGACGCCTCTATGTCTGAGCGAGCGAACGAAACATGCGCTCGCTATTTTGTAAAGACGCCCCCTGGCCGCTCGCATCCTACATCATCTCCACTATTTATTAGATTAATCGAGTACATCGAAAGGCGTCTGAACTCGCAGTGCTTGTGGTAGGATTTTCCTACCGCAATCATACGAACAGTTCAGGCTAAGAGACAACCAAGTGACGTGGCCGATGACGCTGCTTTGTTAATTAAGCACACCCTTAAAACACCTGTTTTGACCGTTTGGCACGCCTGCGTTCGGATCTCCACTCCCCGTTTTCAAGCACCTTCCCCTGTTACCACCCACAAACGTCTCATCCTGTCACTCAAATTAGCAGGCACTCGCTATTTTGCGAGCGCTCGATTTCCAACCGCACTGACTGGTTGGCGCATGCGCATTACGACCCATACACATGCGCAGTTGTGCGAACATCGCTCGGAGCGAACGAGCGGCCGCTTACGAGCGGCTCTGAATCAGGCCCTGAGCCCAAGCTTAAGCCTTAAACACCAATTGTATCACATTTGAGCCTCTACACAGCCTACAGCCTCTCCCCTGCCCTTTTTACAGCCTCTCCACTGCTCTTTACACAGCCTATCCTCTGCCCTTATTACAGCCTCTCCCCAAGTTATTACAGCCTCTCCCCAGCCTTTATTACAGGCTCTCCCCAGCCTTTATTACAGGCTCTCCTAGCCCGTATTACAGGCTCTCCCCAGTCCTTATTACTGGCTCTCCCCTGCCATTTTTTATAGGCTCTCCCCAGTCCTCATTAAAGGTTCTTCCCAGCCCTCATTACAGGCTCTCCCCAGCCCTCATTACAGGCTCTTCCCAGCAGAGCCGTAACTAGACTTTTTGGTGCCCTGTGCCAGAAAGAGCATTGGCGCCCCTCTCATTTTTCAAAGGGACATAATGCACCCAAAAAAGGGCCATGGCCTCATGGGGAAGGACCAGGGAAGAGATAGGGGAGGCCAGAAGATGCTGGGGATGAAATAAGAGGAAGCTACAACCAAGAATGATAATAAACCCCTGACCTGTGGTGCCCTGTGTGATGGCACCGGCCGCACTACCCTAGCTACTGTCCTGCTTCCCAGCCCTCATTACAGGCTCCCCCCCAGCCCTTATTATTACAGGCTCTCCCCCCCAGCCCTTATTTTTACAGGCTCTTCCCCCCAGCCCTTATTATTACAGGCTCTCCCCCCCAGCCCTTATTATTACAGGCTCTACCTGGGCCCTGCTTTTTTTACAGCCTCTCCCCTGCCCTGTATCACAGCCGCTGCCCACCCCTGTATCAGAGCTGCTGCCCTGCCCAGCCCTGCTGTATCACAGCCACTGCCCAGCCCTGATACAGGGCTGGGCAGCGGCTGTGATACTGGGGTGAGCAAGGCAGTGGCTGTGATACTGGGGTGGGAAGCGGCTATAATACAGGGCTGGGCAGCGGCTGTAATACAGGACTGGGCAGCGGCTGTAATACAGGGCTGGGCAGCGGCTATAATACAGGCTGTCACAGCCGCTGCCCAGCCCTGTATCACCGCCGGTGATTAACTGTCTGGCAGGTCCCACGCCCCTACAGGCCGCCCGCGGTCCTCAGGCAGTGGCTGCCACTCACCTCGACTCGACTCAGCAGCTCTCTTCTTGTTCTCCCTCTATCTTCACAGTCACATACTATGTGACTGACTGTCTCACAGCCCCTGGCTGTAACTCCGCCGGCTCCAACGCGCCTGGCAGTGACAGACTCCTCCACTCCAGCGCAGCCTTACAGTACACTGCACTGACCATTGACAGCGGGGCGCGGCTTCCTCTCTCTCCCCTCACTTCTTTGGCGCCCTCATTCGGCGCTGCCCCCATGCCACTGCAGGGGCTGCAGGGACAGTAGTTACGCCACTGCCTAACCTTCTCCTTGTGCGACTAAGCTGTTCTGATTGTGACAGCAGGATAGAGCCCTCAAATTGCGCATGAACCATCTTAATGAGGTCACCCCTCCCAACCGTCCTGATTTTAGCGGGACAATCCTGCGTTTCGGGATCTGACCGGCTGGCTGTCCCACCTGCGCAGTGTGTCATGGTTGGTCTGGAGGTTGGGAGTTGCAGATCATCGGTGAAAGTCATACCTTGATTTTTTTTTTACAGATTACATTTTCTGAAAATACCATTAGTGTGTTTACACCTTCTGCAACAACAAATAAAGGGCCTGATTCAGAGCCGTTCGCTATTTGTGGTCGTTCGTTCAAAAACAAGGGGTGGCTATTCAAATGATCCGTTCGCAAATTGCAGTCTGTTCCCACCTCTAAGTCTGAACGAGCGAGCAAAACATACGCTTGTTTATTTGATAAAAACGCCCCCTGGCCGCACGCACCATACGTCATGTCCGCTATTTATTAGATTAATCGAGTACATCGTACAGCGTATGAACTGCTCGCTATTCTTGTGGTTGGTGTTTTCAACCGCTATTTTGCGAGCAGTTCTGAGTTAAAAAAAACCAAGTGACGTGGTCAATGACGCTGCTGTATTAATTATGCACTCCCTTAAAACGCCCGTTTTGACCTTTAAGCACGCCTGCGTTCGGATCTCCACTCCCCGTTTTCAAGCACCTTCCCCTGTTACCACCCACATACGCCTCATTCTGTCACTCAAAATAGCAGGCCCTTGCTATATTGCGTACCAACGATTTTCGGCCGCACTGACTGGTTCGCGCATGCGTACTAAAAACCGTACGCATGCGCAGATGTGCGAACATCGCTCGGAACGAGCGTACTGCCGCTAGCGAGTGGCTCTGAATGAGGGCCAAAATCTTTTCAAATTGATCTAAAAAGAATTTAGCCAGAAACTTAACGAGCTTCTAAATTAATGTGTTATTTCTAAACCACCAATTAACTATATGTTATTCATTCTTTGCATCAGTGTAATTTATTGAGGCAGCGGCGTCATTGGGGGTGTGCAGGAGGTCCACATCACACCGGGTGTCACCCTCCGAGGAGATGATACCAAAATGCCAACTCCTCATCTACCTTGAGCAAAGAGCTGCACTGTGATTTATTGTGCAGTCCCCCCCAGTGTGATGAAATGGGGGGGTGTCGTGAGACCATGCCTCCTTTTCGGGCACACGCCTCTCACACGTGCATGGGGATACTTGAACCTGGGTTTCACCGACCCCAATGACGCCACTGTATTGAGGCCAGGATGGGGAGATCTGAGTGTTATCACCTCTCCATCCCTGGAAAGCTTTCTGTACTATAATTTGTTATTATCTATTATCTATTATTATCACTCAATGAATACTAAGCAAGCAAATCTAGGGATGTCCATCAGTGGTTAACCTCAATGGCATTAAACCAATTAATGGTGAACCATCGATGGTTTACACCCATCAATGGCCATCCCTGCTATGGGAAAAGACAGACATTGGGCCATTCAGGGAAGGGAGGTGGAGCTTATCGGGCCACTGGGCACGGGGCTATTGTATCTTCCCTGCAATCGATGAGAGAGAACCATCAGCTCTCTGCCATCGATGACAAAACAATCTACCATCAGTGGAAAACCATTGATGACTGTTAACTGAACAATTTTAATTGAAATGCAGGAGGATGTTTAAAAGAAAGGAAATAGCCAGACAGATGTCAGGTTCTTAAAGAACTATAAAACTTGAAATAAACAGCGCATTTGCATTAGGGATGTGCACCGACCCCCGTGTTTTGGTTTTGGATCTGGATCTCCCCTGGTTTTGGATCTGGATGGGCCTTTTTTGTTCCTACCGTATTATTAACCTCAATAACATTTATTTCCACTCATTTCCAGTCAATTTTGACCACCTCACAGCTCACAATATTGATTTTTTTCATCTAGTTAAGGACCAAAAGGTTGCATCCAGCTAGCTGGCTCAAAACTGAGTGATAAATAGAGTTGAGGACTGTGCAAAGATGATAGTTGCGGTACCCCTTGAGGATTGAAGAATTGATAGTTGATAATTGATACAGTCACTGACTTAAGGAGGAATTGATAGTTGATAATTGGTGCAGCCACTGGCTGAAGTAAGAATTGATAGTTGATAGATGGCGCAGCCACTGGCTGAAGTAAAAATAGTTGATATTTGATAATTGGTGCAGCCACTGGCTGAAGTAAGTATAGTTGATACTTGATAATTGGTGCAGCCACTGGCTGAAGTAAGAATAGTTGATACTTGATAATTGATAAAGCCACTGGCTGAAGTAAGAATTGATAGTTGTTAGTTGGCGCAGCCACTGGCTGAAGTAAGAATAGTTGATACTTGATAATTGGTGCAGCCACTGGCTGAAGTAAGAAGAGTTGATACTTGATAATTGGTG
This sequence comes from Taudactylus pleione, assembly GCA_031769625.1. Taxonomy (NCBI): domain Eukaryota; kingdom Metazoa; phylum Chordata; class Amphibia; order Anura; family Myobatrachidae; genus Taudactylus; species Taudactylus pleione. The sequence continues at coordinate 2,499,523 of JAUIMM010001089.1, forward strand.
CAGCCACTGGCTGAAGAATTGATAGTTGGCGCAGCCACTGGCTGAAGTAAGAAGAGTTGATACTTGATAATTGGTGCAGCCACTGGCTGAAGTAAGAATTGATAGTTGTTAGTTGGCGCAGCCACTGGCTGAAGTAAGAATAGTTGATACTTGATAATTGGTGCAGCCACTGGCTGAAGTAAGAAGAGTTGATACTTGATAATTGGTGCAGCCACTGGCTGAAGAATTGATAGTTGGCGCAGCCACTGGCTGAAGTAAGAAGAGTTGATACTTGATAATTGGTGCAGCCACTGGCTGAAGTAAGAATAGTTGATACTTGATAATTGGCGCAGCCACTGGCTAAAGTAAGAAGAGTTGATACTTGATAATTGGTGCAGCCCCTGGCTGAAGAATTGATAGTTGGCACAGCAACTGGCTGAAGTAAGAAGAGTTGATACTTGATAATTGGTGCAGTCACTGGCTGAAGTAAGAAGAGTTGATACTTGATAATTGGTGCAGCCACTGGCTGAAGTAAGAATTGATAGTTGATAGTTAATTGTTGATGCAGCCTCCGGGCTGAGTAGTACTGGAATACAGAGTTATGTTTAGGAACCAGTCCTGCAACAGTCTTGAGGGCTGGAAACCTTGGCAAGTTGCAGCCATTACAGCCTTAAGGGATGGTGAGGAGTGACGACAGGTGGCCTTTGCGCCATGAATTAGGATGCGGTCTTTGGGCCGTGTAGCAGCCTTGAGGGCTGAGAACTCTTGGCGGGATGTGGCATTTGATCCGTGCAGCAGGATGCGGCCTGTGGGCCGTGTAGCAGCCTTGAGGGCTGATTAACCTTGGCTGAATGTCACTGTTGTGCAACTTGTGCCACCAGGTTGACACAAGCAGCAGTTAGTTGAGAATTTTCATTAAAAAAAATTAAAGGGGCATGCAGAAGATGCTGTCTGTTGCCATTACAATTTCTGGACATTCATAAACCATAACATTAAAAATGTCAGGCAGCAATGCCCCAAACAGCACATAATGGAAAGGAAAAAGGTGCAAGACAGAATAGTCCTTGGGCCCTCCCACCCACCTTATGTTGTATATATTAAACAGGACATTCACAGTTTAACAAACTAATCACTTCAGCGACAGGGACTGCCACTTGTGGCTGAAATTATTGGTTTGTTTGGACCCCCACAAAACAAGCTGCCAATGCGCAGTGGACATTGGTGGCAATGATCCCATACACAAACTGACTTTACCACATAGGTAAGATCAGATGTCGTCATCGTCATCCCCATCAGTGTGTACATCCTCTTCTTCGCACAATATTTACTTGTCCACGCCGGAATCCACCAATACAGACACTTCTGTCATTTTTTTACTTAATTGCTGGTAAAGGTCTTCCTCGTGGTATTTGTGATCCATTTTGATGAACATCATCTTTTCCACATGTTGGGGAAGTAATCTCCTACGCCGATCACTGACAAATTTCCCGGCTGCGCTGAAAACTCTTTCAGAGTACACATTGGAAGGTGGACAACTTAAGTACAGCAAAGCCAGTTTGTGTAAGGGACTCCAAATTGCCTCTTTTTTCTGCCAGTAGTGAAACGGACTGTCAGACATGCCTATTTGGATGCTATCCCTAAAATAGTCATCCACCATTCTCTGAATGGTGACCGTATCAGACAAAGTCATGGTAGACTCATTCTTTCAGACCCAACCAGATGTTATTAGTTTTTGCTGACTGATCTGCATCACCACCAGCAGTGGGTCTCTAAGGAAAATATAGCTTTTTCTTGGCAATTGCAGAAACTGAAGGGGGAGAAGATGCCATGTCACGTGCTGCTTCAGCTGACAATTTTTTCACCAACGGCTCTTTGCATCTTTTCAGATTTATGTCCGTCAGAAATAAAAACACATGGTCTGACTTAAACCTAGGATCAAGTATGGTCACCAAAATATAGTGAAGCGAGTGAAGGGCTTGATCTACCAGTCCGACATACCTAGTGAAATCGCTCCATTTCAGCTCCTCCTTCAGTTTCTCCAGCTGATTTTGAAAAAGTCTGATGAGGGGAATGACCTGACTCAAGCTGGCAGTGTCTGAACTAACTTCACATGTGGCAAATTCAAAGGGTTTGAGAACCTTGCACAACATGGAAATTATTCTCCACTGTGCTTGACTAAGTTTCATTCATGCTCCTCTCCCTATGTCATAGGCCGTAGTGTAGCCTTGGATGGCCTTTTTTGCTGCTCCTCCATCAGCTGAAGCATATAGAGGGTAGAATTCCACCTAGTTACTACCTCTTGCTTCAGCTTATGGTAGGACAAATTCAACTGTTCTTGCTGGTGCTGCAATCTTTGACACGCAGTTGCTGAATGTCGAAAATGTCCAGAAATCTAATGTGCAACCGAGGGCATCTCCTGCACACCCCTGTCATTTTTTAAAAAAATGTTGCTCCACCAATTTAATTGTGTGAGCAAAACATGGGATGTGTTCGAATTCACCCACATATAATGCTCACACAATATTGCTGGCATTGTTAGAAATCACAACTCCTGAGGAGAGTCCAAGTGGGGTAAGCCATTTTGCAATGATTTCCCTGAGTTTTTCTCAGCGTTATATGCCTCTTAGTGAAACCGGTGATACACAGAGTAGCCTGCCTCTGAATGAGCTGGCATTTGTTAGATGCTGCTGCTGTTTGCACTGTTGGAGGCAATACACCAACCGAATATGCTGTCACAGTCGTGTAATCTTTAGTTTGCCCTGTCCCACTTGTCCACATTTGGAAGACATTAATAAGGTTTTTTTGAATGTCCTTGTACAGATTGGGAATTGCTATTCTAGTGTCAAAGTCAAATAATTGGATATGATCACTTTACAATTATTATCTGACGATATAGTCGTCTATAGTCTGATGATGTGTTACTAGGATGCTACTTTACATCGGTGCAATCCAATACGCACAAATGCGAATTCACAACACAAATACACTGACGTACATAACGCACACATATATATACACAGACGCTCATATGCGTATTCACATACTTACACATAGATGCTCATATGTATATTCACATACATACACAGACGCACATTTGCTATTTCAATATGTGAACGCATAAATATAAAATGGTTCCCACACATAGTTAACAATCAGAGTTATTAAAGGTATTGTTAGCTAATAATTATGATGTAATATGTACTTAAAAGAGCTCTAAGGTTCAGAATACAGTGGACATGTCATGTTTGGTATCATACTAAATGCCTGTTTATTTGAAGACGTCCGTTACTATCGGCAAAGAAGTCACATCATGTGTCCGCTAGTTATGGATGATAGGGAGTTATTGAGTAGAATGTTATTACTTGTATGCAGTGTTGTAGCCAGTATTAACCAGTTGTTCGGCAGGAAGCTACACAATGTGACCGTTGGAGGACTGAGCCATACCCCTGATGACACCGTATGAACTGACCAATGACCAGATTGACCAGAAGCAAGAACCAATGAAAACCTGTCAATTTGTCCCTTTGTTTACTCTGAAACCTGTAAGGTGTATAGGCTTGTCTCCTGACCCCAGTGTACACACATCTTCTTTGTGACTACAGACTTCAGGACTGATGACTGTATACTGGGACCAGTGTGCACATGTATGTATCGGCTGTACTATTTTATTGCTTTTTACTCTAATTGTTAAACTTACATCGTGTTACCCCTTTTTACATAAATAACTTTTTGTGCTTTGGAACCACACGATTGGACTGGAAAGCAATTATTTCTTAAGCGACTTGCAGCACAAAATAGCGACTGAACGTTGTTCATAGATGGGGGTTCGTGACTGATATCACACTCCTGGAAATTACGCAAAGCGTATGGATTTTGGTTCCTCAACAAAGGGTGGACGCGTCATACACGGGTAAGAACGCAATCTGTTTAAAGCCTGTTTATCACTTTATGTTGTGAAACCAAATGTCCATTTTTGTGTAATTTAAGAAGCGCTGATTAGAATCTAGGGACAAGAGAGAAAAGGCAGTTTCTTTATCGTAATTTTTGCGCTGCAATAGGCGATTCGCACATAGCACCTGTTTTGCTGCAGCATGTTTAAGCAATCATTATGATAGATAGTCATGTTGTATTTATAGCGTGATCACTTGTTAAAACCTTTGAATAGGTATTGTCACTTGGGTAAGCAAGTTTTCTGCGCAGAAAACAAAGGTGCATATGAGTGTAAACGTGTGTCTGTGATGTGAAAAGGTACTGTTGAAATGATACCTGGAAACTCGGTAGGTGTCTGACGAGGCAAACTGCTACTGGGCCAGTATACACGGCAGGTATATTGTGGTTTCTAAAAACGGGAAGCAATCGGGAAGCCGACTGCCTAAATACCGGCAGCCGGCTTCCCGACTGTCTTATCCCGGCATGGGTGAAATGCCGGGCATCTAGATGTAGACGCCCGCATTTCCCAAATGCCGGGAGACCGGCGCCCGGCATCACTATCGTAGCGATGCCGGGCACCGCGAGCGGACAGCCGAGGGGGGAGAGGGTTAGTCCCGGGGGGGACTTAGGGTTAGGCACCCTCCCGGGAGGGTGAGGGTTAGGCTAGGGGGAGGAAGGGTTAGGGTTAGGCACCCCAGGGGGGAACTTAGGGTTAGGCACCCCCCGGGGGACTTAGGTTTAGGCAGCGGGGAAGGGGGTGGTTAGGGTTAGGCACTTAGAGGGGGGATTAGGGTTAGGCACTTGGGGGGGAAGTTAGGGTTAGGCACCCCTAAGGAGGGTTAGGGTTAGGGGGGTTAGGTTAGTACATACTTACCTATCCACGATCGGGATTTCCAGTGCTGTTGGGCTTCCGCTGCTTCGCACTCTGCTCCTGTCGGGCTGCCGCTTATGGGAGTCGAATCGCCGGCCATGCGGCCGGCGGTATATCATACCCATTCCCTAAAAACTGGGAGAGGTTTTTTGTCCAGCCCCCAATAGTAATCGCAAAGTTCAGTTATAAGTTAGTTTCTCTGAGCAATGCGATCGGACCGCATGGTGCAAACCGTGATTGTGACTTGAGGTGTTGTGGGAGGAAATCGCTGGCAAGGGTAAGTGTTAATAGAATACTTAAATTCTACCAGGCAGACACGGTACTCAATGTAGGAAGCTGAGAGACAAAGCTTGTGAATTTGTCCGGAAAGCAGAATAATTCCATAGGCTATTTTCTGTTCCCTCATTGTGTAAGCTTGTGAATTTGTCCACCGGTCGAGATCCCTAGTGAAAGTAGCAAAAGCGTTGTCCCAGATGGGTGCTAAGCAGTTGCTAGGGATGGTCGATAAAGTGTTGTTCATGGATGGGCCGATTGGATCGACAAGGTATATAATGAATGTGAAGTATGGTGCGTACGCTATGGCGTACTGCGACATATGGGTCAAGATGACCACAGGATGTATGAAATCATTTCCCAAAGTTGGCAGTTTCGATTCGGAGGTATTAAGTAATGTTAGAGATAACATATGTTTAGTCAAATCGTTGAAGAAAAGAGTAAAGTACAATGATTGTTTGAAGTTGTGGCAGCACAAGGGAAAACATGGCAAGGTGGTGTTTGCATGCCGCAAAGCAGTGTACTCACACCACATGGCAGCGTGCACACGCTGCAAGGTAGCGTGTTCACGCCGCAAAGTAGCATACACATGTGGCAAAGTAGCACACTGCAAAACAGCGTACTCATGCCGCAAAGCAGCATGCCACCAGGTAGCATACCCACACTGCAAGGTAGCGTTACCACGCATAAAGAAGAGAGTGCATGCGCACCTCCGCCGCCCTATGCAGCGACAGGTGAAAGTACAGCCGATACAAAAGATAAGATAAAAAGTAACCTATATCCTGTATTAAGTCACCTTAAGGAAAATGTTGTTGTAGAAGATGATGAACCCACTGTAATTTCAGCCATTGCCCAAGCTGTTAATATACTAGATGTTCCACAGAGACAAGGAAAGGGAGCAATCCAACCAGCAGGGGTAGCGGAAATTGGTGAGAGCAGTGGATAGCGTAATACAAGAGGGAACATCCCTGCTACCGAAACAGTAAGTCCAGTAATTAATCCTGAACATAGTGATGTGGTAAGTATACATCCTGTCCGTACAATAGCAGTTCCCAATTGGAAACCGAACAAAGATGGTATAGTTCCTATCAGGAATGTAGCAATGCATTGTCCATGGACAAGAGCAGAATTGCATTCAATTATGTCAGACTTCCCAGACCCTAGGAAAGAGTTAGCCAAATGCTAGAAATTTGTTAAAGATTTAGGTAATGCTCATGAGCCAACTAATAAAGATTGGCGAGTGGTGTTAAGGGCCTGTCTTCCTTCCAATAACGATGTACAAAAGTTTATTGTGAATTGTATATTGGAGGAGGAAGGATCCTTAACGGATGAGGATAACCAGGTAAATATAAAGCGAATAATCACACATTTGGCCATATACTTTCCAGTGGTAGTGAACTGGAGCAAAAATCTTCACTATTAAACAAAAAGATAGTGAACCTGCAGCAGATTATTTCACCAGAGCACTGCTAACGATAACCCAGTACACCGGGATATCAGATATAAAGGATGATGTACACCACAGGGAGGTAGCTGTTACGGTACTAATGGATGGTCTCAAAGATAATCTAAAGACCAGGGTGCAAACCTCTCTACCTAACTGGAGAGGAATTACTGTAGATGTACTTAGGGAATCTGCTATAGAACATGATAAGAACATTTCCAGGACGAAAGAGGCACAGAGTGAGAAGTTAATGACAGTGAGCATTCAGGCTCTAGAGGGAGCATATACACAGCCACAAACTTACAATACATACCAACAATGAAGTTATACAGTAAGGTGTTTTAATTGCAACAAAGAGGGACACATAAGAAGGGATTGTAAATTGAGAAATCGGGGGCCACCTAAGAAGGGAACACATAGATACACTCAGAGAGGGCACTCGCAAGATTCAGGAAATTTCCAATAGTTACCCGCTCACATAGTGACAGCAAACGCTCTGCTGGAGGATGATAGTCAGTGCTAGGGGTCAGGTCATACCTGTAGTCTACAGCCAGTCAGGTTAACTGAGAATACTAGGGAAGAACCTACAATGACAGTTGATATATCTGGTACTAAACACACTTTTCTTGTAGATACAGGGGCGACCAGATCTGTGATAAATTCTCCATTTAATTTACAGTTTACCAACAAGACCATATCAGCAATGGGAGTAACGTGGTGAGTACAGCATTACCCTTTAATCAAATCTGCAGAGGTTACTATCGGGCCACTGCACAACAAGCATTCCTTTCTCCTGGCAGCGGCGGCTCATAGTAACCTGCTGGGAAGGGATTTGCTGTGTAAAATGGGATGTGTCATATACTGTACCCCTGATTGTATATTCCTAGATATGCCAGAGAAGGTTGTGCATGCGGTATAGGATATATTGGATACGCCACAAAGGTTAATGTTGCACTCTGCCATTCTAGAACAAAGTCCATCTCAGGTAAAAGAGATGTTATCGCAATTACCGGGTTCCCTCTGGACCAAAGATGGACAGGACACTGGATTGATGGCAAACATAGCTCCTGTAATGGTTAACTTGAAGAGTGGTAGGCAGGCTCCAAAAATCCCTCAGTATCCTTTAAAGCCTGAGGTGGAGCTAGGGGTGTATCCCATAATTGAGAGGTTATTGCAACAAGGGATTTTAATTTGTACAGCAAGTTCATCCAATAGTCCCATTTTTCCAGTGAAGAAGACTGGGGGGAGGGGCTATAGATTAGAACAGGACCTTAGGGGAACTAACGAAGTTGTTGAAAGCCAATTCCCCGTAGTGCCCAATCCAGCTGTCATCCTCATGCAGATTCCACCGTCTGCTACTCTTTTTTACTGTCATTGATTTATGTTCTGCTTTCTTCTCTGTTCCTCTTCATCCTGACTGTTAATATCTATTTGCATTCTCCTACAAAGGGGTACAATATACATGGACATGATTGCCCCAGGGTTTCATAGATAGCCCCAGTATTTTCTCTCAGGCCTTACACAACTATTTGCAATCTTTTCAACCAAGCAATGGGTCTGTCCTCATTCAATATGTAGATGATTTGTTTTTGTGCTTTGATTCGTTTATGTCATGTTTAAATGATACTCTATTATTGTTGCTTCATCTTTCACAAACAGGGCACAAGGTTGCAAAGGAAAAATTACAGCCATGCCAGACTAAGGTCAAATACTTGGGACACTGTCTAACCCAAGGGATAAGACACTTAACAACGGACAGAATTCAGGCCATACAGACCATGACACTGCCGCAAAACCAGCAGCAAATCCGTACTTCTTGGGCATGTGTGGATACTGTAGGATGTGGATCCCAGGTTTTTCTATTTTGGCATTACCATTGCAGGACTTAGTGTCATCCTCAAAACCTGACCGTGTTACACACACTGAGGAAACAGAGCAGGCTTTCCTTAACCTTAAGGATAGTCTGACGAGAGCATCTGCCTTGGGATTACCAGATTATGAAAAACCCTTTGAGTTATATTGTACGGAAGCTGATGGATGCACAGCAGGTGTTCTCACACAGAAACATGGTGATGCTAGCAGACCTGTAGCATACTACAGTGCACAATTGGACACTGTGGCAAGATCACTCCCAACGTGTTTAAAAAGTGTAGCTGCAACTCCTCTTCTGGTAAATAAGAGCAAGGTTGTAGTATTAGGGCATGAGACAACTGTCTATACACCACATGCAGTATCTGCTTTGGTGAATTCTGCACCAAACCAGACATGTCTCTTCAGCAAGGTTCACGAAATGGGAACTAGCTCTGATGGCACCTGCAAATATCACCATTACATGGTGCAATATGTTAAATCCAGCAATGTACTTACCATATGTGCCTAAAGATGTACAAAGAGTGGAAGGAGGTGAGTTTCTGGTTGGAGGTGAGTTTTGCAGGTATACTGACACATATGATTGTATGGAATATTTGAAGCAGACCTTTACTGCAAGACCAGACATACAGTATGTGACACACCATTAGAAGATGTAGATTTGACGTTTTACATGGATGGGAGTTGTCATAGACAGACAGACAGCAGAATTATGCACAGGTTATGCTGTTGTAGATGGTGAGGATGTCATAGAGGCTGAACCCCTTGGTCCACCTCACTCAGCCCAGGTGGCTAAGCTAGTGGCATTAAGGAGAGTGTGTGAGTTAGCAGAAGGTAAATCAGCTAATATATACACTGACTCTAGGTACGCCTTCGGTGTAGTACATGATTTTGGGGCTCTTTGGCACCTTAAGAACTTTATGACAGCAGCAGGCACACCAGTAGCACATTCACATTCATAAAAGGACTTTTGACAGCAATCCAGTTACCAAAGGCAGTAGCTGTCATCAAATGCAAAGCCCACACATGTGAAGAAGACCCGTGTTGATGGGCAATAACAGAGCAGATGAAGCTGCCAAATGGGCAGAAGGGTCAAGTGTAAAAATACCAACTAACAAAGTGATGGTCTTCCAGACAATAGACACACAGAATTAATTGAAATGCAAGATTTGTGTTCCCTACAGGAAAAGGCGGTCTGGAGATCGGAGGGATGTGGTCAAACATTTCTGGACTCTGGAGAGATGGGCATACTACCCAAGCCTGGCTGAGGCAGCACATGGTCTGACTCACCTGGGAAAAGAAGGTGTGTGCAAGTTGGTCAGAGCATATTGGTGTGTGTGCACCAGGCTTTTCTTCTCAAGCTGGAAAGAGGGCAATGTACTGTCTGATTTGTTTGAGGAAAAATGTCGGGAAGACAAAACCAACCAAGCCATCCCATATCCCTCTGACAGATGGACCTTTTCAGGTAATACAAATCGACTTCATCCAATCACCACCTTGCAAGAATCTCAAGTATGTATTAGTTTGTACTGATGTATTTTCTAATTGGGTAGAGGCAGATCCAGCTGCCACTAATACTGCTGTTTTACTGCTAAGAAGATTGTTCAGGAGTTTGTATGCAGACACGGTATCCCTAGAATCATAGAAAGTGAAAGGGGTACTCATTTCACTGGTGATGTCTTCCAGAACATGTGTAAACTTATGGGAATCAATAGTAGACTTCACTCCACCTACTGACCGCAAGCCAGTGCCAAGGTGGAGAGGGTAAACGGTACTATTAAGAATAAACTGAGTAAGATCATGGTTGAAACTGGATTAGGATGGCCAGAAGCCTTACCGCTCATCCTCCATAGCATCAGAACCACTCCCAGACCTCCTCTTAATCTGTCCCCCTTTGAGATACTGTTTGGAAAGCAACCTAATTTGATTAGTCCACAGGATGATTTGAAGAGTAATAATGAGGGTACTGTGCAATATCTTATAAAAAATGAGTAGACAGTTGAAACTACAGCAACAGAAACTGAAAATGTTGTTACCTGATATGCAAGAAACAAACTGTCATGATGTTGAACCTGGAGAATATGTTATGATCCAAAATTTCTTATGCTCAGGTTGTTTGACAGACCGGTGTTGATGGCGAGTACTACATCTTTGAAGGTAGCAGAAAGAGATACCTGGGTCCATTCCACTCACTGCAGAAAGGTCAACCACCTGAAGGAGGTACAAGGCAAAGTCGAGATAGACAATGTGGACCTGTCGATTGCAAGTCTGTTCTGGGAGAACTAAAGACTGCAGTGAAAACACCAGAGCCAGAGACGTGTACAGACTACTATTCCAGCAATGGAGTGGTGATCTGTTTCTTTTTCTTATTCCAGGGTCTTCTCATTCTTATTTGTTTCAGAATTTCCTATTTCTGTGATGGAGGACAGATGACGGAGAGGGAGGCCGATAGTGATGTCGATAGAGTGAAGTCGGAGGAGAGAGCGATAGAACGATCAGGGCAACCTATGGTCAAACTCAGTTCAGGGATTGTGAAGAGATCAGTTAGCCATGGAACTCGGAGATAGTGTGAGGGGCTATTGTCTGAGGAATATTGTATTTGTGAGTACTGTGGATCTCTAGTTGATGAGAAATGCATCCAACGATGCCAGTCCAAGAGTAATCTGTATTTGGGCGGCATCCTTTAGAGGATTACCATTCGTTAGTGGGTAAGGTCTTAAACCAGACTGAATGTTGTTCCTCAGGGACAACATAAAGTAGGATTAGTACCATTCCTATTAAATTTCTCTGAGGTCTTTGAATTATGGGGAGGGAGGTCCATAGATGGGAAGTATAACATTACCAGGTCCCCTAGTTTAAAGCTCCACCAATACTCCATAGATCGGTCTTTGCTGTGTTTGAACATTTCATACACTTACCTTCTGAGGAAACCGCTACCCCTTATAGCGGAGAAACACGTTAAGGAATGGGGACACTTTGCCAAGGAACGGGGATACTTTGCCTGAAAACAGCTGTCCATAAATGGAATTCCACTGCATTGACAGGTTGCTCTGAGCTTAAACAACCTTCCTGTATCCAGCTATATACTGTCTCCTGTGGAGTGTGCCTTGTCCACACCATCACCCTGCCGTGTGGAACAGCGCTGGCCGCATAAGCAGAGTCTTCACTGCTCCTGGTAACAGTAACCAACACTCCACAGATTGGTGGCAGTTGTCCCAGGAGAAATCTCACTGCTCCAAACACCAGCAGTGGTAAGCTATGCAAATGGGGAGACTGTGATTGCTCTCCTAAGAGACTTATGCTCTTAAATTCACCTGTCTATACTGACTGCTTTTTGGATCAATTTAAAGACAAGATCCAGTAGAGAAGTGCATTTCTAATCTAATCTGTGTTATAATTGATTTTTCTCTGGAGAGAGAAATCATATTCTAAAAACAACTGAACGCTAAAAAAAATTTTTCTTCTCTAAGGACATCAGCAAGCTGTTTCCTAATTGGGGTTAAATCAGACAAAGCTACTTCTTAATCCATATAGGTTTTTTTCCTTGTGACTATTATTGGAAGTATAACAATCTTTTTACTGTGCAAATTGTTCAATTAATCAAGTTTTATGTGTTTATTGACATGTTTTATATATTAAAAACTAGGTGATACATTTCTATCTTTATGCGCTCCTTATTGTTGAATAACAAGTCTATGTATGTACCTTTAGAGTATTACAGATATACTCTGTAGGAGCAGCAAAAGGTTTTGACTGGATATTAAGTGTGGATTATTAATACATTTTTATTAATTTAATATTTTAATATATGCGCCTGAATTTTGTCTGTATTGGTTGTTCATACATAGAAAGACTGGAGAATTGGGAAGCAGACTTATTGGATCAGACAATGGCTCGCCACACCAGTAGAGATGAACACCAGAGACGAGGACATAGGAACAAACCGAATGTGGTATCTATTGGAAAAGTTCCTATGGGTTATTGTCGAAATGTTATTCAGGCTGAAACGTGTCTTGAACAGATGAGGACAATAGGCATAGGTAGCTTTGTTAAAACTTTATGTGATATTGTGCAGGTTTGTAATATACCTTATGTCCTCCCAGATAATGTATACTATGTTTGTGGAAGAAGGGCTTTTTCTTGGTTATCTCCAAGTTCCAACGGTTTATGTTTTATAGGCAAATTGGTCCCAGAGGTAATGACCCTTACACACAATGAAATGATTGCAGTATCCATAAAATAGCACCACCTCCATACATACACACGCGGTTTGAACAATGTAACAAAAGAAATATGATCCCTGGTGAAGAACATACAGCCACACAGTTGATTAGTGAAACAACTGGCTTCCAAATTTTGGTAGCATTAGATTCCACCAGGATCACTCGGGGAACTTTAAATTTTAGATATATCCAAGACCTGGCTAAATTAATTGACAACATCACCGAGATGTATGATGACACTTTCAGGTATACGGGTAAGGAGCTACAGGCTTATAAAAAGGAATTGGTACAACATAGGCTAGTGTTAAACTACCTGACATCTATTACTGGTGGATATTGTGTGACTTTGGCCACCCAATTTGGTGTCAAGTGTTGCACGTACATCACCAATAATACTAATGACCCCAAAGAGGTGATTGACCGGAGAATGGATGAAATCCTACAACTGAAATGGGAATTTTGGAAGGACCATATTACTTCCTTGTATGAGACTGAGGTAAAGGTAGAGGAATGGTTATCATGGCTAAATCCTGTAAAATGGTTCTCCGGTTTAGGGCAGTGGGCACAGGAGATGATTGCTAGTGTAGGTAAGCTCCTTATCCTTATGCTTATTGTCATTTTAGTAACTGGTTTATGTGTCAGATGTGTTCCTACTGTGTTGAAGTGTGGAAAACGTACCTCCAAGGGAAACAGTGAAAATTAAATCATAATGGTGGTGAGTAGTGGTAGTATAGGTACTAAGGTTAATAAAGAACTGCATTACAATCCTGAAATTGAATGTACCACCAGATAATAACATGTGAATAGGCTTGGTCATGTATAGTAAAATGTATTGTAAATGTTACGTTAAACATCATAGATAATGTAGTCTCAATTCCCCCAAACTTCCTTTATAGGTTCTATGAGGTCCCACATCCTACCAATGGTCCCCTATAGATCTGCTGAGTGTATCTAAGGGTTGTTTTACCCTTTCCTGAAACCCACTATTGACGGTTCAATGACCGAATTGTGTCATACCGTATAGAACATTAGATAATAATTTATTATGCATGACTAAATAGGTTAAGAATAGAATGTGATAGTTTTATGTTTGCTATCACAGGGTGGACTGTCAAAGTATAAAAATTGGATATGATCGCTTTACAATTATTATCTGACGATATAGTCGTCTATAGTCTGATGAGATGTTACTAGGATGCTACTTTGCGTCGGTGCAATCCAATATGCACAAATGCTAATTCACAACACACATACACTGATGCACATAATGCACACATATATATACATATATATATATATATACACAGACGCTCATATGCGTATTCACATACATACACATAGATGCTCATATGTATATTTACATACATACACATAGATGCACATTTGCTATTTCAATACACAGACGCACATATGCGAAAGCATACATATAAAATGGTTCCCACACATTATAGTTAATAATCAGAGTTATTAAAGGTATTGTTAGCTAATAATTATGGTGTAATATGTACTTAAAAGATATCTAAGGTTCAGAATACAGTTTACATGTCATGTTTGGTATCATACTAAATCCCTGTTTATTTGCAGATGTCCATTACTATCCGCAAAGAAGTCACATCATGTGTCCGCTAGTTATGGATGATAGGGAGTTATTGAGTAGAATGTTATTACTTGTATGCAGTGTTGTAGCCAGTTTTAACCAGTTCTACGGCAGGAAGCTACACAATGTGACCGTTGGAAGATTGAGCCATACCCCTGATGACACCGTATGAACTGACCAATGACCAGATTGACCAGAAGCAAGAACCAATGAAAACCTGTCAATCTGTCCCTTTGTTAACTCTGAAACCTGTAAGGTATATAGGCTTGTGTCCTGACCCCAGTGTACACACATCTTCTTTGTGACTGCAGACTTCAGGACTGATGACTGTATACTGGGACCAGTGTGCACATGTATGTATCGGCTGTACTATTTTATTGCTTTTTACTCTGATTGTTAAACATACATCATGTTACCCCTTTTTACATAAATAACTTTTTGTGCTTTGGAACCACACGATCGGACTGGAAAGCAATTCTTTCTTAAGCGACTTGCAGCGCAAAATAGCGACTGAACGGTATTCATACTAGAGAAGTGGAATCTAGAAGGGACATGGTAGCAGGGACACAGGACCTCCATTAACTGTCTAAAACCCACTGCATTAGTGGCAGATACTGGACGCACATCTAATACCAGCATAGCTGTTATGGCGTCAGTAATCTGCTGTGTAACTGAGTGTTTGCTGTCATACTTGCTCACAAATCCAAAGGTTTGTTTGACAGTCAATTGTTTGGTTGAACTACTAAAAGTAGTCTTCTTCCTAGTCCCCTTCTGGGATAAAGATCCACTCACAGCAAAAGCAGCAACAGGTGTAGCACTCAAGGATCCTTCTGAGGAACAATGTATAGGAGAGGAGTCAGTCCTTATGATATTGGATGCAGGACTACTTCCGATCACGAATGAGGATGTTGATGATGCAGGTGTTGGTGGTGGAGATTGCAGGTGCTTGGATCCAGCTAGGTGACACTGGACAGATTGTTGTTCGTTTTTTTGTTCCCAAAGTTTCATAATTTGAAATTCCCTTTCCAATTTGATGAATGCACTGCTAGTGACGTAACAGGGAAGAGGTTCCTAGATGGTTAAGGTCCTTACTGTTACATGGCAGCGGTTACAAATGGCTTGGCAAAGGTTTTCTGGATTTGGGTGGAAATGATTCCACACATGAGAAGTGGATTTTTTGGTCCTTTGCCCAGGCAAAGGGATTTTTCCCACCATGGGCAACAACTGTTGCCTGATTTAGAGTTTTTACACAAATATCCTCGGCAGCAACATCATCATCACCGACATCCTCATCATCCTTGTTGTTATCGCCAACTACGTAAATATCCTCCTCATCCTCCTGGTGCAATTCCACAGAAGTATCCTCAATTTGTACGTCAGCATGTTGACTTGTGCTGCTCATCCCCACATTTGCAGAGGACACACACATGGTGGAAGGAGGATCCTCTTCAAGTACAATATTAAAAAGGTCAGGCTCACGCATGGCAACCGCTTACACACTTGGACTCTCCTTGGGGATCTGTGACTTTTCGGAGACAATTTAAATTTCTTGAATACCTCTTCTACAAGCAGAAGGGCTTAAATCATCACAACTAGAACCACCAGTCATAAATAAAGACCAAGGCCTTATCCTTTCCTTGCCACTTCGTGTAGTGAATGGCATATTGCCAATTTTTTTTTTTCTAAGGCTGACTTAGCTTTAGATTTTTTTTCTTCAACAGGTTAAAAGTTGATTTTTTTACATGGCCTGACTTAAGCCCTGCTGCATCGGCCTTCATAGATGACGTTGACGGCCTTGCATCGTCATCATGACTGCTGCCGGCAGCTACAAGACTGGTATGTGGATCCTGCTCTCCTGTCATGAGACTGTCCTCCATACTCACTGCGGTCTTAGAGCAGTGTCACCAAGCTATTATAGCGCAGCTAAGTAACGAACACAACCACACACAGAAAAAATTATTAGTTTTTTTCACACTGGGGGTGTGACTAACACGTACACACAAAAAATTGTTTCTATTTTTTTCACACTGGGGGAAGCACCTCTGAACGAGAGAGCAGCCCCTTGATAAATGAGACACAGGCAACACAGCATCCCTGCACACCTACATTGCTGATAAGTGTGGCTAACACACACACAAAATTAGTTTTTATTTTTTTCACACTAGGGGGGAAGCACCCCTGAACATGGCAGCAGCGCCTTGATAAATGATACACAGGCAGCACAGCACCTACATTGCTGATAAGTGTGGCTAACACGCACACACATAAAATTGTTTTTATTTTTTTCACAATGGGGGAAAGCACCCCTGAACGAGGCAGCAAACCCTTGATAAATGAGACACAGGCAGCACAGCACCCCTGCGCACCTACATTGCTGATAAATGTGGCTAACATGCACACGTAATTTTTTTTCACACTGGGGGGAGGAAGCACCCCTGAATGAGACAGCAGCCCGTTGATAATCGACACACAGGCAGCACAGCACCCCTGCGCACCTACATTGCTGATAAATGTGGTTAACATGCACACAAAAAATTGTTTTTATTTTTTTTACACTAGGGGGAAGCACCCCTGAACGAGGCAGCAGCCCCTTGATAAATGAGACACAGGCAGCACAGCACCCCTGTGCACCTATGTTGCTGATAAGTGTGGCTAACATGCACACACACAAAAAAAATAGATTTTTTTTTCACACTGGGGGGAAGCACCTCTGAACGAGGCAGCAGCCCCTTGATAAATGAGACACAGGCAGCACAGCACCTCTACACACCTACATTGCTGATAAATGTGGCCTACTTGCACACACAAAAAATTGTTTTTATTTTTTTCACAGTAGGGGGGAGCACCCTTGAACAAGGCAGCAGCCCCTTGATAAATGAGACACAGGCAGCACAGCACCCCTGCGCACCTATGTTACTGATAAGTGTGGCTAACACTACACACAAAAAAAGTTTTCATTTATTTTTACACTGGGGAGGGAAGCACCCCTGATTGAGGCAACAGTCCCTTGATAAATGAGACACAGGCAGTACAGCACCCCTGCGCACCTATGTTACTGATAAGTGTGGCTAACATGCACACACAAAAAATCATTTTTATTTGTATCACACTGGGGGGAAAGTACCCTTGACTGAGGCAGCAGCCCCTTGACAAATGAGACACAGGCAGCATAGCACCCCTGCACACCTACTTTGCTTAAAAGTGTGGCTAGCACACACACTCCAAAAATTTTTTTTTATTTTTTTCACACTGGGGGTGGGAAGCACCCCTGAACGAGGCAGCAGCCCCTTGATAAATGAGACACAGGCAGCACAGCACCCCTGCGCACCTATGTTGCTGATAAGTGTGGCTAACACTACACACAAAAAATTGTTTTTATTTTTTTTACACTGGGGAGGGAAGCACCCCTGATTGAGGCAACAGCCCCTTGATAAATGAGACACAGGCAGCACAGCACCCCTGTGTACCTATGTTTCTGATAAGTGTGGCTAACGTGCACACAAACAATTGTTCATTTTTTTCACACTGGGGGGGAAAAAGCCCTGAACGAGGCAGCAGCCCCTTGATAAATGAGACACAGGCAGCACAGCACCCCTGCACACCTACATTACTGATAAGTGTGGCTAACATGCACACAAAAAATAGTTTTTATTTTTTTCACACTGGGGGGGAAAGTACCCTTGACTGAGGCAGCAGCCCCTTGACAAATGAGACACAGGCAGCATAGCACCCCTGCACACCTACTTTGCTTATAAGTGTGGCCCAAAAAATAGTTTTTATTTTTTTCACACTGGGGGGGAAGCACCCCTGAATGAGGCAGCAGCCCCTTGATAAATGAGACACAGGCAGCACAGCACCCCTGCCGGCAGCAGTCATCATGACTGCTGCCGGCAGCTACAAGACTGGTATGTGGATCCTGCTCTCCTGTCATGAGATTGTCCTCCATACTCACTGCGGTCTTACAACAGTGTCACCAAGCAATTATAGCACAGCTAAGTAACGAACACAACCACACATCAAAACTAATTTGTTTTTCTCACACTGGGGGTGTGACTAACACGTACACACAAAAAATAGTTTTTATTTTTTTTACACTGGGGGAGAAAGCACGCCTAAATGAGGCAGCAGCCCCTTGATAAATGAGACACAGGCAGCACAGCACCCCTGCGCACCCACATTGCTGATAAGTGTGGCTAACACGCACACACAAAAAATTGGTATTATTTTTTTCACACTGAGGGTGAAGAACAGCAGCTCTTTGATAAATGACACAGGCAACACCCCTAGTGCAGCTACAGTGTGGATAAGTGCGGATTGTTAGCACGCACATACACAGGAAAAAAAAATATTTTTTATTTACATTTTTGGGGGGCACTTGGGGGGGAGAGAACCCCTGAATTAGGCAGCATCCCTTTGATAAATGACACAGGCAGCACTCCTGCGCACCTACTGTACGTTGCTGATAATAAGTGTGGCTAACGCACACACAGAAATAAAAATATATATTTTTATTTTTTTCACACTGAGGGTGAAGAGCACCCCTGATGGACAGAGCACTCCCTGGACAACACAGCAGAACAGCCAGCCAGCCCCAATGGACTACAGCCAGCCAGCCCCTATGGAGAGGACAACAGCCTCCCGTGGAGCAGAAGGGCAAACATATGGATTACGGACAACAGCCAGCCAGCCTCTATGGACCACAGCCAGCCAGCCTCTATGGACCACAGCCAGCCAGCCCCTATGGACAGGACAACCTCACAACAGCCAGCCAGCCCCTATATGGACAACAGCCAGCCTCTGTGGACATTAAGCAGCCAGCCCCTGAGTGACAACTGTAGCCAGCCCCTATGCTCAGCAGCACAGCACAGCTCCGCGCTCCCTCCCTCTTCACTTTCCACAGCCGGAATGAAAAATGGCAGCGATTGCGGGACCATTTATACAATACAAAACCTGCGAGAATCCGACAGCGGGTTTTGCCTCGTTTTGAGATCAGAGTCAGGCAGGAAAACCCGAGCTGGCTCGAATCTAACGCGGATTCCCTAAGTTCGGGTGGGTTCGGATCTCTGATATCCGAACCCACTCATCTCTAATTTGCAGTAACTCTGTTGATTAACTGGATGAAGCAGCGACAGCCCCTTTTTCTGCAAAAAAAAAAACAAGAAAACAAAAAGTTGTTGCTCATTCATAAATAGATCCCTAAAACTATCTGACTGCAGTTTCCTTTATCTGGTTTACAAGCACAGATGCCTATTTGTATAGGGATAATAATTTTCCCTCACAATTATATTTTGAATATTGTCTGAGATAGACTTACTATACTATCCCTTTAAACGAGGACACTCATGAATTACACAGGTTCTGTGGCTGATTAAAACCACGTGACATCCAGGATTGAAGTCAGTCAGCCACAGAACCTGTGTAATTCATGAGTGTCCCGTTTAAAGGGATATTATGGTAAGTCTAGTCTGAGAGGTTTCTGAAATATTAAGATGTATTTTTGCAATGTTACTAATGGACCGTGTTTTTCAGGCTTCTTCTATTTATGGTTTTATGGTGCTTTCAGAACCTGACATCTGTCTGGCTATTTCAGGCCTTTTAAACATCTTCTTGCATTTAAAATACAATCATTCAGTACATCGTAATTCCAGCAACTTGTCTCTCACCTCTACCCTCCCTCCCACTGATTGGTATATAATTGTCTCTGTGTTTTCAGATACAAATCATCTCTAAGAATACTTTACTGCCAGGTAACGATTGATTCAGGATTAGACAAAGTCTCGGTCAATCGATCCCTGTCTTTGTGTAGTCTTGGAACTCTGTAGACAAAAATAGGAAAACGACTCCTCTGCACATCTTTAAGCTTTACCTTGTAATGAAGAGCACCAGGCGCTGCCTAATCTTACAATTAGTTTTAAAGGTCAAAACTGTCAAAGCTGTTTATCTTAATTAAGAGACATTAAACATCAGTTAATAACAATTCTCAGTACTTGGACTGAATGCACCACATTGTAATAAACTTATCCAAACATCACATATTAAGCATTAATAGAAAAATGCCTTTAAACTGAACTAAGAGCCCTTCAGCAAAAATAAGGTTCTATTTAAACAGTAGGCCGATAATGAATCCATAATGTCAAGAGCCACAGTCCTACTTTTACAGGAACAGAAACCTGCATCATACATTACATGACATTAATCATAGGGGTAAATTTACTAAGCGCCAGGTTTGCTGTTTCTTTAAATCCGACGGGTATCGGTGGCGGTTTAGTGTCTAACATAACAGTATTTACTATGCATCTGTTTGACTGTCATTTTAAATTTTCCATCAATACCATCATGGCAATCTTCAATCTCAAACAGCGGTTTGTAAACTTTTAGGGATTTAGGGCCTGATTCAGAGCCGCTCGTAAGCGGCCGCTCGTTCGCTCCGAGCGATGTTTGCACAACTGCGCATGCGTACGGCTCGTAATACGCATGCGCGAACCAGTCAGTGCGGTCGGAATTCATGTGCTCGCAAAATAGCGAATGCCTGCTAATTTGAGTGACAGAATGAGGCGTTTGTGGGTGGTAACAGGGGAAGGTGCTTGAAAACGGGGAGTGGAGATCCGAACGCAGGCGTGCCAAATGGTCAAAACGGGCGTTTTAAGGGTGTGCATAATTAACAAAGCAGCGTCATCGACCACGTCACTTGGTTGTTTTTTAGCCTGAACTGTTCGCATGATTGCGGTAGGAAAATCCAACCACAAGCACTGCGAGCAGTTCAGACGCCTTTCGATGTACTCAATTAATCAAATAAATAGCGGAGATGACATAGGATGCGAGCGGCCAGGGGGCGTTTTTATCAAAATAGCGGCCGCATGTTTTGTTCGTTTGGTCAGGCTTAGAGGGGTCAACAGACCGCAAAGAGCGAACGGCCAATTTAAATAGCCAGCCCCTTTTTCTGGACGAGCGAGCACAAATAGCGTCCGGCTCTGAATCAGGCCCTTATTTCATTGTTATCTGTTTCAGAAACTTAATCAGGTCTTTAACTAGGGGTGTGTGAGCGGTGCTGTTGCCCAAGATGCAGGGCCCTCGGTGCGGCACCGTCGCTGCCCCACGGACCCTTCATCTGGCTAGCTAGTGTCATTGCTGCAGTGCCCACGGCTCCTGTATCTGGCTAGCTACCTGGAATGGCACCCTACAGCCAGTATCATTGCTGCAGTGCCCACAGCCCCTGCATCTGGCTGGCTACCTGGAACGGCACCCTGCAGCTAGTATCATTGCTGCAGTGCCCACGGCTCCTTCATCTGGCTAGCTACCTGGAACGGCATCCAGCAGCCAGTATCATTGCTGCAGTGCCCACGGCCCCTGCATCTGGCTGGCTACCTGGAACGGCACCCTGCAGCCAGTATCTTTGCTGCAGTGCCCACGGCCCCTGCATCTGGCTGGCTACCTGGAACGGCACCCTGCAGCCAGTATCATTGCTGCAGTGCCAACAGCTCCTTCATCTGGCTAGCTACCTGGAACGGCACCCTGCAGCCAGTATCATTGCTGCAGTGCCCATGGCCCCTGCACCTGGCTGGCTACCTGGAACAGCACCCTGCAGCCAGTATCTTTGCTGCAGTGCCCATGGCCCCTGCATCTGGCTAGCTACCTGGAACAGCACCCTGCAGCCAGTATCATTGCTGCAGTGCCCACGGCCCCTGCATCTGGCTGGCTACCTGGAACGGCACCCTGCAGCCAGTATCATTGCTGCAGTGCCAACAGCTCCTTCATCTGGCTAGCTACCTGGAACAGCAGCCTGCAGCCAGTATCATTGCTGCAGTGCCCATGGCCCCTGCATCTGGCTGGCTACCTGGAATGGCACCCTGCAGCCAGTATCTTTGCTGCAGTCCCACGGCCCCTGCATCTGGCAAGCTACCTGGAACAGCACCCTGCAGCCAGTATCATTGCTGCAGTGCCCACGGCCCCTGCATCTGGCTAGCTACCTGGAACGGCACCCTGCAGCCAGTATCATTGCTGCAGTACCAACAGCTCCTTCATCTGGCTAGCTACCTGGAATGGCACCCTGCAGCCAGTATTATTGCTGCAGTGCCCATGGCCCCTGCATCTGGCTGGCTACCTGGAACGGCACCCTGCAGCCAGTATCATTGCTGCAGTGCCCACGGCCCCTGCATCTGGCAAGCTACCTGGAACAGCACCCTGCAGCCAGTATCATTGCTGCAGTGCCCACAGCCCCTGCATCTGGCTGGCTACCTGGAACGGCACCCTGCAGCCAGTATCTTTGCTGCAGTGCCCACGGCCCCTGCATCTGGCTAGCTACCTGGAACAGCACCCTGCAGCCAGTATCATTGCTGCAGTGTCCACGGCCCCTGCATCTGTCAAGCTACCTGGAACGGCACCCTGCAGCCAGTATCTTTGCTGCAGTGCCCACGGCCCCTGCATCTGGCAAGCTACCTAGAACAGCACCCTGCAGCCAGTATCATTGCTACGGACCCTGCATCTGGCTGGCTACCTGGAATGGCACCCTGCAGGCAGTATCTTTGCTGCAGTGCCCACGGCCCCTGCATCTGGCTAACTACCTGGAACAGCACCCTGCAGCCAGTATCATTGCTGCAGTGCCCATGGCCCCTGCATCTGGCTGGCTACCTGGAACGGCACCCTGCAGCCAGTATCTTTGCTGCAGTGCCCACGGCCCCTGCATCTGGCAAGCTACCTGGAACAGCACCCTGCAGACAGTATCATTGCTGCAGTGCCCATGGCTCCTGCATCTGGCAAGCTACCTGGAACGGCACCCTGCAGCCAGTATCATTGCTGCAGTGCTCACCGCCCCTGCATCTGGCTAGCTACCTGGAACAGCGCCCTGCAGCCAGTATCATTGCTGCAGTGCCCACCGCCCCTGCATCTGGCTAACTACCTGGAACAGCATCCTGCAGCCAGTATCATTGCTGAACTGCCCAGTGGATTGTCTTTAAATGTATCCTGCAGCCTGTAAAGCCGCCCGGAGCGTCATGAGGATGCATTTCCCGCTGCTGGTGGCCTCGCCCACTCAGCGCTAAGTCACAACATGTGCTCAGGGGACAAGAGCCGGCACAGGGCACAGTGCCGCCCTGTTATGCCACAGAACTTAATGATGAGCAGATTATTGGAATAGATTCAGCTACTCAAATATGAAACTGTAAGAGCTGTGATTGTGTTAAATTGACCGAGTACTAATCTGGCTGTGTACACTACTTTCCCCCCTCTGTCATTTTCAAATTATGGATTGTATAAATGAAAAGAGCCAGATGAAACGGAATACGATGCTATGATCTACAGTATCTGGGCAAGAAGCATAAAATAAAATCTAAGAGACTTTGAACATTTTATAAAATCATTAGGCAGCAACTGACCAGATCTGGTATTACTGTATTATACTGTTAGATGGGATGTCCTCAGAACCTCAAAACGACAATTAACTGAAAATAGTATAACAATGTAGACTTGGGCTGAAATATAATATAAAACAGGGGAAAAAAACTATAATTGAGCTAAAATATGCACACCATGGCCATAGGCTTCTGTCAGATATATTCACTTTGCAAACATTTGTGGAACTTTTATTTCTAAAGTTGGGCATACGCTATACAATTAGGGGTGTAGTATGTAATACCGCCAACAGCGGAAGCCCGGCAGGGGTGAAGATCCCGATCGCTAATAAGGTAAGTATAACTAACCCTTTTTTCCCCCTAACCTTAACCCTCCCTTAAGGGTGCCTAACCCTAATGCCCCCCCCCCAAGTCCCTAACCCTATCCCCCCTCTAAGTGCCTAAACCTAACCCCCCGTCCCCGCAGCCTAAACCTAAGTCTCTCTGGAGGTGCCTAACCCTAACCTCCCATAACCCTAACCCCAACCCCCACTTCCCCTAGCCTAAACCTAACCCTAACTCACCCCTGGGCCCTAAAACCTAACGCCCCCCGCGCCCCCGCCCCGCGGCTGTCCAAGCCCGGCGCCTGGCTTACCTTCGTTTGGTTTGCCGGGCGTGTGAATGGGACATTACGTGCCATTTAGGGGTGGGGCTAGGGGCGGAGCCACGTACTCATGTCATTTTTGCCCTGACCCGCTACATAATGCAGAGATTTACGGCATTGTGGAGCAGGGGGTAGGGTCATGATGACGTGATTTCAGCGCGAACGCGTCATCAGCACCAACGCTGCGGGTGTTTGGGTAGGTATTGCCGGGGGACTGGAGGGGCCGGGAGGCATGCCTACTTTTCCGGGGGGGCGGTTGCAGCACCCGATTTTCAGGAGACCAAATCGGGAGAGTAGGCATGTATGCAGAAATCTGACAGATAATTAATTATATAGTGTATGCCCAGCATAAGTGTTACTGGTAATTCTTTTCTATAGGACACAGATATATTTTAGGCTTAGTGGTCAGTGACAGCTTCTGGTTTTGGAAATGTGCCCTAGAACCATTTGATTTGGCTACCAGGCAGGCTGTTTATATTGAACGCTCTAACAAAGAATCAGTATTTATTTATGCAGTGAATGCCAATTTCAGGTAAATAGAACATAATCCAATTACTACTATTTATACACTCAAGTATTTAATTAAAAGATAAATTAAACTAGTTATTTACAGCTACTTGGTATGTAAGAAATGCAGGGGAGGCAATTTGAAAAAAGGAAAACATGCAAAAATAAAATTGTAAAAAATATTTATAATAGTTCTTGTCATCCCCCCTCCCCCCCTTTCCTGCACCTAATGATGTAATAACTAATTTGTGACACTAACGTATAAACATCCACCAGAATGCATGACCCAAGCCTACATCCTACTCACTCCCAGTTCTCTGACTATTCATCCTATCACCCAGGATTTGTGTACATGTTCTGTATACTATTACTATGATATATAGGTTAGAAAGCGAACATTTATACAGCTTTGCTTCTGAGCCTGATAATTGCATTACACCTAAGCGGCCATTTACATTTTGGGATAGTCGTGTGGTGGTTTACCCAGGATGTAGTCAGGATGCTGGAGGTTGAAATGCCCACCGCCAGAATCCTGACACTGAAAGGACGGCATTGGACTAAATATAGACATCTATATACTGGCACCTATCATTAGCCCCACGCTGAAACCCCGGCACCCAGGATACCGAACGTAGGTTAGCCATGGGGGGGGAGGGTTAGGTTTAGGCACCCCCGGGAGCACTAAGGGTTAGGCACCCCCCGGGAGGGTTAGGTTTAGGCTAGGGCAAGGGGAGCCTAGAGCTAGAAACCACTGGGGGGAGGTTAGGGTTAGGTAACACCCCCCCCCCGGGAGGGTTAGGTTTAGGGTGCTGGGAGGGGGATTAGGGTTAGGCACCACAGGGGAGATTTAGGATTAGGCACCAACCGCAGAGTCTTAGGGTTAGGCACCACCAAGGGAGGGATAGGGGAGGGCAGATTTTGATCTGTCGGGCTTCCAGAGTCGGGATTTGAACGACAGCTTTTAAGCCGTCAGTATTTCATACCCGACCCGGTTTATCCTACATGGTTTTCTTTGCCTTTTTTATTCCCATGTCTCCCAGTAGATTTTTATGACAACAATATATAGTCTAATGAAGTCTTTATTTAAGTGGTTTATTCATTTTTTTTTATTCACTGTGAATTTGCTGAATATTGGCAGCATGCCTAGGGTAGAAGAGCAAATTGGTTGTGCTTGTGAAAGAACAGCAGACAGCAAAGACAGAGTGGAAGAGCTGGGCAAAGAGAAGGTGTTACGCTGAAATACAAAATAGGTGGAGACTCCATGCTCCAGCTCCTCCAGGGAAGCTTCATTCCCTGTGCCAAGATGGCTGACGACCTAAGTACTGTGCATGCAGGATGCCTTGTCACTGTGTAAGAGTGACACAGTGGTACACAGCTGTGTACCACTTAGCTACATTGAGACCCGGTATTACCTGTTACCCCAGACACAGTTCCAGCATCCTGTATTGCTACCCACATCTGGAATACATTCAGCGGCATCACTGGTGTTGGTGAGACCCAGTGTGGCCAACAGGCATGACCTTGGGGACAACAGCACATACTTGTTTAATCTCTCTGGGGGCGAGCTCAGGGGTGTATCTAGTGATCGAAGCGCCCCTGGCAATGTAATGGACTGGCACGCCCTCCCCCCCTATGCAGTGCCCCCAATAGTAATCCCCCAGTAGTAATCCCCACTATGCTGCATTGCCCCTAGTAGTAGCCCCCCTATACAGTGCCCCCAGTAGTATCCCTCCCTATACAGTGCCCCCAGTAGTAGTCCCCCCATACAGTGCCCCCCAGTAGTAGACCCCATTAGTAGTCCCCCCCTATACAGTGCCCCAAGTAGTAGTCCCCCCTATATAGTGCCCCCATTAGTGGCCACCCCCCTAAATTGCCCCCAGTATTGGCCACCCCTATACTGTGCCCCCAGTAGTGGCCACCCACCCCCTAAATTGCCCACAGTAGTGGCCACCCCTATACAGTGCTCCCAGTAGTGGCCACCCCCATAAATTGCCCCCAGTAGTGACCACTCCTATACAGTGCCCCCCAGTAATGGGCACGCCCCCTTAAAGTGCCCCCAGTAGCTGCCACCCCCTAATTCAGTGCCCCCCCAGGCTTACACACACCGCTGGCGGCTGTGTGTTTGTAAACGGTGTAGGGCAGACCGCTATCACTGCGGTCTGCCCTACACTTGTGGGGCCGGGGGACTTGTCCACCCCTTGGCTACTGGTGGCACTGCTGGATGGAACTCCCCCTTTGGTCGGCGCCCCTGGCGAGTGCCATCCTGGCCAATGGGTAGATACGCCCCTGGGCGAGCTCAACACTTGCAGAGATGCTGGGCTGCCCCAGAAACTCTCCTCACACTGCTGACTTCTCCTCAGTGATCGGGAACCTGGCCATGCACACTAACTTCACAATAAAGTGCCCGGTGCCCAGTCACTGAGGAGGAACCGGGAATTTTGGTGTCACGCCCTCAAAGGGTGACACCCAGTACAGTCTGCACCCCCCTAGTCACTCCACTGAATACACTTACTGGCTGGTGAGCTGTGTGACACCCCGCTCTGCACAAGCTCTACTCCATCCTGACCAGAATGTTTATAACAGTGAGAACGGTTGTACGCTGTGTGATATCAATAAACCTCTCTACTGGTTAAGGAACCGGGCTGTTCATAGTTTTGAGGCATCAGCTGGTGTGTACAAGAATTCTGCTAAATCCACAAGTCTGTATAAACGTTTGCAAAAATAGGCACACTCCTAATAAATGTGAGATTTCACTCCAAGTAGATCCAATATAGTAAAGCAATAAAAGGTAGAAGAGGGTTCATTTCTGGGTGGACATCCTTGCTGTGCAGAGAACAGAAATTTGTTTCCACTCCACAAAATTTTGCGCCAGTTCTTCACTGTCAGAGATTAGGGACTAAAGGTCAATTTTGATCGATTTTAAATTCATCTAAATTGATGTTGTTTTTCTGGGGCTAAATCGCACATTTACTAATACTAAAAAAAAAAATCAAAAATTGTTAGTAAATGTGTGATTTTGAAATACAGAAATACTACATCAATTTAAAATAAGTCAAAATCGACCTTTAGTAAATATACCCCTTGTACTATACTACAAAGTGAATAGGTACACATACCGTACAAAAATTTTTATCTGTAATAAAAACAGTCCCTATGATCCCACGCTATCGCAATTGATGTAAGCCATAAATCTGGCAAACCAAATAGTATTTTAGGAGACAAACAGAAAAAGTTTATTTTATTTAAAAGATCAATTTTAAATGAATAGAAGACTGGCCTTTGATGTGACACTATTGTACATTTGCACAGTGTACTTGTAGGTTTTTCTGCCTTTCTGGACATAAAGTCACAATTCTGGTTTGTAAAGGCGACTCCTGAAAATAGACTAGATATGTACCTTGATTTGCGCTTGACAGACTGTGAAGGCCCTGCAGGGAAAAACAAGCTACTGTATGCAGGGGAGATTAATAGAGAAGAGGGCCCATGTACAGACCCCATGTGGGCCTGCCTCCTCTCTGGCAGCGCAGTAGACTCTGGCTTGGTGCCAGAATCTATTGCGCCTGCATAGGTCTCCGAGAAAATGGTGTCCGTGCTTTATTCCTAGGGACATCTCTACTTCGCATGTGCCATTTTCCCTGTGATTTTTGCTGCTCTGCAGCGCCTGGCTGCTGGCAAACGTAGTACTCTGGAGACTGCGGAGAGGTAAGTACAGTATAATTATATATGGGTGCAGGGTGTGGGTCCCCCTGGACTCATTATAGGTATGCCATGGACTGTATGCTGTGGTACATATCATATGCCTCAGGCAGAATTGAATGAATCGGCTGTAATTGCTCCCGCAATGCTTGCACAGAACTAAGCACATACTGTATTATACGCCGTTATATGCAGGTGGACTGCCCCTATCTGTATGATTTTTTGTTTAGCCATCACATTATCATGAGGGTGCACTTGCACCAGCATATAATTGGTGGAAAAGATGCACCTTTAAACTGGTGTGTTTATGCTTACATCCAATGCCATTACTGCACACTGCTCCTCTCTGAACCTCCGCTACAGAAGCACACCTGGTTATAGTCCAATTACGGCCCTTCAGTCATAGGTGTAGTTAGAAGTGACATGCAATGACCGGCTCCTGGTAACTGAGGAGGAGCCGGCATTCTCATTGCTCTTCATACGGACCATTCACTTCCGACAGAGACATGTAGACACCATCTACAGACATTAGGAGCGGAGCTCCGGAGCAGTAGCAATTCTTATTAATAGCAGCAACTACAACAGCAGGGCTGCATATCCAGACTGACCTGTGGATCTGTCATGACACTCATGGCACAGGATTTTTCTAGATAATAAGAAAAACTACAGACGATAACTACTGCTCTCATAGCAGATCACTATCCTCTGATGACTGTAATAACTTCCATTCATGGCCAGTGCAAGGTTTCCGGGCAACCTAGGTAAGATTTCACCAACTGACCCTGCTCCCTCCAATTCATAATATGCCATGCATCAGTCTCCCCATTTTATAATATGCCACACAGCAGTGTCCAATCTTCATAATATACTATATAGAATATGCCACACAGCAGAGTACCAAAATCATAATGTACCTCATAACACTGCCACAAATTGATAGTAAGCCACACAGCCATGAATTATGCAAAATCATTTTTTTTTGTGGACTCAGCAGCGCCCTCCAGTGGCCGGTGACCCTAGGCGGCTGCCTACTGGTAGCTCCGTCACTGCTTCCATTCATATCAAGTACATTTTGGAATTGTGACTGTGTCCATTTTTGATTTCGCAAGCCATCAAAGGGCACCTTTTATTTTTATTTTACTATTATGATGCAAATTATAGTAAACATTTAGCAACAATATTACTCATAGGTGGGATATCCTATTTTCTATATTTTACATTGTGATTTTTGGATGAATTTTATGAATCACATGCTGTATGGCATATGCTAATTTTAATATGTGGCTAATTGTTGTAATAAACATATATTGAAAATATAACTACGCACTGTTGGGTAATAATCACAGGTTTGCGCAGCCCTAGTTTTAGATATCTTTGAAGAATAGTACACAATATTTATTTGTGGGCAGCTGCAGCCAAATCATTAACGACACACAGATCACAGGGTGGGCACCAGGGTCAGTTTAATTTTTGTTCATAGGGCATTCTCATTGCCTCTTGTTGCATATGCTTGGTTCCGGAGCATGATTAATACAAGATATGCTGCACCAGGGGCGGGCTGGGCTGTGGGGGTAGGGTGCCACCTGCCCTCTGGGCCGGTACAATTTCTGTATTTTGGGGCCACCAGCAGGGCCAGATTAAGGGGGGGCACTGGGGGGCAAGTACCCAGCCCCCCAACACAAATCGGATCCGATCCCGCAATCTGCAGCACAGCCAGCCGTTGGCACCGCATAGCAGTGCAGGATTGTCGGGCCGGCGGCAGACCAATGAGTTGCCTGTTTGGAGCCTGCGGCCCAGTGACTGGCAGGCTGCGAGGGAGAAGAGGGCAGGACAAAGATGTTGGAAGGGAGAGGTGGGCGCTGGGCACAGGCACAGCGAGCACAGCCGCATATGGAGGAGACAGAGAGAGTGGAACATACAGCAGTGCCGCTGGGGGCGGCTGAGGTTGTGCCCGTCTGTCAGCATCATAAGAGAAAAAAGTAAGACAGACAGTATTATTTCTTTTTTAACCAAATAAAATTTAATTAATTAAAGGCACTGGGTCCTATAGCTTTGGGTGTGTATATAAATATATTTATATGTATATATAGTTGTGTGTGTATATATATTGATAAATCTGCGTTAAGCTATCCACATAAGACTCCATTTTGTAACAGGATGGTGTGTCTTTAAGAAGAAGTTATTCATAAGCTTTAATAAAACTGTTGAGCAGGATTTTCTTACTAACCCTCAAGGCCAAGTCTTGAAATGTGCAGTTAATCAGCAGTATAGCCAAATAGATATGAGTAGACAATGTAGCCTTGGCTCCCATGTATGTATTCTAAGATAAGGGATAATGAGGAACAAGGAAAGATTTATGAACTCCCAATACTAACCTTGTAGAACAATGAATGCCTGTATTTTCAGTAATTCTGCAAGTCACATTTTGAGATCAACCTCTTTGTAGATACGCCTATAAAGTTGTATGCTTTTCTGTAATACAGTTAGACGAATCTTGAACACCAAACTGACTGTGTGTGGATTCTGTCTCCTGAGATCTCAGTAAATGCAGGGGTCTGACATACACTAATGAACTTACGCTGGTGATTAATTACAGAAGATTGGTTTTGATCTATCACTTGGAGGTCCTTTCACCGAGATTTCCTGCACTGATCTGAGGGCGGACACCTCGGGAGTGACCAGGACAGTGGATTCAGACTTTAATCCCGGGGTGAGTGGTATGCTGCTCAAGGCCGGACTCCTCTGTCTCGTGAACTTCTATGTCTGCTTAAAGATTCAGGTACAGAAATCTATATCTCAGACTCTTGTTTTGTTTTTATTTTAAGTTTTGGGTTTTGTTTTATGAAATGACATGTCCAATGAATCTTTAAATATGTATACAGATAATAATCCTTATAGATTTACATATGAGAAATGTAAATGTGTTATTGTGTTTAACAGTCTGATAATTTGTTTCCCTGATTAGCATATGTATTGTCCTTTGATACATCTTGTGATCTTTATACTTCCAGAGTGAACAGACAGAAGAACATTTTGTTTGTTGATAGGTTGCCATAGTGATGGAGATTATCTCCAGACAATAGTAAGATAAGTTTGGGATTTGTTTATAACAACTTTGCTGCTCAATCTATATCCCAAAGGTACGGTCATAGTGTGCCCAGAATTACTAAGGAGACCCACTTTAGTAACAGAAAGTATACAAAAGAATCTGTGTCTGGCTTCTTCCTCTAAGTAGGAACTGCTACACAGAATAGGGTTTTGGTGAACTCACAATAGGGTTTTGGTGAACTCACAATAGGGTTTTGGTGAACTCACAATAGGGTTTTGGTGAACCCATAGAAATGGGTAATGCGGACAGCAAACACCTGTCCAACTGTCAAACCACCATGGATATTATACGTACAGTGTTAGGTCCTGGGACGACAGAAGGAATGGAAAATTAGCTAAAAGTGTTAAACCAGATCTTGTTAAAGAAAGATTCACAAGAAAGGGAATAACAAATTAATTATATGTACCTTTAGGATTGTTTTGAAGTAACATCTGTAAGGACAGTAGGTCTATATTGTTCAGTAAAGAATATTGCTAAAAATAAGTAGCTATGCCCTGATATAGACTGTAAAGCATGTGATGATTTGGAATTGTGGTGCTGTAAATTGTAGAGTTTGTAAACTGAAGGTATCATAAGGTATCATATACTGAACGTAGAAAAGATATCAAAAATTAGAAGAAGAAAAATACATAGAAATGTGAACATCCTCGATTAAATTGTGGAGGGTGCTAAAATGTTTATAATTCTAAATGTAAAGATAAGTGCATGTAAAAATTGCAAAAGGTAGATTTCAGAAACGTGTTGAAATATTTCAGTTTAATCCTACGTGTTTGGGGATGCCCATACAATGTAATGGTTGAGTTTTAAAAGAAATTGATTTTAAATCAGATGCTGAAGTTTTGCTACTGTGTGTCTGAAGTCTGAAAGTCTCCCTTTAAGAAATTCTAAAGTGAGGGGGAGTGAGTGCTCAGAAGAAGTTGAAATTTCAGGCAGCAGTTTGTGCAGAAAATAGTACGCTTACAATGCAAAGGAGTTTCAGAATAAAAATGTCTGATGATTTGCCAAAAAGTAAACAAAATGTTAAAGTCCATAAGAAGATACATAAATTAAAGTGTATATTCAATGACATTTAAATGTGATGTTAATAAGATATTCAAATATTTGAAAGTATGACATAATTGTTCACAAAAGGCTCAGTAAAAAAATCTCTGTGTATGCTAAGTTTTGTCTTACTGATATTTTTTCTCTGTAAAGAGAGGAGTAACATTCCACAGGCCAGCAAGCAAATCACAATTGACTTTACTTTTAATATGAGCCTTTGTTTTGTTGCAAAAAGTGTTTTTTTTTTTGCTATTGACCTTCATTTTAATGATACTACATAAATATGCATAAGTGTTGTATAGTTATGGTATTATGGGGACAATGTAAGTAATACTGTCCACCTTTACCTTAATCTTGTACAAGGACTTTTAAGGTTATTGTTATTTACATATATGTTACCCATAATGAATAAGTTGAATTGTAGCATTGAAGTGTTTACAACAAGTGTTGAA
This sequence comes from Taudactylus pleione, assembly GCA_031769625.1. Taxonomy (NCBI): domain Eukaryota; kingdom Metazoa; phylum Chordata; class Amphibia; order Anura; family Myobatrachidae; genus Taudactylus; species Taudactylus pleione. Next base: position 2,532,504 of record JAUIMM010001089.1, read on the forward strand.
ATGTAACAGTCATTGTGAAGGTAACATTAATAACATAAACAATCATAGGAAGATAGCCCTCAGAATCATCTACCTCTCAATATGACCAGTCATAGAGACCTGCAATATATTGTACCCATCTGGGGCTGCTAAAAATGTTATTCAGTTCAAATTAATCTCACCAGAACATTTGACCTCCTCTGTAGTCCCGGCCACTGGCCTGGATGGTCAAATACAGTATTTACAAAAGACAAATCCATTGCAGATTATTGTAAATAATGGTGTAATAGTCTCTGATGACTGCCCACTTAATCTGCTAGGGGCAGATCTATTGTCAGCATTAAAATGCCACAATAGAATACAGAGATGGGGAAGTGACTGTAGCTCATTAATGTTGTTAACACTGAAAGTCTATACTGAAATGAGATGTTTGCTAATGTCCCTGATATGTTATGGGCACAGGGTATAATAGATGTAAGGCTACTGCCCATTTAAATCAAACTTAAATCTAACATGTGTGGCCAGTTAAACAATACCCTTTCAGTTCAGATCAAGTAACCAAATCGGTAGAAGGTTACAGGTTTAATACACTAACGTTACCTAATCTGCACACCTTGTTAAATGGCATACCACCCACCTCATAGATTTTACTGCTTTTAGTCCCTAACCAAAGAAGCAGTATGTTTAGTCTAAACTTCCACAAGAGTGTGCTGCAAGTTCTAATGTGTGTAAAAAGTGGGAGGCACATATAGAAACCATTGTAATTCCTACACCGTTCACCTGATTTGGATGTAAGTACCCTCAAATTAAATCTGAAAGTCTGCAGTTAAAGCACATCTTGTTTGTTTCATTTCAAAGCCATTGTGGTGGTGAATAGAGGCCAAAATATGAAAATTCTGTCAATGTCCCAATATTTATGCACCTGAGTGTATGTGTCTTATAGTGAGACTAGCCTGCTGTAATGTATATAGCTGATAACTTTTCTGATCTATTACATGGACACGTGAAGAACATCAAGGAACTGAAAGACCAGTCTAGGAAAACACATGGTAATCCAGAGTATGATCTTGATGATAATGAATGGTTTTCCTAATTAAACCCAGCTAAATGGTCTAATGAATTTAGTAGATGGATATCAGGAATTCTTTCACTTATTGATTAGGTTTAGCTTTGTTTGTAATCATTTACATTATTATAAAACTTGCTATTTTTCTGGCTAAGAAGTTACTTATACTTGACTATTGTTTCTCCAAGGAAAATACACTAAAGGCATTGATGATGACTCAAGTCTATGATAACATCTGTGCCTAAGACAACATTTCAAGTTGTACCATTTGTGGAACCAGCCTCATTGAGGATGACAAGCAAACATGTGGACAATGCAAGACTATCATAATTTCCCTGAATATTCATGACAAGATGGACTGAATAAAAGACAATTAGAGACTGAGGGCCATGGACTTGCTTTATGGGGAATGCATCAATGTGTAATCCTATGTATAGGTTCCTGTAGATGGGACTTGTGCATAAATGTACCTGTACTTAGTATAGCAAGTTCTTGTTCCTCTTAGGTAAAGTAGTATAGAGTAAAGTTATGAATAAAAGATGGTAAAATGATAAATCTGTTATTAAGTTATCCACATAAGACTTCATTTTGTAACAGGATGGTGTGTCTTTAAAAAGAAGTTATTCATAAGCTTTAATAAAACTGTTGAGCAGGATTTTCTTACTAACCCTCAAGGCCAAGTCTTGAAATGTGCAGTTAATCAGCAGTATAGCCAAATAGATATGAGTAGACAATGTAGCCTTGGCTCCCATGTATGTATTCTAAGATAAGGGATAATGAGGAACAAGGAGAGATTTATGAACTCCCAATACTAACCTTGTAGAACAATGAATGCCTGTATTTTCTGTAATTCTGCATGTCACATTTTGAGATCAACCTCTTTGTTGATATGCCTATAAAGTTGTATGCTTTTCTGTAATACAGTTAGACGAATCTTGAGTACTAAACTGACTGTGTGTGTACTCTGTCTCCTGAGTTCTCAGTAATGCAGGGGTCTGACATACACTAATTAGCTTGGGCTGGTGATTAATTACAGAAGATTGGTTCCGATCTATCTATCTATCTATATATATATATATATATATATATATATATATATATACTGTATAACAGGGCCGTAACTAGGGTGCTGTGACATGTGCCACTGCAAAGGGCACCGCAGGCAGGGGGCACTGCTGGGGCCTGTCAATTTAAAATTTTCTGTTTATAATCATTCTCACTTGTAGTTTCCTTTTCTTTTATCCCCTGCCTCTCCTGGCTGCCCCTATCACATCCCTGATCAACTCCCCCTCCATCTGGCCACCTGTCCAAGCCCCTTCAGTCAAATTCTCTTTTATTTAACACATACATTTCAAAATACTATCATACCCGGGACTCAGGCCCTCATTCAGAGGCGGTCGGAGGATGCAAGCGGTCGCTCAGAAACTGGGCGGCCGCTTGCATCATGACCAGCCGCCTCTGTTTCGGTCGTTAGGCTGTGGGTTTACACCCACAGCTCTAACGACCGCTAGGGTGATGGTCGCGATGGTCATAGACCATCGCGACCATCGGGGCTTGCAACGAGACCCTAGGGTAGGGTCTCACTTGTCGTAAGCCCCGGAGAGCTTCTGGCTCTGTCAGAGCCGGAAGCTCTCCACTGACATCACTAGTGATGTCAGTGGGGCCTCCCCCAAATGGCAGGCGTTCCCATGGGAACGCCTCCGTTTGGGCTGCCATCCCCCCGGCCCACCTTCCAAACGGGGCGAGCTGTCAATCAACATCGACAGCTCACCCCCTTTGGAAAGAGACCCGCTACGACCGGCACTGTCGGTCATAGCGGGTCTCACGCATGCGCACGAAGGAGCCGGCTCCCTCGTGCGCATGCGCACTGGACAAACATCGAGGCGGCCATGCGGTCGTAGCCCGTACGGCCGCCTCTGAATGAAGTCCTCAAACCTATCACTTATCGCATGGCAGTCAGTGCCCTTACACATGGAGCTATCTGCCCCACAATTCCTGATGGCAGCACTGACCACTGATTTCAGATCCTGGTGTTACCAGCACTCCTCGAGGACCTTTGTCAGAGCTGGTTAGTTATACTGTATAATTATTGTATCATCACAGCAGCCATTGGATGCACACTGTGTTTAGCAGTGAAACCTGAATAACAGTAGTACAACGGATCAGTACCACTTCATCATCGTACGAGACAAATCAGATTTGTCATGCCCCTTTCCTATGAGGACACACCCCTTTTTCGGGCATGCCTCTAATGTCCCTATCTGAAAAATTGGAGGGGTTGCACCAATGTTCTTTCTGGCCCAGGGCACCAGAAAATCTAGTTACGGCTCTGCTGTATAAGCAGGTGAAAATAACGGCGACACTCTGAGGGGCCCATTTATCATTGTATATTTGAGGAACAATCACCAAAAACACCCGTTGGGGGTTACCTGCTGGGATTCCTTCATTCCCGCAGGCAACTGCCTCCCCCATAGGTTTCTATGGGGGATGCGATGCTGCCAAATTTACCAACATCCTGGTGGTTGGAACTGGAATATTGGCCCCCGCAGCTAACGCCATAACACGTTGTGATGTTAGCAGCTGCTTGTGGGAAGCACCCGCACTGGCTGGAGAGAAACTGCAGCTGCTGCTGGAGTGAGAGTGGACTGGAGGAGCCGCCGAGCTGCAGCACTGAATCAGAGGAAAATTATAAATACTCAGATGTGGAGGGGGGGGCACAGCAATGGGTATACATGTGGGAAGGGTGCACAGCAATGGGTATACATGTGGGAAGGGTGCACAGCAATGGGTATACATGTGGGAAGGGTGCACAGCAATGGGTATACAGTGGGGATGGGTGCACAGCAAAGGGTATGCAGGTGGGAAGGGTGCACAGTAATGGGTATACATGTGGGAAGGGTGCACAGCAATGGGTATACATGTGGGAAGGGTGAACAGCAATGGGTATACAGTGGGGATGGGTGCACAGCAATGGGTATACAGATAGGGAGGGGTGCACAGAAATGGGTATACAGGTGGGAAGTGCACAATAAAGTGTATAGAGATGGGGAGGGGGCCATAATAATGGATATGCAGATGGGGAGGAGACCTCAATGAAGTGTACACAGATCGGGAGGGTTTGTATAATAAATAATATACATACACATTATGCCCATTTTTCCATCACAGTTTTTTTATTTTTCAAATGAAAGCTGGGTGGGCCATTTGCTTGTGTAGCCCCCCAGGCTGACAATTGCCAGCCAGCCCCTGTGCTAGACAAAGTATGCAAACAGGCTTACGTTTATCTCTGCAGCAGCCCCCCAGGTGCACACCAGAGTAAAACAAACCCTCACCGTCGTTGTTTCCCACTTAAGATGTAGGATGGACCCTTGACTTGCAACTTTTAATGACACTATTATTGATTAAAAGCTTTACCTGATATGTAATTGTTTCAACCTTGTAGCTTTCCTTTGTTATTCTTATGATTCATACTGTAGCTGCTTTGTTTCTTCTGACTTTTTTGTACAGAGGTATTATCTTTTGTCGGATTATTTTATATACAGTGCCTTGAAAACTCAATAACAGCAACTTTGAAACAGAAGGTGGGATTTGTGTTAAGATTGGCTCCCTGACCTCCTTCAAAGCTCTGAATTAGAGATGAGAAAAGCTTCTAGCTCAGTGTGTTGGATGGTTTGCCGTCTGGTAGGAAGAGTATTGCAGCAATGATTTACAAATCTTTCACAAAAGTAAAAATAAAATAGCACTTTGAAGCTGGCGGGCAGTGGCGAGGCTCTCAGCTGTTGGTTGGGCACAGGGCTGTAATTAGGGGTGTGTGACCTGTGCAACTACAGGGCACAGGGACCTGGGTACAGCACCGTCACTAGCCCTCGGCACCTGCATGTGACTTGTAGGGTGCCTGGAACAGCACCTTGCAGCCAGTAGCGCAACTGCAGAGCCGCCCGGAGCAGTGTCAGCGTCTTTATGCTAATGTCGTCTTTGACACCCACTTGCAGCAGAACTAATTTGTCTTGGTGCATCTTTGGGAGCACCATCGCCGCACCATCGAAGCGTGCACCAGCCCTATGGCAGGTGCAAATAAAATATCGGCCAACTGGGTGCAGCATCAACGCTGTATCCACCTCTGCATCAGGCCCTTAGTGCATTACAGTGTGTAGACCCTAGATTTTTGGGTCTTTTCAATGCTGACCACTGATCTCTGGTGGATTTACAAGTTAGACCTTAAGAATGTATGCGCCATTAATTTGGCTGTATGCTACTGTATCTCTTTACAATGTGCCACTTTGGCTGTGCCGAGAAGTCATCATGCTCAGTAAACAACTCTTTCAGTGCTGACCACTGACCAATCAGATTGCTTGGTACTCCTAAACTTACAATCACCTGGCTCCAGGGCCGTAACTAGGATAGTGCGACCTGGCACAGGGCACCGCAGGGCAGGGAGTGCCATTCGGGCCTGTTAATTTTCTGTTTATCATCATTCTCAGTTGTAGTTTCCTCTTATTTTATCCCCAGCATCTCCTGGCTGCCCCTATCTCCTCCTTGGCCCTTCCCCATGAGGCCATGGCCCGTTTTCAGGTGTGTTATCTCCCTATTTAAAAAATAGGGGGGGGGCGCCAATGCTCTTTCTGGCACAGGGCACCAAAAAGTTTAGTTACGGCTCTGCCTGGCTCTATGCACCATTCATGGTGCCAGAAGCTACAGATGTGTCCTCATACACTGTGGCTTCAATCATGCCAAACAGTCCCTCTTGGTGCTCCAGGTACCGGGCAACTCAGCTGAGACAAGTGTCTTATTAGCTCAAAATGTGCATCTTATTTGCACAAATAAAACAACTATAAGCAAAAAAACAACCACTTTACTGCACTGATCCATTTGTATTAATGCAACATGTGTACATCTGTTTGGGTATGAGTCTGAATCTGTAGACAAAGTGCTATGATACCACGGCTATAGGTTTTTCTCATGCCAAGTTCCGTTGTGCTTCATCTGTGACTTTGCGTGTCAAGCATCTGTAGTACACTGTGAGCAGGGGCGCCTGAGAGGGGGGGGTGGAAAGCGGGCACTAACTACCTGGGCCCCCGCTTGCTGGAGGGGCCTGACGGGGGCCTGGGTCCAATGCCCCCCCTCATCCCTGTCAGCTGAGTGGCCCAGCACACGCAAACGCCCCCCTGGATTTGCACTGGGCTGAAGGGCTCACAGCACCCCCCAGCAAGCAGCACCGCACAACAACTTTTTTCCATTTTTTCCCATGGGGGTGTGGCCACGCATTCTGCAATTAGACCACACCCCCTTCATCCAGGCCCGAGCCGGCTCTTAACAGCCCTCACTGTGCGCGGTGTGTTTTGCTGTGTCTGCAATGCGATTAGATGCAACATTTAAAGATGTCGCTATGCTACACCGTTCAGTGCAACATGTGGCATATGCTAGGTGTATGAGGACACATCTGTATCTAGCGAGTATGATCTATTGTATTGTACTTTTAAGGGTGTCCTCACTTTTCCTTCTCTGTATGTGGCCTATGCACCCCTGGGCGCCTTTTTCCTTTCTTCTATACTGTTATACATTTTTATTTGTGGCTAATGTTGTGATGTTTTTCTATTGAAAGTTGTTCTTTGTTTTCATCAAGAGGTGGTATGTGATGAGCAAGTAGGGGAAATAACAGTAGTATTTGGAGACTGTAGATGTGTGTTTTGTTTGAACTCTCTGGAAGTGTCATCCCTGACACAGGTGGGAGGGGTCAGAGTTCATACCAACTCACTTTAACTGCCAACATGATGACATAATTTTTATCAGCAGTTGAGTTTATTTTTATAGATTATCATTGTAATTTGTGATTTGTAATGTGCCACAGTGTGGAAAACAGAGCATAAATAAAACAGGGCCATGTAACACAGTAAAATGAAGGCAGATGTGAAAACAAAAGGTAGAGAGGGTGCTGCTCTGGATAGAGCTATCAATACAGTGGAAAAATGGTATAAGAGGAGCAAGATCGGCTTAGAGAGGGGATTTTGAAGGATTTCAGAGATTTCTTGTGTGAGTAGTAGAGGTGAGAGAAGGGAATGCAGTCAGTGTCCCGGCAAGTGGGATGTCGGCACTTAGAATCCCTGCACCGGCATCCTGACCGCCAGCATCTCGAAGGTAAGTAGCAGGGTTAAGGGGAGGGATAGGCAATAGGGGAGGAGGGCTAGGTTTAGGGTGCAGGGGGGCGAGTAAGTTTTAGGCAGCGGGGAGGGATGGTTAGGGTTAGGTGAAGGGTTAGGATACCTACAGACAGGTGTCGGTATCCTAACCCTGTCGGGAGGCCGGCATTGGGATTTTGACCGCCAGGATCCCGAGCGTCGAATTCCATTACCCTACCCAACAGAAGCTTATCTCTAGTAAAGAAGCATTTTCAAATAGTATTTAAAGATTTGAAGGCCTCTATAAGGCTGTAGAGCCTGGCTGTAGTGCAAAATAGAGAAGTGCAAACTTAAAAGTGCAATTTAAACATAATTTTGCCGTTAAACTGAAGTCAAACAGAAGGATAACACTCAAACTCCACCAGAAATCTAATCAACATTTGGACAAAGAATCATATTTATTTATTACAAGCACCGGATGTCAGCATTACCAGGACATTAATCACTGGACTCTGCTTGCTCATTGTAAGAACTTAACACTATACTTGCTAATCTTTGTGCTAGCTCTCTGGTTACACAAAGACCTCAAAGCTTACTGTGTTCTGTGCCAATTTCAGTTTTCCTCTTAGAAATAATGTCTTATTACCTTAGTCCTATGCCTTACCACATGTAATCTATCTACTAATCTACTTTAACATTCATTTTCTCCATCCATTAAATCTCCACTTTTACTCCCCTCAATTATAAACTTTTGTTATTGTGCAGACACCTTTTCTCCACTGTATTCTCACTTGCTTTTCTGCAAATCTCCTGCACTGTCACTCACATTCATACTTTATTCCTTCTTCCAATTTTCATCCCTCTATTCACCTCTGCTACACCATGAACATGTGTTCTTCCACTTCCCGCCTCATTCATTGTCTATCTAATCCTCTGCTCTGCCCCCTTCTTCTACATTTATCCTTTCCCTCTTGTCTCCTTCATCTTCTCCTTCCCTTATCTCCCCTCCTCTGTCTGCCTTCCTCCCTCTCCTCTCCCACTACTACACTTGCATTCTCTTCTACCCCACCATGGTCCTACTACCCCAATGCTAATCCCTCCTTCAACCCTCCTCTCCATGTCACCTCATCCCACCTCCATCCACATCTCATTAAACTCCCTCCCTACTCACCGCCTAAAGGTTCCCTTCCCAGCACTGGTGCCCGCACTCTCTCTCCACTTTATTCAACTCAATCCACAAAATCAATCTCACATACTCATTACAGCAATCCTGACAATCTCATTCACATCTCTCCCACAAACACTGTCCCTTTAACCTGTGCCCCCTGGAATGCCAGATCGGTCTGTAATAAACTGGTTCCCACCCATGACCTTTTCATCTCCAACAACTTGCATCTCCTAGCCATTACTGAAACCTGGATTTCACCTTCTGACACCACTTCTGCTGCAGCTCTCTCCTCTGGGGGCCTCACCTTCTCTCACACCCCTCGGCCCAGGGGTTGCTATGGTGGTGGTGCTGTGGTCCTTCTATTCCCTGGTTACAGCTACCAACTTATACCCCCTTAACTATCCCTTACATTTTCTACATTTGAGGTTCATGCTATACGCCTCTTCCAACCAGTACACCTGCGAGTACCTATAATTTACCGTCCCCCTGGCCCTCCCTCCACATTCCTTGACAACTTTACTTCCTGGTTCCCTCACTTTCTCTCCTCAGACCTTCCCTCCATTATCCTAGGTGACTTCAATATTCCAACTGAATCCTCTGCCTCAAAACTCCTTGCCCTCACATCTTCATTTGGTCTCTCCCAATGGACCTCCTCACCCTCCCATGTGAGTGGGCATTCACTTGATCTGGTCTTCACTCACTGTTGTGATATTTCTGATTACTCCAATTCCCCATTCCCCCTCTCTGACCATCACCTTCTCTCTTTTAACTTATCCCTCTCTCCATCTCCTCCTCTACCTCTTAAGACCACTATCACTAGGCGTAACATTGAGGCTATCGACACCGCTTATTTTTCTTCCCTACTTGATGCTCTTCTCTCCCCTTTGCTCTCTCTCCTGCACTGAGCAAGCTGCTTCCCTATACAATGCCTCCCTTTCTTCTGCTCTTGGCTCTGTTGCTCCAGCAATCACTACTCACCCTCGCAGATCCACACTTCAACTCTGGCAAATGCACCAGATATCTCAAAAAGTGTTCATGAACCGCCGAGTGACAGTGGAGAAGATAACGCTCTAAGGCAGATTTTCTCCATTTCAAATTTATGCTCTCATCCTACAGTGCTGTCCTTTCCCTCTCTAAACAGTCATATTTCAAGAATCTCATCTCCTCCCAGTCCTCAAATCCCCAGCATCTCTTTACCACCCTGAACTCTCTCCTCTGCCCACCCCATCCTCGCCTTCCCTCCTCACTCTCTGCCCTTGACTTTGCTACCTACTTTACATCTAAAATTTACTCCATACATCAGGACATCATATCCCACCTGTTCCTCAGCACTACACCTCCTCCTTTCCTGGATAATCCCTCCCCTTCCATTTTACCTACACTGACATACTTTTCCCCTGCATCTGGTGAGGAACTCATGGCCCTTATCCAGTCCTCACCCCTTCCACCTCCTCCTTGACCCTAACCCTTCATGTCTCCTCCGCTACCTCTCTGCTTGTGCCTGTTCTCATCTTGCCCACCTCCTCAATCTCTCCCTCTCATCAGGCACTGTCCCTTCTGCATTCAAACATGCCCTTGTCTCCCCCATTCTTAAAAAAATTACCCTTGATCCTAACACTCTTGCCAACTACTGATCCATCTCTCTCCTCCCTTTTGCATCCAAACTCCTTGAGCATATTGTTTACAATGGCATCACCACCTTTCTTTCCTCCCACTCCCTTCTTGACCCTTTTCAGTCTGGCTTCCATTCTCTCCACCCCACTGAAACTGCCCTCACAAAAGTCAGCTACGACCTCCTTGCTGCCAAATCCAAAGGCCACTACTCTCTACTCATTCTCCTTGCTGCTTTTGACACTGTGGACAATGCTCTCCTGCTGTAAATCCTTTACTCCCTTGGTCTACATGACAGTGCCCTCTCCTGGCTGTCCTCCTACCTCTCTGACTGATCCTTCTCTGTCTCAGCTCATGGCTTATCTTCTCTCCCACATCCTCTTACAGTCGGTGTTCCACAAGGTTCTGTTCTTTGACCAGTCCTATTCTCCCTCTGTCCTCTCTAGGTGAACTCATCAGCTCTTTTGACCTCCATTATCATCTATATGCTGATGATACTCAGATCTACCTGTCCTCCCCTGACCTCTCTCCCTCACTCCTCACTCGTATCTCCAACTGTCTCTCTGCTATATCTTCCTGGATGTCCCAGCAATTTCTTAAACTTAATATGTCTAAAACTGAGATGATCATCTTTCCACCCTCCCACATAACCTCACTTCCCACTATTTCTTTATCAATTGATGGCACAACTATCTCCTCTAGCCCCAAAGTGTGCTGTCTTGGAGTTATCCTGGACTCCTCCCTCTCCTTCAAACCATATACAAAACCTCTCACAGTCCTGTCGTTTCCATCTTAAAAATATTTCCAGGATCAGATCTTTTCTCACCCAGGATGCTACTAAGACCCTAATACACTCACTGGTCATCTCCAGATTGGACTAATGTAACCTCCTCCTATCTGGCCTCCCCAACTCCCATCTCTCTCCTCTCCAGTCGGTCCTCAATGCTGCTGCTCGACTCATCTTTCTCTCCAAATGCTCTACCTCTGCCTCCGCTCTCCTACAAGCCCTCCACTGGCTCCCCTTCCCCTTCAGAACCCAATTCAAGGTTCTCACACTTGCTTACAAAGCCCTCACACATTCCTCTCCCATTTCCATCTTTGACCTCATTTCCCTTCACTCTCCTGTCCACCCTCTTCGTTCAACAAATGCACACCGCCTCTCATGCCAACTGATTACTTCCTCCCACTCCCACCTCCAAGATTATACCCGTGCTGCTCCCCACCTTTGGAACTCTCTTCCCTCTCCCCATCAGACTCTCCACCTCTCTACAATCCTTCAAACGGGCTGTCAAGACCCACTACTTCATCAATGCCTTCTAGCTCTCATCTTAACTTGCTGCTACATGCTCTCTCCTCCCTGTCTTCCCCATCTGTATCATGCCTGTCCGTCTACCCATCCCCTTTAGAATGTAAGCTCTTGCGAGCAGTCCTCTACCACTTGTGCGTCTCCTTACTTTATTTTCATCTACTTCTTACTCACCACTAGGGCACCTAACACTGGGTTGCTTATGCTATTTTGCTTATTTGGGTGTTATGGTCCCCAATGTATCAATGTATATTATCCATGTCCTTTTCCTGCATTGTATTGTACTGTAAGTCACTTTTTTGGTTATGTACTTTGTAAGGCGCTGCGGAACACTTGTGGCGCCATATAAATAAACGATAATAATAAGGCTGGTCAGGCATTGTTGTGAATTCCATATTGGGTAGTTTAATGGGATAAGTCTTGTGTCAACGAACGAATTACAATACCACTTGCCCTAAAATTGTTTTGTAACTGTACAGTCAAAGATGTTTATAGATTCTAAAGGTTAAGCAAATTATCATTATTAGATCAGGAAGTGTTAATGCTGCAGTAAGTGCTTCATTTTGGCTAGAAGTGTCAGCTACATGGACGTTTGTGGAGTCCACCTCCCTCCTCACCCCCTGTAACTGGCTGCTGATTTGCTGGGATGACAATAATAATTAGTTCTTCTCGCTATGCTTCTTTACGTACACAATTCCTTCTGTTCTGTGAGAGGGTTGAGGTTGGACTGGTAATTCTTAGTGGAACAAAATTGATAGGCTGATTCTAGGCAGAACAATTCCATGGAGAGAACTGCGATATGGTGGTGAATATTACTCAAAATATTTTGTACAGTAAGTTTTACAAATGGAGCACATCAGTGTAGGCAGTGTTCTATGTCTGTTTAGAATACAATAGAATTGTATTATACTCATTACCAATCCCCATCTAAATCTACCATAACCCCTATTCAGATCTGCATGATCCCGATCCCATATCTGTTAAGCATTGACCACTTACCAATAGGTAATGGCGCTTCTTGGAGGCTCGAAATTGGAACGGTCATGGCAAAATCTGGTGATTGGACAATATGTTTTCTGAAATATTAAGTACAAATGGTAGAGATGTGCGGGTCCGGATTTCTGAAATCCAAACACACCTGAATTTAAGGGTCAGAGTAGAACCAGATCAAGGTTCAGATTCACTTTTGTGTCCCAGTTTGAACCGAGTCCTGATTCAGGTCTGTTACTGGTTCAAAACTCGGATTTAAAAACCTAGCTCAGGTTTTGAATTCGGACATTTTAGCTGTTTTATCGATTCTGAATTGATTTTTATCCGAATCCAAAACCAAAACACATGAGGGTGGTTTTGCAAAACCAAAACATAGAGATGAATCCAGCTCCAAAACCAAATATGGGGGTCCAAGCACATCTCTAACAAATGGGCACAGCAATAGAGGAACATAACCTACTGTATAATCAGTTTACAACCACAGAGAATTAATGTACACTATGGTGGGAAACAGTATTTAATACCGGCGGCTGAAATACCGAAAGCGGAACCCCGACGGACCTAATTCCCGACTGGGGCTGGTAAGTAACCTAACCCTCCCCACCAACCCTAACCCTCCCTTAGTGGTGTCTAACCCTAACCTCTCCCCCTAGTGCCTAACCCTAACCTCCCCCTCGTTAGTGCCTAAACCTCCCCGCACTGTAAACCTAACTCTCCCGGGGGGGGTGCCTAACCCTAACCTCCCCTATTGGTGGGTACCCCCCTAGGGAAGTTCCTAGCCCTAAGTCCCCCCGGGGGTCCCTAACCCTCCCCCCTTGCGGCTAGATGCTAAGACACCCGGCTCACCTACATTCGGTATGCCGGGTGTCTGTATTTTGTAGTGGGGCTAATGATCGGGATTTCGATGCCTATCTTTAGTCCCCTGTCGGGCTGCTAGTGTCGGGATATCTGCGGTGGGTTGGCACCCGTCAGTATCCAGACTGCATCCCCTATGGTGTTCCTTGCCTGTGCAATGTATTCTACCACTGGGGCAGCTTGGCTGGGCCAGTTTTGGGGGGTCCTGCGCTCTGGATTTGAACCCTAGTATGTTAGGGACCTACCCGAAAGAGGTTACCTGGATATGGTGGGTAGGCCCATAACCTTGGCCATGATTATGCTAAAAACCTCTATTGATTGCAAAATTGTATTGCATTTATATATATTATTAATAATTTGGAGTTGTGCACTTGAGATTTGTCTGTTTCTGTGCCTGCAATTAGTCTCATCAGGTAGCACCTCCCATTATATATATAGTCAGGTTGTGCAGTCCAGAAATCTTTCCCATGTATTCTACCACTTGTTAAATTTTGTTTGTTTGTGATAAAGTTGGTGCAATTCCAATTAATTCGACATCTTAAACAAGATAAGCCAGCTACTAAATTAGTGGGAAGTTTAGTACATTTATTTCCTTTTCCTGGACAATTGTAATCTGATAATGCTCAATACCCATAGCGCTAAATTGGTCTTAAGTGCCTCCGATTAGGTCTCTAAAGCTGGACACAGGAAATTCCTTCTAAAGCCGTTATTATTTTTACCCAACATAACAACATACAAAAAATAAATATGTCATTAAAAATAAATGCAATGAAATGAAATAAAAGAAAAAAAATTTCTGTGGACAGTAAATATTGCATGTGTATTCCTTTTAGCAAAATCGAGGCCTCAAGCGAGACAACCTCTTGAGCACCAAATGGTTTAACCTTGCCTATATATCTCTAGCACAGAAGTGATCCAGAGGGAATGAAGCAGTAAGTAATTTTATCCATTAGAACTCCACTACAGTAAATACTCATTAAATATAAATTTCTGTTTTTACTTGTCAGTCACCTCTGCTAACAAAGCCGCTCAGTGAGTGAAAAGAAATCTAGCTTTAGATAGAAAATACAGGGAAGTACATCTAAAGTCCTCTATGTATTTCAGATTGTAATATAGTATAGAGGAAACAATCTAAGGAGGGAGGTTTTTTGGGGGGAGAGATGGAGACTTGAGATACTGTCAGAAAAAGTAACATTCTAAAATGTCTTAAGCTGGGAACACACCATACGGTGACCACCCACAGCTTGTGCGAGCGGGCTGGAGACAGTTGCGATTATCGCGACCATCGGGCTTGCGACGAGACCCTGGGGTAGGGTCTCGGCTGCCGCAAGCCCGAGTGGACTTCCTGTTCTAATAGAGCAGGAAGTCCACTACTGACATCAGTAGTGATGTCAGTAACCCCTCCTACAAACACCAGATGTTCCTAAGGGAACACCTGTGTTTGTACGGCCACCCCCACTACCTGCCCAGAAAACGGGGCGAGCTGTCAATCAACATCGACAGCCGCCCTGTCTTGTTGCGAGCCACGTAGCGAATGACCTTCAGTCGCTCAGTGGGGATCGCACATGCGCACGCCGGACGCGGCACATGCACAGTGGGCAACCATCGGGCTGTTTGCGAGTGCACAGCGCTTACGAGCGGCTCTGAATCGGTCCCTATATGTCATATAGTGTGTACCCAGCTTTACTTCCTTTTCCCTGGCTCTAAAAAAAGGTGTAAATGCTGACTGCATGAACATAGTTGCCACATATAAACTATACCTCCCAATTTTCCAGATTTAGGGATTGAAGTGCCAAGCAGTGAAAAGAGTGGAGAAGTGGACCAATGGAGAAGTTGCCCATAGCAACCAATCAACCTTAAGGTAGCATTTACCAAGTACGTTCTATAAAAATTTAGGCAGAAGCTGATTGGTTGCTTTGAGCAATTTCACCAGTTCTACACTCTTTTCACTATTTAATCAACCCCTTAGTCCCAATTCTGCTGGACTGTTGCAATGCCCTGACATCTAAGATGTTTGTCTTGAGTCCTGATAGTTTTGGGAAGCCTGAAAACTCCAGATTGGTCCTAGCTGGTAAATCTTTCAAAGCTTCTGCTTTATATTTAGGGCTCTATTCATGATATCTCCTGCTTATCTTCCCCTCCCGGAATGGCCCGCTGTCCCCATACACTAGTATCACAGATATCTTCTGCTTACCTTACGCTCCCAGAATGGCCTGCTGTCCCAATACACTAGTATCACAGATATCTCCTACTTACCTTTCTCTCCCGGAATGATCCGCTGTCCCCATACACTAGTATCACAGATATCTCCTGCTTACCTTTCTCTCCCAGAATGGCCCGCTGTCCCCATACACTAGTATCACAGATATCTCCAACTTACCTTTCTCTCCCGGAATGATCCGCTGTCCCCATACACTAGTATCACAGATATCTCCTGCTTACCTTCCTATCCCAGAATGGCCTGCTGTCCCCATACACTAGTATCACAGATATCTCCTGCTTACCTTCCTCTCCTGGAATGGCTGGCTGTCCCCATACACTAGTATCACACATACTGTATCTCCTGCTTACCTTCCTCTCCTGGAATGGCCCGCTGTCCCCATACAGTAGTATCACAGATATCTCCTTACCTTCCTCTCCTGGAATGGCCAGCTGTCCCCATACACTAGTATCACAGATATCTCCTGCTTACCTTTCTCTCCAAGAATGGCCCACTGTCCTCATACACTAGTATCACAGATATCTCCTGCTTACCTTTCTCTCCCGGAATGGCCCACTGTCCTCATACACTAGTATCACAGATATCTCCTGCTTACCTTTTTCTCCCGGAATGGCCCACTGTCCTGTCCTCATACACTAGTATCACAGATATCTCCTGCTTACCTTTCTCTCCCAGAATGGCCCACTGTCCTCATACACTAGTATCACAGATATCTCCTGCTTACCTTTCTCTCCCAGAATGGCCCACTGTCCTCATACACTAGTATCACAGATATCTCCTGCTTACCTTTCTCTCCCGGAATCGCCCCGTCCCCATACACTAGTATCACAGATATCTCCTTCTTGCCTTCCTCTCCTGGAATGGCCCGCTGTCCCCATACACTAGTATCACAGATATCTTCTTGTTGCCTTCCTCTCCTGGAATGGCCAGCTGTCCCCATACATTAGTATCACAGATATCTCCTTCTTGCCTTCCTCTCCTGGAATGGCCCGCTGTCCCCATACACTAGTATCACAGATATCTTCTTCTTACCTTCCTCTCCTGGAATGGCCCGCTGTCCCCATACACTAGTATCACAGATATCTCCTTCTTGCCTTCCTCTCCTGGAATGGCCCGCTGTCCCCATACACTAGTATCACAGATATCTCCTTCTTGCCTTCCTCTCCTGGAATGGCCCGCTGTCCCCATACATTAGTATCACAGATATCTCCTTCTTGCCTTCCTCTCCTGGAATGGCCAGCTGTCCCCATACACTAGTATCACAGATATCTCCTTCTTACCTTCTTCTCTCGGAATGGCCCGCTGTCCCCATACACTAGTATCACAGATATCTCCTGCTTACCTTCCTCTGGCGGAATGGCCCATTGTCCTCATACACTAGTATCACAGATATCTCCTACTTACCTTCCTCTGGCGGAATGGCCCGCTGTCCACATGCACTAGTATCACAGATATCTCCTTCTTGCCTTCCTCTCCTGGAATGGCCCGCTGTCCCCATACACTAGTATCACAGATATCTCCTTCTTGACTTCCTCTGGCAGAATGGCCCGCTGTTCCCATACACTAGTATCACAGATATCTCCTGCTTACCTTTCTCTCCCGGAATGGCCCGCTGTCCCCATATACTAGTATGGGGAAAGAAATTCATCAAGCTCGAAAAGGCAATATTTCCAGAGCTTGACTGCGGGAGCATTTGCCATCTTCAGATGGCATTTGCTCCTGCAACCCACTCCTTTCTTATGGGAAGGAGACCCGAGTTGCGAAGAGGGATCATTTTAAATCCCTCAGCCCCTGTCCGGGGCTTTTGTGCACCTGCGTGACGCAGGAGCACTAGTTTCACTCTGAAAGGAGCAGTGTAAAGACTCGGGAGACCACCGAATTTTGGATCAGCTGTCTCCGTACCGGAGCAATGATGAATTGGTCCGGCGCTGGCGTCGAGTTGGAATGTTAATTATCGGGGTCCTTTCAGACCCCAATAATTAATATAATGAATAAAACCCTTAAAACTGTTACACAATACAAGAAAAAAAGCTCTTAAAACTGTTCCCCGTGCTGCATCTGGCTCATGGGTTGCTGACCCCTGTTGTGCATCATTTGTTTGCGTCATGCGGCCCCCTATGACACATTGCGTAGTATGTAAGTGCTTTATTCATGAAAGATTATAATAATACACAGTCTGGGATATTTTGGTTTATTTAGGTAGTGTCAACATACTCCGTAATGCTTTACAAATGGGAAAATACACATTAATGAAACAGGATCGGGTACGAACAAAGTGGTTTCTGCTATCAGAAATATGATATATTGGAAAAGACAAGATAATTAGGTTGGTCTGTTAAACGCTGACACCTGGAATATATTACATTGATTTAGTAGTAGGACATAATTATCAGTAAAGCTTGTATGGTCATCATTGTCTCATCGTGAACAAAATATACCAACAGAGCTACTTTCCAAGGTTCTGCTTTAAGTTTATATTTTATTTTTTAACTGAAGACGTTAACCGCGGGTACAGTAAGTGATACACCCTTCCATCGCAATATAATGTACAGTATGATGGATAGCTGCAAGAAAGGTATTATATTTTTTAATGATTATATAGTGTACTGGTGTTCTGAACATCAAATCCCTTTTTCCTGATAAATTGTAACATAAATCTAACGTGCAGGAACACTCTCATAGATGTACTAAAATTCCATTACATTATGGTGTCTGTCCAAATAGATAACCCCATAAATTATCTGTGTGAAATATGTAAATTCCATTTATCTTTGGATGTCCTAGGTTATGATACTTATTTTTCATTATTTGTTTTAGTCAGAGTATGGAGGACATGTTCTAAGACTTGGAAAGAGATAAAGTGGTGAGAGAGATAAAGTACTAGCCAATTAGCTCCTAACTGTCATGTTACAGGCTGTGTTTGAAAACTGACAGGAGCAGATTGGTTGGTACTTTATCTCAACTTTATCTCTCTCCAAGGCTTAGTACATGTCCCCCCAAGTGTCCTTATATAAAAAATATATCTCTGGGACTAGAGGAGCCTGAAAATAGTAATAAATTCAGTTATTTTTCACCGCTTTGTCCATTTCACCAGTGTTTAATATGTTGTCTCCAGTTGGCACATGCGCTACCATTGCATCATGTACAAACCAGCACAATCTTTTGGAAATATGTGTGTACAGGCATAAGGATATAGCAGAGTTTCTATACACACTTCAGTGGATGCTTTACCAGTACAAACAACCCAGTTACGTAACCAGTGGAGTGGATTGTTGTTGTTACACAGTGTACAGCTGTACTCACTGTTAAATACACTCTGGTCATGGAGCGGAGCAGGGTGTCATACAGCCGGTGAGTGAATGCAGCTTGCTGGTTGTGGTGCAGGATGATGGGAACATTTTGGTAATCACAGGTCTCGCCGGAGCTAAGTGTAACACCGTCTCCCACTGTGGCTGCTCCAACACAGTGATAAGATGGCGACGCGCATGTGCAGTACTTAGAGTGGCGGCCATCTTGGAACAGGGAAACCTCCCAGGAAGAACATTGAGTCTATATTTGTTAGTTTTTAGAACCCAAGACTAAAATGTACAGTAGGAAAAAGTGATACTAAATGGTTATGCTTATCGGAATAGCTGGAAAACTTTTAATAAGAATATTGGTAGTCATGGCGCATGCTACGCTACTACCACTCATTGGACATTATACTACTGCCACTCATTGCATAAACTACACTACTACCACTCTGTCACAGCCCTCCTTGGAAAGCCCAGAATGAGGCCCCGGCACTTACCTTTGCAGGTGCTGTTCCCGCTGCGTCCTCCAGCTCCCATGCCATACTGTGGTGGCTCTGTCTTCTCCGATGGGTCCCGCTGATCTCACCTCTCCCCGCCGGCACCTGCGGTCTCTCTGCTGTGGCAGGTCCGGCGTCCCACGTGGTCCGGCTGCTGTTCTGCGGGGAAGATGGACGCAGCCATCTTGGACAAGATCATGTGAGACAACTTTCTCCAATAGAATAGCCTCTCCTCAGCTCTCAGCCAATCAGGGTTCTGCAGCTCCTATAAAGAGACTTTCTGCAATAGTATCAAGTTGCCAGTGCAACAGGACTCATAGTCTTGTCAGTGAGCTTCCTTACTGTGCTCCTCAGAGTGTATCTCTGTGCCTTCCGAGTGTTGTCACAGCAAGACCTTGTCCATCCTCCGGTACCAGCCCAGAGTTCAGTTACCCCCAAGTACCAGCCCGGAGTCCAGTTACCCTCAGATACCAGTCCGTAGTCCAGTCATCCTCCAGTATTAATTTGGCATCCAGTTACCCTCCAGTTGCAGCCCGGAGTCCAGTCATTCTTCAGTATTAATTTGGAGTCCAGTTACCCTCCGGTACCAGCCCGGAGTCCAGTCATCCTCCAGTATCAACTTGGAGTCGAGATCATTCTATATTCCTCCAGAACATGACTTTAGTATCACAGCCAACCTGCTAGTGCTTCATCTCCTCACCGGATCGTATCCTGTAATTCTACTCTAGGCACAGGAACTACATTAAACCCAGTACTTTCTAGCGAGCAGCTGACCCTATCAATCCAAACCCAAGACTTAGCCCGGGAACACAGCCACAAACTCCTACGTCTGTGACACACTCATTGGGCGTTATACTACACTACTAACACTGATGGCACACATTATACTACTACCATTCATGGCATAAACTACACTACTACCACTGATAGCACACATTATACTACTACCACTCATGGCATAAACTACACTACTACCACTGATAGCACACATTATACTACTACCACTCATGGCATAAACTACACTACTAACACTGATTGCACACATTATACTACTACCATTCATGGCATAAACTACACTACTACCACTGATGGCATAAACTACACTACCAACACTGATGGAACACGCTACACTACTACCACTCATGGCATAAACTACCGTACATTACTACTACTGATGGCACACATTATACTACTACCACTCATGGCATAAACTACACTACTACCACTGATAGCACACATTATACTACTACCACTCATGGCATAAACTACATTACTACCACTGATGGTACACATTATACTACTACCACTCATGGCATAAACTACACTACTAACACTGATGGCACACATTATACTACTACCATTCATGCATAAACTACACTACTACCACTGATAGCACACATTATACTACTACCACTCATGGCATAAACTACACTACTAACACTCTGTCACAGCCCTCCTTGGAGAGCCCAGAATCAGGCTCTGGCATTACCTTTGCGGGTGCTGTCCCCGCTGCGTCCTCCAGATCCCACGCCGTACTGCGGTGGCTCCGTCTTCTCCGATGGGTCCCACTGATCTCACCTCTCCCCCCCGGCACCTGCGGTCTCTCTGCTGTGGCAGGTCCGGCGTCCCACGTGGTCCGGCTGCTGTTTTGCGGGGAAGATGGACGCAGTCATCTTGGACAAGATCATGTGAGACAACTTTCTCCAATAGAATAGCCTCTCCTCAGCCCTCAGCCAATCAGGGTTCTGGAGCTCCTATAAAGAGACTTTCTGCAATAGTATCAAGTTGCCACTGCAACAGGACTCATAGTCTTGTCAGTGAGCTTCCTTACTGTGCTCCTCAGAGTGTATCTCTGTGCCTTCCGAGTGTTGTCTCAGCGAGACCTTGTCCATCTTCCGGTACCAGCCCAGAGTTCAGTTACCCCCAAGTACAAGCCCGGAGTCCAGTTACCCTCAGATACCAGTCCGTAGTCCAGTCGTCCTCCAGTAGTAATTTGGCGTCCAGTTACCCTCCAGTACCAGGCCGGAGTCCAGTCATCCTTCAATATTAATTTGGAGTCCAGTTACCCGCCGGTACCAGCCCGGAGTCCAGTCATCCTCCAATATCAACTTGGAGTCGAGATCATTCTATATTCCTCCAGAACATGACTTTAGTATCACAGCCAACCTGCTAGTGCTTCATCTCCTCATCGGATCGGATCCTGTAATTCTACTCTATGCACAGGAACTACATTAAACCCAGTACTTTCTAGCGAGCAGCTGACCCTATCAATCCAAACCCAAGACGTAGCCGGGGAACACAGCCACAAACTCCTACGTCTGTGACACACTCATTGGGCGTTATACTACACTACTAACACTGATGGCACACATTATACTACTACCATTCATGGCATAAACTACACTACTACCACTGATAGCACACATTATACTACTACCACTCATGGCATAAACTACACTACTACCACTTATGGCACACATTATACTACTACCACTCAAGGCATAAACTACACTACTAACACTGATTGCACACATTATACTACTACCATTCATGACATAAACTACACTACTACCACCGATGGCATAAACTACACTACTACCACTCATGGCATAAACTACATTACTACCACGGATGGCACACATTATACTATTACCACTCATGGCATAAACTACATTACTACCACTGATAGCACACATTATACTACTACCACTCATGGCATAAACTACACTACTAACACTGATTGCACACATTATACTACTACCACTCATGGCATAAACTACACTACTAACACTGACGGCACACGCTACACTACTACCACTCATGGCATAAACTACACTACTAACACTGATAGCACACATTATACTACTACAACTCATGGCATAAACTACACTACTACCACTGATAGCACACATTATACTACTACCACTCATGGCATAAACTACATTACTACCACTGAAGGTACACATTATAATACTACCACTCATGGCATAAACTACACTACTAACACTGATGGTATACTTTATACTACTACCACTCATGGCATAAACTACACTACTAACACTGATGGCACACGCTACACTACCATTCATGGCATAAACTACACTACATCCACTGATAGCACACATTACACTACTACCACTCATGGCATAAACTACACTACTACCACTGATGGTACACATTATACTACTAGCACTCATGGCATAAACTACACTACTAACACTGATGGCACATGCTACACTACCACTCATGGCATAAACTACACTACTACCACTGATAGCACACATTATACTACTACCACTCATGGCATAAACTACATTGCTACCACTGATGGCACATGCTGCACTACCACTCATGGCATAAACTACACTACTACCACTGATGGCACACATTATACTACTATCACTCATGGCACACATTATACTACTACCACTCTTGGCATAAACTACACCACTAACACTGATGGCACACACTACACTACCGCTCATGGCATAAACTACATTACTACCACTGATGGCACACATTATACTACTACCACTCATGGCATAAACTACACTACTACCACTGACGGCACAAGCTACACTACCACTCATGGCATAAACTACACTACTAACACTGATGGCACACGCTACACTACCACTCATGGGATAAACTACACTACTAACACTGATGACACATGCTACACTACTACCACTCATGGCATAAACTACACTACTACCACTGATGGCATAAACTACACTACTAACACTGATGGCACACGCTACACTACTACCACTCATGGCATAAACTACACTACTACCACTGATGGGACATGCTACACTACTACCACTCATGGCATAAACTACACTACTACCACTGATGGCACACATTATACTACCACTCATGGCATTAACTACATCTACCACCATGGCATAAACTACACTACTACCACTGATGGCACACGCTACACTGCCACCACTCAGGGCATAAACTACACTACTACCACTGATGGCACACATTATACTACTATCACTGATGGCACACACTACTACCACTGATGGCACATGCTACACTACTACCACTGATGGCACACGCTACACTACCACCACTCATGGTAAATATAACTAACCCTACCCCCCCCAACCCTCCCCCGGGGATGCCTAACTCTAGCCCCCCCTTCCCCTAACCTAGCCCCCCCCCCCCGCGCGGCTGTCTGTGCGATCAGTATGCCGGGCGTCGGGCTCCCGGCATAGGTATAATGAGAGGTATCGGGATTTCGATGCCTGTTGCCTGTCATTAGTACCCTGCCGGGATTTGACAGTCAGGAAGCCGGCGGTCAGCATTTCGACCGTCGGCTTCCTGACTGCATCCCATCTACAATAGTACCACTGATGGCACATGCTACACTACTACCACTCATGGCACAAACTACACTACTACCACTGATGGCACAAACTACACTACTACCACTGATGGCACACATTATACTACTACCACTCATGGGATAAACTACACTACTACTACTCATGACATAAACTACACTACTACCACTGATGACACAAACTACACTACTATCACCTGTGGCACACACTAATACCTCTGATGGCAGACACTACACTACTACCACTGATGGCACAAACTACACTACTACCACTCATGGCAAAAACTACACTACTACCACAAACTACACTACTGCCACTCGTGGCAAAAACTACACTACTACCACTCATGGCACAAACTACACTACTACCACTGATGGCACACATTATACAACTACCTCTCATGGGATAAACTACACTACTACCACTCATGACATAAACTACACTACTACCACTGATGACACAAACTACACTACTATCACTGTTGGCACACACTACTACCACTGATGGCACACGCTACACTACCACCACTCATGGTAAGTATAACTAACCCTAACCCCCCTAAACCTCCCTCAGGGGTGCCTAACCCTAACCTCCCCCCCTAGTGCTTAACCCTAACCCCTCCTTAAGTGCCTAAACCTAACCCACCCTTCCCCGCAGCCTAAACCTAAGTCTTCTGGTGGGTGCCTAACCCTAACCTCCCCCGGGGATGCCTAACCCTAACCCCCCCTTCCTCTAGCTTAGCCCTAACCCTCCCAGGGGGGTCCCCCCTATGAGCCCCTAACCTAGCCCCCCCGCGGCTGTCCGTGCGATCAGTATGCCGGGCGTCGGGCTCCTGGCATAGGTATAATGACAGGTATCGGGATTTCGATGCCTGTTGCCTGTCATTAGTACCCTGCCGGGATTTGACAGTCAGGAAGCCGGCGGACAGCATTTCGATCATCGGCTTTCTGACTGCATCCCAACTACACTAGTACCACTGATGGCAAATGCTACACTACTACCACTCAAGGCACAAACTACAGTACTACCACTCATGGCACAAACTACACTACTACCACTCATGGCACAAACTACACTACTATCACTGATGGCACACATTATACTACAACCACTCATGGGATAAACTACACTACTACCACTGATGGCACACATTATACTACAACCACTCATGGGATAAACTGCACTACTACCACTGATGGCACACATTATACTACAACCACTCATGGGATAAACTACACTACTACCACTGATGGCACACATTATACTACAACCACTCATGGGATAAACTACACTACTACCACTGATGGTACACATTATACTACAACCACTCATGGGATAAACTACACTACTACCACTGATGGCACACATTATACTACTACCACTCATGACATATACTACACTACTACCACTGATGACACATGCTACACTACCACTCATGGCATAAACTACATTACTAACACTCAGGGGCGCCGATAGGGGGGGCGGGTACAGATTACCGGGCCCGGCGGGGGCCCGAGTCCGGTGCCGCTCCCCCTCTCTCACAGCAGCCCAGCACACAGCGTGTGCTGAGCTGCAGTGGAGACTGCTCGTGGCTGCTGAGAAGCAGCCACAGCAGTCTCCTATGCCTGTGGGGGGGAGCGATCACACTGATCACGCCCCACCTGGCTCTGAGCAGGGCTGAGGGGGCCCAGAGCGCCTCCCTCCCCAGCGCACAGCTACACTGATGGCACACGCTACACTACCACTCATGGGATAAACTACACTACTAACACTGATGGAACACGCTACACTACTACCACTCATGGGATAAACTACACTACTAACTCTGATGGAACACGCTACACTATCACTCATGGCATAAACTACATTACTACCACTGATGGTATACTTTATACTACTACCACTCATGGCATAAACTACACTGCTACCACTGATGGCACCCATTATACTACTACCACTCATGGGATAAACTACACTACTAACTCTGATGGAACACGCTACACTATCACTCATGGCATAAACTACATTACTACCACTGATGGCACACATTATACTACTGCCACTCATGGCATAAACTACACTACTACCACTGATGGCACACATTATACTACTATCACTCATGGCATAAACTACATTACTACCACTGATGGCACACATTATACTACTATCACTCATGGCATAAACTACACTACTAACACTGATGGCACACATTATACTACTATCACTCATGGCATAAACTACATTACTACCACTGATGGCACACATTATACTACCACTCATGGCATAAACTACACTACTACCACTGATGGCATAAACTACACTACTACCACTGATGGAACACGCTACACTACTACCACTCATGGCATAAACTACATTACTACCACTGATGGCACACATTATACTACTACCACTCATGGCATAAACTACACTACTAACACTGATGGCACACGCTACACTACCACTCATGGCATAAACTACACTGCTACCAATGATGGTACACATTATACTACCACTCATGGCATAAACTACACTACTACCACTGATGGCACACATTATACTACTACCACTGATGGCATAAACTACACTACTACCACTCATGGCATAAACTACACTACTACCACTGATGGAACACGCTACACTACTACCACTCATGGCATAAATACACTACTAACACTGAAGGCACACATTATACTACTACCACCCATGGCATAATCTACACTACTACCACTGATGGCACACATTATACTACTACCACTGATGGCACATGCTACACTACTACCACTCATGGCACAAACTACACTACTACCACTGATGGCACACGTTACACTACCACCACTCTTGGCACAAACTACACTACTACCGTTGATGGCACACGCTATACTACCACCACTCATGGCACAAACGACACTACTACCGTTGATGGCAAACGCTACACTACCACTACTCATGGCACAAACTACACTACTACTGCTGATGGCACATGCTACACTACTACCACTCATGGCACAAACCACACTTCTCCTACGGATGGCACACGCTACACTACTACCACTGATGGCACATGCTACACTACCACCACTCATGGCACAAACTACACTACTACCCAGGGGCATATTTACAATGGGTGCAGGTGTGCGGTACACACGGGCCCCTCGGTCCATGGGGTCCCGCATCGCACACCCTGCACCCATACTTTTTTTTATACTTACCTCTCTACTTACCTCTCCAAAGTCCCATGGAGTAGCGCTACAGAAAACGCCTGGAAATGGCCGCCGCGGCCATTCTCCCGGCGTTTTGTGTGGAGTCTAGTGCTCGGAGTCTACCGCTGCTGTCAGTTTGCTGACGGCAGCCGGGGAGAGATGAGGGGGCTCCGGACGGTGAGTGAACACGGGCACCCTTCTCTCTTAATATGCCCCTGCTACTACCACTGATGGCACATGCTACAACTACTACCGCTCATGCCACAAACTACACTACTATTACTTTTTGTATGATTTTTGTATTTTATTTCAAACATGAGTTGAGTGCAGTGGCGGCTCCAGAGGTGGGGCTGCAGCACAGCCGAAAATTCAAACAGGGGAGCCACACCAACTGCCCTTCCAAACGCTGCCAAACATCTCCAGCAGTTGGCGATGCTCACCTATTTGAATTTTGGACTGCGCTGCAGCCCCACCTCTGGAGCCGCCACTGGCTGAGTGTATTGAAAAGGTTGGGGCACTGCATTGAAAAGGTAACAGTGGCACAATATAATACAAAAATAATGTGGATAAGGCATATACTAAAAGAACCTATATAATCTACTTCATGAAATGAGGGGACAATTTCCTTTCTAACATAAGCCAAGAATGTACAATAATTTTCAGGAGGTGGCAGAATAGGAGAATATTTTTTCATTTGCTGAATTAAAATTGTCAAAATGAGATTGTACCATCCAAGGCCATAACTAGGGGTGATCCAGCAGTGCCACCATGTAGGGCTCTGGGAACGGCACTGTTGCAGCTCCATGGTACCTGCATTTGACTTGTAGGGTGGCTTGGACAGCACCCTGCAGATTATAGTTCTGCTGCAGAGCTGCAGTCTGGAGAGCAGCCCAGAGTGTTCTCACTAGGATGCTCCGGGTAGTGCTAGTCGTCCTGGTGCCAGTGGCCCTGTCCCCATAGTTGCCGACTTTCTGGCTGCTCCTTTCGGGAGGGAGCAGCAAGATCGACAGGGCAGGGGTGGGCGTGGCCAGCCAAAGACGGCGTGGGATGGCCGATGACTGCCTTTTGTGGGCGTGAAGGGGGCCCCGCTACACAATGCCAATAATACAGATAATGTGAAGCAGGGGGCGGGGTCAAATTGACACGATTCAGTGTGAATCGTGTCACCGGCTGCCCCGCTGTGGGGGTTTTACAGTTAATCGCAGGGGGGGTAGTCGGGGGGATTGGCGGCCCCTGGGAGGCTTGTCTGCCTTTCCGGGGGGCCGGGAGCTGCACCCGATTATCGGGAGGCTCCCGGCCGAATCGGGAGGGTAGGCAACCCTGCCTTAGTGTGATGCCATGACATCACATGTTGGGGGCAGGGGCGCAACAGGGTGTAAAATTTTATAACTGCTGGTCCACTGACATGAATGGTACCCTTCTATATTGAAGGTACAAAGGACCTCATTCAGAGTCGGTCGTTGCGGCCGCTTGGTCGTAAGGGAAAAGGATCCGGATATGCAAATGAAGCGCTCGCAAGTTGCGTCGTTAAGATGAGATCGTTAGCTGGACGAGCGAGGGGAGGATGTGGCCGTAAGACTAAAAACATGCCCCCTTCTCGTTCGCAATACACATCATCTCCGGGCATATAAGGATTAATCGAGACCATCGGGAACCATCGGAGCTGGTCGTAGAGCTTAAGGTTGACTATACCTTCTCTTAAGCACTACGATCAAGTCAGTGTAAAACCTCCCATGTCACATGTGCCATGACACTACTTAGTTAATTATGCACTCCCATAAAATGCCATTTGCATAGTTAGGCACGCCTGCGTTCGGATCTCCACTCCACCGTTCACAAGCACCATCCCCTGTTACCACCCACAAACGCCTCATCCTGTCACTCAAACTAACGATCTGGCCAAGTTGAAGGAGAGAGAAATTTCCGATTGCAACAGCTAGTTTGCGCACGCGCATTGCGAAACTTACGCATGCGCTGTTTTGCGAACATCGCTGGGTACGACCAAGCAGCCGCTTACGACCGACTCTGAATGAGGTCCAAAGTACCAGTATGAAAATGTACCTAATACAATTATTTACTGTAGATAAATATTGTAGAGAATTTGTTTAGCAATCACAATTAATCACCAAACATAGGGCCTGATTCAGACCCGGTCCCATGTGAAGGCCTCCGTTTGGGGGCGGCCCCACTGACATCACGAGCAGGGCCGGATTAAGACTTGTGGAGGCCCTGGGGGAACTGAGTTATGGGGGCCCCATCAATAAAATTGCCAGGGGGATTAGGGGAAGGGAGAGAGAGACAGAGAGGGAGAAAGAGAGGGAGGGACAGGCAGATAGAGAGAGAGAGAGAGAGAGAGGGAGAGGGACGGAGTGAGATATATAGGGGTCTATTCAACGTCACTTAATTTTTACAAAAGCAGAGGAAAATTAAAATTTTCACCTGCAATTGTAGAAATTAAGTTATCGGGTCATTCATCAAGAAGGTAAAACAGGAGATGTCACAGATATCTCCTACTTACCTTCCTCTCCCGGAATGGCCCGCTGTCCCCATACACTAGTATCACAGATATCTCCTACTTACCTTCCTCTCCCGGAATGGCCCACTGTCCCCATACACTAGTATCACAGATATCTCCTACTTACCTTCCTCTCCCGGAATGGCCCGCTGTCCCCATACACTAGTATTGGGGCAGAATTCATCAATCTCCGAAAATACAATATTTTCAGAGCTTGAGTGCAGGAGCATTCGCCATCTTCAGATGGCGATTGCTCCTGCTTGGGGCTCACAACCCGTTCCTTCCCTATGAGAGGAGTCCTTGGTTGTGAAGAGTACCTGTAGGTCACGCATGCGCACTTGTCTCACTGTTCCGAAAGGAGCAGTTAAAAGATTCACTGCTCTGAAAAGAGCAGTGAAACACTTTGGGGAGACAGCTGAGAGTTGGGCAAGGCCGGATATACCGCTACGTAACCTAGGTGGCTGCCTAGGGCCCGGTGGGTCCCATGGCCAGCCCCCCCCTGAAATCAGGCCCTAGAGAACCTGCTGCGCTGTCTGTGATATGATCTGTTGGTTCTAGCAGCACCAGCCAGGGGGGGAGGTTTCGTGGCTTAGGACAAACATACTGGCAGTGTTGCTGTAGCAGCACGTCCGAGGCCCTGCCCCTGGGGGAGGAGGAGGCATAGTTGAAAGACCGTGCCTGCCCTATCATTAGGCAGGATGGGGATGGTGCCAGTGCTGAATGGTGAGCCACGGTGAGGAGGGTGCCGCTGCACCCGCAGTCAGTGACAGTGATTCACTGTCACTTACTTGGTCTCCTGCTGTGCCGCTGTTAAGGAGGCAGGACCGCTGGAGCTACTTGAAGAACCATGCAGGTCTGCAGTGTCCCGGGCAGGTAAGTTTTCCCGAGCTGAGAGGGAGGGGGGTCTATGCTGAGAGGGATCATTTGTGTGAGGGGAAAGGGTCTATATGCTAAGAGGGGACTGTGAGGGCACGGAGTCTGTGCTGTGAGAGAGGTTGCCTGTGCTGTGAGGGGAGAGGATCTATGCTGTAAGGGATCTGTGAGGGGAGGCAGTGGTCTGTGAGCGGAGGGGGGGTCTGTGCTGTGACGGTAGAGGGGGTCTATGCTGTGAGAGGAATGGGGTCTCTATTGAGGGGGGTCTGTGCTGTGAGAGGTGAGGGAAGAAAGGCACTGAGGGGTGAGGGTCTGTGCTGTGGGTGGAGGGTGGTCTGTGCAGGGGATGGTTAGGTCTAAAATAAAGTGGGCTGCAGGATCTCTGACCACAACAAAAGGGAGGAGCAAGTTTCAGAACATTGGGCCCAGAGTGTACCCCTTGAGGTCTAAATCCGGCTCTGTGGACAGGATTAGGGGACAGAGAGTGAGAGAGAGCAGTGGAGGGAGTGAGGAAGAGAGAGATTGAGAGGGCCTAAAGGAGTGTGTTCACGGCGCACGCTCTCTCAAGAGCATACACTTACCTGTTGTAGACTTGTAGTATCACTACAAGCTTTTCTAAAAGGGGCGGAACCTTCGCGGAATTAGGCCCCTCACCCTACTCACCCGCGAATCGCGGCATTAGTTCATCAAAGGGGGTGGGGCTTCTACAGTCGGCCACAGTCATCAGGGTTCCTGCTGCATTGACTGCTGCTGTGCTGTGTCATGCTGCCGGGAAGCAGGACGCGGGACGCAGGACCCAGCCAGTGAGATTTTAGAGTGGCCAGGTTCCGGCTAATGTTTGCGGCATTGTGGGGGCCCCCAAAGTGTGGGGGCCCCTGGACGACCTCCCCGTCTGCCCCGCCTATAATCCGGCCCTGATCACGAGTGATGTCTGTGGGAGAGATTTCGGCTCTGTTAGAGCCGAAATCTCTCTGGGGCTTGCGGCAACGAGACCCTACCACAAGGGTCTCGTCGCAAGCCCGATGGTCGTGATGGTCTTGACCATCGCGAACATCATCCTGGCCGCTCGCTATAGCTGTGGGTGGTCACACCCACAGCTAAGCGATCGGCCATGAAGCCATTCTAAAAAAAAAAAAAGACCGGCCCTGATTCAGAGCGAGCGCTCTGTCAGAGCAACCGGTTCTGAATCAGGGCCATAGTTTTTGACTCAGAGATGGATGCGGCTGCTCCTTTTGCTGCAGTTGTATCTGTGTGTTTATGTTAATGCCACATACGTTTTTTTTTAACAGCATCTTAAAATAAACAAATAAAAGAGTGAATTCTAAGTATTAAAATCACATAATATGTATAAGTTAATAAATAATTTTAAATACTCAGAAATGGTTTTTATGAGTATTTAAAATTATTTATTAACTTATACATATAATGTGATTTTAATACTTAGAATTCACTCTTTTATTTGTTTATTTTAAGATGTACATCGAAAGAAAATCAATAATCTATATAAACTACACAAATATGGCAGCTGTGGACATATTGACCCTATAGGAGACAATACTCTGCGCTTTAAAGAGTGAAACCGGAAGTGATGTATGCGTGGCATTAGAAGAGGCTTGCGTTCCAAATCCCCGGAAGTACATGGGGGAAAGAACATAGCTGATATATTTACAATAAGGACGCTGTTTTAGAATGATCCCTTGGACTGTGCGGACTGTTAAAATAAGCTGGATCATATCCCCATCTCTTAGAAAGAGCACGGGGAAGTCGCGCCGAGAACCGGAAGTGAACGTGACGTACTTACGGTCAGGCGCGTGTATAATATTCTGCTGGGATTACATTTAAGTTTATGTATTATTGGTTATTTTAATATGAATAAGAAAGTGATATCAGCTAAGTGGATTCAATTAGAATATAGAGTGAATTGTATCCAATTAAGAGGAGAATTGTTTTTTATGTGAAGTTAAACCTTTGACCTGGAAGTAATTAGAATAGAGGGTATATAAAGAGGAATATTTATGTTGTCTGTCACACTGCCTTGAGGAAGGGAGAAGGAGCTCCCGAAACGCGTTGCTAGTGTGACAGAACTACTGGAGTAGTGGGTGATTCCAGAGGATCCTAATATAGATGCAGTTAGAGGTAATCCGGAATACCTCCATCATTAACATCTACATGCCCTATATATAGGGTTTTCTGGTAATTTCCCATCTTGTTTTAATTGTTGGATACGTTTTTTACACATTGGATGGTGTGTGCACTTGTTTTAAAATATGAAAATAAATGTTATAAATTTTTAAGAAAATACTACACCATGATGGTGGTATAATTTTTCTGTTTTTTCATGGTATGAATATTGAGCAAGAGAAGATTTACAACATAAGGAAGAATTTGGATACTACAAAGAGATATACAGTCAGGTCCATAAATATTAGGACATTGACAGAATTTTCATATTTTGGCCTCTAGTCACCACCACAATGGCTTTGAAATGAAACAAACAAGATGTGCTTTAACTGCAGACTTTCAGATTTAATTTGAGGACAATTACATCCAAATCAGGTGAACGGTGTAGGAATTACAACGGTTTCTATATGTTCCTTGCACTTTTTAAGGTGCCAAAAGTAATGGGACAAACTAAACAATCCTAAATTTAACTTTCACGTTTTAATACTTTGTTGCAAATCCTTTGCAGGCAATTACAGCCAGAAGTCTGGAACGCATAGACATCACCAGATGCTGGGTTTCATCCCTGGTGATGCTCTGCCAGGCCTCTACTGCAAATGTCTTCAGTTCCTGCTTGTTCTTGGGGCATTTTTCCTTCAGTTTTGTCTTCATTAAGTGAAATGCATGCTAAATTGGATTCAGGTCAGGGGATTGACTTGGCCATTGCATAACATTCCACTTTTTAGCCTTAAAAAACTCTTTGGTTGCTTTTGCAGTATGCTTCGGGTCATTGTCCATCTGCACTGTGAAGAGCTGTCCAATGAGTTCTGAAGCATTTGACTGAATATGAGCATATAATATTGCCCGAAACACTTCAGAATTCATTCTGCTGCTTTTGTCAGCAGTCACATCATCAATAAATACAAGGGAACCAGTTCCATTGGCAGCCATACATGCCCACGCCATGACACTACCACCACCATGATTCACTGATGAGGTGGTATGTTTTGGATCATGAGCAGTTCCTTTCCTTCTCTTCTCTTCCCATCACTCTGGTACAAGTTGATCTTTGTCTCATCTGTCAATAGGACGTTGTTCCAGAACTGCAATGGCTTTTTTAGATGTTGTTTGGGAAACTCTAATCTGGTCTTCCTGTTTTTGTGGCTCACCAATGGTTTGCATCTTGTGGTGAACCCTCTATATTCACTCTTGTGAAGTCTTCTCTTGATTGTTGACTTTGACACATATACATCTACCTCCTGGAGAGTGTTCTTGATTTGGCCAACTGTTGTGAAGGGGGTTTTCTTCACCAGGGAAATAATTCTTTTGTCATCCACCACAGTTGTTTTCCGTGGTCTTCCGGGTCTTTTGATGTTGCTGAGCTCTCCGATGCGTTCTTTCTTTTTAAGAATGTTCCAAACAGTTGATTTGGCCACACCTAATGTTTTTGCTATCTCTCTGATGGGTTTGTTTTGATTTTTCAGCCTAATGATGGCTTGCTTCACTGATAGTGACAGCTCTTTGGATCTCATATTGAGAGTTGATAACAACTGATTCCAAATGCAAATGTCACACCTAGAATCAACTCCAGACCTTTTACCTGCTTAATTGATAATGAAATAATGAGGGAATAGCCCATACCTGTCCATGACATAGCTTTTGAGTTGATAGTCCCATTTCTTTTGGCCCCTTAAAAAGTGGGAGGCACATATTGAAACTGTTGTAATTCCTACACCGTTCACCCGATTTGGATGTAATTACCCTGCAGTTAAAGGACATCTTGTTTGTTTAATTTCAAAACCATTGTGGTGGTGAATAGAGGCCAAAATCTGAAAATTCTGTCAATGTCCCAATATTTATGGACCTGACTGTATGTATATAATATATATATATATATATATATATATATTATACAGTGCATCCAGAAAGTATTCACAACGCTTCACCTTTTCCACATTTTGTTGTTACATCCTTATTACAAAATGGAATAAATTCATTTTTGTCCTCAAAATTCTACACACAATACCCCATAATGACAACGTGTAAAAAGTTTTTTTGCGATTTTTTTCAAATTTAATAAAAAAAAAAAAACTAAGAGATCACACGTACATAAATATTCACAACCTTTGCTCAATACTTTGTTGATGCACCTTTGGCAGCAATTACAGCCTCAAGTCTTTTTTTTTAATATGATGCCACAGGCTTGGCACACCTACAGAATGTTTGGGCAGTTTCGCCCATCCTCTTTGCAGCACCTCTCAAGCTCCATCGGGTTGGTTGGGAAGCGTCGGTGCACAGCCATTTTCAGATCTCTCCAGAGATGCTCAATTGGATTCAAGTCTGGGCTCTGGCTGGGCCATTCAAGGACATTCACAGAGTTGTCCTGAAGCCACTCCTTTGATATCTTGGCTGTGTGCTTAGGGTCATTGTCCTGCTGAAAGACGCAGTCTGAGGTCAAGAACGGTCTGGAGCAGGTTTTGATCCAGGATGTCTCTGTACATTGCTGCATTCATTTTCCCCTCTATCCCGACTAGTCTCTTAGTTTCTGCCGATGAAAAACATCCCCACAGCATGATGCTGCCACCACCATGCTTCGCTGTAGGGATGGTATTGGCCTGGTGATGAGTGGTGCCTGGTTTGCTCCAAACATAACGTCTGGCATTCACGCCAAAGGGTTCAATCAGACCAGAGAGTTCTTCAGGTCAGATTTTTTAAAGTGTAATGAACGATATTTTTGAACTACAAACAATTTTTGCATATTCCCTTAATGAAAATCGTTCAGTTGACAAGTCTGACTGAACTACAAACTACAAACGTGAACGCGCATGAACATAATTGTTCATCGTTTGACTCAAAAAGTGAATGATTTTTTCAAACGATTATCGTTAAACGATATTGTTTAACGATAATCATTCAAAAAATCATAGGCCCTGATTCAGAGCCACTCGTTACCAGCAGTACGCTCGTTGCGTTCCGATGTTGACTAACCGCGCATGCGTCGGTGTTACACTGCGCATGTGCGTACGGCAGATTGCGAGCTTATTTTGTCTCGTTCATCAAATAGCATACAGGAAGTGACATGTCAAATGTGATTGACAGAACAGGGCGTTTTTGGGTGTTGACGGGGGAGGAGATGGAAAAAAGCAGGCGTGGCGAGGCGTTTTTTGGGCGTACATACATTAACAAATGCGAACGTCAAATGTGTTCGTACCAACTCATACGTCACTGGATGATCCTCTTTCCCTTCAAAATGCTCGCACAGCTTAGGGGCTGGATAACTCGACCACAGTGGCGATGGCCTTCTCCTCTGTCCCGGCACTCCACGATGTAGCATCGCGTATTAATCACGGCTTGTCAGAAAATCAATTAGTGTTTGATTGAAAACCGGCTTGGTATGTGTTTGGAAAGCAGTTTTTTTGGATAGCACAAAACCGAACGCAGGTGGAAATCATAACTGCTAATGTCTGGATTACACAATCAATTAGCGTTTATTTGTGGGGGTGTATTTTGGCCGCAATTTGTTGTTTTTGGACTATTGTAACAATAATGTCATCATGTTTAGGTTTGGTGCCTCATTTTGTGTTTGCAAGGTGATTTTTCCTCCTTAGGTAATGTTTTAAACGTTCCTTAACGAGCCCTTTTTTTCCAATGTGTAAATTTTTAGGTTGAACGTTGTTGGCTTGTGGGCCCGGATTAAATGTAACCCATTTTTACAATAATGTCAGAATACAAAGTCGTACATTTGATGTAAATTTATTGGTATCCCCCAAAAAATAAATGCACATATTTAACCAAAACATTTTTGGCAGTGTTCATTCCACAATATTTATTAATTGTGCAAACAATAAATTTTTGGTAAACGTAAATGCAAAAATTAAAAACAATTCACAAGAAAGGAGAGGGAAGTTTTGGCCAGAAAGGAATATGAGGCAAGCACAGAAGGAGTGTGGGAAAAGTAGCCAATGCTGTCACCGTTTTTTCGGCCGTTTGGCTGGGGGAGGGAGGGCGCCAGACCGGGTCCGGGATGTCATCGGGCTGGCCTGTCCAGAGGCAGATGTTGTGGCCTCTGGACTAGGCACATTTGGAGGATTGGCTGATGTTGTGCCAGAGGTGGAGGATCCTGATGTTCCGGCAGGAAGGGAGGTCGGCTCCACCATGTGCTGGCGAACGAACTGCTCCAGGGCAGTGGCGATGCGGATGTTGGCCCTGGTATTTTCCGCCAGGGCCTGACCAGTGGTCACGTTGGCCGCAGCATTTTGCTCCAGGGCCTCAGCCACCCGTACCAGACTGGCGTCCATCCTCTGCAGAATCTCCGTATGGAAATCCGATTTAAAATTGAGTTCTGTGAGGAGGGACACTGCCTGCGAGGGGGATTGCCCTGGACTGGCTTCTGCAGGGTCCTCAGCCGGATGTACTGGTTCCTCCCCTGCAGAGCCAGCAGAAATTCTGCGGCCAAGGCTCCCCTCTGGAGCAGACTCATCCGCCTGTGTCTCTGTTGGAAAAATGAGAAAAGACTCACATTAGAATCTACATATTGGCACAATAACATTTCAGAGTTGGTGACATCACAATATTTACCTGGGACAACATGAGGAGCCGCAAAGTCTGGCATGTCCGTATCCATGTTGGACACGCCAAACACCTCCACAGGCTGCACACACCCCTGTGCCAGCTCTTCTAAATCAGTCAACTCCAATGACACAGGGGTGGGACCCCCACCTGTCCCCCTTGCATGCTTAGCCCTGTCCGCCAGTTTTTGCTTCAGGCGATATTTGAAGTCGGCCCATCTGTGGGATGAAATTGGAACCATTATCCTTTTGTTTAAAATGTGTTTTGGTTTTAGGGGGGGCAAGTGTTTACTTACCGCCGTTTGACATCCCGGGCTAGACGGACATAATCACCCACCCTATTGACATCCACGGCTACCTCTTCCCACATTCTCCACTTCTGGCTTGCACTCATATTCCTGTCTGCCTGTGGCAGGATGTCCACACACTTCTGAATCAAAACCTCCATCTCCTTTCTTGTGAATTGTGGCTGCCTTTTCTTTTTGGCAGCTTTGCCCGGAATACTGGGCCCAGTAGCCTCTTCCATGTCATCCTCCTCACCTATTTGTGTAATTTTGGCGAATTGTCAACTTCACAACTTGCACAATATTATGTTTCTAATTAATCATTGAGTCAAAATGCCTGAAATACTTACCGCCAGACTGTTGTCCATTATTTCCCTGGTCTGTAGCCATGTCTGAGATCCAAACAAGAAATACACCAGAATGTTTGGTTTGGCTCGTGACGTATTTATACATGCGACCTTATTTTTTGGCCGCATCATTGATTGTGCGTTCCTATGTTCCCTCCTTAATTTGTGCGGGAAACTAAACACTATTTATGGCTTGGGGCGTCTCGAGTCGAGGTGGCGTTTTTTGAATGTTGGAGGTTACGTTGGTTGGAGTTGATTGTTGGCTGGTGTAGGAGTTTTCGTTTTTGGAAGTATTTTTTTTGGATATATTCGTTTTTTTAGTTCCGTTCGCTTTTTTTCGTTTCTAATTTTTTTGTCCGTTTCCAGTTTTGGTAAGTTTTGGGAAGTCAAACTTTGGTTCAATTTGTGTCTCCTTCTGTTTAAGATTTTTCTATTTTTTTTTTGGCGTCATTTCATCTCTCTTAGGTTTTATTTTGGCTCTGCCCCAAAGACCTTTTGATCCGGATTCTTATATATTATCTCTTGGTAAGTTCATTTGTTAAATTGTTTTGTAAATGTTCCTGTTTGTCTTTACGCAACTTTGGTTGG
Source organism: Taudactylus pleione (assembly GCA_031769625.1). Lineage (NCBI taxonomy): Eukaryota > Metazoa > Chordata > Amphibia > Anura > Myobatrachidae > Taudactylus > Taudactylus pleione. The sequence goes on from JAUIMM010001089.1 coordinate 2,570,499, forward strand.
CCTTACACATGTAACCTTTGATTTTCTAAATCCGAAGTTTGTTTTTTTTTGTTTGTTTTTAGGTGCGTTTTTATAACTTGTATTTGCAAACTAATTAGCGCATTTTTACTACTTACTATTGTGACTTGTATTTGCGAATGAATTAGCGCATTTTTACTACTTACTATTGTGACTTGTATTTGCGAACTAATTAGCACATTTTTACTACTTACTATTGTGACTTGTATTTGCGAATGAATTAGCGCATTTTTACTACTTACTATTGTGACTTGTATTTGCGAACTAATTAGCGCATTTTTACTACTTACTATTGTGACTTGTATTTGCGAACTAATTAGCGCATTTTTACTACTTTCTATTGTGACTTGTATTTGCGAACTAATTAGCGCTTTGTGAAATGCTTATTCATCCCTTAAAATTGTTTGTGTTTTCTCGGTAGCATTTGTTGCTTACATTTGGCCTCAATTTGACGTAGTGTGCGCAACGTCGTTTTGCTCTTTGCCCAAATGTGTGTGTCTCCCCTTTTATGTTTTGTCTTGCTTAAATTTTTGAAACAGAAATGGCCAGCATAAAATGATGTATATTTATGTTGTGATTATTTCCAGTTTCCACATATCATGACAATACCCCGGCATGTAAGCATCAATGGATGGTATCTTCAAGCTAAGTAAAAAATTTTATTTTTGAGGGGGTTAAAAAGCCTGACATTCAAATCTTGCCATTTCAGGTTGATATGGGTCGGATTGTTCTGGCCCTGCTCCTGGAAGCCGACCAACCTCAATCTCGTCCCAGGCATAGGCATCGTAGGCGTGCAAGGCCCCAGATATTTCGAACACGTGTCACCCTTTTTGGAATGCCCGATGATGAGGTTTTAAGACGCTACCGTCTTCCTCCCAAAATCATCATAGACACTCTCTCATTAATAGAGAGTGATCTTGAGCGGCAAATTGATAGTCCTACAGCAATACCACCACTTACGCAATTTATGGCGGTGTTACATTTCTGTGCCTCAGGATCGTTCCAAACAACGGTGGGAATAGTGGCGGGCATATCACAATTCTCCTTTTCCCGGATCCTGAGGGCAGTGATGGATGCACTTTTCAAGCACCTCCATCATTTTATTCAAATGCCTTTGGATATGGGTTCCCTTAGTGTGGCCAAGGCCAATTTTTACCAATAGCTGGCTTCCCACACATCATAGGGGTTGTGGATGGTACTCACATACCACTTCAGCCTCCAGCACGGCTGGAGGCAATATTTAGAAACCAGAAACACTATCACTCCCTCAATGTAATGGTGGTATGTGATGCCTCCCTCCAGATCCTGTCCCTGAATGCAAAATTACCAGGAAGTGCACATGACTCCTTCGTCATCTGGCAATCAGGGATATGGCACAAATTAACCAACCTACAAGCTGGTGATGCGTGGCTTCTGGGTAAGTGGAGACCTTTAGTACATAACAATGTTAAGCTTCATACAGAGTGATCCTGATGTTGACTTTTCTTTTTCACAGGAGACAGTGGCTACCCTTGCACGCCCTGGCTGCTCACTCCTTATTTGGCTCCCACACCAGGGCCACAAAGTGAGTATAATTCCGCACTTACAGCCACCAGGCAAGTGGTGGAGCGCTGTATCAGCCTTTTACAAGGCCGATTCAGATGCCTCCACCGCTCTGGTGGCGAGCTCATGTATTTGCCGGATATGGTTTCGAAAATTGTGGTCCTGTGTGGGATATTTCACAACATCGCCATAAGGAGTGGTGTCCCAATGCAGCCAGAGGATGCCTTACCTGAGGATGGCCCCCCCGAGGTTGGTCGGAGGTCAGTATGTGGGGGGGCCATACGCGATGATGTGGTGGCCAGATTTTTTAGGTAATTATTGACAAAACAACAGTGTTTATACCTAATGTGGTAGGATTTGTTTGAGAACATCTAATTATTTATTTTTATTTTCTCCATCTTCTGTTTTTTCACATAATCTTTGGCACTCCAACGATGACTACTTCCTGCTACCCTTAAAAAACCTGTATGTGGACATTTTGGGGATATATTATGGAACCCATATTGCAACGCCATATTTGTGGAATCATGTTGGCATGGTCCTTCGTCAACCAGTTCTTGATTTGTTGTTTTTTTATTTGGTTTTGTTGGTATGTGTTGTATTTGTGATTATCACTGTGTGTTTTGTTTGTGAGTGACCACTTTGATTTTTCAGTTATGTTGTGATTAAATGTGTGGAGAGTGAAATGTTGTACCTTTTTTGGAACATTACAAGCAAGTGTAACCAGGTTCACACACGTTACATTTGACTAAGGGGTAATCCAGTACTGACGCCAGTTGAGCTAAAATGTAATATGTTTTCAGGGTCCAAACCAACACCTAAAGGAAGCCTGTACAATCATTTGGCTTCGTAAGATTGGCCTAAGCAGCTTGCACCCCAACTAGGAACCTGTAAAATGTAGTAATATCTAATTGTGACTACACCAAAAAAGGGAAATGAGATTGTTACTGTTAGGTGTTTCTTGTGGCCGTTTTACATAAAAATACAACACACAATCTTAGTGTCAAAAATTGGTAATCCTTGCAGGAACAGTCTACTCATGTCAGGGTAAAAAATCTGTGATTTAGAAAAAACGAATGAGCCAGAACGTTACTTAGAAAATAACACTTTATTTATAAAATGGGCAAAAAAAAACAAAAAACTAATCCCTAAGGAGGACCGACATATGGTCAAGGACCACCAGCACACCGATTATATTGTGGCGCATCCGGGCCACACAGGCGGATAATTGTGCCCGACGCCTCTGTTCCTCTGTGGGTGAGAAAAGTGTGGGGATTAATACAACAATACTGAAACCACATTAAAAAACAAGCCAAAACCAAAACCCAACAAAAAATATATAAAAAAAAAAAAAACCATAATTACACCATTAAAACACATCAAACAAAAATGGTGTAGGCCAAAAATGCAAGGCCAATGTACAAATTCCGACAGGTGTGATATGTGTATGTTGAAATCAGCAGTAACAGATAAAGGCAATCGGCAAAATCCACAAAAGTGTAGCCAAAAACCCCAAAAAAAGGAACCACACATGATTACATACAAACAGTTTGTGTCGATAAAAAATCGCAAAGAAAAACATACCGGAAGATACAACGCCAGCTCCGGAAGGCCCTCCATCGTCCTCCTCGGAGGTGCCTCCATTCCCCAAAGATCGGGGCGGGGTAATTACCGACTCCGGGGAGGGGGTAATTCTAAGAGGGGTGGTTGGAGGAGAGGGGGAATTGGGACGGAGGGGAAGGAGCCCCGAAATTTCTGCCTGAGGGTCTTGGAAGGCTGGGGAGGAGTGGGGAATAGGGGAATTAGTGGTAGTGGAGTGTTGGCTGGGGGTTGGGGAGAGTGGCCGTGAGCGCCATCTGGCCGGACGATGACGGCGTAGTCTTCGCTGGGCCCCTAAAAGATGTGAAACAAATTGTGGTTAGTTTCAACACAAATCCGCGAAAAACACCATTTTCGAATCCCCCCAAAAAAAAACGAACCATGCAGATATGAGTACAATGAATAAATATGAAATACAGGGAAAACATGGCCATGCAGATATGAGTACAATGAATAAATATGAAATACAGGGAAAACATGCACACGCAGTTAGGGCCACAAAGACAAACATGAAAACCACAGTCCATAAAACTTACTTTCGGCGATCTGCATGCGAAAGCATGCCAGCAAGCGGGGCGTCCACCGTTGCAGGTCCGACCACCTGCGCTCCAGCTGCCCGATCTGGCGGCGTGAGCCGAAGGAGCGCAGGCGGGCCCGTACCTCCGCATATGCGGAACGCTTTTCGCGGTTGGTGATGGGTGGAGGCTGGCTGGTGATCCGCCTATCCATGACCTCCGTTAGCACCAGCAGCTCGCGCCTGGTGAATGCAGAGGCTCTCATGATGGCAATGGTGTTTTTAATAAAAATCATTTTTAATAAAGTGCCCCAAAATATTTTGATTGGCTAATGTATTTGGGTAATTAACAGGACCAATTCTATTGGTTAGTGTATGAGTCATGTGTTCGACAGGGCCAGAAATCTCTTGAGACTTATGATAGGCTTGATGCAGTGACATGCGTAAGCAAATTTAAATAAAGAAATGAACTCCGGGAAATATGCTAGTAGAAAAACAAATAGAACAATTATTTAATTGGGGCTGACATGTATTTTGACAATTAAAAGCGAATGTTTAAGCCGTACGTATTCTGCGGGTAAACACAAACACGGACATGAATAAAGTTCATTGCATTGTGTTAAAAAAAACAAAAAAACAATTTAGCGAATTGATATATTGATTGGCATGATATGATTGAGGGAGGTAGGCAGAATAAACGAGCAGTTAATCGAAATCTGACAGTCCAACTTCCGGGTAGTACTAGTGCGTGCGTTCCCTTCAAGCCACTTTGGGGATGTACGCTCGCTATTTGGCACGCTCGTTAGTTAGAGGAGGGGTCGCTTGAGTTTGGGGAGGATGTTTGGCTGCGTGCGAAAATACGAGCGAGTGCTTGAATTTAAATATTTTTTTACGTACGCCGAACGTACGAACGGCCACTTGCGTCCGGGTCTGAATGAGGGCCATTGTGTGTGTATGCAGCATTAGTGGATTTTTTTTAATTAAGTTTGCAAAAATCTCAAAAAAACTTTTTACTCATTGTCATTATGGGGTATAGTGTGTAGAATTTTCAGGACAAAAATGAATTTATTCCATTTTGGAATAAGGCTGTAACATAACAAAATGTGGAAAAAGTGAAGCATTGTGAATACTTTCCGGATGCACTGTATCTATATACTATATAACAGGGCCGTAACTAGGGTGGTGTGACATGTGCCACCGTACAGGGCACCGCAGGCAGGGGGCGCTGTTTGGGCCTGTCAATTTTCTGTTTATAATCATTCTCACTTGTAGTTTCCTTTTCTTTTATCCCCGGTATCTCCTGGCCGCCCCTATCACCTCCCTGACCAACTCCCCCTCCATCTGGCCACCTCCCCAAGCACCTTCAGTCACATTCTCTGTTATTTAACACACACCTCGAGGACCTTTTTCAGAGCTGGTTAGTTATACTGTATACTTATTGTATCATCACAGCAGCCATTGGATGCACACTGTGTTTATCAGTGAAACCTGAATAACAGTAGTACAACGGATCAGTACCACTTCATCATGGTACGAGACACATAAGATTTGTCATGCCCCTTTCCTATAAGGACACACCCCTTTTTCGGGCATGCATCTAATGTCCCTTTTTTTGAAAAATGGGAGGGGTGGCACCAACTCTTTCTGGCTCAGGGCACCAAAAAATCTAGTTATTGCTTGTGGGAATATATAAGCAGATGAAAATAATGGCGGCACTCTGAGGGACCCATTTATCATTGTATATTTGAGGTACAATCCCCGAAAACACCAGTTTTCAGGGGTTACCCACAAATATTAAGTTCCCCGGATGTATGAAGGAGTGCCTGCTGGGATTCCTCCATTCCCGCAGGCAGCTGTATCCCGATACGAAGCAGCCAAATTTACCAACATCCGGAATGCGATGCATTCCGGATATTGGCCCCCGCAGCTAACGCCATAAAACGTTGTGATGTTGGCAGCTGCTTGTGGGAAGCACCCGCACTGGCTGGAGAGAAACTGCAGCTGCTGCTGGAGTGAGAGTGGACTGGAGGAGCCGCCGAGCTGCAGCCCTGAGAGACCTCCAGAAGTAATCAGGGGAGGGAGCAGAAAATTATAAATACTCAGATGGGGAGGGGGGCACAGCAATGGGTATACAGGTGGGAAAGGGTGCACAGCATACATGCCTACTCTCCCATAAGTCACGGGAGGCTCCCGATTTCTCTGGTAACCCCCTGCACCCCTGGTAGAGTAGGCATTTCTCCCGCATTCTGCCCACTTTCCGCGGCGATCGCGGGTCCCTGTGTAGGTGGTGGTGTTAAATGACGCGATTCTCCAATAATCGTGATATTTAGCTCCGCCCCTATGTAGATTTGCGCCAATCGTGTCAATTTACCGGCTTAATTATGCAAACCGCCAGGCCCCGCCCCCATTGCAACCCACCTTCTTCTCCTCCCCGGGCTTAGTACCCAGAGCAGCGTCATTGGAAAGAAGAGAATTCCCTGTTTAAATGTCCCTATGTATTTTATAGTGTACTAAGCAGCTGGTCAATACTGAAAAACAGGGACATATCAAAGGGCTAATTTATCTACGGTAGGAACCGTTGCTTAAAATCTCAGCAACTCTGACACCTTGGGGGTATATTATTTACTAACAGTCGATTTAGATTTTTCAGGTCATTATTTTCTGTCCATTTTGAAGATAAGGCAAAATGGACTGAAAATCAACTCAAAATAGAACATCTACCAAAACACTGGGGGCGGGGTGTAATAAAGGGGAAAGGGCAGGATGTCTGTCTGTCTTCTGGTACATACCGCGGTATGTACCAAGAATATCGCAGAGGACAGCTCTCCCGATAAGAGCTGTCCTTTGCAATGGCTCCAGACAGAGGGACTTCCGGGTTTAACACCCAGAAGTACCTCTGCCATCCTTCTGCGCATGCGCAGAAGGACGTGGGCCGTGGGGCGTGATGGGAGGAATCAGATCGGATCCCTTCCAAGGGGGACCGTCCCGATAAGAAGTCCATAGGGGACGATGCATTCCGGTGCTTAGTACATTTGGGGAATGCGGTAGAACTCCCGAAAACTGCATTTTCTGGGGTTTTACTGTATTTTTATCTTTAGTACATCCCACCCATAATGCGGTAAAACCAGTAACGTGCGGGTAGGTAAATGGCTGGGGAGGCACTGGCTAGTGTCTGAGCAGATTTACAAATAAAGGGCCGCCATCAGGGGGGGACTGCCAGGTCTGGAGTCCCGGGCCCGGGCAGAGAGGGGGGCCCGCACAGGGATGGACCTATCTGTGATGCAGCAGGTGCCCCTTGGGAGTAATGGCCTGCAGGTATCCCGGCACGTAGCAGATCCTTATCACTGAGGGTCCGCACCGCAGCACCGAGCAGCTGTAAAGTGACAGTGATGAATGATCATAGCTTCCTTTACTTCCTGGTGACTGGCCCCTCCCCCAGACCAGCCATCTAACAATGAGCACAGAGCAGCTCAGCATATGCCCTGACACAGAGCCGTGTCAGTCACCAGTCTGCCCACTCGGACTACAGTGCCCTCTGACAGTCTGACTCCTCCCCCTTGCTACAGGCGGCAGTGAGGGCCTCTCAGCACACTGACACAGAGGTAAGATAACTGGGGAGAGGGGGCACTCGTACATAGGTGAATGTCTGAGGGGGGTCAATGACAGATAGAGGGAATATCTGGGGGGGGCACTGCCACTGACAGACAGAGGGGAATGTCTGGGGGGAAGGGAAAGACAGAGGGGAATGTCTGTGTGTCTGGGGGGGGGCACTGACAGACAGGGGAATGTGTGTGTGGGGGGGCACTGACAGACAGGGCAATGTGTGTGGGGGGGTCACAGACAGGGGAATGTGTGTGTGTGTGGGGGCACTGACAGACAGAGGGGAATGTGTTTGTGGGGGGGTCACTGACAGACAGAGGGGAGTCTGTGTGTGGGGGGGGGTCGCTGAGAGCGGGGAATTTGGGTGGGAAATAGCTGAGAGAGAGGGGAATGTAGGGGAGACACTGATGGGAGATAGAGGGGATTATAAGTCGGATCACTGACACAGAGGGGAATGTGGGGGGAGAGATCACTGAGAGGTGAATGTGTGTGTGGGGATCACAGAGACAGGGGAATGTGCAGGGGATTACTAACACATAGAGGGGTATATGCAGGGATCGCTGAGAGAGAAAGGGGGGAGTGTGGAGGGGATCGTTGAGAGAGAGAGAGACGGGAATGTGGAAGAGATTGCTGAGAGTGAGGGGAATGTAGAGGGGATCGCTGTGAGGGGAAGATGGAAGGGATCGCTGAGAGAGAGAGAGACAGAGGGGGGAATGAAGCGGGGATCGCCAAAAGAGAGGGGAATGTGGAGGGGATTGCTGAAAGATAGGGGAATGTGGAGGGGATTGCTGAGAGAGAGGCTAATGTGGAGGGGATTCCTGGGAGAAAGAGGGGAATGTGTGGGGTATCGCTGAAAGGGAGGGGAATGTGGAGGGGATCGCTGGGAGAGAGAGGGCAATGCGGAGGGGATCCCTGAGAGAGAGATGGGAAAGTAGGGGGGTATCACTGAGACAGGGGTGCATGCGGGGGGGATCTCTGAGAGAGGAAAATGGGGGCATTGCTGAGAGAGTGAAATGTGGGGGGATTGCTACTGCCTGGAACAATAAAGTTTAATTTTGTTATTGAGGCGAGGCACGCATGACGCCATTACATCATGCACGCCACACCACTTACAAAGGATTCGGCCACAGTGAGAAGAGGAGAGGCCAGAGTATACAGAGTATACAAGAGAAGGTAAATGTCTGAGGGCTGTAGAGGGCAGAATAGAGACAGAGGGGTGCTGGCTAGGGAGACACTGCGGTGCTGGAGTTGCAGAAACACGGGGAAGGACCCTGCTTATTTTGTGAGTCCCGGGCCCCACGATTTCTGATGGCAGCCCTGATTACATATATGAACCCGTACATACAGACAGCTCTTATCGGGAGAGCTGTCCTTTGCGATATTCTAGGTAATTAACCGCGGTATGTACACGAAGACAGACAGGATGTACTGCATTGTGGAAGTGATGCTTAGTACATCCCGCCCTGGCACTTTAACACAGACTGCCGATGTTTGCATTGTGCGCATGCATACGCATCGCAGTGCGCGAACCAGCCCAAGGAAGCGTACCCTCGCTGCACATAGACTGCTCCGCCGAGAGAGTGACAGGAGAAGCCATTTGTGGGTGGTGACAGGGGTTGGTCTATGAAAACGGGAGAGTGGAGGTGCGAACGCATGCGTGCCTGAGCGTCTCAACGCCGTTTCAGAGGCGTGCATAATTAAGGGGCAGTGTCATAGTACACATCACCTGGCTGAATTTTACACTGAAGTGCTCGCAGTGCTTGTGGTAGGGTATGGTCAACCACAAGCGCTGCGTTCACTTCCGATGGTACCGATTGTTGCATACACATCCTGGAGATTATGTGCGCAAGTGGGTGTCTTAAGACAGGCTGGTGCACGTCTGCATACACAGAGCGATCACACGCCAAGACATAGTGGGCATGCTTATACCTTGCCGTGCGATCGCCTGCCTTGCCGAATTTGCATACGTATCTAGCAAGCGTACACATCTAGCAAGTGGGTCTGAATCTGGTCCAGAGTTCTTTACAAATCTCTTATGTACTAACAGTCTGAAAACCGACTCAAAATGGATCCAAAATCACTAAAATGAATAGACACATCTGAAACTGGTCTATTTAACTTCAAAAATGCACCATAGAAAATCAGAATGGAACCAAAAATCAACTGTTAAGGCTCTTACACACTAGATGATATGCTCCATGAGCGATATCGTCTAGTGTTTGGCCTTGATCTCCCGGGCTGTCCCGGGCAAACGATTTCAGCATACACACTGAACGATATCGTTCAGTGACATCATGCTGCCACGTCCCCAAACTTGCAGAATCTGACGATATCGTCAGATTGGCCTGCAAGTTCAGGTGATGGAATATCTGCAGGAGTGCGCATCGTTAACGATATCGTGCATACACACTGGACAGTCTTGAACAATATGAATGATAACGATATCATTATCGTCCATATCGTTCACTTTATTCTCTAGTGTGTATGCCCCTTTGGTGTATTACCCAGCTCAGGAAGTGAGGAGCAGGTCATATGACCAGTGCCAGTGGAAAGCGAGCAGCAGTTAGTCGCTGCAGGAGATGGCTGCCGGCAGTGAATGTACTAGGGGCGGCTAGCGAGAGTTCGGTGCTGCTGTCCTGCTGTGATTCAGAGGTGAGGTGAGTGAAATGAACCACACAAAAGACTGCCCAGCAGTAAACTTATAGCTCTGGAGATGTTGGTCGGACTATTTCCTGCAGGTTCTGGCATGTTAGTATATTTTGTTCTCCTTCATCTTGACCAACCATACCTCCAGCACTTCACCCTGCGCTGGAACATCAAGATTTTGTTGTCTGGGTTCATATGGTTTCTTTAGACAGTAGGGTGGGCGATGTAAGACTGTTGCTGATTAACCCTCTCTTCTTCTGCCTCACTCTCAACTTCTTCTGGCCTCTCTCTACCTTCTCTGTGTCGATAGGAGGACCTCAATGACGTAGATAACACCAATAATGGTTGCGATCTGCTGCGTATTTCCTGCCTTGGACCGGAACACAGCCAAGATCAGTTACATTAGCGGCTTTGACACCCTTCTCTCCAATCACCACATCGAACTCATCAGTTTCTCCAACCTGCAAACTTCGAAGGTATTTTCTTGGGTTGTACTTCTGGATGGCCGAGTAATGTACGAAAATATTGCCATTGGTGTCGTCTTGATTTATGTACCCGTATCCACAGTGCACAAGGAACCATACGACTTGACCCGAAATTTTCTTTGCACTGGCTAGTAGAACATGGCCTGCGCATGGTTCAACAACCACCCCCACCTGGCTCTGCAATAATGTGTTCGCACTTGCATCCTCATGTTGTTGTTCTTTCAAGGATGGACCTGTTCTCTATAGTGAAGATAAGGGACAGTGAACATTGGACTTTTCCTGGGACATTGTACTCCTTACTGAGTTTATAGTGCAAACTTTATAAGTTTAAGAGGTTGCTATTGTGCTGTACATTATCTGGCAAGATTCCATACAGTATATGGGATACAGTCATAATCCCGACAGTCGGGATGACTGCGCTTAGAATGCCGGGGACCGGAATCCCAGCACCTCTCAGAATCCTGGCCCCGGCATCTGGACGCCAGCAACTCGACGGTTAGTACTGGGCCAGGGGAGAGGGTTAGGGTTAGGCACTAGGGGAAGGGTTAGTTTTTTTGGGTGCGGGGGGAGGTTAGGTTTAGGCATCGGAGATGGTGGGTTAGAGGTAGGGACAGAGGAAAGGTTGGGATACTGACCAACAGCTGTCGGTATCCTAACCCTGTCGGGATGCCGGAGTCGGGATTCTGACCATCAAGATCCCAAGTGCCAGCATCCCATACCCAAACTTTATATATCCAATTATAGATAGGCATTAGGCACATGTTTTAAACTGTTTACTGTATAGTTTTACCTAAAACCTCTGTTGTGAATGCTTTGATGGTAATAATATTTGGTGCCAAACAGGGAGCCTAAGTGGATTGCGCACTTGCAAAGACATTTTTAGGTATATTCTGTATTGTACAAACAAAGTGTCTGCGCTAATCACTATATAAAAAACATAGGCTGTGAAAATTATAAATATATTATTATTTTATTGAACATATGAAAAAATGAACTGCAGTTCAACTCTAAAAACATATATAAATATTACACATTGAATGAAAAAAGAAATAAAATGTTACATTAATAATCTAAACACATACTGTTTCCAATATATCATAGGAAGAAAGATAGATGTTTTAAACTCTATGTAGAGCCTTGATGGTAATCAGCATATGTTGCTAATGGCAACCAGAATGATATCAATCTGTAAAGTTGGTATAGTCACTCTGTTGAAACCTGATATGGGATGTATGACTCCCTAAATACCGGAACCGTGGAGCTAACAAAATCTTGGTATGGTGAATATAATAGCGGGGGATCTCCAGACCAAAACCCGCAGTCCAGTATCTCACCTGTCCCAGGGGACTCAAAGCTCCAAAGACTCACTAGGAACCAACTGCTCCTGCAACTCCCAGACAAATAGAAACAAGTAGGTGTGATATTGGTCCCTGTGCCCAGCGCCGCTCTGGCTGCTAACTGTGGGACTGCACGTAGTTCCAATGGCTTACAAGCAGGGAAGTCGTGCAGGATGGTGAGCCGTTCCCACCTCAGCGACTCCCGATCAGGTCGCAAGGAGTGAAGGCTGGACAGTCTGCCTCTGTGGGGAATCCCCCCGTCCAGCGGAGGCAACAGGTCCGCACAAACAGGCTCAGCAATGTCCGTAAGAGTGTCTCAGCAACACTGGAGGGTAATAAATATGAAGGTAGTGCAAATCACCAAACAATGGTTCCACAGATGGAATACAGCAGTGTAGTTGGTCAAGAGTTGGAAAAGCAGTCCAGAGAACACCTTGACATGTTTCTCCCCTCTTGCAGGGTTTTTTTCAAAAGGTAATGACAGGGCGCATCCTAATGGGCCGGCACAGGGTGCTCAGACCCCTGGGGCCGGCCCTACCCTCACCTATTGTCTGGTTACTGCATTGGGTTATGGGGGAGTTCTCAATCTCTCTTCTGTAGTGAGAGGAGTCCAGAAGACAAGTACTGTAGGTACGATCCTTCCTGGCACACACTAATACTTCTCCGTCACCACAGATGTGGTGTTACATTAGTAAAAGATCTATTTTGATTAGAAACACTGGGGTCGATTTTGTGGGGATGTTGGTTTTATTTTGGTCAATTTTAAACTAGACGGAAAATCGACTTTTAGTAAATTTACCCCCTGGGCTTTTGTGTTGCTTCAGACATTCAGTTTAATATGAACATTGGAAAACCTTGATCCGCTATATAGAGGGATCTCTAACACCTGTGAGAAGACTTCTTGATAAGCTTCTTATATGAAAATTCACTTCCCCCCAGGAAAGACTCTTTACAGCGCATTAAAAGAAAAGCCAGGGTAAGAAATAATCAAATGACATAGCGTTGCCACCTACATCTATAAAACAAATTGAGGTTTGCTAAATCAATTTAAGGTTACCATGTAATTGACAAGCAGAGCTATGAAATGACAAACAGGTCTAAACATATGCATTCTGTTTATAACCACGCATACTGTGTACATATACGTAGCATAAATGCCAAACACTGACATTTAAAGTTTAACATTGACTTCAGATCTCATTCTGTATCAGTGATATTATTATTAATTACATTGAACTTATTTGAAAGTCACTCTGGTGGAGCTAAGGCACAGCAGGAAAGGACAAGAAGAACAGCTAATAGTCATATAATAAAATGACAATCCGCATTGAGGCGAGACAAAATGAATGTTTGACAGTAATAACGGAAGGTGTCAAAAAGATGTATTTGCAAAATTACAGCGACTTGATCAAATAGATGACATGTTGATATAGGCTCTGAGACTACAGAACAGGCTTATTTTATACTAAACGGGGGCAGCCCACATCCAATATTGTTGTCAATTTGTAGCATTTTAGAGTAAAGATTAATGTCTATCTGAGTTTAATGTTGAAAGACAACTTTGTGTTCTAAAATACTGAATCCAATAAAAAAAATGTTACACAGTAGATTTGCATCACCTCTTTGAATTAATATCTATATTGTAGTCTTAGGAAACAGAGCATTAAAGAGTAGAAGAGAAGGCATTTTTGGACCTCTTTAAAGAGCAGAAATACCGGTACTCTCTTTAGCGCTTCTAGGGGAGAGGGGCAGCCTTGAGTGCACAAATTAGGTTTGACCGACAAAATATAAGAATGACAATAAAATTTTTGTGATAGTGTTCAGCAAATGGCACTACTCCAGGATTAGGGGGGGGGGATGGGTTGGGAAATATTGTTAGGATATATGATATTAAACAAATCAACAAATAAACGGGACAATGCTTTCCTTAGTATGTTGCATTTTCTTCATACGGTAATGTCACATACATGTAATGACAGAAAAAAAAAACATCAAATCAGTGCTATATTGTAATGATAGTATGCTTTAGTACACTATGGGGGTGACTCAGCATCGGACGGAATTGCAAAGCTGCACGCAGGTGGCAGGCTGGGATCACCATCACAACCATCGGTGGTCAATGGTGGCGATGGTGGAAGGTGCCAGACCTCCGGCCAGCGGAGTTAGCCTCAGCTTACTCGGGCTGGCCAGCTTGCGAGGCCAGGAAACTGCGTCCTTCGACACAGTCCTTAGTCTTGCCAAACCGGAAAATCGGGTCGACACGATCACTTTTCTAGGAATGCCGGCCGCCCCCGCACCGCCCCTTAATGCCTCAGCCCGTCAATCAGGCAGAGGTATCGAAGGGGCTGCGTGCGATTACGCAGGACCTATTCTGCACACTTGCATAATGGGTCCAGCGCAATGCTGAATCAGCCCCTATGTCCACTTTAATAGGAATAACACCATTCATTAAAATATGGGAGAAATATTAAATTCAAAATGATATTTAACAAATACTAAAAGAATCTAAAAACATCCAATACATATGTACATAGATATAAGAGTCCAATCAGGAAACTATTAGCAGAAGGATGAATCAGTCAGACGTATAAGTAATCTTTCAGGTTCAGGTCCCTTAAGGCACACATCCACTAGACGATTAAATTGAGCGATTGAACGATAACGATATTGTTTTTGTTCGATCATTCGATAATCATTTGAACATCGTTTGCAGATTGTGTCATAAAAAAGTCTAAAACGACCAGCGATGCACGCTCCCGCTGGTCGTTTAGACATCTATCATCTTACAGATATGTTGTACAACCTGATGATATCGTCAGGTTCAACATGTTTGCAGATGATTGATGTGCCTTCACCAGGCCGGGTGACAGGGGGGTACAAAGGGTACCCCCGTCCCGGGCCACGAGGTTTACCAAAATTGCTGTGTGTTTGTTATAGCAGCCAGCCAATGAGAGTCAGACAGACTCTCATTGTCTGCTGCGGCCACGGAGGGAGCCGGCTGGAGCTCACTCATGAGCTCCGCCTTCCTGCTCCCCCTGCAGCGGGTGATGGGAGAGGCGTAATGACGTCTCTCCCATAGTGCACTGCAGAGCGGACAGCAGCGTCAGGAGTGGGGATTCAGGTAAGTTGTGTTTTCTTTTTTCTTCAGTGTGTGTAAGCCTGGCACAGGGGGCTACTAGCGGGCTCTGTATATCTGGTGGGCATTACTGGGGGCACTTTATGGGGGGTTTGGTCGCTACTGGGGGCACTTTATGTGGGGGTGGCCGCTACTGGGAGCACTGTATAGGGGGGACTACTACTGGGGGCACTGCAGCATAGGGGGGATTACTACTGGGGGCACTGTATAGGGGGGACTACTACTGGGGGCAATGCATAGGGGAGACTACTACTGGGGGCAATGCAACATGGGGGGGCTACTGCTGGGGGCACTGTATAGGGGAGGACTACTACTGGGGGCACTGCAGCATAGGGGGATTACTACTGGGGGCACTGTATAGGGTTGACTTCTACTGGGGGCAATGCAGCATAGGGAGGATTACCACTGGAGGCACTGTATAGGGGGGACTAGTACTGGGGGCACTGTATGGGGGGGTGGCCGCTACTGGGGGCACTGCATATGGGGGACTACTACTGGGGGCACTGTATGGGGGGGAGGCCGCTACTGGGGCATAGGGAGGACTACTACTGGGGGCACTGTGTAGGGGGGTAGCTGGGGAATCATTTTAAGTATTTATTTAATGTATGGTGTCATTATTCAGAAAATATGGGGGGAGGGGGGCACCAGTCCATTAGTTTACCAGGGGCGCTCTGATCCCTAGATACACCCCTGCACAAGGACAAGCATAACTAACCTATGAGATGACCTTTGTACAATGTTGTAGGTGTGGCTATAGCAGTTTGATTAAGATGACTATATATTTAACTAAGCTTTGCTTCTTAAAAAGAGGTGCAGCAGACAGAATCTCTGGGTAATGCTACACGATACATAATATTAATGTCTATTCAGTTTTGTCAATTTAGACAAAATAGATCATAAGAACAAAAAACTATATAACTCTTTAATTCCTTTTATCCCTTTTTAGATCCGAGACCTCATTCCCATAGGTAGGAGAGGGGCTGCAGGGGCTATCAGCATCTGGCATCAGTTCCTGCACTCAAGCCCAGAAAAGTTTCACTTTTTGGAGCTTGATAAATACTCATTCCCATTCTGGAGTATGGAGATTCATGCCACATCAGTCCTTTAAGGGATAAAGGATAAAGGAGATATCTGTATCTGTGAAATCTCCTGCATACCCGAAAAAGTAACAAGTGGAAAATAAGATTTCTGTATGTGTAACTGGGCAAAATACATTCATGCTTAGGCCCTATTACCAAAGTAAATTTGTGGGATAACCGGAAATATACAATATCTCCTGGATGTACCTACGGGAGGACTGCATCAGATATTGGAGCTATCTGCTGCGATCCCATGTTTTCGATCGCAATAGCAGTCCCCGTAGGATTCTATGGGGTGCTGCTATTTCTGAGATTTACCAAGCTCCAGAATGCAGTAGTCATAGGCCCTCATTCAGAGCCGCTCGCTAGCGGCAGTACGCTAGTTCCGAGCGATGTTCGCACATCTGCGCATGCGTACGGTTTTTAGTACGCATGCGCGAACCAGTCAGTGCGGCCGAAAATTGTTTGTACGCTATATAGCGAGTGCCTGCTATTTTGAGTGACAGAATGAGGCGTATGTGGGTGGTAACAGGGAAAGGTGCTTGAAAACGGGGGAGTGGAATTCGAACGCAGGCGTGCTTAAAGGTCAAAATGGGCGTTTTAAGGGAGTGCATAATTAATACAGCAGCGTCATTGACCACGTCACTTGTTTTTTTTTAACTCAGAACTGCTCGCAAAATAGCGGTTGAAAAAATCAACCACAAGAATAGCGAGCAGTTCATACGCTGTACGATGTACTCGATTAATCTAATAAATAGCGGACATGACGTATGGTGCGAGCGGCCAGGGGGCGTTTTTATCAAATAAACGAGCGTATGTTTTGCGCGCTCGTTCAGACTTAGAGGTGGGAACAGACTGCAATTTGCGAAGGGATCATTTGAATAGCCACCCCTTGTTTTTGAACGAACGACCGCAAATAGCGAACGGCTCTGAATCAGGCCCATAGCCTTTAGGCTACTTACCGCAAAAGTTACCAGGAAAGCGATCATCCGGATCCCACCCAGACAATGGCCACTTCCCCATGTGTGGTCTGATGATAGTGCATTCACAGTAGGCTACCAGGGTTCCTGCAGCACAAAGTAAAGTGATCACTGATACAATCACTTTACTTTACACATCCTATCGGAGCCCCTGTCCCTGCGTGTGGTTATTATGCATGGCAGTGCTACAGATAGTTGATAAATGAGCCCATCTGTGAGAATGAAAAACACACAAAGTTCTGATGGACATAGAAAAAATTTAAGAATATTAGGAACAATGACACATTAATAATTAGGAAGAAGGATTATAGGGGTGGGCAAAGCTAATTTCTTATTTGCATGAGGCGTACAGCAAATGTGAGAGGTCGTGCGGTGCAGTGCCTGCTGCCGTGCAGGTGTACGTCTGTTCCTTACCTTGCGTCGCACCCTCTCACCTTCAGGCCATGTGTTGAACAGATGGTCCTGGAACCTCCAAATAGAACACGGACACGAAGACCTAGGGGGAAGGAGACGAGGTGAGTACCGTCCTTCCTCACGTCGACCGACGCGCCCTACTGAACCGAGGGATAAATTCAGGTTTTAAGTGAAGATCATCATTGGCACTTATGGCCTCAGATCCCGAATTTTCACCTATCGGTACTCACGCACCAGGTGAAGATCTGTCCTTGCACCGGGTTGCAAGGTTCACCGTCCGCCCAGAAGGAAGGAAAGATAGATAGTGACAAACAAACAGTGAAAGACAGTACACACAGATATTTCTCACCGTGTCCACTCTTGCTCTTCGTCCGCTCACTCGACTACAGGTCCCTGTAAGGAGATACACAACACAGCCGTGCAGGGCCTAAACCTATGTCAAGCAACTACACATACTAAAACGGCATCACCCTCAACCTACAGTGTGTGTAGTGCGACATATATAACAATAACTAAACTTTTGCCCTGCACGGAACACCAATCACAGACTATAAGTACACAAGAGCAAAACACAGTACTGTCCCTTTTAAATGCCTGCTTCCTACCTATCCAGAGCTGGCCAGCTCCTCTTCCCAGTGACTGGGGAAACTCTACCTTATTGGTGGGAGCCGTACAGCTCTCCACCACTGCTCACACCTCTGATCATCTATGCGGGGCTACCTAATGGGCTCAGGGCCCTGGGCCTAACGCCCAGGGTCTTACCAGCGGCTCAGGGCTTATGCCTGCCTACTGCTGGGTACTCAAGGGACTTGGGCCTACTGCCCAGAGTCCCGTCTCTATTTTGCAGCTCAGGCCTGGGGGCCTGCCTAACGGGCTGTGGTAGTGGCCTGGGCCTAATGCCGAGTGGCCTGGGCTATGACGCGGCGAGCCGCGATTGGCTCGTCGCGTCCGCCTCCTATTGGCTGCTGGCCCGCGAGCCAGGTTTGGCTCGTGGCCAGAGCCAAACACCCGCCGCACGGAGCACTGCGCCCGATGCTTGACCGGCGCTGGGAGCAGGTACTCTATCCCAGCGACGGCTACCCGTCGCTTCTTGGCTGCCGGACGCCAAGCTCCACTGAGCTTGTGCCCGGAGCCAAGCTTCTCCCGGCGCCACAGTACCGCCGGCACTGATGAAAGGGACCAGGCGGTCCCTTCACCAGGTGCCCGCGGCATCTGCACCGACGCTAGGGATATCACTGTCCCAGCGCCGGCAACGGATGTGTCCCGCAGAGGACACATCCCCTCTGCCTGCCCCTGCAACTCTGCTGATGCTGGGATCAAACACTTCATCCCAGCACAGCCTTCCACATTTCCCCCCCCTTTTTCTTTTGTAGTCCCTACAAAGTCTTCTTCCATCTCCATCGTCCGCGGGTCAGGGTATTCTATGGTCCCTCCAGAGAGGATCTGTTCAAGGGCCCAGCCAGGACCGACTATGACCCCACATTCCTTCTCCACTGGCTCCGGGCTCTCCATCTTCATACCTCCTGACTTCAGTCTGCGGATCCTCTGTGGGAGTGGCAACTCGGAAGTGCCACTCACGATGGGCCACCATGGGGAATTTCCTTCTAAGGGTTCCGCAGCCACCCACTCTTCTTCCAACTTGTCTGGTGCATCTTCACTGCATTCAGGGTGTGGCACTAACCACCACCCAATAGTCGCTTCCTCCGGGGCATCCTCTTCTTCCCAGGTCTCTGCCAACATTTTCCATGAATCTGGACTCTTCTCCACAGACTCCTGCAGCAGGCGACAGTTTCCTTCTTCAGCGTACTCCATCTCTTCCGCTGACATCTCCGGGTATCCAGGTCGCGGACCCTTCCAGCATGGGGAGATCCTGGACTTCTTTGCCGCTCGGTCGTCGCGCTCTTCCTTATAGCACAGCATCTTCACCTCCCAGTCATCCACATCCGTCCTCTGTGGGCAAGGATTCTTCTTCACTGGGGCTGCTTCAGGGCATAACAGTGCCACTGCATCTTCCCAGGGACACTCATGGGCCAAGTGTCCCTGCCGCCGACACTTCCAGCACAGGGGTGCTGCTGCCACCTTCATCACAAAGGGGTCTCTACCCTTTGGCTCCTGCTCAGGAACAATGGGCACCTGCAAACGTACTTCCAGCAGGCTCTTCTCCACTTCCCTGGCTTCTTCCATCCACTTCTGGGCTCGACCATCCAACATCATCCGGTCTTCGTCCCACGGACAATCTTGAAGCTCATGTCCCTTCTCCTTACAGAGCTCACACACTGGCTCCTTGGTCACCTTGTGCCAGAGTTCTTGGTGTTGCTCCACCTGCTGTGACACAGAAGATATTTCTGCTTTCTCCTGTGTTTCCGTCCAGGGACAATCCGGCAGCTCGTGTTCTGGATCTCCACATGCTTCACACCAAAATTCTTCATCCTCCTGGTGCCACTCTTCATCACGTGGACAGCTATTATGCTCATGCCCGTAGTTTCCGCAGAGCATACACCAGAGTCTCCTCTTCACCGGGTTCTTCTGACCACATCTTTGAACCACTTGCTGGACCATCTGTGTGATCTCCAATGGGGACATTTCTTCATCTTCTGTCGCCCTAAACTCACACCAGGGACATTCACTGGCATAATGTCCCAGCCGCTGACACATCTTGCAGGGGGTCACAGCGGATTTCTTGCGCCCCTTCTCCCAGCGTCCTTCCTTGCCGCGCTGTACCGACCGCTGCACCATCTTCATGATGTCTTCTCCCGACACCGTAATCCAGTCACTCTTGTCCTCAAACATCCGGGGATGGTTCCACTCCAGAGCTGTCCCTAGGGGGGTCCTCTTGCCGGTGGTCCACATCGTGTCCGTGATCCTGCCGACTACGCCAAATGTGAGAGGTCGTGCGGTGCAGTGCCTGCTGCCGTGCAGGTGTACGTCTGTTCCTTACCTTGCGTTGCACCCTCTCACCTTCAGGCCGTGTGTTGAACAGATGGTCCTGGAACCTCCAAATAGAACACAGACACGATGACCTAGGGGGAAGGAGACGAGGTGAGTACCGTCCTTCCTCACGTCGACCGACGCGCCCTACCGAACCGAGGGATAAATTCAGGTTTTAAGTGAAGATCATCATTGGCACTTATGGCCTCAGATCCCGAATTTTCACCTATCGGTACTCACGCACCAGGTGTAGATCTGTCCTTGCACCGGGTTGCAAGGTTCACCGTCCGCCCAGAAGGAAGGAAAGATAGATAGTGACAAACAAACAGTGAAAGACAGTACACACAGATATTTCTCACCGTGTCCACTCTTGGTCTTCGCCCGCTCACTCGCCTACAGGTCCCTGTAAGGAGATACACAACACAGCCGTGCAGGGCCTAAACCTATGTCAAGCAACTACACATACTAAAACGGCATCACCCTCAACCTACAGTGTGTGTAGTGCGACATATATAACAATAACTAAACTTTTGCCCTGCATGGAACACCAATCACAGACTATAAGTACACAAGAGCAAAACACGGTACTGTCCCTTTTAAATGCCTGCTTCCTACCTATCCAGAGCTGGCCAGCTCCTCTTCCCAGTGACTGGGGAAACTCTACCTTATTGGTGGGAGCCGTACAGCTCTCCACCACTGCTCACACCTCTGATCATCTATGCGGGGCTACCTAATGGGCTCAGGGCCCTGGGCCTAACGCCCAGGGTCTTACCAGCGGCTCAGGGCTTATGCCTGCCTACTGCAGGGTACTCAAGGGACTTTGGCCTACTGCCCAGAGTCCCGTCTCTATTTTGCAGCTCAGGCCTGGGGGCCTGCCTAACGGTGGGCTGTGGTAGTGGCCTGGGCCTAATGCCCAGACCACTTTTTTATGGGGTTCAGGCCTATTTGCCTGCCTATCTTATTGACTAGTGACCTGGGCCTAGTACCCAGGCCACTCACCCCTGATTAAGGGCCAATCCTTTTAACAGGGCCTAATGCCCGCTATTGTGCCTCGGGCCTTGTGCCCGACTAATTACCCACAGGCCTAGTGCCCGACAACGCTCCACGGGCCTAGTGCCTGACAACCCTGGCGGTCTAGGGAGGGGGTATATGGTGGGCCTCACGGAGGGCCTACCTGCTACGTTGGAAGAGGCTGCGGGGGGGAACTTCGTGTAGCTCTTTACTTCCCACCCCCGCAGTCCTCTCCGGTCCTCAGCCACATTCTTCGGCTGCTGGCCTGTCCTGGCCAGCGGTGCCGCCTCTTCTTTTCTTCTTCCAACCGGCGCCGCCTGTCTTCTCTCTTGACAGCGGCGTCTTCTGGCCTCTTCCGCGGCCGCCGCCCCTGTTGACACGCCAATCTTCCGCTCTTCGGGAGGTCTTCTCTCCTCCCTCTCCGCCGCCGAACTCCCTTCTCCCGCTCGGTGCCGTCTAATACAAGACGGCGCGAGTGGGCGGGGCTATGACGCGGCGAGCCGAGATTGGCTCGTCGCGTCCACCTCCTATTGGCTGCTGGCCCATGCCAGAGCCAAACACCCGCCGCACGGAGCGCCGTGCCCGACGCTTGACCGGCGCTGGGAGCAGGTACTCTGTCCCAGCGACGGCTACCCGCCGCTTCTTGGCTGCTGGACGCCAAGCTCCACTGAGCTTGTGCCCGGAGCCAAGCTTCTCCCGGCACCACAGCACCGCCGGCACTGATGAAAGGGACCAGGCGGTCCCTTCACCAGGTGCCCGCGGCGTCTGCACCGACGCTAGGGACATCACTGTCCCAGCGCCGGCAACGGATGTGTCCCGCAGAGGACACATCCCCTCTGCCTGCCCCTGCAACTCTGCTGATGCTGGGATCAAACACATGATCCCAGCACAGCCTTCCACACATACAGTACATACACCTAGATACACCTATACACACAAACTGGTCATATGCATAATAAAAATGTGCTAACATTTGATTTGATAGTTTGATTTGAATAAAAATCCTCTATAATACAATAGGTATAATTTCCTTTTGCGAGTAGCAAGAATGTATATTGGTGCTTTAGGCAACTTCTCCACTTTATCTCTCGCCATAATAGGGGACTATTTACTAAGCTATGTTAGGAGATAAAGTGAAAGGAGGTAAGGTTACAGCCAATCAACCCCTAACTGCCATCTCATAGGCTGTGTTTGAAAAATGGCAGTTAGGAGCTGATTGTCTGGTACTCCATTCACTTTATCTCCTAACACAGCTTAGTAAATAGACCCCATAGTCTCTTATGTCTCACATCAACATACTGTATTAAGAATTGGAGTACATACAGTATGTGGAACATATGTGGGATCAAGTTAAGAAAAGGCACCAAAGGGTGCAGAAACGGAATTAGTTACTCGAGAAATAGGATATAAATTCATACAGAGGGGTTGGTGTGGGGAGTTAAGAAGATATATAACTGTGTTAAAGAGAAGTGTGTGGTTACCAATCCCTTTAAAAAAACGCAGGTAGTTCTAATTATTTCACTTGTAATTCTGTGAGGAGACATGGAAAACATGTACTGTCAGTGTGCCCAGACTTATAACCACACACCGCTTTAAAACAGTTAAATATCTTAACTCCCCCACACCAACCGCTCTGTATGAATTTATATCCTATTTCTCGAGTGGGATTGGTATGAAATACCGACGCTGGCAGACCGGCAGTGAAGTTCCCGACAGGTAAGTATTTTAAGTATTACTAACCTAACCCCCCCTAACCCTCCCTTAGGGGTGCCTAACCCTAACCTCCCCCCCAAGTGCCTAATCCTAACCCCCTGTAAGTGCCTAAACCTAACCCCCCCTTCCCCGCAGCCTAAACCTAAGTCTCCCGTGGGGGTGCCTATCCCTAACCTCCCCCCAAGGGTGCCTAACCCTAACACCCCCCTTCCCCTAGCCTAACCCTCCCTCCCAGGGTGTGCCTAACCCTAAGTCCCCCCAAGACCCTTTTACCTAACCATCCCCCCGCAGCTGTCAGAGCCCACCGCCCGGCTTACCTTCGATCGGTATGCCATGTGTCAGGCTCCCGGCTTAGGTAAAATGACAGGCGTTGGGATTTCATAACATTCCTGCCTGGATTAGACAGTCTGGAACCTGGCGGTTGGCTTCCTGACTGCATCCCCTTTTAAAATGTGTCAGTTAGTGACTGTGCTACAGCTAGTAGATATGGAAAACATGTACTATTAGTAGGGGTGTGCACCGGCCACTTTTCGTGTTTTGTGTTTTGGTTTTGGATCTGGATCTTTCTTCGTGTTTTGGATCTGGATTGGTTTTGCCAAAACCACCCTTCCGTGTTTTGGGTTCTGGGTTTTGTGTTTTGGATCTGTATTTTTTTTAAAAAAAGCATAAAAACAGCTAAAATCACAGAATTTGTGGGGTTTTCTGCTCCTATGCTATTATTAACCTCAATAACCTTAATTTCCACTCATTTCCAGTCTATTCTGAACACCTCACACCTCACAATAGTGTTTTTATGTCCAAAAGGTTGCACCGAGGTAGCTGGATGACTATGCTAAGAGATACGAGTGGGCGGCACAAACACGTGGTCCATCTAGGAGTGGCACTGCAGTGGCAGACAGGATGGCAGTTTGAAAAACTAGGCCCCAAACTATACATAATGCAAAGAAAAAAAAGAGGTGCAAGATGGAATTGTCCTTATGCCCTCCCACCCACCCTTATGTTGTATAAACAGGACATGCACACTTTAACAAACCAAACATTTCAGCGCCAGGGTCTGCCACACGACTGTGGCTGAAATGATTGGTTCGTTTGGGCCCCCACAAAACAAGCTGGCAATTAATCTGTCCCTGCACAAACTGGCTCTACGGAGGAAAGATGTCATCCTCATCCTCCTCATCCACCGATTCCTCACCCTCTTCAGTGTTGTGTACATCCTCATCCTCACAGAGTATTAATTCGTCCCCGCTGGAATCCACAACCACAGGTCCCTCTGTACGTTCTGGAGGCTGGTCTCCATGGAAGAGTTGATAATTCATTTTATGAACATCATCTTCTCCACATTTTGTGGAAGCAACCTCCTACGCCTTTCGCTGACAAGGTTTCCCGGCTGCACTAAACACTCTTTCGGAGTACACACTGGAGGGGGGGCAACTCAGGTAAAATAGAGCCAGTTTGTACAGGGACCTCCAAATTGCTTCTTTTTCCTGCCAGTACAGGTACGGACTGTCTGACATGCCTACATGGATGCTGTCACCAATGTAATCCTTTAACAGACAGACGCACGCTTGTCGCTGCTGCTTTGAGGATGCAAGTGCGGCTACAGCCCACACAATTCACAAAGACAGAAAAAAAAAGAAGAATATTTTTATTGTTTGTGGAGCGCACTTTGAGGGTTATACCACCCTTTAACAGACAGACGCACGCTTGTCGCTGCTGCTTTGAGGATGCAAGTGCGGCTACAGCCCACACAATTCACAAAGACAGAAAAAAGAAGAAGAATATTTTTATTGTTTGTGTAGCACACTTTGAGGGTGTCACCACCCTTTAACATACAGACGCACGCTTGTCGCTGCTGCTTTGAGGATGCAAGTGCAGCTACAGCCCACACAATTCACAAGGACAGAAAAAAAAGAATAATATTTTTATTGTTTGTGTAGCACACTTTCAGGTTGTCACCACCCTTTAACAGACAGACGCACGCTTGTCGCTGCTGCTTTGAGGATGCAAGTGCGGCTACATCGCACACAAGTCACAAACACATTAAAAAAATAGTTTTTTATTTTTTGGAGCACTTTGAGAGTTACACCACCCTTTAACAGACAGACGCACGCTGGTCGCTGCTGCTTTGAGGATGCAAGTGCGGCTACAGCCCACACAATTCACAAAGACAGAAAAAAAAAGAACAATATTTTTATTGTTTGTGTAGCACACTTTGAGGGTGTCACCACCCTTTAACAGACAGACGCACGCTTGTCGCTGCTGCTTTAAGGATGCAGGTGCGGCTACAGCCCACACATTTCACAAAGAGAAAAAAAAAGAAGAATATTTTTATTGTTTGTGGAGCGCACTTTGAGGGTTACACCACCCTTTAACAGACAGACGCACGCTTGTCGCTGCTGCTTTGAGGATACAAGTGCGGCTACAGCCCACACAATTCACAAAGACAGAAAAAAGAAGAAGAATATTTTTATTGTTTGTGGAGCGCACTTTGAGGGTTACACCATCCTTTAACAGACAGACGCACGCTTGTCGCTGCTGCTTTGAGGATGCAGGTGGAATCTAGACGGGATTTGGAACCGGGGACACACTACCTCCATCAATTGTCTAAATCCCACTGCACTAATGGCGGATACCGGACGCACGTCTAACACCAACATAGCAGTCAAGGCCTCAGTTATACGTTTTGCTTCAGGATGACTGCTGTCGTACTTCATCCTCATCGCTAGGGACTGTTGGAGGGTCAATTGTTTAGTAAAAGTAGTGATGTTCCTACTTCCTCTCTGGGATGATGAACAACTCCCAGCAGCAGCAATAGCACTAGGAGGAAGTGGTTCTTGATCTTTCCCTATTTTATTTTTATCGGAGAAAGTTTGGTCCTCCATTTATGTTATATTGATATATATACGTGCGGCTAAAGCGCACACAAACACAGAAAATATTTTTTTATTTTTGCTGGAGAGTAGTGCACTTTGTGGGTTACACCACCCTTTAAGAAATGAGCCAGCCGGCTCTTTACTTATGGGACACAGGCGCACGCTTGGCACTGCTCCTTTGTTGATGCACGTGCAGCCACAGTGCACACAAGTCACAAACACAGAAAATATATATTTTTTTGGTTTGGAGTGTACTTTGGGGGTTACAGCACCCTTTAACGGTCAAGCCAGCCGGCCCTTTACTTATGACACAGGCGCACGCTTGGCACTACTTTGTTGATGCACGTGCGGCTACTGCGCACACAATTCACAAACACAGAAAATATATATTTTTTTGGTTTGGACTGGAGTGTACTTTGGGGGTTACAGCACCCTTTAATGGTCAAGCCAGCCGGCCCTTTACTTATGACACAGGCGCACGCTTGGCACTACTTTGTTGATGCACGTGCGGCTACTGCGCACACAATTCACAAACACAGAAAATAATTTTTTTTTTGGTTTGGACTGGAGTGTACTTTGGGGGTTACAGCACCCTTTAACGGTCAAGCCAGCCGGCCCTTTACTTATGACACAGGCGCACGCTTGGCACTACTTTGTTGATGCACGTGCGGCTACTGCGCACACAATTCACAAACACAGGAAATAATTTTTTTTTTGGTTTGGACTGGAGTGTACTTTGGGGGTTACAGCACCCTTTAATGGTCTAGCCAGCCGGCCCTTTACTTATGACACAGGCGCACGCTTGGCACTACTTTGTTGATGCACGTGCGGCTACTGCGCACACAATTCACAAACACAGAAAATATATTTTTTTTTGGTTTGGACTGGAGTGTACTTTGGGGGTTACAGCACCCTTTAATGGTCAAGCCAGCCGGCCCTTTACTTATGACACAGGCGCACGCTTGGCACTACTTTGTTGATGCACATGCGGCTACTGCGCACACAATTCACAAACACAGAAAATATATTTTTTTTTGGTTTGGACTGGAGTGTACTTTGGGGGTTACAGCACCCTTTAACGGTCAAGCCAGCTGGCCCTTTACTTATGACACAGGCGCACGCTTGGCACTACTTTGTTGATGCACGTGCGGCTACTGCGCACACAATTCACAAACACAGAAAATATATATTTTTTGGTTTGGAGTGTACTTTGGGGGTTACAGCACCCTTTAACGGTCAAGCCAGCCGGCCCTTTACTTATGACACAGGCGCACGCTTGGCACTACTTTGTTGATGCACGTGCGGCTACTGCGCACACAATTCACAAACACAGAAAATATTTTTTTTTTTGGTTTGGACTGGAGTGTACTTTGGGGGTTACAGCACCCTTTAATGGTCAAGCCAGCCGGCCCTTTACTTATGACACAGGCGCACGCTTGGCACTACTTTGTTGATGCACGTGCGGCTACTGCGCACACAATTCACAAACACAGAAAATATATTATTTTTTTAGCACTTGGGGGAGCACCCCTGATGGACAGAGCACCCCCTGGACAACACTACAGCACCCCTTTAGGACTGGGACACTGCACAGGACTTTGGAGTGGACACAGCCCCTATGGAGAACTGACTGCACAACACAGTCCAGCCAGCCCCTATGGACTTTGAAGTAGTGGACACAGCCCCTATTTACAACAGCAGCACAGCACAACACAGCCAGCCCCTATGGACTTTGAAGTAGTGGACAACAGCAGCACTACACTACACTACACTACACAGCCCAGCCAGCCCTAACTCCCACCCTCCCTCTTCACTGTCCACAGCCGAGTGAGAAAATGGCGCCGACGCAGGTACCTTATATAGGATCCAAAATCCGCGAGACTCGGAAGGCGGGATGATGACGTTTTGCCTCGATTTCAGATCCGAGTCAGGCGGGAAAAGTCGAGCCTGACTCGGATCGGACTCGGATCGGGGGGGTTCGGATTTTTGAAATCCGAACAAAAAACCCAAACATACCACTTCACAGTATTCCATTGGAATCAAAAGAGAATTATATCAGCATATTCTATGATCTGGTCAAGAAAGACCTTGGTTGCATAGGGAGAGGGATCAGTAGCAGAAAGAAAGAAGTGATAATACCACTGTATAGGTCATTGGTACGTCCTCATCTCATATACTGTGTTCAGTTCTGGAGGCCATATCTCCAGAAGGATATTAATACATTAGAGACTGTGTCATTAGTAAAGGGCCAGCTGGCTTGACCGTTAAAGGGTGCTGTAACATGCATGAACAAAGGAGCAGCGCCAAGCATGCGCCTGTGTCCCATAAGTAAAGGACCGGCTGGCTCATCTCTTAAAGGGTGGTGTAAGCCCCCAAAGTGCACTCCAACAAAAATAAAAAATAATTTTCTGTGTTTGTGAATTGTGTGCGCAGTAGCTGCACGTGCATCAACAAAGTAGCGCCAAGCGTGCGCCTGTGTCATAAGTAAAGGGCCGGTTGGCTTGTCCATTGAAGGGTGCTGTAACCCTCAAAGTGCACTCCAAAAAAAAATTTTTCTGTGTTTGTGAGTTGTGTGCACTGTACGTGCATCCTCAAAGCAGCAGTGCCAAGCGTGCGTCTGTCCGTTAAAGGGTGGTGTAACCCCCAAAGTGCACTCCAACAAAAATAAAAAATTCTTCTTTTCTGTGTTGTGAATCGTGTGCACTGTACGTGCATCTTCAAAAGCAGCAGCGCCAAGCTTGCATCTGTCCGTTAAAGGGTGGTGTAACCCCCAAAGGACACTCCAACAAAAATAAAAAATGCTTCTTATCTGTGTTGTGAATTGTGTGCACTGTACGGGCATCCTCAAAGCAGCAGCGCCAAGCGGGCATCTGTCTGTTAAAGGGTGGTGTAACCCCCAAAGTACACTCCAACAAAAATAAAACATTTTCTTCTGTGTTTGTGAATTGTGTGCACTGTATGTGCATCCTCAAAGCAGCAGCGCCAAGTGTGCATCTGTCTGTTAAAGGGTGCTGTAACCCCCAAAGTGCACTCCAACAAAAATAAAACATTTTCTTCTGTGTTTGTGAATTGTGTGCACTGTACATGCATCCTCAAAGCAGCAGCGCCAAGTGTGTGTCTATCCGTTAAAGGGTGATGTAACCCCCAAAGTGCACTCCAACAAAAATAAAAAATTATTTTCTGTGTTGTGAATCGTGTGCACTGTACGTGCATCTTCAAAAGCAGCAGCGCCAAGCATGCATCTGTCCGTTAAAGGGTGGTGTAACCCCCAAAGGGCACTCCAACAAAAATAAAAAATGCTTCTTTTCTGTGTTGTGAATTGTGTGCACTGTACGGGCATCATCAAAGCAGCAGCGCCAAGCGTGCATCTGTCTGTTAAAGGGTGGTGTAACCCCCAAAGTGCACTCCAACAAAAATAAAACATTTTCTTCTGTGTTTGTGAATTGTGTGCACTGTACATGCATCCTCAAAGCAGCAGTGCCAAGCATGCATCTGTCTGTTAAAGGGTGGTGTAACCCAAAAAAGTGCACTCCAACAAAAATAAAAAATTATTCTTCTCTGTCTTGTGAATTGTGTGCACTGTAGCTGCACGTGCATCAACAAAGGAGCAGCGCCAAGCGTGCGCCTGTGTCCCATAAGTAAAGAGCCAGCTGGCTCATTTCTTAAAGGGTGGTGTAACCCACAAAGTGCACTAGTCTCCAACAAAAATAAAAAATAATTTTCTGTGTTTGTGTGCACCTTAGCCGCACGTATATATCAATATAACATAAATGGAGGACCAAACTTTCTCCGATAAAAATAAAATAGGGAAAGATCAAGAACCACTTCCTCCTAGTGCTGAAGCTGCTGCCCCTAGTCATGACATGGACGATAAAATGCCATCAACGTCGTCTGCCAAGGCCGATGCCCAATGTCATAGTAGAGGGCATATACAATCCCAAATGACAAAGTTCAGGAAAATGACCTTAAAAAACATTTAAATCATCTGAGGAGAAACATAAACTTGCCAATATGCCATTTACGACATGGAGTGGCAAGGAACGGCTAAGGTCTTTCCCTATGTTCATGACTAGTGGTTCAGCTTCACATGACGAAGCCCTCCTCCCGCTACAAAAATCAAATTAGTTAAGCTGGCAAAAGCACAGCGAAGAACTGTGCGTTCTAAGAAGATATCACAAATCCCCAAGGAGAGTCCAAGTGTGGTGGCGGTTGCGATGCCTGACTTTCCCAGCACTGGACGGGAAGAGGTGGCTCTTTCCACCATTTGCATGCCCTCTGCAAGTGCTGAAAGGAGCACCCACAGTCCACTTGCTGATATTCAAATTGAAGATGTCACTGTTGAAGTACAACAGGATGAGGATACTGGTGTAGCTGGCGCTGAGGAGGAAGTTGGTGAGGATGGTGATGTGGTTTGTTTAAATCAGGCTCCGAGGGAGACAGTTGTTGTCCGTGGGATGAAAAAGCCTATCACGGTCATGCCTGGGCAGAAGACCAAACATTCCACCTCTTTGGTCTGGCAATATTTCTATCCAAATCCGGACAACGACTGTCTTGCCATATGTACCATATGTAAAGGTGAAATAAGTAGGGGTAGGGACGTTAACCACCTAGGAACATCCTCCCTTATACGTCACCTGTAGCGCGTTCATACTCCCTCCTCGTCAATTTCCTCCTTAGTCAGGATCGGAAGTAGTCCTGCAGGCCATGTCACTGGCATGACTGACTCTCCTATCCGGGATTCCTCCGGAGGATCCTGCATTGCTACGCCTACTACTGCCGCTGCTGCTGTTGCTGCTGGGAGTCGTTCATCATCCCAGAGAGGAAGTAGGAACACCACTACTTTTACTAAACAATTGACCCTCCAACAGTCCTTAGCGAGGAGGATGAAGTACGACAGCAGTCATCCTGAAGCAAAACGTATAACTGAGGCCTTGACTGCTATGTTGGTGTTAGACGTGCGTCCGGTATCCGCCATTAGTGCAGTGGAATTAAGACAATTGATGGAGGTAGTGTGTCCCCGGTTCCAAATCCTGTCTAGATTCCACTTCACTAGGCAGGCAATACCGAGACTGTACAGAAACGTCAGAAAAAGTGTCCTCAGTGTCCTGAAAAATGCGGTTGTACCCAATGTCCACTTAACCACGGACATGTGGACAAGTGGAACAGGGCAGACTAAGGACTATATGACTGTGACAGCCCACTGGGTAGATGTATCACCTTACGCAGCAACAACAGCAGCGTCACCAGTAGCAGCATCTCAGAAACGCCAGCTCGTTCCAAGGCAGGCTACGCTGCGCATCACCGGTTTCAGTAAGAGGCACACCACCGACAACCTCTTAGAGAAACTGAGGGAAATCATCGCCCAGTGGCTTACCCCACTTAGACTCTCCTGGGGATTTGTGATATCTGACAACGCCACCAATATTGTGCGGGCATTACATCTGGCCAAATTCCAGCACGTCCCATGTTTTGCTCACACAATAAATTTGGTGGTGCAGAATTTTCTGAAAAGCAACAGGGGCGTGCAGAAGACGCTTTGGGTGGCCCGAAAAATTTCTGCCCACCTTTGCCATTCATCGACTGCGTGCCGAAGACTGGAGCGCCAGCAAACACTCTTGAACCTGCCCCGCCATCACCTGAAGCAAGAGGTTGTGACGCGGTGGAACTCAACCCTCTATATGTTTCAGAGGATGGAGGAGCAGCAAAAGGCAATTCAAGCCTATATGTCCACCTATGACATAGGCAAAGGAGGGGGTATGCACCTGACTCAAGGACAGTGGAGAATGATTTCCGTGTTGTGCAAGGTTCTCCAACCCTTCGAACTTGCCACACGTGAAGTCAGTTCAGACACTGCCAGCTTGAGTCAGGTCATTCCCCTCATCAGGCTTTTGCAGAAGCAGATGGAGAAAGTGAAAGGAGGAGCTAAGATGGAGCGATTCCGCTCGGCATGTGGGACTTGTGGATGAAGCCCTTCATTCGCTTGCCAGGATTCCAGGGTGGTCAATCTGTTGAAATCAGACCACTACATTTTGGCCACTGTGCTCGATCCTAGGTTTAAAGCCTATGTGGTCTCTCTCTTTCTGGCCGACACAAGCCTGCAGAGATGCAAAGACCTGCTGGTGAAAACACTGTCAGCTGAAGCGGAACGTGACACGTCAACAGCTCCTTCTTCATTTTCTCCCGCAACTGGGGCTGCCAGGAAACAACTTAGGTATCCTAAGCAACCTGCTGGCAGTGATGCAGGGCAGGCAGGACCAAGTTTGGACATCTTGTCCGGACTGAAGGACCTGGCAACAATTTCTGACATGTCTACTGTCACTGCATATGATACTGTCACCATTGACAGAATGGTGGAGGATTACATCGGTGACAGCATCCAAGTAGGCATGTCAGACAGTCCGTACCTGTACTGGCAGGAAAAAGAGGCAATTTGGAGGCCCCTGTACAAACTGGCTCTATTTTACCTGAGTTGCCCCCCCCTCCAGTGTGTAGTCCGAAGGAGTGTTTAGTGCAGCCGGGGACCTTGTCAGCGAAAGGCGTAGGAGGTTGCTTCCACAAAATGTGGAGAAGATGATGTTCATAAAAATGAATTATCAACTCTTCCAGGGAGACCAGCCTCCAGAATGTACAGAGGGACCTGTGGTGGTGGATTCCAGCGGGGACTAATTAAGGATGAGGATGTACACAACACTGAAGAGGGTGAGGAATCGGTGGATGTGGAGGATGAGGACGACATCTTGCCTCCGTAGAGCCAGTTTGTGCAGGGACAGATTAATTGCCAGCTTGTTTTGTGGGGGCCCAAACGAACCAATAATTTCAGCCACAGTTGTGTGGCAGACCCTGGCGCTGAAATGATTGGTTTGTTAAAGTGTGCATGTCCTGTTTATACAACATAAGAGTGGGTGGGAGGGCCCAAGGACAATTCCATCTTGCACCTCTTTTTTTCTTTGCATTATGTTTGGGGGCTAGTTTTTGAAACTGCCATCCTGTCTGCCACTGCAGTGTCACTCCTAGATGTGCCACGTGTTTGTGCCGCCCACTCGTGTCGCTTAGCATAGTCATCCAGCTACTCGGTGCAACCTTTTGGACAAAAAAACACTATTGTGAGGTGTGAGATGTTCAGAATAGACTGGAAATGAGTGGAAATTAAGGTTATTGAGGTTAATAATAGCATAGGAGCAGAAAAACCCACAAATTCTGTGATTTTAGCTGTTTTTATGCTTTTTTTGAAAAAAATACAGATCCAAAACACAAAACCCAGAACCCAAAACACGGAAGGGTGGTTTTGGCAAAACCAATCCAGATCCAAAGCACAAAGAAAGATCCAGATCCAAAACCAAAACACGAAAAGTGGCCGGTGCACACCCCTAATATATATATATATATATATATATATATATATATTTGCTAACTCATTGCTGCTTTCTAATACTATGTTTTCTATATCATATATACTGCTAGGAGCCCGCTTTCACTATTGACGGCTGCCCAAAGATGGCCACCAGCAAGATAAGCACCTTTAGAAATGCTGTCTCTGTCTGTGGACTTCACAAAGATGGCCACTGCCACTAGAGCTGCACTGACCGAATGATGGAATCAGCTTCCTGCAATAGAGGACAGGAAGTCCTCTCTTTTATATGCTCATATATAAATATCAATTTTATTTTTAATTCATCAGGACTTTATTCATGTGCTCCAAACTTTATACAGAATCCATTTCACATGTCTACCAAACAGGAAGTGATGTCACAATTACCTAACAAATTGATCTGGTCTATCTGATGAAACGCGTTGGCCCTTCCCAGACTGCACCTCTCCTGAGAGATAAGCATCTTACCATCACTTACTTAAATTTTTTATCTTTTAAAAAAAAGAAAAAAAAATTTTTTTTTCTTAAACTGATGTTTTTATTTGACTACCAGTACAGCAGTGTCTGATTTTATCTTAGTGCTGTTTTATTATTCCACCTATTTCTAGCCAACTTTTACAGTGATATTTTATGGAATATATTTTATGCCTGATTTGTTTTTACTAATTAAAACTGATGTTATATATTTTTAACACACTTCTCAGTCATAATTTTACGGGCTTGGGACACCAGAGGTTGCTGTCACCCTATTTTTTTGCCCTGCCAATTGTTTACATAGGCTACTTACCATCACCTATTTTACTTAGGAATGAGCTGATGCCCAATATATCCATTGGGAGTGTCAAATACGACTGAGTTCTGCTAAATTGTGTGATAAGGACTGTAGTACTGTGGTGCTGTCTACATCTTTCATATAAGATATATATATATATTTGGATGATGTACAGTCAGTTTGGCATTACACACACAATGAAACACACGCAAACAGACACACACACACTCTGACACGGACAGACAATCACAAAGACTACACACAGACAAACACACTGACATGGACAGACACATATTGTACACACACACCTCTTTCACAAAAAAAAAAAAATAAGCACAGGCAAACAACTACAGCATCAGTTATTAAAGAACACCCCCACTGGCAACTCACCCCCCCCCCCCCTGTGCTGGCAGTAACCCCCCACCGGCAGCCCCTCCCCCACTGGGCACTCCCCTCATAACTTCATCTGCAGCTCCAGGTCCAGGAGAAAGCGACGGGAATACAGTAACCCGGCGGCAGCTCAGCCTGGCCCTCTTGCAATGTCCCATTAGAACTTCCTGGGAGGACCTGCTCGCTGCCGCAGCAGCTCCCCCTACATTCAGCCAGCCCAGCTCCAGCAAGTGTAATGGTGCCTACATACGGTCAGATTTCTTGGTCGATTTAAACGATAACGATATAATTTATCATTTAATCATTTAAATTGACCTTTTTTTGCCCCCTCAAACGACCAAACGATGAGCGTGCACAGATGATCGATATCGACCATCGCTGGTGCATGCAGGCCAACCTGGTCTATAGCCTGATTACTATAGGGACCCTTGATCCTTGATCAAGGGTCATTATAGTAGTTAGGGGAATGCACGGCGATGGAGCGGCAGCCAGGGGGAGTTTCTAGGTAGTCAGAAACCCCCCCAGCGTGCGTTTATGGTGTTATCCCAAAACAACTCAATCCATTTTCAGTCCTACTGGATTCTTCTCCATTGACTGCTGTCACATCTAGACATTTATGACCATCTCATTACCTACTGATCTCTAAGCCCATGACATGTACAAACACCTCTATTACCTCTATTGTGCATGTTATCCCCAGATGTTGACATGTGAGAATATTAGTGTAATGAAAATCTGATGTTGCATTAATTGCATATAAATTTTTTGCCTCCAACGTTTCATCGCATTCAGCTTACTCTGCTCTTACCGTGTCATTAAAAGTGACAGAATAAAAACACGCAGAGGATTTAAGAACGGCGAGGTGAAAGGACGGGCGCAGACAGGGAATATTGATTTTTTTTTTTTCAGCTGTAGAACGCCCTGTCATCTGATTCTCTAAAAAGAAGAGAAAAGAAATTCTTTTTCCATTCACGACTCCATCAAATCCTTTAACTAATAATTGTTAGTTTCAAGAGATTAAGATGAATGTTATAGTGACTAGCAGGAGGGAAATTAATTATATCTGCAAATCATAGGGATTAACGCTGCTTAAATAAGCATTTAACTAGGACACTCAGGGCCTGATTCAGACCCGTACGCTATACACGTGCGCTCGCAAGCGGCCCGATGTTCTGCATACGCGCGTGCATACGCTTCGTTCTGCGCGTGCACGAACTACTCACTGCAATCGCATACCGCTCTCCCTGCAAAGACAGCCCAGTGGAATGAGTGACAGGAGAGGCCATTTGTGGGTGGTAACAGGGGCAGGACACTAATAACGGGGGGTTGGAGATGCGAACGCAGGCTTGCCAGAGTGTTTCAACGCCGTTTTAGAGGCGTGCATAATTAACAGGCAGCGTCATAGTACACGTCACTTGCCTTTTTTTTACACTGATTTCCTCGCAATGTTTGCAGTAGGGTAAAGCTACCTCAAGCGCTGCGTTCACATCCGATGGTGCTCGATGTTTTAATACACTTCCTGGAGATGACGTGTTGCTGGTGGGTGGCTCTGCCTGTGCGATTGGGGGTACGCATACACAAAGTGGCCGCTCGCTAATACATGGTGGGCGTGCTTATGCCTTGGCGAGTGATCGTTTCCCGTCGCGTCACTTTGACAAATTTGCATACACATCCAGCGAGCGTACGCAGATAGCGAACAGGTCTGAATCAGGCCCTCTTTTCACCAAATAGCCCTAATCACATGGCTCCTGCAGATAATATTGCTCAAATAAGGCTTTAAATAGGGCAGAGACTTCTACACAGATCATAAGAATCACTGGATTACAAAATATGATATATTTAATACAAATTGATTTATGTTTTGAAACAAATGTATCAGAGTTGTGCATTAAATTACTCTTGCACTATGGTAACACTTGAACAGGTAAATACATTTCAGGTAAATTCAGTCATTGGGTCTGATTCAGTTGTACGTTAATGCAAACGCATTTGCGAATTCTGCCGCTTAGAAGTTGCTAAAATATGCAAATGCGTCAGCCGTCAGAATTTGTATTGAGACGCCCACCGGAGCCTCCGCAGCTGCTCACAACTGTGTACACAAACGCAGCATTGGACGCAGATCCTGAAATCATCAACTTCTCAAGTGAGCCTATGGTCACTTAGAACGCCCTCGGTGACTGAGACACTGGAGCTTTGTTCTCTGCGTGCGCGATCTCAGACGCTGGCCAGTACGCGCCCAGGATGTGGCCCCGACACGCCTGCATTTTAGCCAGAATTCCCCACAACCACCCACGCAATGATCTCTTCCTGTCAACCACTTGTGAGTGAATCCTCACCGAGGAACTGATAAAAGTCGCCAGACTGAAACGTTGAACTTTGACCTGCTGTGTCGTGAGTCTTCCTTATCAGAGTCCTGTGAGTGCCGCTGTTATTTTTATATATATATATATATATATATATAATTATATATATATATGACAAATGAAAGATTAACCAGCGCCACCTGGATATAATCTATACAGAAATACAACAGAACTAATTCTTAATTACACTATCCCCTCTGGTACTGGGTGTCAGCTAAAAATAAGAGATATGAACATAGCAGTGGTAAGCTGCTGTTACAAGAAAAGGTATTAGACAGTAAACTTGGTACAAAGCAACAATAGTGTTAACATAAATAAATATATAATTAGTCTGTAAAGTGTCAGTGCGAATAGATACAATAAGATAGGTAATGTGCATAAAGTGTCAGTACAATGTTGCAAATTAAATAGTAAATGCTGAAGTACCTCCTAGACCTTATTTAAAAGGTAAATATTTCATACAAAGATAAATAAAAATATTAATATTCTCAAGGATATAATAACCCTTAAAACATAATAGTAAAGTGTCTGTGCAATAATAAAGTGCCTGTTAAACCTCTATGTTTAAATAGCTTATTAAGTTAAAAATAGAGCAAGCAAATATTCAGTATAAAAAAGGGGGTTACAATATTTATTTAAACTAAAAACATATTAAAAACACAAAGGATAAGGGACATGGTAGACAATAAATTCATAAATATATTCTCCTAACGATGCATACAATAGATATTTTCAAACGCAATATATGCAAAAAAGGGAAAAAATGTAAAAGGGGAAAAAAAAATTAGGATAGAGTGCCAAATGCTTATCTTATTTAAAATTTCCCAGCAAGTTCATATAGGACAGGTGTGGAGGGGCCATTTTCCCCTTTGCAATTTTTTTCCCTTTTTTAGATTACCGGCTCCGCCTGGTTTGCTTCTACACGTTGTTTAGTCCTGTTGAGTGCCCTCCGTTATTTTTCTATATGCATACAGCCTGACTGGTGGGGCACCCAGGCACTTTGGACTTTCTCTATTGGCGAGTGCCGGACTTCTTCACCGGAGATATATATGACAGGGGCAACATTTATTATTTTATGGGCCTATAAATGGTGCCCACATCATCAAATAATTTATGTTGCTTCCTTCATAAATACTGATCACCTCTTTGTGGGTATGGGTTGCATGTTTTACAGGTCCAGCAGTAACTGGATAAATGAGCAGCACAAAACTAGTAACATTGCCATATAGATCTTTTATTGCAGCCCTGAGTCTGTAGGGTGAAAATTTTGCTCAATATAGTATAGTACTGCATTATGTATTGCGCAATAGTGATAGTGTATTGATATTCATCAGGATTTCAAAGTCCTTCTGGTATAAAACACAACTAACATGTGTTATGAGTATGAATATAGTCGTCCAAAGTCTTCCAAATCTGGTAGTTTGCCGAATGGCTATATATGTGGCAGGTTTGAAGAAATTTTACGTATATCTTATGGGTCTGCAATGGAACTGAAGAACAGATTGTTGACTGTGGGCCTGATTCAGACCCGGACGCTATTTGTGTCCGCTCGCTGGCTGAAAGGGGACGGCTATTTAAATCATGTGCTTGCACTGCGGCGCGTAAAGCCGCCCACTAAGTAATAACGAGCGGCCGCACTATGCACTCGCACCTGTATAAAGACGCTCCTTTGCCACTCGCAACACACGTCATCTCCGGCAGCTGTAGGATTAATCGGGAACATGGAGAGCCATCGGAGCTGCTCGCAGCGCTTGTGGTAGCCTTTTCCCACCACAACATTGCGAGCAGTTCAGGTTAAAATACAACCCAGTCACGTGTGTAATGACGCTACTTTGCTAATTATGCACACCAATTAAACGCCGTTCTGACGGTCAGGCACGCCTGCGTTCGCACATCCACACCCCCGTTTTCGAGCACCTTCCCCTGTTACCACCCACAAATGTCACTCAAAATAGCGGCCCGACTGCGGGTTACGGGCGAGCACTTTCCCATCACAATGACTGGTTCTCGCACACGCATTGCGACTCATACGCATAAGCAGATTGCGAAAAATCGCTCAATGCAAGCGAGCGCAGCATAGTGTCTGGGTCTGAATCAGGCCCAGTGTACGGTGATCACTCGGGTGGCCATACACTGCTTTGCAGAGTAATATGTTATTCCACAAAGCCGGGAACTCTGCTAGAAAAAAAAGCAAACTCTCCACCCCTTTGCCTCATTTTAAGAATTTCAACCCAGTTCCTTTGCCTCACGCAAATCCTTCCATCACCCAGTGCACTCACAGTCCATACACTTTGCTGGTAACTAGGCTTACTTGCATAAGTCCAGGCAACCTGCCTCATCACAGAAGATTTTCTTTCTGTGTCATAGATAACTACCAAAGTGTTCAAGTCATAATATCTCAAGAAAGTTCTGACTAAAAAAAAGTATGTGGATTTTGGTGAGTTTGCTGGATTTCATTATACCATTCATTGCCACTGGCATGAGGTACAATCCAAAAAGAGTGACTGTCCCAGGGGCTTTGAGCTTCTTTCCTAAGACTATAGACATGTGATTCTTCCTGGTGATTGCTGATTGGCTTCTTTAGGTGTCTTTGTTTGGCTTCTATAAGTTTACTCAGTGACTGTACTGATTCTCATGTTCTCTGTGTCTGTGTATAGTTCTCTTGTTCTCTGGTGGTTGAATTTCAAACTCAACTAAATTAATTTGCCAATCTCTAATTAATAGAATGATAATCACTGTACCATGCAACTGGGAAGTAACCTTTTTTTTAGGTGTCTGTTGAAGCCTTTTTTGATGTCTTCAAGACCTTGATCCATTACTGGGGAATAAATAAGGGAAGGGGATGGTGGGAAGAGGGGAACGCAGCACAAGTAAATGAGGACAATTTGTTCTCCAAATTGTAGGGAATATAATGTAAGAGAGATCACATGATGCATTTGCCGTATCTGACAGAGGTGCTCCCAGGGAGTTAAAAAACTAAGTTCAAAGGGAAAGAGGAAAAAGGAACTACTTTATTTGAGGCACACTGTGTCAGATGTATATTAAAAATTAACTTTTATTTAATTAATTAAGACGAAATGAGGCAAAAATACATCGTATAGTCATCATATTTAAATCAAACAGCATAGAATACTAACCAGTAATCACACCCTGTATAGAAATAGAAAGGTGTATTCATACATGCTTGAATGATAGCATTAACATTTAAATTAGCAGCAAAAAATGCCAAAGTGCTGATGCCGTTAAGAGTATCCTTGAGAGGATGTCAAATTAATCTCAGACAGTCATCAAAGCAATATCTTCATTATGTATATGACCAGTAACTGTTGTCATACCATGGTATAATGGTTCCACTGGAATCAATACAAAGTGCACAGTGCAAATATAGATAAATCACACAAATGTTATGAAACAAACTCACTGAAAGTGAAAAAATGTCATTCAAATTAATATAAATGTAAATACAAATCTCAGGCAATCATTAGATCAATATATTCCTTGTATGTATGAGCAAAAAATATTGTCATACCATGAAATACTGGTTCCACTAGTGAGTCAGCATTGGACTGGGAATGAGAGTCCTTGTCCAAAAGCACAGTGAAATATAGAAAGCACTCTCTCTGCTGTCAGTGCAGGCAGTGTAACCCCCTATTGCCGTAGTATTGCAGGGTGGGAATAACATCCACCCTGATGAGAGTGTGGTGAAAGGAGAATATACAGAAAATACCTGATAACACAATCAGTGGGGAGAGGGAAAGTGTGCCTGGACTGCTGTCCGTGTAGTCTGGAGTTCCTGTGAACACAGGAACTCCCGTGGCCCGACGCGCGTTTCGCCTGAGAGGCTTTTTCAAGAGGGCTCACGTGATGATGTTGTGGCCGGGAATAAGTACATTCGGCTGTCTCATGATTAGATAGGATACTCTGATTGACAGAGTAATCCACCAATGTCAGCTACATGGTAGTGCTCCAATAGTGCAGTGAATGACGAGTCTGTGGGCGGGTCTGGTGTCTCTAAAGAATACATAGAGACACGGACCGTCCTCACGCCTATCAATTGATTTAATTAATATATGGCTAATATAAACAGCACTAAACAATCTGTTAGATTTAAAGGAAGTAAGACAAGATTAAGGGCTCTATTTACTACAAACCGCATTTGTAATGCAGATTGTAGTGTGATATTATCGACTGAATTCGCATTGTGAATTCAGGCAATATCACAGGGATTTACTACAAATCCCTTGCAGGGACAGAGCTTGCGAGAAAGCTCTGTCCCTGCGAATCCCCTCCGCACTCTAGTCACGATATTTTCGCAAAAAAATACCGTGACTAGTGCCCCGCACATGCGCCGACCGGCCGCCTCTGCTACCCCCCCAGCGCTAAGCCCAGCCCCCGACACTAAGACCCACCCCCCGTGATTGCGGACCACGCGTGACCCGCCCTCCCTTAATAGCACCTGCAGTCATCAGTGCTCCGGTGATGTCTTCCATGCCTCCGGTCAGCTGATATCCCATACTGCACTGGGACCCGATCACCTGATGACCGGGCTGCAGTGCAACATGGGAGACCAGCTGACCGGAGGGGAGTCATCACCAGGAGCCCCGACCACCGGTCCCTGGAGTCAGGTAAGTGAATTTTTGTTTTTGACTAGTTTTTTTTTTTGCAGTGTATCAGCTTGCGGTCTGTTTAGACCACACAGCTGATCACTGGGACCATCTCTGGGTCTGCTCTGCCTTTTAGAGCAGAGTAGGAGTCCGGTAACTGGGGGAGACCCTGGATAACGTTACCTCCAGTTGGCGTTATGATCACAGGGCTTTCCCCGGTATTTTTTTACAATTTATTTTTAGTAACTTTGGTCGGATCACATTTCCCATTACAATTATGGGAAATGCGATCTGCTTACTAAAAATAAGTGATACTTAGGGGTTGGAGTCTAATTTTACGAATTCTACTCCAATTGCCCTGTAATAACTATAAGTGATACTAAAATAATGTGAAAATGGTGTGAAAATACCCTTTTTCACTTTATTTTAGTAAAAATAATGTTAATAAATAGAGCCTTAAGTGTTAATAAAGGAACCATTTCTCAGTTACAAAGCAATCAAGTCCAGATTCCTTAATAAAAGATATCTCTCTACATTCTCAGTAATACATTGAGAGATTGTATATGTATTTAATGGGACAGTACCAAATCAAGGTAAGTTGGTTA
The DNA here is from genome assembly GCA_031769625.1 of Taudactylus pleione. NCBI lineage: Eukaryota > Metazoa > Chordata > Amphibia > Anura > Myobatrachidae > Taudactylus > Taudactylus pleione. The sequence continues at coordinate 2,612,477 of JAUIMM010001089.1, forward strand.
GTGCAATATAAAACCTATATTGAGAGGTTTTTGGAGATCGCTTCAAAGTATCACCCCTTATCAGCACATACAATGTGGTGAATATTACAGAAAAAAATATATGTAGTATGTGGGAAAGATGATAAAGATTACTCCAATTAATATTTTTTGCTCATACATACAAGGAATATATTGATCTAATGATTGCCTGAGATTTGTATTTACATTTATATTAATTTGAATGACATTTTTTCACTTTCAGTGAGTTTGTTTCATAACATTTGTGTGATTTATCTATATTTGCACTGTGCACTTTGTATTTATTCCAGTGGAACCATTATACCATGGTATGACAACAGTTACTGGTCATATCCATAATGAAGATATTGCTTTGATGACTGTCTGAGATTAATTTGACATCCTCTCAAGGATACTCTTAACGGCATCAGCACTTTGGTATTTCTTGCTGCTAATTTAAATGTTAATGGTATCATTCAAGCATGAATGAATACACCTTTCTATTTACATACAGGGTGGGATTACTGGTTAGTATTCTATGCTATTTGATTCAAATATGATGACTATACGATGTATTTTTGCCTCATTTCGTCTTAATTAATTTAAATAAAAGTTCATTTTTAATATATATCTGACACAGTGTGCCTCAAATAAAGGAGTTACTTTTTCCACTTTCCCTTCCATTAGTGGAGGCTCAGACCAGCAAGAGTTATCTAGTTACAGTACCTGGAAAGGATCTGAAAAATAGTTTTCAATTCTGGGACATGTATCATTACATGCACATTACTGCTGTCTGGGTACCAACTGATGAGATCCCTGGGGGAACCTTAAATGCAAAGTAACCTCAAAAATTGGCTTAATTGTGCCTAGCATGGGGTAATATATAAGTACTAAAAAAATAGCTTTATGTCATACCTATGTGCAGGCTAGGCACAAACTTAGGGAGTTATATCGAACAAGTCTATGGCTGCTCTTTTGTCAAATTTTCGGTCATAACTGGACCTGGACCTGACCAATCACCCAATTATTCCTGTACTCTGACTCCAATGATGTCACACGTTCGCCTTGCCTTAGATCATGCCTTTAATCTTTAGCATTGTTTAGATATTTAGAAAATCTAAATAGGAATAACAAGAGCATTCTAGAAGAGTGGTTGCTTCTTCGGTAGAGAAGGCAAACAATAGAACTGTAGTAGAGCTTTCTGAACATATTTATACTGTACATTAATTCCTCACTTATATACAAAGGTAAACAAATCTAGAGTGAGAGTTAGAGTGAGAGTCCCATTACAGAACATGTATGTGGATTTTCCCAATTCAACTTTACTAACTTTCTTTTTTTAGTGTTCTAACATACTTATAGGTAACATAGTAATTGATGGCAATGAGTTATGTACGGGATGCCGGAGTTCAGGATCTTGGTGCTCAGAATCCCAACGCCAGTATCGCAACAGGGTTAGGATACCGACACCTGCAGGTAAGTATCCTAACCATACCCCTAAACCTAAACACAGTCTAAACCTAACCCCTATAGCCAAAATCTAACCCTCACTCCCCCTGCAGCTTAACCCTCCCTGTAGTGCCAAACCCTCCCCCTCGTCCCAATACTTACCACCAGGATGCCTGCGATCGAGATGCTGGTGCCGGAATTCTAAATGTTGTCGGGATTCTGGTGTCGGCATTCTGAGCATCGCATCCCAACAGCCGGGCTATGGACTACATCTCACAGCAACTACTGTAATTAGATACCAGTTATTAGCAGTCTAGCGTAGCCATGGCAACTAATATTTAATTGCTTGGTATGGCTTAAGAAAATGTGTTCTGCTTGCACCGTTTTATTAGATAACCCCTCGAAGAACAAACTAGTAGGTTAATTGGCTTCTGACGAAAAAATACTCTTTATTCCTCATGTTACTGGTTCATTCTCTTGTGTTACTGGTTCATTCTCTTGTGTTACTGGTTCATTCTCTTGTGTTACTGGTTCATTCTCTTGTGTTACTGGTTCATTCTCTTGTGTTACTGGTTCATTCTCTTGTGTTACTGGACTTTAAAAATTCTTCTCAGCTATTTTTCAACTGTTTTTTTTTTTTTTAAATTAACATCTTCAAAAGATATCTCAATTTACACCATGGGGAAGAGACATTTCAGAAAAAAAATAAAGTAATGAGAAGTGAAATGAGAATATAACAGGGAAGGGAGAGGAACAAATTCTTATTATGATAATCAGAAGAGATACAGGCATAAATTACTGTCAGAACTAGCACCAGGAATGCAACAGTATATCTAAGAGAGAAATTATATTAGTCTAGCTATAGTGGAACACGGGAGTCAGATTACAAAGCATAGAAGTGACACATGGAAATTATTCAGGTGTATAAAAAAAGGTAATAGGGTTACTGGAATTAAGTTAAATCATATTGCTCAATCTTGTTATTCAGTTATAAAATAGTAATTTAGGCCTACACTAGCAAACTGTGTCATGTAAATATTGTCAAGGTGTCTCCTCTTTTTTTTTTAAGTGATTTATGTCTTATACCTGTTTTTCTATATTTAGATCTGTACGCAATTTGTGTTGACCTTAACCTCCTGTTAAGGTCAATGGGTGTGATTTGCTGCAACTGCGCGAAGATATAGCCGTGACTGTTAGGATCTGCGGTTAAGCAGATAATTTTAGTTGCTACTGAGATACTGCATTCATACCTGTCTGTCTGTGTGCTAATCCCATGTGCTCAGTAATTGCTCTCTGTCTGTGTACAATATCAGCTGCACACTATTTGATTATCTTGTCTGTGTGCACAGGCCAGGTGCAGGAGTCTGTCATTAGGGAATCTTACAGGGCGTGCTCGGATTGGGCCTGTGTCTGTTATATTGCAGCCAGTCCTTCACTCCATGCCGGTGATAGAGTTTCTCGTACTTCCGGTTGTTCCAGTCTCCTGATTCTCAGTCGAGTTCCTGTGTTTGTCTACTGCCGTTTGTACCATCCAGGCGGCGCAGTCTGCATTTCTCCTGCTCGTGCTGCTTGTGTCATCCTCCGGAAGCGCCAGTATAGCCCGGCGGCTTGTGTCAACCCGGCGACATTGGCCGCAACCCAGCGTTCCGAGTGCGCAATCCTATGCACCGTCGCCAGTGTAATCCCGGCAGCATTGGTAGCAACTTAGCATCCCCAGTGCCATCCCGGCAGCACTGGTAGCTACTCAGTGGTCCCATTGCAGACCAGCACACCATCGTCAGTGTCATCCCGGCTGCATTGGTAGCAACTTAGCGCCCTCAGTGTGCAAGCCAGCACACCATCGCCAGAGTTATTCCGGCGGCACTGGTAGCCACTCAACGTTCCCTATGCGCAAAGCAGTGCACCGTCGCCATTGTCATCCAGGTGACATTGGTAGCAGCGCTACGTCTTTGAACTTCCACCACCTAAGACTCATCAGTCAAAAGGCTGCATCTAACCCTAGGGCCCCAGGTCATGACTTGCCAAGGCAAACCAGCCCTCAAGGCTGCATCACCAGCCCAAAGGCTGCATCTTGCTCTAGGCCCTCAGGCCACTATGAGCCAAGGCAAACCAGCCCTCAAGGCTGCTTCACCAGCCCAAAGGCTGCATCTCTTCCAGGCCCTCAGGCCACTGCCAGCCGAGACACTTCAGCCCTCAAGGCTGCTTCAACAGCATCACACCTTTGGTCCTCTGGCCATCACCACTTACAGCTAAATAGGCCCTCAAGGCTGTTTACCAACTAGGTCCAACCAAGTCTAACCCTCAGCTCTTAACAGTGACATGCTTAGCATTGCAAAGGAAAGAGAAAATCGCCAATGCTGTTCACATTGGTTAGAAAACGTGACCAGCAAATCTCTGTCCTACAGATGTGTCCTCATTTATCTATCCTTCCGGCTAGGCATTTGTGTGGCTTTGGGGGAGATGTATCAAAGGCAGGGTTAAGATTAGGGGTAGGGTTAGGTACTAGGGGGGGGTAGGGTTAGGCACTAGAGGGGGAGGGTTAGTTTTGGGCAGTAGGGAGGAAGAGTTAGGATTAGGGGTAGGGTTAGGATACTTACTGACAGGTATCTGTATCCTAACCCTGTCAGGATTCAGACCACCAGGATCCCAAACGCCGACATCCCGTACTCAACCCATCTAAACCAGTACCTGCAATGTAGAGTACACATGAAGTAATGACCTGTGTGTTACATTAGTCTAAGGGGGAGATTTATCAAATCTTCTAAAGATAAAGAGAAGCTGATTAGTTGCTATGGGCAACACTTACCTTTGCCTTCTTTTAAAAAATTTGATAAATGTCCCTCCCCCCTTTTGGGTAATGTCGTACATACGATTGGATTGCAGGATTTGCAGAGCAGATTGTAAACATTTAAGCACTGACATATAGAATTGCATAGGAAATTCACCAATATCACCTAAAAACTCGTTTTTTTTCGGGAGGGGGGGGATATTCTGCACATTTCTCGTGATAAAATGCCCAAAATGTTTTTTGGACAGCACACAAGACATTGTTTATCAATTCGTGAACCCTGCACCAATAACAAAAAGACTAGTTCTAGGGTGTGCCAGACCAACCAATACATAAATATGTAAATCTAGCATGGTTGCATTACAATTAAGGGTCTGGTTCTGAGTCACACGCAAGCTGCAATGGTTGCAAGGATCTCGCAGATTTCAGCATACTGCGCATTAACCAAAGAAAAAAGTCAGGTCCTGCACATGCCCTGGATCAGGTGTCCGCACATGGGCAGAGATCACTACTGCGTACAGATTGATCCATCGTGTCACGGGCGTGTAATATGACGTTTTTGCTCGATCGTAGCACGCAGATGGAGATGGCATCTGTCTAGTTGGATCGTTTGCACCCAGCATGGGGCAGGCGCAAGTGACGAATATTAATGATGACAGCCCCAGACGCTGGACCTGTTTGGTTGCAGCCTTCCGATGATTGCTTTAATGTGCCGGAGCCGCAAAGCGCATGTGCAGCGGTGGTGCTGCAGCTCCAGATGCAGTGCAGGGGAAGCCGCAGCTTGATTGACAGGCTGCAGGCATTTGGGGGTGGGAAGGGGGTGTGTTTCAGATAATGGAAGCGTGTCCTCTCCATTTCTGGGGCGTGCCGAAGCCAGAGACTGTGTCGTCAGGTGCAGCTTCACTGGCTCCGGCAGCTGGATGTTCAGAGCAACCTAAAGGTACGTATCTGGTAGCAGATAGTGGAACAACAGTACGATTACAACATTGTAATTGTATAGTCGTTCCTCTTCCCCTGCAGTGCCTACACTGAACGATATGTTGTTCAGTGCAGGCACCCTCCCTCATCCCCGAACATGCCCAATCTGTCGTTATCTGCAGATTGACCAGCATGTTCAGGCGATGATTGATGTAAAACACGACCAGTGGGAGCGCACGTCACTGGTTGTTTCCGACATTTTCATGCCCGATTTGTGCACGATTAATGAGTGATTGAACGATAACGATATCATTATCGTTCAATCGCTAATTTAATCGGCAAGTGGATATGCAGATGTCTGCTGGCCCACACAATGGTGATCAGATGCTGCATCTCTGGACGCATGCAGCAGATTAGAGAAGCCGGCAGTGCGAGTCTTTTTACAAAAGACGCCTCCTGCTGCATTAACGTAACACCACCTGCATCCACCTCTGAATTAGGCACAGTCGGGTCCACAGGCTTCCACATGCAGACTGCTACAGCCAGACGGAAAAGCGGAAGCAGATTTATACGAATAAGAGTCAGCCCATAAATCCGATGCTTCTCTGCATTAGTTGTGACGTGTGTATTTTATTTCTGTCTGATTAAGAAACATCTCTCAGTTCTGAAGCAGATCCCATCGAAATGAAGCTGACAACGGTGGAGCCTGGAGCATTAAGGTCTCAACATTTTCTGCCATTGAACTATTTGAATGTGTAGAGACTGAAATTGGTCCACTGAGAGGATGCCTTAGCGAGCCAATCAGAGCTCGCCACAAATGGACCAATCGCGACTTACCGTGACAAGCTGCAATGCCCACGCACGGAAGCCACCTAATCGGCTCCTTTGTGCGGGTGCACCAGTTCATCAGTGGTGAGGATCTCCTGAAGAAAGAAGGATGCTGCACTAAAGAAAAGAAAGAAGAAAGAGAAGAGCCATTGTGCTTAAGACAGAACAGATGTCGCGCTCAATGGGAGAAGGGGATGTTTGTGAAGGTGCACATATCTCCTGCATGTATGAGAGACAATGAAATGAGTCTTCCTGAGACTTCCCCGCCACCCCTATACATCAGAAGAACATGCGGGTCCCAGTGCTCTCCGGGGACTTGGCCTAAATGTGGGAGGTGTGGCCACTGTGAACATGTCACATGTGGAGAGCAGGAGGGAAGGGAGAGAGAAGTTACCTGGGATGCAGGATGGGGAGTAGGTGGCGAGGTAGAGAGGTATTACCTCAGATGCAGGTAGACTAGAGGTACATGCATACTTCCCAACATGACCCATTCCAGAGGAACAAAGGACCTCATTCAGAGGAGGTCGTTAGTTGCAAGTGGTCGCTCTGAATCAGGGCGGCCGCTTGCATCCTGAACGACTGCCTCCTTGTCGATCGCTAAGCTGTGGGTTAACACTCACAGCTCTAGCGACTGACATGGGTGATGGTCGCAATGGTCAAGACCATCGCGACCATCGGGGCTTATGACCAGACCCTAAGGTTGGGTCTGGGCACTCGTAAGCCCCAGGGAGCTTCCTGCTCTGATCGAGCAGGAAGCTCCCCACTGACATCAGCAATCATGTCAGTGGGGCCGCCCCCAAACGGCAAGCGTTTCGGCAGGAATGCCTCAATTTGGGCAGGCACGCTCCCTGCCCGCCTCCCAAATGGGGCAAGCTGTCACTCACCATCGACTTCTCACCCCGTCTGCTTTGAGAACCCTAGCGACGGAACGTCCGTCGCTAGCCGGGTCTCGCGCATGTGCACGACAGAGCCGGCTCCATCATGCGCATGCCCAGTGGGGCAACATCAAGTCGGTTGCGAGCGCTCAGCGATTGCGACCGACTCTGAATGACCCCCAAAATGCTCTGTTCCTGGACTTCCCTCTTAATGTATGATTGCCATCAGATGTGCTAAAACACCTTTCTTACCAATTAACTAGTTCACCGCAGGTAACGACTACCATAAACTAAGAGGGATGTCCAGGAATAGAGCATTGTGTCCCTCCTGGAATGGGTTATCATTTATCACATCGTTTATGCGAGTACTCAATGACACTTGTACTACTGGCATAGGTGTGTTTACAATCCTGTCAGATGAGAGCACTTTGCATCTATCTTAGTAATTACCGTGCCCTGATAGTTACATTGTACATATCACTTATCTTTCAATAGAAAATAATGTATTCAATATAATTTATTATGCTCACAAACAATACTACAAATTTTTAGCATCTCTTATTTTCTACAAATTAAAAAATAGGAACACTTCCAGGAAAAGATATTTGCAGGAATATAACTCCTTGGGCCTGATTCACGCAACGCCAACGTTCATGTAATAAGCGATTATTTGATACTGCGTATGCTCTGAATATTCTGAAAACTCCTACGATGCATGCGTAACCCTGTGCGTCTATACCCAAGTACAGGAAAACACTGGTACCAGAGATGTCGAGGGAAAACCATGGACATTCCTGGGTGGTGACTGGTGGGTGGCCTGAAGTGTACGCAAAAGTAAATCTGTTTGGTGGGCGTATCTTGGGGGCGTGTCAGTGAAAGCGACTGGGTTCTCAGTCGCATAGCCGCAGATGGAGACCCTTCACATGCAGTAGGACAGGTGCAAGTTTCATGTGATGGTCGAGTGTCCTGAATCACCAGCGGCCTTACGCCGTGCAGCAGCGCTGAAAGTGGGTATTTTCTTGCCTGCATATTCAGGAGCAAGCTAGTACACGAGGGAAATGCATTTGCATATTACTGCTGCCGCTACTCAACAAAAAGACGCAGCTGCACCTGCACCATTGGCCATTACTGGGGAGGGACCCTATGTATGTATGGACCCATCTCCCGGTATATTCTGGGATATGTACAGTAGCTAATATGCTACAGTGGCCTACTGGGGCCAAGCTCCAAATGGTCCAGGAATGTTTCGTATTCTGGAGCTTGGTATATTTCACAATATAGCAGCCCCCATAAAAATCTATGAGTGTTGCTATTGCAATCGGAAGTGGGTGATACATTGCTGTGGAACCCTGTCATAAATCCTTGGGATACATATATTTTGTGGGTATCCCTGGAAAATGGATGCTTTGAGAGATTTCCCATAAAACATTCTTAATAAATATTCCCTTTTATGTGGGCCTCTCGTCGGTGTTGGGTGGTCCCTCAGCTGAAATAATGTGGACACCAGAATGCCGACATGGTGTTAATATCAATTTGGTTGAAATGGCAAAACAGAACATGTCGACAGTCAGTGTCGACATGCATGTTGTGTCGACCATGGTCATTATGTCAACATTGTGAATGTTAGGGTTAGACTTAGTGTTAAGCTGCAGTTAGGGTTAGAGTAAGGCTGTGGTTACGGTTAGGTTTAGAGTAAGGACTGGGTTTAGGGCAAAAACATTAAGTCGACATGCAGACTCCCGACATGCACAACCGCCTGCCACATTGTCCCATGGTTGTATAGGAGATTGAGGTCACATGTTGACATTCAAACCATGTCAATATTTTGCACCACACCGATCCGCCAATGCATACAAGTCTGCAGAGCATGCACAATGCAAAAATACAGTAATAGGCTTTGCTAATGGACTTACATTCACCTCAACGTTTTCTGATATTTACTTTGAGTCAATTGCCAATTTGCCAGTCAGAACGTTGGAGAGGATTTTTCAAAGACTTGTCTGAAATTATATGAATCTCCCATGTCCGTACCATTCTCTAGTTATAGTTCCTAATATAATGTTATCACGTCACCAGCAACCACTAAGATACTACTTTATACAGATAATGACATCTGAGCATCACATAGAATAAAAGGTCATTCGACATCACAGCGGGACCTATTATTTTTGGATGTGCACATGAAGGTGAAAGGCTACCTGTGGTTCTCCAGGTAGTAAGGGGCAGCCCACAACAAAATACCTCTATTTATGGATGGCAGAAGCCAAATGACTGTATGATAGATCTGTACATATGTGTGTATGAAGCAGCATGCCGTACTTACTAACCAGAGAGTCATAAATATATTTCTGAGCCTTACCAAGCTCATATGCGTCTTCATACCGATCAGCATGTATTTGTAATTACATGAACACACCCATACTGTACTTGGCCTATATTAATGCGTGCGTTAATACACTATCCAGGCACAAGCAAGTATAAAGGGTCATACACACTTAACGATATGCTCCATGACAGATATCGTTAAGTGTTTGGCCTTGAACTGCCGGGCTCAATATAGGGAATGATATTGAGCATACACACTGAACGATATCATTCAGTGATGTCACCTGCCACATCCCCGAACTTGCAGTGCCTGACGATATTGTCAGGTTGTCCAGTCAGGTTGTCTTGCAAGTTTGGGCGACGAAAGACATCGTTAACGATCCGAAGGATCATTAATGATATTGAACGCTATTAATTCATTATCATCCATATCGTTCAATTTATCGTCTAGTATGTATGAGCCTTAAGTGGCAGAACTCAGAGTTGCCAAGAGTGGGGGTGCCTACAGATTACCTGGTCCCCGGACTCTATAGGGGCCTTGTGCAGGGCAGGTATAACCACACACCCCTGTAATACTACGTTTAAGGTTCCCTCATCCGCATCATAGTAATATATACAAGTCATACTTGCCGACTTACAGCTGCCCTCTCTAGAAGGCAGCCAGGGGGAAGGCATGGTGTGACCTAGGTGGGTAGGGCGGGGATCGCGTTATTCTGGCCTTGCCACCCACTATACAATGCTGAGGTTATAGGCATTGTAAAGCAAGGACAGGGCATTACCCAGGGCTATTCAATTGTCCATGCTGTTAAGCCCGACTAGAACTACTTAAGTCGGAAAATGCCGGTTACCGTACCTTAAGATGGGTGTTTAGTCGCGGTAACCGGCATTCTCTGACTGAAGTGGCGTCCAAGATGCTGTTATCACCACGTTAAGTTGGAAATCAGAATTGCAGCGGGTACGTAAATTGGAATTCTGCTCGCATCTCAGGAGGGCGTGAGCAGAAATCCTGTAGTCAGACTTGACAGCGCGGTGAATTGAGTAACTCCGGGAACTCCACCCCGATGCTCTTCACATGGCTTTCAATTCAATCGACCCCCATAGATGGTTATAGGGATACTCACACAAGTCAGGTATTACCTATATAATAAAACTCACTGCTGATAAAAATAATGTCTTTGCGGCATCTCTCTCAGCCACAGCCGGAGAAGCAGCAGACAGCATTGAGCGGACAACACCGGGTGCAGCTACCGGTATAGTTATAGGTTACTCGAGTTCTATTGACGTATATATTATTTATCTTAGAAAATGCTTTATGTTGCAAGGATAAGAGGGGCTGATTCAGCTGTGGACGGACTAGCAAAGCCGGACACTAGCGCCTTTGCAATTCTGTCCTATTCCGTCCTGCTAAAATTCAAATACTGCAGGAGGTGTCTGAAGTGAAGAGTCGCCTTCTGTCAGCATCTGCGATCCCAGCGCTGCGACCGAGGTCACAGCCTGGGATCACTATTGCAACCATCAGTTGTGCGGCACCGGCCACCGACCATGAGATCGTCTCTCCGGGAAAATGAGGGCGACGCGCCCCTCTTTCCGGGAACACAGGCTGTCCCCGCACCGCAAACACCTCTCCCTGTCAATCATGCAGAGGCATTGGAGGCCTGTGTACAGTCTCACAACGTGCGCAGATTCGTGAGAATCTGAATGTGGACACCAATCTGCGTCCTCTGCAGAATCAGCCCCAGAGTGCCGGAAAAGTTTTCTGCAAAAGCTGAAACTTGGACCATTACTAGAGAATGTCAGATAGAGAACAGAACAAATCAAGTGCACTGTGACAGCGATACAAAGTAATCATCCTTCCACATCTAGAGCCAGGAATTATTTATAACGGTAACATTTGGATGAAAGTGACTCGGCAGAGGACATGTACAACTCGCCCTCTCTAAACCAACAGGGGAGTGAATTTAATTGGAAGAGATTTGTTGAATAGTGTCTCGCAGGCGGTGACACGACGTGGGGGGTAATCATCGTGTACTCCTCATGACAGTGGTTTATAGATTAGAGTGTGTGCGAGAGACAGAAACACAGAGAGAAACTTTCAGTCATGTATCAATTATACATAGAGGAAAAACTCATGGTCGAATATCAGGAAAATTCTTGGAAATTTTTTCTTTATTCTATCCTGAAGTTAGGTTAGACGGGAGTATATTGTCAGATCGGGGTTTTAAATGAACAGGAATATTAAATCCGAAATTGGTGTTATGTAAAAGAACATTATCTAACATTATGGCACCTGCAGAATGATACAGGTAAAGATGCCGGATCTCTCATGTGAAATTTAAATGTTAGAGATCCTGACATGATCATTTCATTTATAGCTTTGCAATTTGATAGTACCGGAATAGGATTGAAATGCCGGCGGCTGAAATCCCAACAGCGGCAGGTAAGTCACCTAACCCTCCCCTTGCCCCCCCTAACCCCACCTCCCCGGCACCCTATACCTAACCCACCTGGGGGATGCCTACCCCCCACCCCCCCTCGCGGATAAGTGCTAAGGACGGCCGGACTCACCTCGATCGGGCCGGCGTCCTTCGGCACTCTGTCGGGATGAAGATAGGCATCAGTATTTCGACGACTGTCTTCTGTCCTTTGCAGGTCTTCTGGTGTCGGGATATAGACCGGCGGCATTTAGTCCACCGGTCTTTTAACTACATCCCGATAGTACCTACTGTACATGTTGTTTATTGAGACATACTGTACACTTTGTACCAGGGGCCTAACAAGAATTTTTGGGGCCCCACAGCAAATGTTTGTGAGGGCCCCAAAGCTTCTACAGACTCCTCTCTAAGCAGTGCTACACCGGAGCGGGCATGCATCATGCTGGCTGTAGAATCAATCAGATTCTAGCTATCATTTTATTGAATGTACTAGATAAATGATAGCCATAATCTGATTGGTTGCTAAGAGCAACTTCTCCACTTGTCTTTTGTAGAAGGTTTGATAAATCTCCTACATGCTGTTTTTCTCTCCAAGCCGAGAGGTCATTAAAAATGTTTTGTTGTTTTTAATAATTACATCATAGTTACACTGGAGGGGAGATGGCAGCTGATGGGGGAGGATCTGGGCGCTTCACATCATTAAACTCCACTCCTCACAGCAAAACGTCACAAATAGCGCATCTATGGAGCGGGACCAAAATACAACAATATCCATGGACTCCCCTGTCCTGCCCATCCCAGGAGGAATTGGGCAGGATGCAGGAGAGTCAGCTACTCTTCCAGTGGTCCGGGGGATTCCTCCAAATTTTGGGAGACTCCTGGACATTCAGGGGAAAGATTAAATTACATACTATAGTGCACTGAGGGCCTGATTCAGACCCGAACGCTATGTGCGTCCGCTCGCTGGCTAAAAGGGGCCGGCTATTTAAATCATGCTCTCGCACTGCGTCGCTTAAAGCCACCCACTAAGTAATAGCGAGCGGCCGCACTATGCGCTCGCACCTGTATAAAGACGCCCCTTTGCCAGTAGTAACACACGTCATCTCCGGCAGTTGTAGGATTAATCGGGAACATGGAGAGCCATTGGAGCTGCTCGCAGCGCTTGTGGTAGCCTTTTCCCATTACAACATTGTGAGCAGTTCAGGCTAAAATACAACCCAGTCACGTGTGTAATGACGCTACTTTGCTAATTATGCACACTCATTAAACGCCGTTCTGACGGTTGGGCACGTCTGCGTTCGCACATCCACACCCCCCGTTTTAAAGCACTTTCCATTGTTACCACCCACAAACGGCACTATCACTCAAAATAGCGGCCCGACTGCGGACTACAGGCGAGCACTTTCCCATTGCAATATCTGGTTCGCGCATTGCGACTCATATGCATGCGCAGATTGCTAAAAATCGCTCAATGCGAGCGAGCGCAGCATAGCGTCCGGGTCTGAATCAGGCCCTGAGTACTTTGTAACACACATACTGCCTAAAATGTTATTTTTAAATGTTCTGAAATAGTATTGCATTTTAATTCATGTAAAAGGTCAAATATTCTCTATTGTGTACCCCATTTACTTTTAATTGAATATTATTTTTTTTAAAAACTACTTATGTTTCCTATTCCTATTCTGTGGAGGATCTGGAATCATTAACGCATATATGGAGCAAGAGAAGGTATGTCTAGCTGACATGGAAGTGTTAAGAAGGTTGGGTGGGATGTAATAGGGGCCAAGCGAATACAGCGCTATGCTCGCACTTTTTTAGAATTCACCAAATGTAATGGATGCCAGAACATGCAATCTCGCATGTTACTTGCATTTCCACAATTTGCAGTGCCGAAACTCGCCGCATCCAAATGTTTTCCCATTGAAAATATACAACTAGACCAATGTAATAGTGCGAGTTTTTAACGCGCACAATATTACTTACCTAAAACACGTAAAATAATAGACCTGCTTCAGGCTAGCGAGTATAGCAAGTTACATAGATCGGTGAGATCCATCTATGCTTCTATGTGAAAAAATGATAGTAAAATTTTAAAAAATGACGTGGCGTCCCCCACTAAAAGCACAACCAAAACCGGCCTTTTTTGAACCTGATGTTGAGCACGGTCCTGGTTGTGAAAATGCAGGGGAAAAATTAGTAGGGGTTCCCCCGTATTTTCATCAACCAGCACCACGCTCAGTGAGCCAATCCTGGTTATGGAAATACAGGGGGACAAAATGAGTAGGGGTCCCCAGTATTAGCCACAACCAACACTGGACTTTCTATGGGGGGTGTAATGCCACAGCCGTGGGACCAGCTTCACGGAGTTCTCCCCGCCCAAAGGATTCACAGCCACACTAGTCAGCCCAGGCCAGGGATCCCTGGGGAGTTAGGGACCACCCAATACAGGGGTTTCCCTCTCCAGGTTGATTGTGTAAAAAAATAATTAATTATATTGTCCTTTATAGGAGACCTAGTGGTCCCAGCAACCCTTCCCCCGCATGCTGGTACGTGGAGAACCACTCCCTGGTACCTCTAATTTACCTGCAAAAGAAATCTAAAAAACGACCAGGACACACACACCAAAGGTTATTTTATTACACATACACCCACTCATTTACTCTCACTACATACTTACCTTGTCCCTAGCGCCAGTCTGTACCCTTCTCCAGTAGAATCCACATCGATACCTGTAAAAAACAAAACAAAAATTAAAAAACAGGATTTTGGTACTTACCGATAAATCCCTTTCTCCGATTCCACAGGGGACAGTGGAGTTCAAGACAGTGGGGTATAGACGGTGGTAGAGCAGAGCCTGGCACTTTAAATAATTTAAAAGTGTGACTGGCTCCTCCCCCTCTATGCCCCTTCAGCCCCAGTTTAAGAACTGAGCCCGAGAGGAGACGGAGGACAAGAGAAAAGAAAACGAGGAGAAGGAGAAGACCACAGAACAGAGCAAGACCGACTGAATGAGAACAGTGGAACCCATAACAGGGAACCATGCCGTCACACAACCATAGAATGAACCCAACAAAACATCAGGTACGCAGCGCTGGGCGGGCGTCCAGTGTCCCCTGTGGAATCGGAGAAACGGATTTATCGGTAAGTACCAAAATCCTGTTTTCTCCTTCATCCACTAGGGGACACTGGAGTTCAAGACAGTGGGGACGTCCCAAAGCCAACCTCCTGGGTGGGAAGCGCGGAGAACTTGCTGACCTCTCGGCCAAACCGAAATAGGGACTGCCAAGAACAATAGGCCCAGCAGAGGTAGAGGATCAAGTGTCGTAGAGCACAGTAGACAAACACTACTCCTCAGAAGACAGTCACAGAAGAATTTCCACAACGTACGCACAGCGGAAGCCAAAATGAACAGAACGGCTGGCGAGAAAACAATCACAGTTGAGAAGCGGCTGAAAATAGACCAAACCAGACAGCTGGTAGCAGAGAGTCCCAACAAGAATCCATAGGAGAAGGGCAGAAAATGAGAAGAACTCGTGAATCGTACTAGAGTCTGCACAGGAATCTGCAACAGCTGCAGACAGCAGAATCCCAGCACCGCTGGTCATAATCATATAGACAGAAGTATGACAATACCAATCAACAGATACAAAGTTGATCCTGTCCACAGACTTCCAACAAAGAGTATGCTGGGAGGTCAAAGACAAGACCGAACAATCGCAATGAACGATCCTTGAGGTCGAACTACAACAAAGTTGTGAACCAGCGGAAAGGTTATACCATAGAAGTCTCCAACGAGTGGAGATCCCATGGGGCATGAGGCAGAGGCGAATACGAGAGGATGGAGACTACAATTCCTTTCAGAGGGTCAGTTTTCAGTATAACCCATACTGAAAACATGGATAAAAAGGCACAACTTCCAACCTGATGGAAGTGCGTAGTCAGTACTAACTGCCGGCCTGAACATAGTGTGAAAACAACCAGGAACTTAGCAGTAAAGGAGCACGAATGTAACCCCACCCAGGGAGAGCTACCAATATAGGGAAGCATCCCACACAGCAAGGCCAGGGCAGCAGGACAACCATGAAAGTACACGTCAGGTACCTATTAGTGTGATAAAAATATCAACAGATACTGAACAGGAAAACCCAACCAGGCCCCCTGCGTGGAACATAGTGACTGTCACACTTATGTAAAGATGTGCACTAGCCCAGAGATGCGCTTTGGTCCATAACCCCAACAGATTCTAGTAAAATAGTGTCGCTAATCTCAATGTACAAACTATGCACCCACACACCAGGGAAACTCTAAAGTGTAGAGCCAATTGATTAAAAGAGCAGATGGCTGCTAGGACAGCAGCTAGGCTCCGTAAGGGAGATTAACGTTATGTATGTCAGGTTGCATGAAATAGGAGCATCTTCTGAGGCATTAGTGAGGTAAGCTCTTACCTGTGAGCGACCAGAAGCCCTCTGGACGCTATGTAGAATGTCACTGACCTTTTTTTCTTTTTTTATCACACAGCAACCCGCCACGTTCGGTATAAAGAGTAGCTTCAGTGGGCTAAGACCAATGCTCCACAGCACGGACTTTAGTCTGGAGAAGTGGAAACTAATAAAATGTTAATGGAGACAAGAAGGTCGTAGAACAGGACTCTAAATTGAGCCTGTTCTGTGGGCGGCCCAAGGCCTCATGGTATGAATTGTACCTAAGGGCCCTTTTGAGACTCATTTTATTGATATACGACAAAAATATGGAGTACCGGAATAGATACTGAGAAGGGTACCTGTACTTAGACTGCGTTGGTTATCCCAAGAAGGGATATATGTTAGGGTTAAACAAAAAACAGTTTTTTTCCCAATTATTCGGAAATATTAATACAAGTGCACCACTGTAGTTGTAATGATAATAGATCCCCTGAATGGGGCGCCGCCCCAAGACATGTATAGGGTTCATACTGGAAGCAATGCCCAGGGAATTGTGACTATCACTGTGTAAGCTGCAGAACATGACTCTAGTTTATAGAACCACCATATAATAGGAATGGATATAGCCTACGGCTTCTGGTAAACCCAGACGGCTACGCATCCGTGGAATAATAGGTAAACCTAATGAATGTGGAAGTATAAACATAATATATATATTCATACACACACACACACAACCCAATACCTAGGGAGAGATAGTGTAAAGCGGAGTTATTGTACCAACTACCGCATCAGGAGCGTCCAGCCTCCAATCGCAGCATCTTTAATTATGCTAGTATGTTATGGTAAGGATAAGAAGCGATATCCACATATGCATACGTGTACCTACATACAAGTTTAGTAGGTGACGATAATATGTAAAATAGAACATGAGCATAATTAGCGCCATGGAAGGACAAATTCACTCCAGCATGTATATATTCTAAAGCAGGGCTGGTATAAAATACAAAATATATATATATATATATATATATATATATATACACACATATATATATACCGTGGCTCACCTCAATGCTGGGAGGCTGCTCATGTGTCGCGTGTGGCCGTCATTCTGTTATGGCGTAGAGGCAAGATGTGTTAGCAGCGTGCTGTCCCAGACTTGTGTCGTTCCTGGGACTTCTGTTACTGGTGTACTCGCCTTATATATTAGGAGCGTGCATGCTTCAGGTGAGCTATTTTAGCTCCAGATTAACCCGTTTTTCGAAGGGAGATCAAAAAGACGATCTCAGTTTAGGCAGAGTAGCTAGTAACCTTCACAGGCTATGATATCAGGCCATTAGATTAAGCTAGGCGCCCTTTGTTATAGAGCCAAGGGGAAGCCTGACAGTGGGTAATACCCTGCGCTGCAATGGCGGCACTGTGTCCCGTCAGCCCAGCGCCTCTAGCCGGGAATGTGCACCGGCTGAGTAACTGGCCCCTCTCAGAACCGCATAACGCGGTGTTATAGTGCAAACAGGGGTTTAGGCTAGTTCCCATTCTGCTAACAACTAGCTATGCACAGTAGCTAGCACTATACAGAACTGGAAGGTTTTAAAACCAGCCTATAATGTAGTATATGTGCTGGCACCTATATAAGCCTACAGCACCAGGTATTCCCAGGCGGTCTCCCATCCTAGTACTAACCAGGCCTGACCCTGCTTAGCTTCTAAAATCAGACGAGATAGAGCGTGTTCAAGGTTATGAGGCATAAGCCTGGGGATGAGACGCAATAATGTGCTCACCCTGGTTACGGGTAAGCTATAACCATAAGTTTTGGCCCTAGCAACCAGAACAATGACTAGTACAAGTACTATACATACTATATATCTTTAATTAGGTTAAGCCAGGCGCCCTTTGTTATAGAACCAAGGGGAAGCCTGACAGGGGATAACACCCGGTGCTTGCAAACTCCACACAGCTAGGACCACGGTGGGAAGAGAACCCACAACCTCACCGCTGCGAGGCAGCAACGCTAACCACTACACTGGCAAAATATGGCGGGACCGTGTCCCGTCAGCACAGCGTATTTAGCTGGGAATACTCCTGTCATACAGTGACGGACATTCCTTATTATCTACTGAAGCACTCCCAAAAAGGGAGGGGGCTCGTAGGAGACCAGTGCTAAATCACTCCCTGCTGCAGGTAGAGCACTGAGCTGTACTGCTTGTGTGCAGGTAGATACTGCTGCCCATAATAGGGAAGCAGAGCCGCTGTTGTAGTCGCTGGACTGTATGCATTCCTGAATTACCACGCTGTGTGTGCCACTGATATACTCCAGCCAACACAGCGCTACTTGCCCCCGCAGTAGAAACGCATAAAAGCGGAGTAGTTGAAGGTCCAGCCGGTGCCGATAACACGGGAGGAGCGATCATGGCTCCTACACAAGCGAGGGGGGCTTAATCATCATTTGGAGGAGCGGGCATGTAAAGTTGCTCAGCACAGCCAGGAGCTGCGTAACGCAGCGTCTCCTCCTGTTAATAGATGAGAGCTGCTAATCGCTAAGGCAGTGCTGCATTATGCCTAGCCCGCATACTGAAATGGAGGGCACAGGTCTGTAGTGCATGGAGTGCACGCCACCGGAAAACCTCCTCCCTGTACAAGTACTGCAACAGCGCCCGCACTTCCCTGTAAGTGACAACACAGCATACAGGGCGGGAGGGTGCGCGGTGCAACGGAGACTTCACCACTGTCAGCCTACTAACAGCCATGCTGTTGAGCTGTCATACAGTGCATTGTGGGGAAGGGGCAGGAGACCCGGACTCTGCCGGTTTCAGCTACGGTGGGTCCTGTCTTCCAGCCTCTCTCCTGAGCAGGGGGGGGGGGGGGGGGGGAGAGTCAGCGCTTGCTCACCTTTGTTGGAACTGACTGCTGGCATTGCTCAGGCAGGATGTTCCAGAGCGTTGTACAGGGAAGCGGCTTATCACAGTGAGCCGCTTACTAACCTCAGGGATGCTTGTTAAGCCCCGCCCCCAACGCCACATTAATGGCGGTAAATCACCCACGTCTCGCTAACGGGGACTCTGCACTACTAGCGCTATGTTACTTAGGCATGCATAGTGCTGTGAGAGCCAGCGTCGGTGCTTCTTCAAACAAGCACCGACGCAGCAACCAACCGCTGAGAGCGCTGTACCACGCTTTCCAGCGGCTATGAGCATAAGCCAGCACCGATGCTTTCATACAAGCACCAGCGTGGCAACTTAGAGCCGCGTTGAGCGGCTCCTTAAGCCCCGCCCCAGCTGGGCTGAGGGGGCGCCGAGGAACCCGGACACATGCCGGTGTCAGCAGTGGCGGGTCCTCCCAGGGTCCGATGACTCCATCTGCTGGTGCCCCGTCCTCAGGGCCACCGGACACAGGCTGCAGTAGCCGTGGCGGTGCCCTTCCCGGCAGCTCCCCCATAGCAGGCAGACTGTCACAGCAAGCAATCTGCCTGTCCTCAATGCTTGTTTAAATAAAAAATATAAAAAATATGAAAAAGGCTGGAGACAGCCAGATGTGCGACCGGCTCTCTCAGGCACATTCTAAAAACTGGGGCTGATGAGGCATAGAGGGGGAGGAGCCAGTCACACTTTTAAATTATTTAAAGTGCCAGGCTCTGCTCTACCAACGTCTATACCCCACTGTCTTGAACTCCAGTGTCCCCTTGTGATGAAGGAGAAAAACACAACATACTCACCTACCCCTTGGTTCTGGTCCACTTCACTCCATGTAGGTATCCTTGGTCTTCTTAAAATAATTTAAAAAAAACGCGGACCACTGGACATAGCACCATCCTCAAAGGACAGTACTTCCTATAAAAATGCATTGGTTGAACGTTCATTGGCTGAGGCGAGCCTCATTTTTTAATTCAACAGCCCCAAAATACCCTAAATTCATTCAAATATCTTTGGCAACCTAACTTTTTCTTTTTTTTGCGGGGGAGGGGGCTGTGTCATCAGACTTCTGAGTAACCCTATGGTCGCGCAGAGTGGTAATGGAGACGCCGGAGCCATATTAACTGAGTATGGGGTCACAGACAGATACACCCCCCCAAAAGTCACGGCATAACAGCATTCAAGTCACTACCTCCTCGTTGCCATCCACAAACGGTCCCTGCACTACATTGGTAGTGACACTTGACGCATGCACAGACCACCTATAATCGCTCAACTGCGTAAACATCGGCATTGCGTCCATCTCTTTCAGTGAAGAAAAAGTAAAGTTACGTGTGGATTGTAAACATTTCATTGGATAGGATATCTTATGCAGGTAATGCGAGTGTTTCTGGAATTTGATAAGCTTGTCTGAAGAGGCGAGTTATCAGGGAACGCTTGAAGGTTTGGAGACTAGAGGAAAGTCTAAAGCTGGGCATCCACTATACAATTTTCTGTCAGATATCTGTCCAATCTGGCTGGTTGGAATGAAACTCACAAGGGTGTTGACGATTGGAATATCCAGTCATCAATATAGTGATTCCTATATGGGGTACTCATTTTGGTACATAAGTGAATATTTGTTAAAGTTAAAATTTTAAGCTTTTAATAGTAATCCAAAATAAAAAAGTGGGGATTTATTTGCTCACCACTGAAAACATTGGGATGAGCTCCCTAAGACATTATTATTATAGATTGCTAACAACATAAACCAACACTTTAAAAGTCAGCATAGAGTTTGTGGTGACTATGCTAATTTAAATCATAAGATCATAAGGCTTATCATAAGTACATAATAGGCAGGGTCAGGCGCTGTTCATAAACAAACAAACTAGTTATATGCAACATAACACTTTCAATTATTTAAAGTAACAGATTAGTGTCCAATCCGTCGATGCCGACTCAGGATAAATTTACTACTAGATATCATCCTCATTTCTTGTTTCCTGTACCGATCGACATAGACACATAAATACACAATATAGAAAATCGGTCCCCGGTTTACAAGGGTTGATAACTATCAACCATTTTTTTCTGGAATGAAAACCTGGTACTTTATGGGAGCAAATAACAATCGTCCGTTTGCTCACAAACACTGCAAAATAGCCAAAAATGGTTGTTCAAACTGGTTAAAACACAAATGTAACCAATTTGAACACTTTTTTTTATCCTTTTTCAGTGTTTAAAACCATAAGATCGACTCTCATTACCAGGTTTTCATTCCAACCAGCCAGATTGGACAGATATCTGACAGATAATTGTATAGTGTATGCCCAAGCTTTACTGTGAGTAGGAGAGCTATGCACAGA
The DNA here is from genome assembly GCA_031769625.1 of Taudactylus pleione. NCBI lineage: Eukaryota > Metazoa > Chordata > Amphibia > Anura > Myobatrachidae > Taudactylus > Taudactylus pleione. The sequence goes on from JAUIMM010001089.1 coordinate 2,633,770, forward strand.
GTGATGTGGCCCGAAAAAAAAGTCCTGTAACCATGAATAGGAGCAGGTGGTGGGTGAGGATGAGAGATGGAGATCTGAGTGGAGAGGTTGGGTTGGGAGATACTTTGAGATAAGTGAGGAGATATTGGTGTAGTTTGGTTAATAGCCTTATGTGCAAATAAGTGTATTTTATATTGAATTCGTTAGAACACAGGTAACCAATGAAGGGACTGACAGAGCAGAGCAGCAGACAACGAATGTTTAGCGTGGAAGATCAGCCTTGAGTTGCATTCAAAACTGATTGTAGTGGCCTGAGTCTGTTTTGGGGAAGACCAGCATGGATACTATTGCAATAATTAATGCGGGAGATTATGAGTGCTCAATAAGAAACTTTTGTCCCAGGGGTGCAGTGGAAAAAATGCTGACACTCTAGGGTGCCGTGATTCTAAAAAGTTTGGAAAGCACTGAGCTAGGTAATCAAAAAAAAGTCCTGCTTTATTAACATAATCATATCAAAACCATGGTCTTTAGGTCCTTTCATAAGGAAGGCTTGACCCTTTAAATGATCCACAATCTGTGGAAGACCCCTTACTGCTAGTATACTGTACGCCAAAACTATTCCCAAGAATTAGATATTCCAGCATTCCCAGGGATATTGGATTTAGACGGCCACACTTCCAACCCTCGATTCAGGAGGGAAGACCCACTACCCATTAGTCCTTTGTCAGGAAAGCAAAATGAATAAGACACAAATATTAAATAAAAGATTAAATAGATTCAGTGTTAATGCACGGGCTAACCCATAGGCACTTAAGTCCCAGAGGGTGCATTCAATGCAGAGTCTTCCTTGCAGCTCCTGAGGCAAGTAAAAAAAAAAAAATCTGTGTTAAATACACCTACTGGAGCTTAACAAGCGGGGCTGCAGCATCTAATTGAATTGCTTAGGGCTGACAACTAACCATGGGGTGAACCCCACGGTTAATTGAATCTGCCCCATGTGTGTGTTGGGGTCGCTAGTAGTCTATTAACCTAAGGGCTTCTGGACCCTTAACCATTTCCTGCTCACAGGTTCTCTCTCTGATAATGGAAATTAGCACAGCCTGTAGCTAGAGCTGTTGAGGAGTTGGGTGGAGGCATTGCCTGATTATTGTATATGTACATATGTATGTGTGCATATGTAAGTGTTACATAGAGCCCCATCATTTAAAACATAAAATAACTTAAAATACAAGTTGGCTCGTTACAAAGGAGCTACCAATAATATTTACAGAAAAGTTCCCAAAACTTGATAGAACTCAAGTGGCTAAAAGTATTATTTACATTTGCCATCTAGGTATATGCTATTGTTTGTTCTCTGTTATCAGACAACCCCAGCAAACCGTGCTTTCTGCAGGGCTATTCCATGTGAAGGCTAACAAGAAGCCTGCTGTTTGTGGCAAAACATCACCTTCTCTATCATTACAATATTATTTTAAACTAGCTGGAATACCCGGCGTTGCTCGGGTTGAAGAATGGCCCTTGAAGTACATCTGCAGCCTTCATGTTTTACATTGCAGACCAATATTGGTGAGGATGGCATATGAAAATGTGCTTGGAGGAAGTTAGTAACTGTCAGTGCAGGTGCAGGGTGACAGTTGATCCTCCGACTCACTGCTCTTCCATTGGAGCTCTGCCTGCCCCCTACTGGTACATATCAGGCTGGGCCTTCAGATCAGTGCAGTTTTAGGCACTTGAAGACATCCTGAGCGAACTTGCTTAAACTAAAATTTCAAATCAGAGACTCCACAGCCTACTTGGCCTGGGGGCCATGCAGACCTCCATGGCCCTGACGATCTTCAAACTACACAATCATGCCAAAAGTGCTGGAGCTAGATCCAAAACTCTGGCCGTGCATAAAGGACAAACAGACACTCAAATACACTTTCTCGCTGATTATATAGATAGCTTCAGGTTCGGAAAAGCTCCTACAACTTGTATATCTGTGAATTTTATCAGCAGTTATTTATATTACAAATTACCTGACTTTGAAATATCTGTTCAAAATGTATATAAGTGCTTGTGTTGGTGTTAAAATAACCTTAAATGATCAATTGCTGCAATTTGTTCTAGTCATATGCATAATTATTTAAATGTGGGTTCACACCGAGTTCCGTAAGCTATAATTTACCCCACACCTTTTGTTCCAATCAAGTGACAGAACGCAGCTTTATCCTTTAATACCTTAACCAAAAGCTAAACATAAATCACTCTGAGATTATATTAATAATAATGTTCAGTAATTTAAGTTCATACAAATTATATATAGATTTTCATTGTTGAAATAGACAGGTGCAGGAGTTACAGACCAAGCCTGACAAATGAAACATAAAGCACAAGAATTACAGTGTTAACTAAATCACCTGCGTAATTACTCCGCTAATTTGTAGACAATGTTCTTTTGGGCTCTTTTGCTCAGTAAGTGGGTTCAATTATGGAAAGTTATGGATAGTAGAAAATAAAACGCCAATACAGTGAGGAAAATGCCCGGCTGAGTTTTATTGACCCTGTGATTCTCGGTGCCGGTTTCTTTTCCTCTGAGGAAGAGAGGGCGGTTGCAGCTCCTCAGCTCCATGTGCGTATGGGCAATTGCTGCCGGGGCGAGGGCAACTGTCAGGATGGTTGACATAAAACCAGCAAAGCCGTGTTTTCAAAACTTCGGGCGAGAGTCTTTTCTTGGCCTCTGTCCTGTGTTTTTTTGAACTGGTTTGTGTTTCTTGGCTCCAGTCGCGTATGGAGACTGCTGAATTCATCACTGTAAGGAAAGAAAAAAAAAATTATATATATATATATATATATATATATATATATATACACACACATATATATATATATACACACATATATACATACATATATACATACATACATATTTACACAGGATATTCACAAAAAAATACCACAATCAGGTGACACCTATTTATGACGCTCCTGGTTGGCAACACAGCTGGCTTTTATTCATTAGCTGCAGAAATTCATGGAATGGTGGGGGATTGGGGGGGGATGTTATTCCTTAGTGCAGTAGTTCCCAAACAGTCCATAGTTTGAGTAAATCCATGCTTGAGCACAGGTGACCTAATTAGTGTCTCAGTCATTTTGATTTAACCATCTGTGTTCAATCAAGGATATCCTTAAAACCTGGACTGTAAGAGTGCCTTGAGGCCAAACGTCACCTTAAAGGAAACCTGCCATGTCAAAGTATATGCTAAGAAGGGAAGCAACATGAAGATGGAAGCAGCTAGAAGACCCCTAACATAGTAGGGAGCACAGAATCAAATGCAGACCAATAGAACCTGGCCTTTATAGACCACTGATAGCCACTGGCATTGTGGGAAATGCAGGGCTTCCTGTTTATGGACAGCCGGGGACTGCTGATCAGTCCCCATACCTTATATTATTCTCAAACAACAGAACTAGACCTCAGTATCTGAGAACATACTATTTACTGGAAAATGCTTCTAAGCAAAATCATTTATATTTGTAAATTGCATTTTCATTGCTCTGTATGACAACCTCCTGCAAAGCTCTTTGTTCAGGGTAAGAGGCAGGTGATATAACATTTAGGTCACATAGTGGTAGAATGGTTTTCATTTTTCTCAGAGTGGAATAAGTTTACAATTAGCCTGGGGGGGGTCTCTACACCTGGGGGAACAGAGGAGAGCGGAGGTCACAATGGCACTTTATAAGGAGAAAAGTGAAAATAGAGAACGTAGCTCACAGGGTGCAGAGACCTTGTTATATTATTTCTGCAAAATAAGAAGCTACCGACACAAATGCTGCCTTATAATGGTTGGAACACAAATAAAAGTAACGTAATATACGTTATGAATAAAGCAAAATATAATAAAAAAAATAACATTTTACACTAAAATATATTTTTTAATATCTGTACACAAACACAATATTGTTTAGGAGGAAATTCCATGACGATCAGACACAAATGCTGTGCATGGGAACTTGTAGGGAGTAAATCTCCAAATCTGCAGAAATACCATCTTTCCTAGAAGTGCCGTTACCTGTACCAACCAGACGACATAGTAATAAAAATTCAATGTCTGATTGGTTGCTATTGGTTACAGCACGTTAGACCCTTCAGCACAATGGTTATTAATAAGTCTTCATGAGGATGAAATTCAGAAGCTGACCACACTGATAAGATACAAATACTTTTACCAGCTAGAAACCAAATACAGTTACCTTGAAAGACCTGGTGATTGTTCCTCAACAGAGTCTGCAGGCCTCCACATTCATTCTTCAGCCTCTGTAGGGTCTCTTTGTCCAGGACTTCAGCTACTTCCCGCAATGGAAGACATCCTACAGAAGATACAGAATAAACATTACCTCGGTAAAGAAGACGGAATCCTGTACCCTTGTTTATCACACATCTAATAAAAGTTCACATCCACAGTGTTACCATGTTCAGAAAAGTTGTGTGGACTAAACCAGCATACGATGGCAGGAAGCACCTAATATGCCACATTACCTCCAAGTGCACTGGTAGACCGAATTCTCTTAAGTAATGGTTCAGTCCACCAAATGGATGCGCCCATTGTATATGGGGGGGGGAGGAAAACCAAAGCACAAAATAAAATATGAGAGAGAGAAATCCAGCCTTATTGGAGAAGCTCCTGTCATACCACTAAATTCTGAAGGTGGGTTAGGTATAGTCTTATTCTTTCCATCTCAGAGTCTCACACAATGTTATTTTCAGTAATACATTCACTTAATTAACAACATTCACATTTTTATAACAGAGAGTCAGGACTAACGTTTATTTAAAGAAAAAAATAAATCAACCACCCAAATGAATTATTAGTCACAGTTCACAGTGCAGCTAACCATCTATGCTGCCTGTGTGGCACCTGGGTCCGAACTATCGCTAAGCAACCTATGGTGGTCGCCTGAGGAAGTACCTATAGCACAAAAGGAGTCATTGGTCATGAGTTTTATCACGCACGACGAGTGATAAAACGCGCTGTGTATGATAATGGTGTTCCAGCCAATCAGCTCCCAGCTGTCACCTGTTTGAAATAAATGACAGCTGGGAGCTGACTGGCTGGAGCACCATTTATCATACGCAACGAGATTGATCACTCGTTGTGAATGATAAAACTCGTTGATAAATGTGGCCCTAAGTGACATGAAGGAAGATAGAGCGCGGAGGGACGGGCTCAGAGCACAGCACCTGAGGGGGGCGCCCCCAGTGGAGGGAGTATGCGTAAGCTGCTTGCAAAGGACCTGGCAGCATCACTGGTTAAAAACAATCTTCTCATTTGATAACACAGTGATTCTTAACCAAATGTGTCAGTGTGCGTGTGTCAAAATGCCAGCCTGGATATGTCACGAGGATTAATTAGCAACATGAGTCAAAACTGTTTTTGTGGATGATCTGAAGTCTGTATTACGAGTAAACTAAATTGTAACTAAAAAGAAATCAGAATTTGGATTTTATACAGGATGTGACAATATTTTAACATCGTTCCCAATATAGTCAAACATTGGAAGCCCAAATTGTCACCCACTGTAATACTCAAGGAACACATCAAGGCTTGTTATTATAATACAGATGAGCATTTGAGTTCACAGATCTATAGCAATACAAGAGCATAGTATAGGTCAATTAAATTAGTTGCCCTTCTGGCACACTGACATACAGGGGTCTATTTACTAAGCAGTGTTAGGAGACAGAGTGATAAGTAGTAAGGTGCCAGCCAAAGAGACCCCACAGTACGGTAAATAACAATGTTGCGCATCATAGGTACACAATAAGGCACTAAACTGCTATGGAGCAGAAGAGAAGGGCACTTACTCCCCTTGTTCCAGGTGCTCCCTGCCCCATCACGTACGATGTCCTTCTCTTCCTCTGTGTTAGAGCACAGCAGTAGCCGGGAAACTTGCAGGACCACCTGATCAATGAAGTCTCTGGGGAGCAAGACACAGTTCCTGATCTGTTCTACTTTGTCCCGGGGTCGGAAGCCAGATATCCAGCTGGTATGTTCTGCCTTTGGGCTGTCAGGGCTTTCTTCTACGTTAGCAGTGTCTGTATGACCAACACAGAGCCTGGAGTCTTTGTTACCGCACGTAGAGTCAGCAGAATGACTGGCTATATACTGACCCCTCCGCTCATCAACCTGCACTTCCTCCTGTGGGGGGTACCGTCTGGATTCCCCTATAAGGCACACCTGTGGTCAAATCATTGTGAAGAACAGGTCAGGAGCCAGTCATTTTAAGCAGAAATATACTGAATGTTTATTGGAAGTAACGTTAATCTTTGGACACATTGTCAAAAACTGAACAACTAGACAGTAGGAGGAGATTGGGGGCTCGTGCTCGCCTCCTACTTTCAAGCCCGGCAGCCATGGTTTCCAATTGATTTCAGGCTGATCTTTAAACGTTATATTATCAAAACTGTGTGACATGTACGTGTTACAACAGTGCAGGCGCCCATGGGCAACATATAGACACTAAAGGGTCTAATTAGTAAGCCTTGGATAGAGATAAAGTGCCAACCAGTCAGCTCCTAACTGGCCTTTTTCAAACACAGCCTGTGACATGGCAGTTAGGAGCGGATTCTTTATCTCCATCCAAGGCTTAGTAAATAGACCCCTAAGAGCCTAGTAACAATTTGCACGATCCCATGATCCTAATAATCTATTATGTAATTTTGCCCTGGAAGGAATAGGACCCAGAGCTCCAGATGGGACACTTACTCGCTTTGTCGATGGGATTCTAAGACAATCTTCTTCCACGTTAAACCCGCACTGAGCACCAATTTCAGCGACAAAGTCCAGGTACTCCCTATACTGAGTCTTCTTGCTGGACTTTCTGTTGTATTTTCCATAGAAATTGTAGAAGCAACATGGTAATACAAAGAAGCAGCACGAGTATGAAGACCTGGAAGAGAGGATGTTAAATGAAGGCACAGGTATACGCGATGCATCTTCCACTAAGCCTTTAAATTTCAGTAGAAGCTCAAAAAGGCAGTTCACTTAATGCAGGTTATAGGATCTTTGATATTGGTTGCATTAGTGTTACATTACTAGTTTTACAGTGTGTAGTCCGTCTTCTACCTAGTCAGAAAAAAAAAAAAGTTTTGGTGGGGTGGGGGTTCTGCCCAATTACATAGTGCTTTCTCTGTGTGTAGTATGTCCTACTAGTACATTTGTGTGTATGCATCTCTGTTGTTAGGAGGATGGTGTACTTGGCACCTCACATAGGGGTCTATTTACTAAGCAGTGTTAGGTGAAGTGAATAGTGAAGAGTGAATAGTGATAAGGTGCCAGCCAATCAGTTCCCAACTGTCATCTCACAGGCGGTGTTTGAAAATGACAGTTGAGAGCCGATTGGCTGGTACCCTATCACTTCACCTAACACTGCTTAGTAAATAGACTCCCTGGTGTCTGGATCCTGGAGCTGCACACCTCCCTGGCACCTGAAATCAGCCGTCATTGAGCCTGACCCTGGGCTCTGAGACAGACTAGAGCCAATGGCAGGAAGGATGGCTTCCAAGGAGAGGCTTTAGGATTGTTTTCTGTATATTTTGGGCAGGCATTGTTGTGTATAATTTGTTACTTCTTATTTGCATTACCGAGCGGCGATGACAGGAAGCCACGGCGTCAGTTCATCAGAATGGTTACCGATTATCCAGTCCGTGTCTGGAAATAAATAATCGTCACTGGGTGTAATTGAAGATTCCTGGGGAAACATGCTTCTACAAATTAGATTTAGCATCAGAGTCATCCACATACAGGAGTGAAAGGTCATTAAATAAATGATAATCTTATAGACAAATGTAGACAGCTCCCAATTGTATTAGCGCATATAACACTTCTACACACGTAGCCTCTTATTTCAAGAGCATATTACAACACCCCTGCGATATATAGAAGATCATTATAACAAAATGGCTTCATATTACAAAAAGGTACACAACTTTTTATAAAATAAAAAAAAAAAACTGAAGAAACGTGGCCAAATAATTAAAATATCACATCCCTAAGCCGTTTGCTGGAAACATGCGGTTATTGCCATGTTATAATGTCATGTGACTTATTTTACCTGGCAACATATTTAGTATTGAAGCACATTTTTAGAATACCTCCAAAATAGTTTGTGGTCCATACATCGCCCATATTTTTCGTCTCCGGACGTCGATGCCTCGACCTCGGTGCTTTAAAATAAATAGATGAAATTTTAATTTTCTTTTAAGAAAACATTGAAAGATTTAATCAACAGACACAAAGATGTCTATATTTCATTTAAAAAGAAAATAAATAAAATGACTGTGTTGTTTAATGTTAGTCATCTTTAGTAATTTGGTTATTATGTTATTATAATGAACATAGGTAGCACTGCCATTCCAGAAACAAGTAGAGGTAACTCAAAACGGATCTTTCAGACTTTTAGGGACAGTGGGCCCAATTCAGAGATTTACGTAAACGCAAATCTCTGATGTTCAACATGCGGCTGCCATTAGAGGAGGCAACGGGGATGCGACAGGAAAAGTCCCAGAAAATGAGGGCGTGTCAGCAGTGTTTTCTGGACGTGACAATACCAGTAGCTCTTCACTGGCCCCGGCAGCGTGATTACACCGGACATCGTGGGTAACCTGAGGGTTCTCAGATGTCCGAAGGTCACGCAGTTTGATCCGAAGCTGTGTCTCTAGGGGCAGCAGTGGATCAGAGAAGCCGGCAGTGGGTGTCTTTTTACACAAGACGCCTCCTGCGGTATTTGCATATTGTAGCACATCCGCTGCATACTAAAACGCAGCGGCAGTGTGATACGCGTCCATTTGTGAATAAGCCCCTTTGTCTTAAAACAATGCCAAAGTTTTGTTTGCAAGGTGTTAACAGACTTCGTGCTCATCTATATTGTTAACTAGCGACCCACGTTACTCCTGCTCTCCAATTATGTAGCTTACAGCCAATTTAAGAAACTTTCAGACACGCTTCCTCGTTGCGTGTTTGTACGTAGTTCCAAGAATATTTCGGCCCAGTTTACTTTGTCACACCATACTCACAGAAGCGTGTCATCCTTATTTAATATGGTCCATGAGGTGCACTCATATTGCCTCATACATGTACACTTCTGCAGAGGTGGTAGGAGAGCCCCTGTGCGGACCCCCTTCTCTCTGACAGCGCAGTAGACGCTGTGCCAGTGTCTACTGCGCATGGGCAGGTCTCTGGGAATGTCGCCTGTGCCACATCATCTCCTTTGCAGATGCGTAAAACACCGGTAAAACGGCAGCCGCCACATTTTTATAGTGATTTCTGCGGTACTGCAGTGCAGAGCGACGCAGACGAGGCAAGTATAATAATGGATGCAGGGTGTGCAATGTGGATCCCTTGGACCCAGAGGCCTGTGTGCATCGGTAGATTTACCAAAGCTTCTGAAACAGGCAATTGGAGGTGATGCCCATAGCGACCAATCACATTCAGTCTATCATTTTCTAGAATGCAATAGAGAAATGATAGCTAAAATCTGGGTGGTTGCTATGGGTAACACCACCACTTTCTTTTTTAGAAACTCTAGCAAATCTACACCGTGGTGTTTTTGTTTTGGGGTGGGGGTGGGGCTGCCAATTATTTTAAAATTTGCACTGAACCAAAACAAAAAATCAGCAGTTATCTGTCTAGCGTAACTTTAGACGGTTGAAGTAAGCAACTGATTGGTTGCTATGGGTCATTGCCAAGTGAGCGTTAGGTTACCAAGCAAGCCTAATGAGGAGATGGATAATTTTTGGGCACTGCACACATTTTCAGGCAATGTACTGTGCAGTACATTACTATTTGGCTGGTTTACCCTTATTCTATATCCATTTCCCTTTTAACACAGTGCACAACAGCGTGAGATTATTTGCAACAAGGCCACAGTCTGATATTACAGGTGAAGAATGTGTTTACCCCTTCATTGCTTAAAATATGGACCAGCAGCCCATTTCCGCATCCCAGGTCTACAAAGGACTGCTTCTCCGTTAGGTGCTTTCTTGCTCTCTCTTCTTCCCAGAGAACCTATAAAAATATATAACTGATTCGGTCATCACGCACAAGCCCAAAACACAACAAGATTAGCCAGTAACCACCATGATAAACGAGAACAGCGATGGAAGATCGTTTCGCCGGCAAGTATATAATCTCTGGAATTTGCACCTTTAGTTTTCTTAGTTGTCCTTATAGATCCATTAACTGAGAAAGTAATTGCACGGAACCCCCCCCCCCCTCCCCATTTCTAAATGTACTTCTCAGACTCAAGCAGAAGAGAATAGAATCGGTGTGCAGCACTAACAGAAAGGGCTGCAGATGGTATATGGAATGGTTACAGGCTATTACTAAACACATTGCTTTGGCTTTGTTATGTGCTTAACAGATTTCTATTTATATTGTCAGGCAGAGACAAAAGCTCCCCTGTGATATAACAACATGCCTGAAATCCACTGAGAGAGTTACAGAACAATATACCAATGTATTTAATAAGCCTGGTAAGGCTGTCAAAGCGCCTTTAAGGAGAATTGATCATTCAGATGAGCAGATTATTAGATCAATGTCCTTATTTATTTCTGATCAATGTAACGGGCCTCATACAGAGGTTGAAATACTTTTACGTGATAGTACTTTAGGTTTTGGATGGGAATTACCTTCAGCAGAATGTTGAATGTTTTAGCACATGACAACAGTCGCTTCGCTTGTGTGTACCGTTAATATCAACGTAATTCCGGCGTGATAATTGGTTATATATAAAAACCTGGTCGATAGACTTACTAATAAGTAGGTTGCTATAGCAACGTCCTCGTACACAAACTTTTCCGGGTCTGTGACTTCAGGCCAGATCTGTGGGAAGAAACAAACATGGCGGTTGCCTTTGTAGCAGGTTGCATACAGCACACCTATACAGCATAGCATAAAGTTACATTGTAGGATGCTGTTCTGAGCCACACATACGTGATACAGTCCATGATTGCAATTGGCTCATTAAACACATAAATGTTCCTCAAGTTAACGATCACATATAGGGCCTGATCACAGGTGGATGCTATATGTTTGCAGTGTTGAGCGATTATTTCTGTACTGTGTATGAGTTGCACTGCGCATGCGCCAAGTTTAATTACCACCAGAGGTTGCAGTGAGGACTTGGAAGCCGAGTGATTAGCGGTCAGGGAGCGTTCGTGCGAGGCAATGGGGGTGCCAAGTGAAACGCAGACGTGTCGCAACCATTTCCGGTGCAAGTGGAACACATGCGCATCGAATGCACTTGCGAATTCGTACGCAGCGGTTAAAGGCTCAGGTAGGTTACATGCAACAGACATTTTGAGCGACCATAGAGCTGTTGAGAAAAGCGGACTTGAGACGCCGCTAGTGGACATCTCAATAGAAATCCAGGGGCCTGCAACATTTACATATTATCGGAAAACCGCTGCGTACGAGATGGTAGCCGTGATGAGATTTGCGTGCGCCTCTGAATCAGGGCCTCTGTGCAGCCCAGAGCCAAATTACACTTGCATAAATACATAAAGTTGTTTTTCAATTTCCTCCTATTCTGTGTGTGTTAGATTACTAGGGTAACCTTTTGTAGTAGAAGGCCTTATTCAGACAGTGACTGAGCGAAGGGGTGGAATGGGTATGCGTATGCAGATAGAGGGACAGCAGTGAGCACACGTGGCCAAAATACAGATGTGAAGTGCGATTAAAACCATCGGCACAAAAAACGCAAACATACCCTATGCAGGAGACTGGGATGCAGGTGCAAACAAATTAGCACTCACCTACGTATTAACCAGGTAGTTATACATATAGGAGTCTGCCATATCCAAATATTCCAAAATACAGATTTTTTTTTTGTTTTTTTTTAGCATGACTGAGATAGTGAAACCTTTGCTTTCTAAAGGTTCAATGTACACAAACTTTGTTTAGGGCACACAATTATTAAAAACATTGTATAAAATTAGCTGCAGGCTGTGTGTATAAGGTGTATAGATTTGGGTCCCATCCCCAGATATTTCATTATGGTATACAAATATTCCAAAATACGGAATATTCCGTTATCCAAAATACCCCTGGTCCCAAGCATTTTGGATATGGGAGACCCAACATACATACTATATATAATGTGATAGGATCATTGGTAAAGTGGTCTGTGGCAGGTACATTTGTCCAAGATTCCTGTCTTATGTGTTTTAAACCCCCAGGAGAAAGTCTGCAGTGTAGCAGGCTTGAGTTTCGGCTTTTTGAAAAGCCGGTTTGGGACCTGGGGGTTGTGGGTGAGAGGAGAGGGAGGGCTCCACCCACGGCCACTCCAGGTTTTGGTTCTCTTAGCCTGGTAACAGGCTTGTTAGGGTTTCCACCTGAGAGTGGCCAATATAAGCCTAGTGTGTTTAGGGCTGATTGGCTCACCTGGGAGAGCAGACAGGGAGTTTGCTCAGAGACACTTGAAAACCTATCCGTGAGTGTTGTGCTGTGCTTTTGTTGCTGGTGAGGGCATTAGGCCCTGCCAGGTTCTGGTAGTGAGGGAACTACCTGTGAAGTTAGTGCCCCGACAGGGCTAGGATTTATGTTTATGTTTTCTTTATGTTGTTTCTGATATTGTACAATAAAGACTGGCGCCGACCAGCTTGTACTTGCATCCAGTCTGGCGTACTGTTTCCCAGCTGCTGTGTGTGAAAGGAAGGAGTCCTCTACCCAGGAGAGGGACCCCCTAACCTAACTGTGTCACAATATGGTGGAGAATGCGGGCAACCACACACACTGAAGTTGCAGCAAGAGGAAAACTTTCCATTTAAAAATTAAAGGGACAGACACCCAATTTGTGAGTGTGGAAATAACACTGTGTCCTTGGAGTCCCATAGAGGAGGCGTCAGCCAATGCTCAGAGAGGCAAGGTTCAGCTTCCAACCTACACCCCAGGACAAAATGGAGGACATTATTAAAGCCTTGCTCCAAGCTACAGCAGCTCAGCAGGAATCTACCAGGGCTCAGCAGGAAGCTACAGCAGCTCAGCAGGAGACTAAACAGACTTCAACAGGTCTCCATTGAGGAAAACAGCCAGGCCATAAAAGAGGTGATACAGCACCTGGTCGCCCGACCCAGCGATGTTAATACTGGTCCTCCCACCCCCACTCACTCCGTACGAGCTAGTCACTTCCTCCAAAAGATGACTACGGGCGATGATGTGGAGGCCTATCTCGCCGCATTTGAAAGAACGTCCGAAAGGGAGAGTTGGCCCAAGGAGCAGTGGGCAAGTCTGGTGGCACCTTTTTTGTCTTGGGAGCCACAAAAAGCATATTTCGACTTATGCCTGGCTGATGCCAAGGACTATAAAAAACTAAAACAGGAGATCCTAACTCGCTTGGGAGTCACCACCTTTGTTCGTGCCCAACGGGTCCACCGCTGGGAGTTCCATAGGGACAAGCCTCCACGTTCACAGATGCATGACCTCGTCCATCTGTCCTCAAAATGGCTACAGCCAGAGACGCTGACGGGACCACAGATCGTGGAAAGGGTCGTGATGGACCGGTACCTGCGATCATTACCTGTGACTCTGCGCAAGTGGGTGAGCCATGCAGACCCTAAGTCCGCGGACCAGTTGGTCGAGCTGGTGGAGAGGTACGTGGCGGCTGAGGAGCTGATGAGTATGCCCCACCGAACCCTGATGGCGCACCGGCGAACTCCCACAGACACTGGTAAGACTGTTCAAGGGGAGAAGGGTGCTGGGCGGTGGAATGTACCTAAGACTGAGGGTGTAGAACCTGGAGACAGGCCTGCCAGGCCAGGAAGGTTCTTGCCCCGTAAACGACTAGACATTAATATGACTCAGTGTTACCGATGTGGTGGCTTCGGCCATATTGCCGCTAATTGTTCAATTACAGCTGAACCTATGCAATGTGATACTGCTCATGTCTACCGCAGGGGGTCTTTCTTTGCACAGACAGCCTGTACGGCTGACCGGCAGGCTGAGACTGATAAGCACATGTGTGTACTCACTGTAGATGGCAACCGAGTAGAGGCACTGTTAGACTCTGGTAGCTTGGTGACACTTATAAAAGCTGAGCTGGTGAACCCCTTGAGGCATACAGGGAAAACTGTTGGTGTGACCTGCATACATGGGGATACTCGATATTATGTTACGGCCGAGGTGAACATCGAGACACCATGTGGCTCTGCTATAGTTTCTGTGGGTTTGGTGCATGGTCTGGTGTACGATGCAATATTGGGAAGAGACTTTGCTCACTTCTGGAAGTTGTGGGAAAGCCGTTTTGTTCCACAGGTGAACAACCCCAATCCATTTGAGAAGGTTGTCGATGTAGTGGAGGAGGGAGTTTCTTCTGAGTCAGAGTTATTCCCTTTTTCTACTATGGTTGGCGAACTAGAGAATGCGGAGCGTGACGATGGCCCGCCAACTGATGTGCCTCCCATTGAGGTGGGAAGTGTTGTTGGGCCAGTGGATCGTCTGCCTGATTTAGAGGTCAGAAGAGAGGTCTTTGCCGTGGAGCAGTTGAATTACCCTACTTTGGTAAAAGCCAGGGAGAATGTAAAAGTAGTTGATGGTAAACCCGTAGACCCTGATAGTCCTTTGTCCTATCCCCACATGGTAATGTGTCAGGATTTGTTATATCAGGTGACTAAGAAGGGGGAAGATATTGTGGAACAACTAATAGTTCCCAAAGCCTACAGAAGAACAGTGTTGGATCTGGCCCATGGTCATATAACGGCTTGCCATCTAGGGGTAGAGAAAACCACTGAGCGAATAATGCAGAGGTTTTTCTGGCCCGGGCTTCATAAAGAGGTATCTGACTTTTGCGCATCCTGCCCTGAGTGTCAGTATCATGCTCCCAGGCCACATTTTAAGGGTCCACTAGTTCCATTGCCTATTATAGAGGTGCCGTTTGAAAGAATAGCGATGGATTTGGTTGGACCCTTAATGAAGTCTGCCAGGGGACACCAGTATATTCTGGTCATAATGGATTACGCTACCAGGTACCCGGAAGCGATCCCGTTGCGCAATACGTCAACCAAGACCATTGCCAGAGAGCTAGTTCATGTCTTTAGCAGGCTGGGTATACCCAAGGAGATACTAACTGACCAGGGTACACCGTTTATGTCAAAAGTCATGAAAGAGTTATGCCGCCTGTTCAAAATTGAACAGTTAAGAACTTCGGTTTATCACCCCCAAACCGATGGGCTGGTCGAGAGGTTTAACAAGACGTTAAAACACATGCTTAGGAAAGTGGTCGTCAAGGATGGTAGGGATTGGGATTACTTATTGCCGTATTTATTGTTGGCCATAAGAGAAGTTCCCCAGTCCTCCACCGGGTTTTCACCCTTCGACTTGTTGTATGGGAGACACCCAAGGGGGTTACTAGACATTGCCAAAGAGACATGGGAGGGGCAGTCTAGTCCTTACAAAACGGTGATTGAGTATGTTTCTCAAATGCAGGAGAGAATTGCTGCGGTAGTGCCGATAGTGAGAGAGCACCTGGAACAGGGTCAACAGGCACAGCAGAGGGTATACAACCGCAATGCTCGGTTACGCAGCTTAGCTCCTGGGGACAGAGTGTTAGTATTGGTTCCCACTGTGGAAAATAAACTTTTGGCTAAATGGCAAGGGCCCTTTGAAATCTTAGAAAGAGTGGGGCAGGTCAATTACAAAGTTTACCAGCCGGGGAAAAGAAAGCCGGAACAGATATACCATATAAATCTGTTAAAGCCCTGGAAAGATAGAACGGTACTGTCGGCCATCCGAGCCCCTCCAGTAAATCCAGGGCCCTTAGTTCCCGAAGAGACAGTGGCAAAAACCCTGTCGACAATTCAACAACAAGAGGTCAAGGAGTTTCTGATCAGAAATAGGGTGCTGTTCTCTGACATACCTGGGAAAACCTTGGTCATTAAACATGACATCATCACTGACCCAGGGGTTAAAGTTAATCTAAAGCCCTATAGGTTACCAGAAGCACAAAGAGAATCGGTGTCGAATGAAATTAAAAATATGCTAGAGTTAGGGGTTATTGAAGAATCACATAGTGAATGGTCAAGTCCCATTGTGTTGATTCCAAAGCCCGACGGGAGTGTGCGTTTCTGCAATGACTTCCGAAAGTTGAACAGTGTTTCAAAATTCAATGCCTACCTGATGCCAAGAGTGGATGAACTGATTGAGAGACTAGGGACGGCAAGGTATTTAACCACTCTTGACCTAACCAAAGGGTATTGGCAAGTACCGTTAACCGAGAGCGCCAAACAAAAGACAGCTTTTTCAGCGCCAGAGGGCTTGTTTCAGTACAAGATGTTGCCCTTCGGGCTACATGGGGCACCTGCTACCTTACAAAGAATGATGGACAGGATTCTAAGGCCCCATAGACGGTATGCGGCTGCTTATCTGGATGACGTGGTCATTCATAGTCCTGATTGGCAATCTCACTTACCCAGGGTACAAGCAGTGTTGGACTCCATCTATAAGGCAGGTTTGACAGCCAACCCAAAAAAGTGTTGTCTAGGCATGGAGGAAGTAAAATATCTGGGATACACCATTGGCAGAGGCCTGATAAAGCCTCAGCTCAATAAGGTTGATGCCATACAAAACTGGCCACGGCCTCTGAATAAGAAGCAGGTGAGAGCCTTCTTGGGAATTACGGGGTACTACAGGAGGTTTATACCCAACTTTGCCACCATGGCAGTCCCACTGACTGACCTGACCAAAGGCAAACAAAAAGTCATGGTAGAATGGAGTCCTGAGGCAGAGAAAGCTTTTCAGGAGTTGAAAGTAGCGTTGTGTTCCCAACCAGTCCTGATGACTCCTGATTTTGAAAGGGAATTCATAGTACAAACCGATGCGTCAGAAGTAGGTATAGGAGCGGTCCTGTCCCAGAACAAGGAGGGTGAGGAACACCCTATTTTCTATCTTAGCAGAAAGTTGAATGTACATGAGAGAAACTATGCCACAGTGGAGAAGGAGGCGTTGGCCATAAAATGGGCGTTAGAGGCTCTCAGGTACTACTTGGTTGGAAGAAAGTTCAAATTGATCACTGACCATGCCCCTTTGAAGTGGATGTCCGAAAATAAGGACAGTAATGCGAGAATTACGAGATGGTTCTTGGCGTTACAAACTTTTACATTTTCAGTGGAACACAGGCCAGGAAGCCAGCTGGCCAATGCTGACGCGTTGTCACGCGTTCATTGTTTGGGGGCTTCAGTTGTTCCGCCCCACAGGTCGAAACAAAGGGGGGGGATATGCGATAGGATCATTGGTAAAGTGGTCTGTGGCAGGTACATTTGTCCCAGATTCCTGTCTTATGTGTTTTAAACCCCCAGGAGGAAGTCTGCAGTGTAGCAGGCTTGAGTTTCGGCTTTTTGAAAAGCAGGTTTGGGACCTGGGGGTTGAGGGTGAGAGGAGAGGGATGGCTCCACCCACGGCCACTCCAGGTTTTGGTTCTCTTAGCCTGGTAACAGGCTTGTTAGGGTTTCCACCTGAGAGTGGCCAATATAAGCCTAGTGTGTTTAGGGCTGATTGGCTCACCTGGGAGAGCAGACAGGGAGTTTGCTCAGAGACACTTGAAAACCTATCCGTGAGTGTTGTGCTGTGCTTTTGTTGCTGGTGAGGGCATTAGGCCCTGCCAGGTTCTGGTAGTGAGGGAACTACTTGTGAAGTTAGTGCCCCGACAGGGCTAGGATTTATGTTTATGTTTTCTTTATGTTGTTTCTGATATTGTACAATAAAGACTGGCGCCGACCAGCTTGTACTTGCATCGAGTCTGGCGTACTGTTTCCCAGCTGCTGTGTGTGAAAGGAAGGAGTCCTCTACCCAGGAGAGGGACCCCCTAACCTAACTGTGTCACAATATATAATATATATATATATGTATATACACACACACACACACACACATATATACAATTATACATACACACACACATACATATATATTTCGAAATAACTTGGGGTAATTAGCTCGGTAGATTGTGGCCAGTGGTGTAGTGATTAGGTGCAGAATTAGAGTCCACACATGGCATTCCAGTAAAATAAAGAAAATGGTGCTTTACTTCAGCATGGTGATCAGGAAACAAAAATAGAAAATAAACAACCTAGCCCTCTTTTAGGGCAGTAGCTCACTTCTTGAACCCTCTCTATCAAGGTGCAGCTAGTGTGCCAATAAAGTCTCTGCCTGCTTCTCTGCAGGTCTATTGCCGGCTCCAGCCTGGCTTGGCTTGCACAGCTATACAAACACCATCAGTCTTTGTGGCCTTCCCTGTATCCAACAGGTATACAGTAGGCCCTGGCTTCCTCAGCCTACAGCCCAGCTGCTTCAATGTCACACAGTCTGAAAGGTTTATGGTCCCCCCTTGCCTCCTGCAAGGTCCAGGCACAGGCCTCCTGGCCCCAAATGGCTCGCTTAGCTTCACTGGGCTCTCTGGCTGCCACAGTCCCAAATAGACACTTTCCAACAGCAGCCTGACTGGTCTGCCTCCTCATCAGCCCACACCTGAGCTCTCTCCTCAAGGCACCCACAGGTGTATCACAACTCAGTATTAAGGATCTCTCCAACCCCACACAGAATCTGCTGCTCACCAATGTCATCTCTGGTGACACTGCCACTATATATATATATATATATATATATATATATATATATATATATATATATATATATATATATATATATATATATATATATATTAGGGATGTGCAGGCTCGGATAGGTTCGAGTTTGCACGTGGAGTTCGGATTTTTCCCTCCAAAAAAACGGAACTCAGAACGAGTCTTTTGTCCAGGAATGATGATGTTCGTCCATGTAAGATGACGTTTTGCCTCGTTCTGAGTTCCGTTTTTTTGGAGGGAAAAATCCGAACTCCACGTGCAAACTCGAACCTATCCGAGCCTGCACATCCCTAATATATACACACACGCATACACACACGTGTGTGTGTGTGTGTGTGTATATATATATATATATATACACATACATATATATATACACACACATACATACATATACACACACACACACACACACACACACACACACACATAAAAGCAAACGCACTTTGCTGTAGTTGCGCCAAATAGCCCCTCTCAGCGGCCAGATCTTGTGAGACCCTGCTAGTGCCAGGTATCTTTTTTTTTCCACAATGTGATGCGACTAGAACGCACCAGGAGACTGTGCTGATTAATTTGATATGCAACACTATATATGTGCGAGATTGAGTCTCTGAATCAGCATGCGAAGTGCTACCATGCAGTGGCCGCAGTTTTCTTTTCACGCCAAGAACCCATGGAGATCAAAACGGGCAGAATACAGCACCGTTCCTTAGAAACGTGGCAAAATACAGTACCATTCCTTAGAAACGTGGCAAAGTACAGTACCGTTCCTTAGAAACACGGCAGAATACTGTACTGCTCCTTAGAAAAGTGGCAAAATACAGTACCGTTCCTTAGAAAAGTGGCAAAATACAGTACCGTTCCTTAGAAACAGGGCAGAATACAGTACCGTTCCTTAGAAACAGGGCAGATTACAGTACCGCTCCTTAGAAACGTGGCAGAATACAGTAGCGTCCCTTAGAAAAGCAGCAGAATATTGCACCGTCCCTTAGAAACAGGGCAGAATACAGTACCGTCCCTTAGAAACAGGGCAGAATACTGTACCGTCCCTTAGAAACAGGGCAGAATACAGTACAGTCCCTTAGAAACAGGGCAGAATACAGTACCGTCCCTTAGAAACAGGGCAGAATACAGTACCGTCCCTTAGAAACAGGGCAGAATACAGTACCGTCCCTTAGAAACAGGGCAGAATACAGTACCGTCCCTTAGAAACAGGGCAGAATACAGTACCGTCCCTTAGAAACAGGGCAGAATACAGTACCGTCCTTTGGAAACAGGGCAGAATACAGTACCGTCCTTTGGAAACAGGGCAGAATACAGTACCGTCCCTTAGAAACAGGGCAGAATACAGTACCGTCCCTTAGAAACACGGCAGAATACAGTAAAGTCCTATTGAAACAGGGCAGAATACAGTACCGTCCCTTAGAAACACGGCAGAATACAGTAAAGTCCCTTACAAACAGGGCAGAATACAGTACCGTCCCTTAGAAACAGGGCAGAATACAGTACAGTCCCTTAGAAACAGGGCAGAATACAGCACCGTCCCTTAGAAACAGGGCAGAATACAGTACCATCCCTTAGAAACAGGGCAGAATACAGTACCGTCCCTTAGAAACACGGCAGAATACAGTACCGTCCCTTAGAAACAGGGCAGAATACAGTACCGTCCCTTAGAAACACGGCAGAATACAGTAAAATCCCTTAGAAACAGGGCAGAATACAGTACCGTCCCTTAGAAACAGGGCAGAATACAGTACCGTCCCTTAGAAACAGGGCAGAATACAGTACCGTCCCTTAGAAACAGGGCAGAATACAGTACCGTCCCTTAGAAACAGGGCAGAATACAGTACCGTCCCTTAGAAACAGGGCAGAATACAGTACCGTCCCTTAGAAACAGGGCAGAATACAGTAAAGTCCTATTGAAACAGGGCAGAATACAGTACCGTCCCTTAGAAACAGGGCAGAATACAGTACCGTCCCTTAGAAACAGGGCAGAATACAGTACCGTCCCTTAGAAACAGGGCAGAATACAGTACCGTCCCTTAGAAACAGGGCAGAATACAGTAAAGTCCTATTGAAACAGGGCAGAATACAGTACCGTCCCTTAGAAACACGGCAGAATACAGTAAAGTCCCTTACAAACAGGGCAGAATACAGTACCGTCCCTTAGAAACAGGGCAGAATACAGTACAGTCCCTTAGAAACAGGGCAGAATACAGCACCGTCCCTTAGAAACAGGGCAGAATACAGTACCATCCCTTAGAAACAGGGCAGAATACAGTACCGTCCCTTAGAAACACGGCAGAATACAGTAAAGTCCTATTGAAACAGGGCAGAATACAGTACCGTCCCTTAGAAACAGGGCAGAATACAGTACCGTCCCTTAGAAACAGGGCAGAATACAGTACCGTCCCTTAGAAACACGGCAGAATACAGTAAAGTCCCTTACAAACAGGGCAGAATACAGTACCGTCCCTTAGAAACAGGGCAGAATACAGTACCGTCCCTTAGAAACAGGGCAGAATACAGTACCGTCCCTTAGAAACAGGGCAGAATACAGTACCGTCCCTTAGAAACAGGGCAGAATACAGTACCGTCCCTTACAAACAGGGCAGAATACAGTACCATTCCTTAGAAACGTGGCAAAATACAGTAAAGTCCTATTGAAACAGGGCAGAATACAGTACCGTCCCTTAGAAACAGGGCAGAATACAGTACCGTCCCTTAGAAACAGGGCAGAATACAGTACCGTCCCTTAGAAACAGGGCAGAATACAGTACCGTCCCTTAGAAACAGGGCAGAATACAGTACCGTCCCTTAGAAACAGGGCAGAATACAGTACCGTCCCTTAGAAACAGGGCAGAATACAGTACCGTCCCTTACAAACAGGGCAGAATACAGCAAAGTCCCTTAGAAACGCTTAAGTACACAGTTCATTATCGTGCAGGGGGAACTGTTAAACACGTAAAGGAACATGTGCCGAACGCTGTTAAAAGCGAGACAAAGTGATTTTTAATGACTGTTTATGAGCCCAAAAATTATGTAGCCATACCGTATTTAGCAAAACATCTAATTAATAGGGTTTAACAGTGATTTCAACATTTATGGTGCTGGGAAATAATAAGGGGCAAAAAAAAATAAATAAATAAAAATTGGTGAGACAGAGTTTGGGGAACAATTAATTTTTACTCTCCCGGCTGAAATGTACAGTTCAGACTGCAGCCACTGACAATCACCAGTTACCTTCACCATCTCCCTGTATTTCTCCTTCAGGCTCTGGTACAGCGTGCTATATTTAGCCACAGGAATAAGCGACAGGGTGTTCTTAAAGTCGCTCCTCTTGTCCTCTATGGACCACTTTGCCAACCTAGACAGCAGCTCATTTTTCATCCAGGAGATCTTGGGGTATATAACGCCATCAGAGTCCCAGCCTTCTGCATATAAAGTGAACAGGGAGAGTGACCTGGAAAACATCAAATGGAAAGAGGGGATTATAATGATGTGTAGGAAACTGAATAAGCCCGATTATACTGATAAATAGGAATATATTAAAGAGGAAACTTAACATTTCCTAAAGAAGTGCGAGTGAGATTTATATCTGCTGAATTTTGTTCTACAGTTAAGCAAAACTCAGAAGCACGGTACAGCTGGAGAGAGGTCCGTGTGATGCAGCCACAGTCCCAGCACGGTACAGCCGGAGAGAGGTCCGTGTGATGCAGCCACAGTCCCAGCACGGTACAGCCAGAGAGAGGTCCGTGTGATGCAGCCACAGTCCCAGCACGGTACAGCCGGAGAGAGGTCCGTGTGATGCAGCCACAGTCCCAGCCACGGTACAGCCAGAGAGAGATCCGTGTGATGCAGCCACAGTCCCAGCACGGTACAGCCGGAGAGAGGTCCGTGTGATGCAGCCACAGTCCCAGCACGGTACAGCCGGAGAGAGGTCCGTGTGATGCAGCCACAGTCCCAGCACGGTACAGCCGGAGAGAGGTCCGTGTGATGCAGCCATAGTCCCAGCACGGTACAGCCGGAGAGAGGTCCGTGTGATGCAGCCACAGTCCCAGCCACGGTACAGCCAGAGAGAGATCCGTGTGATGCAGCCACAGTCCCAGCACGGTACAGCCGGAGAGAGGTCCGTGTGATGCAGCCACAGTCCCAGCCACGGTACAGCCAGAGAGAGATCCGTGTGATGCAGCCACAGTCCCAGCACGGTACAGCCGGAGAGAGGTCCGTGTGATGCAGCCACAGTCCCAGCACGGTACAGCCGGAGAGAGGTCCGTATGATGCAGCCACAGTCCCAGCACGGTACAGCCGGAGAGAGGTCCAGGTTGTACATTGATTTATTTGCAGCCACAGTCCCAGCACTTCATAATTATTACATACAGATAGGTACACACTATAGGATCCATCGTATGGTATATATCGCTCCGTCGCGGATCAGAGCAATATACTGTACAAATTGTGCATGATGTACGACAGATCCGTTGTTCGCAATGGTCGTACATTACATCGTCTCATCTGGTGTCCAGCACAAGCAGCATGTAACGACATATCGCGCCATCGTACACCGGATCGTGTAGTGTGTTCCGCGCACGTTTATCCATCGTTAAATCGCATCATTCCCTTGCTGAGTGCTCACAGGGTATAGCCAGTGTGTACCCAGCTTAAGTCCTGGCAAAGTGAAGCGGTGACCACTGGTCTAACACCAGATGAGACTTGGCTTTACCTTCGGAAACAAAAACTGTAGAGACGGGAAAAAACTTTTTTTTTTTTTTTTTTTTTTTTTAGAAACTAGGAGTCAGGCTGAAAATTTAAGAGCCAGGAAAATTTCTAGACATTTTATGTGCACATGGCATTCTAGGATGTCCATTAGATGCCGGTGACAGAGCCTCCTGGTGACACTTCACTCACTCCTCCGATCACTAAACTCCAGCTTTCAGAAGAAATGGAAAATAAAAGGCAGGAGTGACCCAATTTTTACGCGTCGTGGCAACCAGCCTTCTCCTGCTAGACCCGCTCTAAATACATTTCCCCATGTCACTGCCTCCAAGATCTGTTAATAGTCTATGCTTAGGACATACAAATATTTCTCTGGTCAGTAGTAGTGATGCAGCACAGTGCTAACCGCAGAACAACCCACTCACATTTCTTTCATGTTCCCGTCTGTTTCCCAAAGCGTTATACAGAAATTCCCTGCAAAACGAGAATTCTTCCCCCACCAGACCTTGAAAGAAATGTAAGTCGCATGTCAGGGGAATGTAACGCACGCAGAACAGGCGTGCCGTGCTTTGTCAATCAAATAACTAAGTTCACGTCGGAGCTCAAATTATGAATGGATGGTATCTGTGGCCTGGGAGGCGGTAACCTGTCAGTCACTTGCGGGAAAAACAAAACTCACACACGGCTAATTAGCAGAGAACAGAGAGTGATTGACAGTTACCTCTGCTCAGACCCCAGATGCTACAATGGGTAAGAATAGAATTCAATCAATTTAGAGTGTAGGGTTCACCTGCCATGGTGAGTAACATATACAAAATATATATACAGTTCGCATATAAAATTCAGGCGCACATATAAATAATAATGATATCTAAATATAGTTAAGCTGCTCCTAACCGTGATAATCTGCATTAAACACTAGTCTATCGAAATACAAAAAAGCCTGGATATAGAATATTCAACTTATATGCCTTAGTAGGACAATAAGATTATTATCCCGGCTGTCGGGATTTCGGGGCGTCCAGAGTGACGGCGACGGAATCCCGACACCAGTTAGAATCCCGGCGCCGACATCCAGACAGGAAGAATTAGGGTTAGGCACTAGAGGGAGGTGGAGGTTTAGGCTGCGGGGGAGGGAAGTTAGGTTTAGGCCCTAGGGAGGAGGGTTTGGTCTAGGCTGCAGGGAAGGAGGGGTAGGTGAAGGAGAGTATACTTACCTCCTTCTGTCGGGATTGTGACCATGCCGACATCGGGATTCTGACCGCCGAGCACTGGCATCCCGTATCCAACCTTATAAAACAATCACCAGCACACTATAAATCAACAAGGGGAACAATCGAAGCCAGGATTATCTGAGACTGCCGTTCACTGCTAGGCAATAACCCCACTTGTGCCCTGGAGGAATTATGGGTTTTCTTTGTGGGTCCAAGGTAGCAGTTGTTTCAATACAGACTACGGCAGATCAAGCTAAAAGATGAAAATTAGATTTTGTTTCTTATTTGGAGTTTTGATGGATAAAGAACAGAATACTTTATCTTATATTACAATGCTGAATGAGGGTTTTAGATAGTTAATAAAAAAAAAAAAAAAACACTATCTGTCTGGGAGGGGGATGGTGAGGGCAATAAAACAGCTGGGCTGTTACTCACCATACAAAAAAGCCTGGATATAGAATATTCAACTTATATGCCTTAGTAGGCCAATAAGATTGTTTAAATTCAACCAGACAAAAGAGCGCTTGACATAAAATTAACTATTGTAAGACAAAATAATTATAAGCAATAAATGAACTATAAAAATAAAGACACACGTATACATACAGTTATACATAAAATACAAGCTGGTGTTGTATATCAATAATGGATCATACCTATGGAAAGGAGAATAACCTCTGCAGAAGGTATCTCCTATATTAGTATGCAATAAGTAACCATCAGTACTGTGGTTCCAAGTAATAGTCTCTGTCCTCCGGATAAAAAAATGATGGTATCGCCGTTTATTTAAACGGATTATAATATATACACCTCAGATGTTTCTTGTATGGTGTTTATAATTAAATAGCCACACATCAGGTTCTCCTCAGATAGACAACAATCGGTTATTGGTAGCCTGTTGTAAATGTTCCATAACACTGAATCAGTGATAATCGCTTTCCCTGCGATGTTTAATAATGCCGTTCAGGCACAGAAATGGAACTGACTTTCATGAAAATAGTCAATAGTGTGACTGCTTACCGCAGACCAGCTGTTTTAAAAGGATGTCACTGCCCGTCAGTGGAAATCGGACAGGGCTCAACGTGTAGCGCTCACGGAGCTTACTTTCTCCTTGCAGTTACACTTCCATGTGCGGCTCTCCGGTGTCAGACGGAACGTATTTAGAGGTGAAAACAAGCTTGTAGCATGTAGGGTCTGTATTGAAACAACTGCTACCTTGGACCCACAAGGAAAACCCATCATTCCTCCAGGGCACAAGTGGGGTTATTGCCTAGCAGTGAACGGCAGTCTCAGATAATCCTGGCTTCGATTTATAGTGTGCTGGTGATTGTTTTATAAGGTTGGGTACGGGATGCCAGTGCTCGGTCAGAATCCCGATGCCGGCATGGTCACAATCCCAAAAGAAGGAGGTAAGTATACTCTCCTTCACCTACCCCTCCTTCCCCGCAGCCTAGACCAAACCCTCCCCCCTAGTGCCTAAACCTAGCCTCCCTCCCCCGCAACCTAAACCTCCCTCTAGTGCCTAACCCTAACACTTCCTGTCTGGATGTCGGCGCCAGGATTCTAACTGGTGTCGGGATTCCAGCACCGGCATTCTGGACATCGAAATCCCGACAGCCGGGATAATAAATACATCTCATTGTATATGGTGATTTTAGGTTTTTAAAAGGTCAGATTTGGATAACGGCTGCTCAAGCATGAAACAAGAACTTTATCTCTCATTCGGTACAAGAAGAAATACATTTTTATTTTAGATTTAACAAGGTGTGAAGAAGGGGTTTTGAGATTGTTCTATTAAATTAAACTTTATTTGAAAGTTCTGTATGCTTAATTTTTCTCTTTTGTCCTTATGGGCAGGGATCGTAGGGAACGGTCACCCCCCAATCTTGCTAAATATCCCGAGCCTCACAGCCAAAGTGAGTTGGGAAGACCACCCACGGATATGCAGCATAGTATTGGTAGACCCAGGGAGACAGCACCCTACCTCCCTCTGACCCCCCCTCAGGTTGGACATCACTATAATAGAGTGACCCCACACCCATGGTCTTCCAGCTGCAGTGGAAACACGCCCAGACAACCTAATGTTAATATTAGGGTCGAAAATCTACTTACTAGGGTGTTATCCAACTTCTTTTTGGTGAAAGGGTAAACAGGGCCTTAACAGCTGAGTACTTTTCTAAATAAGTCTCATACAAAGGATGCTATGGCGTCCCAATGGCTGATCCAATGATAGCCCATTCAAAGAGAGTCAATCAGGTTCATTTCAGGCCTCTGACTGTCAAACGTCTCCTGGGAGACTCACTGTTATGAAGTTACCCAGGCTGCCCCCATGGTGATAAGCAGGCAAGAACTGTGCTAAACAGGTACCAGCTAAATCTGGGCATGGCAAAGAGGTGCCACCGAACATACATAGCCATCAGAGAAGAGACACTTATGTTGTGGCGCTGCTGGGTGGCTATGGTGTAGAATCGGTCATGGGTATGCTGCCACAGGGTTACAGATGGCATCATCTTTCTTTATTAACAAAAGGCCATCACAAGCTCAGAAAGTAAAATAAAATGCCAGCTGAAGCCGTTTAGTCTTGCTGCGCACATCTAAAGGCTAATTAAATACCTCACCTGCCTGAGCCCACACTTAATCAGCAGCTTACAAAAATACAAGTAGATAGCGCAGAGCATTATAAATGCCCACATCCTCATAATCCCTGCACGTTAAAGAAAACAAACAGATGTAAGGACTTACTGAGACAAGATAAGAGGCTGGATACCCAAATATAAAGCGCAGGAATTTAATTTAAATTTAAGTAAATAGAAATGTGATTACTGGAACTGCAAACTCATGTGTTTCCTTTCAGGGAGAGAAACGTGCTAATAAATTATCCTGGCAAACAGACAAAGCTCAGGAACAATCCAGCAAAAGAAGTTCTGAGATATAACAATGAGGCTTTACAAAAACACACACACACACACACACACACACACACACACACACACAGTTGTCATGTCATATGTAAACATTTTGTTAGAGTCAACATTTGTAAGGTGTAGACATTTATAATGTTGAAATTTTAACAGTCAACATTCTAGTGTCGACATCCTGAGTGTCACTCTCATGACATTCTTACCGTATAGCTGCAATTATATACACTCTTTCTGTGACTACCTGAGTAACTGATATCCTGCTGGGACAGTGATGGGCGGCTATCGGAGCCTTCACTTGTTGATCCCAGCTCCTTAAATGCTTTGTCATATAATTGGTTTGTTTGAGTTTGTAACACTTGTTTAAGATGGGGTGCAGTTAAATGGGCGGCGGACGGGATGACGGCTGCCGAAATACCGCCGCCAGCATCCCGCCGCCGAAAGAAATGCAGACGCCGATATCCCGAAGGACATCAGGATACAGGCGTCGGAATGCCGAACGCCCGAACACTGGTAAGTACAGCGTAGGAATAGCCTACTTACCAACCCTGTCAGGATCTTCAGCCTTCAGGTTTCCAGCATTGGGATTAGAACCCTTTCCGTTTAAAATATAGGGCCCCATTTATCGAGAAAAAAAAGCGGGCGGAATATAGCGCCTGCTCTTGTTGCCGCTCACAACGCTATAAAGTTAACTGCTGCTTGTATTTAACACTACCTTGCCGGACAGCGAGCAGTAGTGTTATTTTACCAGGCAGCGTTTTCTCTTTGCCCTCTAGGCACTAACAAGTGAAGACTTCAGCGCAAAGAGCGGGCGGGAGGGGGCGGAGAGTTGGAGGTAGGGAGTGGAAAGTAGGAGGGAAAGGGCAGATAGCGGGCAAGAAGGGGCAGATAGCGAGGTAGGGAGACAGAGCTGCAACACTGCATTGTGGGTAATGTCCCGGATGCTGGCAACCCATTGGGACATTACCACTCGCCGACACAGATGGATTCCAGGATCACCTGGCGAATTTGAATGTTCACAAGGAGCAGCAAGTTGCAGACAGTGCTCATTAAATACAAAGCCCATACTGATTGTAAGGGCGGGAGATAAGGAGCAGAGTGTACGGATGGACATCGGAAGCCCACCATCATATGATGGCAGTGCTTCCACCATTGAATAACTAATTGGTGACTAACCATCGCATCAAAAGATGTCAATGGTAAAAACTATTCATATGAATAGCAAAGGGGCGGGGTTGGGGGAGGGGCTAGGACATGAGGACTGAGGAGGAGAATGAGAAACACTATCTCTGCCACGGTGCTGATGCAGATGCTGTGGGCACTTAAAACAAAAAAAAACTGAAGTCTAAAAACATGTATATACACTGGTGGCCAAAATTGGCCACCAGTGTATATACATGTTTTTAGACTTTTTGAAATTTTAATGTTTTCAACTTTGAATGCTTATAAAAACTGTTTCACTTCACACAGTGCAATGATTCATATATCAAATTAAGGAGATTTAATGCTGAATTCAACACAATAAACAGAGGTCAAATATTTGCATTACAAGGGAAGTTATGCTACTTTCAGTCAGACAAAGAAGCACAGATGCGTGAGATTCAAGAAGCAGATTGTAGTAACAGCTACTACCAGCCAATCGGAATCGTTGTTCTGAGGACCAATCAGCTGTCGTTTATGAGCAGGTACAAGGTCATGTTCAAAGGTGGGAAAGGTCAGTTTGGCGGTTGCATTTTGCAGAATAAAGTTGGTTACTGAAGTGCAATTACAGTTGGATGTTTGTGTGTATTGTTTAGTGCTATGGACGGTGTAACAAATAAATACAACAATGTCATCCAGGCAAAGTGGTGACTGGTCAGCCAGGCAGAGATCCAGGATTGTGGTGTTACGTGAAAATGGTCTTTCGTATGCAGCAATTGCGAGAGAAGTTGGTGGGAATGTGACAACATCAGGAGTACGAAAGTTTTGTTTACGCTATCAGGAAACACAATCTATACAAAACAAAGAAGGAAAAGGCCGGAAAAAGTGCACAACAGCTGTTGATGATAGGAGAATAAAAGGACTTTGTGTCAGGGACAGATGGATGTCATCTGCGGCCATTAGCAGTTAACTGAGGGCCTGATTCAGACCTGCTCGCGAGCGCTGAGCGCTCGCAAGCGGGTCGGTTAGGCCAGTGCGCATGACGGACCCGGTTCCGTCGTGCGCATGCGCGAGACCCGGATAGCAACGGGCAAGCCGTCGCTATGGGTCTCGCTACTAAGGGGGCATGCTGTCGATGGTGAGTGACAGCACGCCCCCTTTGGTGGGCGTGCCGGGGGCGTGGCTGCCCAGACGGAGGCATTCCCATGGGAACGCCTACCGTCTGGGGCCGGCCCCACTGACATCACAAGTGATGTCAGTGGGAGTGCTTTTGGCTCTGATAGAGCCAAAAGCACTCCAGGGCTTGCGGCAGACGAGACCCTGCCACAAGGGTCTCGTCGCAAGCCCGATGGTCGCGATGGTCTTGACCATCGCGACCATCTTTTTGGCCGTTCGCTATAGCTGTGGGTGGTCACCCACAGCTATGTGAGCGGCCAGGAGGCCGCTCTAAAAAAGAGAAGGAGGGCTTCAGAGCCCTGAGTGCAACTAGTGTTTTTGTCAGTGCAAGAATGGTACGGAGAAGACTAACGGAGGTTGGCCTAAAAGGTAGGATTCCCTGAAAAAAGCCATTGCTGATTAAAAAGCAGCGGCAGAAACAAAAACAGTGGGCAAAATAACACATTGCATGGACAGAAGGTCAGTGGAAACAAGTGATATGGAGTGACGAAACTAAGATATCAATATTTGGTAGTGATGGCAGAAAATATGTGAGATGTCGCATCGGGGAAGAGGTACATCCAGATTGCATTCAAGTGACAACAAAGAATCCTACAAGTGTTATGATCTAGGCATGTATGACAGCAGATGCTGTGGGCCGCCTTTATGTCATAGATGGCACACTGAACAGCAGAAAGTACATTGACATCATCCTACAACAAAAACTTCTACCTTCTATCAGGGATCTTTTTCCAGATAATGCCCCATTTTTTTCCCATCAGGATTCAGCTCCCTGCCACACTTCATGGATATGCAAACAGTGGTTCACGGAGAATGATATACAGGTGCTGGGATGGCCAGGAAACAGCCCAGACCTGAACCCCATAGAGCATTTGTGGTTTTGTTTGAAAAAACTGGTACATATGAGGCGTCCATCCAATAAAAGACAATTAATTGAGGCTATAATTGTCTAATGGCACCACATAATAAAGAAGGAAGAGCTCCAAACATTGGTTGGCTCAATGCCACGTTGCTGTGCTGCTGTCTTCAAATATAAAAGATACCCAACAAAATACTGATAGGACAGTAACATCATAAGTACACAGGGATTTTCACCCTAAGTGTTGTTTTCACTGCATAACTTCCCTTGTAATGCAAATATTTGACCTCTGTTTATTGTGTTGAATTCAGCATTAAACCTCCTTTCATTTGATATATGAATCATTGCACTGCATGAAGTGTAACAGTTTTTATAAGCATTCAAAGTTGAAAAACATTCAAATTTCAAAAAGTGTCTGCAATTTTGGCCACCACTGTACTTAAAATACAAAGAAAAGGAACCTCTTATAGCACCAGCAGAGAAGCACTCTCCATCTCTGCAGGTGTAAACGTTGTCATCTGTCACTCTGTGTGTCTGTGAGTGACTGCTTCTGCAGGGCCAGAGCTGCACACTCATTGGCTCTCCCTGTCTCAGAGAGCTAATCAGAGCTAGCAGAGAGGGGAGGGGAGGGGAGGGGAGGGGAGGGGAGGGGAGGGGAGGGGAGGGGAGGGGAGGGAGGACTGAGGGCCAGGTTTGAGGCAGTGAGAGACCGCCTCCAATGATCCCAGCAACATGAACCAGGAAGATTATTACAGATTATTAGAGGCAGAGAGACAGCACACAGCAGCCAGGGGAGGCATAGCTTTTAGGAATTAAAGAACAGAAGCCACCATCGGAACACCATCGAATGATTACCATTTGATGGCTGCAAACATCGGAATGCTGCCATCGAATGGTAAAAACACTCACATCGGAAGAAAAACATCGATGGACGGCAAACATCCCTAGCCGAGCGTTGCTCAGTAGAATATGACAAACTGCGTTATCTGCCTTAATAGATACTGGAAAGGTCCTTAAGCATCTTTTACTATTAGAAATGAGTGATAAAACACTTATCACTCGTTAAATGGGGACCGTAGTTGATGGTAGTAGGAATCAGGAACAGTTTATCCATAGAGTGTTTCTTTTGTACATTTCTGGGCTCCCTAAATTGCCTGTAGCCCACTAATATAGAATTTCAATCTGCTGTACTAAGCAAGCAAAGCTTTTCTGGGAACGTAGCAATCAATGCAAATTGCTCAATTCCAAGTAGTTCATATTAATGCAAATGTACAACACATATGCATATTTACAGTATATAGGCATGTTTGTTACATTTCCATTCATTCTGCAGCTCACAAATATTAGGATATAAAATAAACTATTGCATTTTAATATGATTCACCATATGCTAGACCAGCGGTAGGGAATCTGTGGTACTCCAGCTGCTGTGGAACTACACATCCCAGCACGCCCTGCCTCAGTTTTGCCGTTAAGACATGCTAAAACGGTGGCAGGGCATGCTGGGATGTATAGTTCCACAGCAGCTGGCGTGCCACAGGTTGCCTAATCCTTTCCTAGCAGATTACAATCCTACTGGCTAAAAGCTACAGGGTTACACTTGAAACAAACATGAAAAAAAAATAAAAAATTATATATATATATATATATATATATATATATATATATATATATATATATATATATATATATATATATATAGAGATATGTATTATAACAAATCGCACAGTACAAATCGCGATTTGTTATACTTGATGTGCCAGCCTTGAGAAAAGGGTCCTGCGCGATCCTGAAAAGTTGGTGATTGTGGCACCGAATAAAGATAATTTTTCTTTGGATTACTAAGTCCCGGAGTGCCGCTGTCTGTCTGCTCACCCTATCATAATATTTGTAGAAGGCACCCGGGCGACGTTCATCATCTATGGGATTGAGTGCCAGTTCTTATTGTGGACTTGTGTGTATATATATATATATATTGCAGAAGTGAACAATGCACAGAATGCCTCTTCAGCTCAGAAACGAACTCAGTTGCTCACTGCACGATGCCATATTTTTTAAAGAGTCGGTTCAAGATGTTAGGTAAACAAAATACCCGGTTGATAGCAATGTAGTTGGAAGTAGACACGGGGCGTCAGAACAATATGCAGAACTACTGTACTGTATAGTTATCTAGCTTTAGTTAAATGAAGTGACATACATACATACACATATATATATATATATATATATATACACATAAATAAATAAAAAAGATTATTCTCACACCTGAATGAGATCTGCAATCAGAGATACTGTCACATCTCTTTTGAAGAAGTCAACAGCTAGAAGTGGGTCGATGACAAACATGACAGAAAAGTCAGAGAATAATCAAGTAGAATAAACAGGTGACAGTGTCTCACTGGACACGGGTGTGAGGAGAAGGAGCTATGATCACACGGCGGGGACTGGGACTTAATATACACAGTGTAGAAATCTCTCTCCCATACACTCACCATTTATCATCCTCGACATCTTCAAGACGGATTTGATAAATGTTGTTTTTCTTGACCTGAAAACGTCCCTGGCTTGGTTCTTCCAAAGGTACAAATGTCACCACTCTGCCGGAGGCATCTGGAAAGGGTATCAAAAAACATTCACTTTACTTATCTACCATGATTTCACTTACACTAAAGGATTCAGAATGAACAGAATGAATAAAAGAATATGCATTTCCACGTCATATTTTTAGAATATGGTCTTCATACATTAGCTTTGAATTAATATGATTACTACATGGTCATGACAAAGCCATGAATGCTATTAACACATGATGACATATGACCCTAATGTAAATAAGAAGATTTATGGTCTTACCTGGTTAAATCCTTTTCTTCGGAATCCATAGGGGACACAGGCATTACCATGGGTATAGGCTGGAGCAGGAGGAGTCCGGGCACCAACTAGTTCAACTTTTTCTCCCAGCAGCCCGGGCTCCTCTTCCCCCAGCCAGGCCAGTTTAGTTAGCAACCAAGGCAGGAGCTAGAAAGAGAAGACGGAAGACCAACACACACACACACACACAGGTCCTAACACCCAGAAACGCCAAAAGGAGGACTGGAAGTAGATTGAAAACCCTGCAAGCCTGGTGCATCAGGGTAGCCACCCTGTGTCCCCTATGGATTCCAAGGAAAATTATTTAACCAGGTAACACCATAAATCTCCTTTTCTTCTTCATGCCATAGGGGACACAGGCATTACCATGGGATGTCCCAAAGCTATCCCACTCAGGGAGGGGACGCGCTGGAGCTGCGCTGACAACCCTTCGCCCAAAATCCGTGACTGCGGTATCAAATTAATAGAATCTTAGAAACATATGGGCGGAGAGCCACAGGACCACCCTATCAAGTTGCTCAGCCAACCCTGGCGAGTTGTCCAAGAAGTACCCACCGATCTGGTGGAATGAGCCATCACTACAGAAGGTCCGCCACAGCGTAAGAGTGACGTATAGTCTAACAGAGATAAACTGGCCAAAGTCCGTCTTGAAGACAGCCAGCCCCATCCGTGAAAGTTGTAGAAGACAAAAAAATGAACCCATCCTACGGAGTTCCTGGGTCCTATGCACAAAGAACCAGAGGGCCCACACAACATCCAAAGAGGCCTCCTCTCTAAAACAATCTGTAAAACAGGTGCACCGAGAGGCCGTGGAGATCTGCGTACCAATACGACGTGGCCAATCGGGGGCTACCAGAAATACCATGCCACCCTCCAACGTCAACTTGCGGAGGACCCGTAGAGTCAGCGAGATCGGGGGAAAGGTGTACACCCGAAAGGCTCCTGGTGTAAATGCAGAATCTCAGCAGTCTATCGAAGTGCCGGGAAGGCAAAGTCTTGCAAGCCCTATTGAAGAACCAGGAGATGAAAGACATACACTGGCATGAACATCCTGGCGGCTGACTATGTTCGCTTTCCAATTCCGAACCCCGGGAAAGAAAACAGTTTACAGAGCCGGAAGACGACGCTCTGGCCAGCTGAGAAAGAAACTCGCCTCCTCGAAGGTTTCTCGACTGCGATTGCTGCTCTGATGGTTAATGTAGGCGGCGGCTAACGCGTTATTGTACTGTAGCTAGATAGGACGATGCTGGAAAAGCAGCAGAACCAGGCAAAGACCCCTGAAGACCGCAAGAGGCTCCAGAACCTCATTTGGCAACAGACTCTCCAGAGCCGTCCACGACCCTGAAAAGTCTGCTGACAGGTTACCACCCCCCACCCGTGCAGACTTGTGTCGGGGGTGAGGTGAGGAGAACCCGTTCTAGAAGCCAAAAGGGGCAACCCTTATCCAAATGGGAACCCTGGAGCCACCACAAATGTGGGAGCCGAACTTCAAGAGAATGATTTTTCACGGGAGTGAAACGGAGCATATTCCACCCTGTTGAAGGTGAAGACCAGAGAGCCCAGGATCTGCATGCAAGAGAGTATTGACCCTCAACGGTGGTACAAGAACTTGCGAATTCTGGCCTGCAGGCCCCAAGCTTTTCTGCCACTTCTGCCAAATCTCCTTATGTGCAGAAGGGAAATAAGAGGTCTCTGCCCCTGAAGCATTGGACATATTGTCCTTGTGAGGAAACCTCAGAGTCCAAATTATAACCGGGCAGGGGCGTAGAATTATCTAGCCTTGGGGGTCTGCATCTGGAAAAATGCAGACAGCTGCACTAAACCCTGCACTGATGAGACGGTACAAACGGGTGCAGGGAGACCCCTGTAAAGATGGAAGCCCTGGGGTAGCCAATCTACTAGGTAGTCCAAGCCAGTTCCTGATTGCAAGACATGGCCGACTAAACCTTCTGGCTGCAAAGCACCGGACACAGAGCCCACCATGGTCTGGAGCCTGAGGATAGAATACAGTGTTACAAATCCTGCAGTTGCGCAATACTGAAGCACCCCCATCCCTGGGTGCCTTGCCCATGGAATACATATTCCCCCAGCCGTCCCCACACACCAATCAGGTAAACTATTTTGTGCAATAAGGGGAAGTGCAATGAATGTGCCCTCAAAACAGAAAGTGGGGCTTAACAGAAGAGGGTTTACGCCCCTGCAGCATTTCTCCAAATAAGAGTCACCTGGAGAGGAGACCATGCCAGAACTCAGTGTTAGCACAGTAAGCTACAAATGCACGCACACACACAACATTCAATGCTATAACAATGGTTAGTTAAAGCTCAACAATCCAAACCCCAGTCGGCAGGAAGGAGCTTTAATGTATAACCTGACCACAAGGGGAGGGAGAGGGAGAGGGAGAGGGAGAGGGAGAGGGAGAGGGAGAGGGAGAGGGAGAGGGAGAGGGAGAGGGAGAGGGAGAGGGAGGGAGAGAGAGAGAGAGAGAGAGAGAGAGAGAGAGAGAGAGAGAGAGAGAGAGAGAGAGAGAGAGAGAGAGAGAGAGAGAATCCCTATGACATGGCTTCTGCAATGAGGGAGCGCGTCAAGAGGACAGGACAGGAGCTAATGGGGAGAGCTTACCTCCCCCTTGTTGAACAAGATCCCCCAGGGCAATGGCTGCTTTCAATAAAAGCACCCCATTGCCTGTGCCCTGGGCGACCGATGTCAGCACCGCCAGTGCTCTCCTACACCGGCAGAGGGAGCCGCTCTTAACCTTGTTTAGTACCGCCGGTGCTCCCCCCGGCGTCCAGCTGCAAGTCCCTGGTGTGTGCTGGGGACCGGGCGAAGTCACTGACCCACTTGCCAGTGCTGCGGCCACCAGTGCAGGGGGTCGGTGGAGTGGCAGCGCGGGCGTTCTATAGGATGCCTGACGCTACTAACTCAAAGCATAAAAAAATTATTAAAACTAAATAAAAAAAACAGAAAAAAATAGACTGCTTAAAAGCAGTCTCTAACACAGTGCCTGCCTCCTGAAAGGCACCAGACTAAAACTGGCCTGGCTGGGGGTGGAGTATAGGGGAGGAGGAGCCGATGCTGCTGGGAGAATAAGTTTAACTAGTTTGTGCCCGGGCTCCTCCAGCTCCAGCCTATACCCATGGTAATGCCTGTGTCCCCTATGGCATGAAGATGAAATAAGGATATTAGAAGACATAGAGCATCATGATTTGATAAGGGTTCAATGTTGCACCTTGAGTCATCAATTTCCAATGTAATTACAGGCTATAACCTAGAATAGTAAGCATGTTATTCCTTATAATAAAAACGCTTTCCTATAAAGTCAGAACACACTTCCCAAGCCTGCATTACTCCCTGCTCACACATACACAGAGGGCCTCATTCAGAGGCGGTCGTTAGATGCAAGCGGTCGCTCTGAATCAGGGCGGCCGCTTGCATCCTGAACGGCGCCTCCTTGTCGATCATTAAGCTGTGGGTTAACACCCACAGCTCTAACGACCGACATGGGTGATGGTCGCGATGGTCAAGACCATTGCAACCATCGGGGCTTACGACCAGACCCTAGGGTAGGGTCTGGGGACTCGTAAGCCCCAGGGAGCTTCCTGCTCTGTTTTAGCAGGAAGTTCCCCACTGACATCAGCAATGATGTCAGTGGGGCCGCCCCCAAACGGCAAGCGTTCCAACTGGACCGCCTCCGTTTGGCCGGGCACGCCCCCGGCCTGCCCAGCAAACGGGGCAAGCCGTCACTCAACATCGACAGCTCGCCCCGTCTGCTACAAGACCCCTAACGACGGAGCGCCCGTCATTTTTTTTTTATTCTTGTCACGTCTCTCTCTACTGGGGGGGGGGGGGGGACTACAGGGGGCACTACCAGGGGGCGATTACTACAGGGGGCACTAAAAGGGGGGATTACCACTGGGGGAACTACCAGGGGGGGATTACTACAGGGGGCACTACCAGGGGAGGATTACTACAGGGGGGGATTACTACAGGGGGCACTAAAAGGGGGGATTACTACAGGGGGCACTAAAAGGGGTGATTACCACTGGGGGAACTACCAGGGGGGGATTACTACAGGGGGCACTACCAGGGGAGGATTACTACAGGGGGGGATTACTACAGGGGGCACTAAAAGGGGGGATTACTACAGGGGGCACTAAAAGGGGAGATTACCACTGGGGGAACTACCAGGGGGGGATTACTACAGGGGGCACTACCAGGGGAGGATTACTACAGGGGGCACTAGCAGGGGGGATTACTACAGGGGGGGGATTACCACTGGGTGAGCTACCAGGGGAGGATTACTACAGGGGGCACTACCAGTGGGGGATTACTACAGGGGGCACTAAAAGGGGGGATTACCACTGGGGGTACTACCAGGGGGGCATTACTACTGGAGGCACTGAAAGGGGGGGGATTACCACTGGGGGCACTACCAGGAGGGATTACTACTGGGGGGCACAACCAGGGGGAATTACTACTGGGGGCGCTACCAGCTGCTGCCATTTCCCACACTAGGCTTATACTCGAGTCAATAAGTTTTCCCAGTTTTTTGGGGTAAAAGTAGGTACCTCGGCTTATATTCGGGTTGGCTTATACTCGAGTAGGGAAATTAGGGAAACCTCTGCCAGCTGAATCTGCGATGTGTAGCCCATACCATGGGCTACCGCAATTGCATGATGACAGTAGCTGCAGGGGCTAATCTCTGGAGTGCTTTGCATTCTGGAAATTGGTGAATATGGCAGCATCGCATCCCCCATAGAAACCCCCAAAAGTGGGATTAACCGCAAATACATAATAAATAGGCACCAAAGTGGCAGATGATTGAGCATAACGATGTGAGGAGCAGGTCACTCGTATAGAACCTCTGTCTTTTGTATTTTTACCCAGATTACATAATTAATCCTTAATTTTGCTTCCTAATTCGTTAATAGTGTACTAAGGACCTGATTCAGGTTGGTTCGCAAGGCTGCGTTCGCAGGCACCCGCTCTCTGCGAAAATATGCTAATAAATGTAATCGATGGCAACCGCAGCACTATACCAAGACGCCCACTACTGTATAAAGCCGCCCACTTCCCATGATATCCATCCGCAAGTCAGCGAAAACATCGGTAACATCGAACCCATACGCACAGTTGTGGTTGACCATGGATCTGCCGCACAAACTGCTATACTTCCTGTCGCCAACTAGATCTCTGGCTACGTATGCAATCACAGGGGCTTAATTATGCACGGCCCTATAACGGCGTTCAAACACACAGGCACGCCTGCGTTCACCTGACCACCCCTCCACCCCCAAATGGTCACTTCCTGTCAATCACTGTGTAATGCAGGGCTGGACAAATCCCAGGGGCCAGGTCACCATGGCTACCAGATTTTGCTGCCTGGCTACTAGATTTTGCAGTGAGGGAGGAAGCATATTCTCATCAGCCCCCGCGAAGATTCGTGCCTATAGTATTGTGGCGTTCATATCATGCACAGGAGTGCATGTGCTGAGTGTTGTTTGCGGTGACTGCTGTGCCTGTGTCCGTCCTGGCCTCCGCTTGACTCCTCCTGTCCATCCCATCCAGCGCTGACTCCTCCTGTCCGTCCCATCCTGCGTTGATGACTCATCTCCATCCTGGCCTGCTCTGACCCCTGCTGTCTGCATTAGTCTACGCTGATCCTCCTGTACGTCCCGGATGTCTACGGTTTCCTTTCTCTGGCTGGATAGAGCTCCCCAGTAATAGGGTCTATGCGTGGCCAGGGATTGCGCTTCAGCTTCAGAGGGATAGTGGTGTGACCACGGGGGGAGGGGGCTTTTGTTGTACTTTCTGGCATCATTGTTTTATATGAAATGTGGTCCGTTATCACTGGAGGGTGGGGAGTGGAGCAGAGGAGCTGTGCAGAGCAGTGAGGGGGCCTCCATGTTACTATATCCATTCAACTGTGACCATTTTGTGGACTAGTATAGTGTGTATAACACACAGAGCTGTGCTCCTCACTCACTCCTGTAATTTTTTTGGGAGTACACTAATCTGGCTCCTACACCTTCATCCTGGCTCCTAGATTTTAGAAAAATTTGTCAAGCCCTGGTGTAATGTGACTGCGTGCTTACTGCGATCGCTTCCCGAACGCAGTGGTCGGTTCACGCAGTGCGATGCATGCACAGAATGCAAACATCGGCCAGCTGTGTGCGAACCAACCTGAATAAGGCGTTAAGTACGTAGGATTCGTTTTTTTGTCACAAAAGAATTGTTATAAACCAGCAGATTTAGATGCATGTTTTTAGAAAAAGTTGCATGGCGTGGCTAAGTCACAAAGTCCATGGCACGCTAAACAATGGGCTAGTTGGCATGATTTGAGGATAGGTGTGCTTGCTATATAGATGTGGACATATCTATATAGCAAGAAGAGAGTTCTCAGCAACCTACGAGGGACACATAGCAACTAGATAGCCCAGACAAAAGGCCCCACAGCTGACTCTCCATCATAACCCTTTCTACTTATCCCCCTTTCACACCGCCAGCAATAACCCGGAATTCTGTGCAGTGTGAAAGGGCCCAGTTGAAATAACCCGGGTCGAGCGACCTGGCATTTCAACCCTGGTAACGAGCAGGGTTGAACATGGGTTCAACCTGGCTCACGATGCAGTGTGAACGGGTAACCCGAGTCGATGCGACCGGGGTCCCGTTCACAGCATAGAAAGAGCCTTCGCTTGGAGATGAGGCTCAGAACAGGCTCCCTGGGTCAAACTTCTGCCCAATGTACACCAACGGGAGGTCCGACCGGGATCTCAACCCCCTAATATGTTTTCTGGGATCACACTGAAGTTTTCGTCTACATTATGTGATGTCGTCCAAATCCATCCAGTCAAAGTTCCGCCCTGTGTACACCAACAGGAGGTTCGACCGGGACCCTAACCCCCCCTCCCCCCTAAAACCTGGCCATGATCCAACAGGTAGGGATGGGACATCGAAAAAAAACATTGGAAGTACTGATGTTTTTAACATTGAATACAAAACATTATTTGGATATAAACATTGGTTCTCTGGAAGCGATGTTTACCGATGTTTTATTTTTTTAAGCAAAATATTTAAACATTTAATAGACTAATAAACTTTTAAAATAAGCTTATACTATGGCTATCTTCATGGAGGCAAACAGTATATATATATATATATATATATATATATATATATATATATATATACACACACACACAAACAAAGCAGCACAAGACGGTGGCCCTGATTCAGAGCCGGTCGCTATTTGCGCTCG
Source organism: Taudactylus pleione (assembly GCA_031769625.1). Lineage (NCBI taxonomy): Eukaryota > Metazoa > Chordata > Amphibia > Anura > Myobatrachidae > Taudactylus > Taudactylus pleione. The sequence goes on from JAUIMM010001089.1 coordinate 2,674,514, forward strand.
CTCGTCCAGAAAATAGGGGTGGCTATTCAAATGAACCGTTCGCTGTTTGCGGTCTGTTCACGCCTCTAGGTCTGAACGAGCGAACAAAACTTGCGGTCTTTTTTTGGGAAACTACGCCCCCTGGCCGCTCGCATCCGACGTCATGTCCGCTATTTATTAGATTAATCGAGTACATCGAACAGGGTATGAACTGCTCGCTATTCTTGTGGTTGGTTTTTGCTACCACAATTTTGCGAGCAGTTCTGGCTAAAAAAAACCCCAGTGACGTGGTCAATGACGCTGCTGTTTTAAATATGCACACCCATAAAACGCCCGTTTTGACCTTTAAGCACGCCTGCGTTCTGATTTCCACTCCCCGTTTTCAAGCACCTTCCCCTGTTACCACCCACATACGCCTCATCCTGTCACTCAAATTATCAGGCATTCGCTATTTTGCGAGCACATGAATTTCGGCCGCACTGACTGGTTCGCGCATGCGTATAACGATCCGTGCGCATGCGCAGATGTGCGAACATCGCTCGGAACGAGCGTACTGCCGCTAGCGAGTGGCTCTGAATGAGGGCCTGTGTTTGTTTTCAAGGTGGCATTTTCAATTAGATGTGTTTGCACATGTTTTTATTTTCTCGCTGCAGTATCTCCAAATGGCTGTTTTGGGCTCATTTTCTTTCCTATCAAAGCGTTTCCACAAATTACTTTTGGGTGGTGCCATGTTATTTTTATCTTCAGTACTCACTACTAGTGACAGACAGTATTGCAGAAGTGTTATGTGTTACTGCCGGCAGGGTACTACTAGTGACAGACAGTATGGCAGGAGTGCTGTGTGTTACTGCCGGCAGGGCACTACTAGTGACAGACAGTATGGCAGGAGTGCTGTGTGTCACCTGCCGGCAGGGCACTACTAGTGACAGACAGTATGGCAGGAGTGCTGTGTGTCACCTGCCGGCAGGGCACTACTAGTGACAGACAGTATGGCAGGAGTGCTGTGTGTTACTGCCTGCAGTGCACTACTAGTGACAGACAGTATGGCAGGAGTGCTGTGTGTTACTGCCGGCAGGGCACTACTAGTGACAGACAGTAAGGCAGGAGTGCTGTGTGTTACTGCCGGCAGGGCACTACTAGTGACAGACAGTATGGCAGGAGTGCTGTGTGTTACTGCCGGCAGGGCACTACTAGTGACAGACAGTATGGCAGGAGTGCTGTGTGTCACCTGCCGGCAGGGCACTACTAGTGACAGACAGTATGGCAGGAGTGCTGTGTGTTACTGCTGGCCCGGCACTACTAGTGACAGACAGTATGGCAGGAGTGCTGTGTGTTACTGCTGGCCCGGCACTACTAGTGACAGACAGTATGGCAGGAGTGCTGTGTGTTACTGCCGGCAGGGCACTACTAGTGACAGACAGTATGGCAGGAGCAGGGCTGTAGGGAGGGTGGTGCGGCCGGTGCCTCCGCACAGAGTGGAATCCTCCTGCACCACCGGCCACACACTTCTCTGCACCGGAGGTCTGCAGGAAGAGACCTCCGGCAGTGGTGCGAGCTGCACAGTGAATGTCGGCGCAGGATCTCGCCCTCCCTCCTCCCCTCGGAAGGGTAAGCGCTCAGGTGGGGAGGAGGGGGGCGGAGAGGTAGTGAGAGGGGCGGCAGTGCTGCACAGGGCGCACTGCCGTCTAGCTACGGCGCTGGGCAGGAGTGTTGTGTGTTACTGCCTGCAGGGCACTACTAGTGACAGACAGTATGGCAGGAGTGCTGTGTGTTACTGCCGGCAGGGCACTGGCAGGGTAGCTGGCTGATCCTGTTGTTGGTGATAGTGGTACAGTACCTTAATGTCCTCCACCTCCACACACAAGTAACACTGACAGACTTCCCTCTCACTCTCTTCTCTTTCTCAATTTAATTTATCTTGTCCATTTTTACAGGTTTTACTGTTTCAGAGCCTCCTCTTTTTTTTCTCTCTGTCTTTTCTCCACCCTCAGCTTAAGTCTCTGTCTATATCATGACAAACACAGTCTGTCTCCTCAAGTCCTCCCTCTCGCTCTCTCAGCTCCTCACCAATGATGTCACGCCAGACACTTGGCACCGCTGGGTCTGTCCTGCACATGCAGTGAGTGACAGCTCAGTTACCAATAGCTGCAGTAGCCAGACACCCCAACAGCCAACCAGTGTTCACTGAGAGCAGCACCAGTGACAGTGAGCCAGGGGTGGGACTGTCCTATGTGCTGCTGCTAATTGGCTGACCAGAGTGTCTTTCACTCTGTCAGTCACCTCCCCCAGCAGCAGCGTGCACACAGCAGCCATAGCCCAGTCAGTGTTTTATACTCTATTCTTAAGTTGTAACTGACTATATAACAAGGAGAGAGCCAGCCGGCATCTCAAAGCAGTGACAGCACCACACAGTGTTACAAAAAAAAAAAACATTCTAAAAGCAGTGAAAAACATCAGGAGAAATCTTGCGATGGTAATGATACATTGGATCAAAAACATTGCAGGGTTAAACATCGAACATCGAAACCATTTAACCGATGAAACATCAAATGATTCCCATCCCTACCAACAGGACCACCTCGTGTTGGTTTCATCCCAATCAGCACAGGGGTGTCCAAATGCATAACCGGACAGACAAACCAATGAATTGTACATATAAGACAGTGTGTATGTAATGATGGTACATGCCTGTGATGACGAACTCTCTCCGGGGATGTGTGGACGGATAGTGTGGGTTACACTTGGGGATGAGGCTCCGCAGCACGGCGGTACTCCCCTCTGCAGCCCCTCCCCCCGCGGAGACCCCCATTCTCTCCAGCACATCTCCATCCTCCGCGGTGCAGCAGCGGAGCCCGGACAGGAGGGAGAGCAGCTCCCCCAGGAGGTCATCCCTCTCCCCGCACCGGCCGATCTCCCAGCTCTTCTCCGTGCATGCCCCGCACAGCCTCTTGTTCAGCACTTGCGGCCTCTCCAGCCACACGGTCACCGCGGAGCAGAAGCCGCCGGGCAGCACGCAGGCGGGGTCCCGCACGGAGATCTTCCCCAGCTCCGGCATTCTCCCTCAGGGTGCAGCAGCGTGGAGACCCAGGAACCGGCGTGCTACCACTACTGGCCACGTACACTGTCCCCATGACAGGAGCCATTTTCTCTGAGCTCAGTAATAGCACGCCAATGGCTTGTGGTCTTCAAAAACATGGCCCCTGCCAGACTTTAACACACAGATGTTGTGTTCGCTTTCTCTTCGCCAATTTAAACAGCTGGAATTCATAGCCATCGCACAATGATGATGCAGCCGCCTCTGTACAGAATAATATAGCCTAGCACAGCATTGAGTAAGGGCATGTTTTCCCAAAACAAACATGGCGGATTAAGCATCCGTCCCCTTCTACCTACACAGGAACTCTGCATACAGGAGGAACGGGTCTTTCTGTCTGTCACTGAGTGTCACATAGCCGGGGAGGAGTGAGGTGAGTGCTGCAGTGTAGGCATTGTGTATCCGCCACTAATTCATTGGTCCATTGCACGCAGTGGGCAACAATATTGGGTCTCTGATTAGGGGGGGAACCACAGGTCCAAGCATTCACTGAAACAAGAGTCTCCGATGAGAACTCATATAGTTCCACAAGATGCACAGGTGTTTCATAGCATCAGAGGTTGTGGCTGTGAGTACTGGGCTTGGTGGGGTTCTTTCGAATTCTTTAGGTTAGATAAAAAATAGTTTGAGGTAAATAAACATCTCATGATCGATTTATGTATTTGTTTTTTTTACAAATTTTCACCTATTATTGTTAAGTATGCATTTCATCCATTTACATGCGGGTTACAATACGTACAAGTGCATTTCTGTGGGTGAGCATATTTTGGGTGAGTATGGCCCTGCTGTAGGGTGAACGTAGTGAGGGTGGCCCTGCTGTAGGGTGAACGTAGTGAGGGTGGCCCTGCTGTAGGGTGAACGTAGTGAGGGTGGCCCTGCTGTAGGGTGAACGTAGTGAGGGTGGCCCTGCTGTGGGAGTGAGGGTGGCCCTATAGTAACCCGGTCGATATCGACAAGGTTGGCTTGCATGCACGGGCGATGGACGATATCTTTATCGTCCATACGTGCCCCCGCAGCACAGGTCGTTGGTGGGTTGGGGGCACCGAAAAATGCACGATATGAACGATAACGGTATGATCAATATTGTTATCGTTCATATCATGCATTTTAATCGTACCGTGTGTACGCACCATAATACTTTTGAGATCACTTGATACTGATGAACACCATGATTATACCCCCCCAAAAAAAAGATATATATATATATATATATATATATACCAACAAAATAGGGCTTCCATCTCCAATAGGTTTTATATGTTTTTGATGTGTGTTTTTATTTTATTTTGTTGTTAACTAAAAAAAATTGTTATTATATGTGTCAGTTCATTCATTATACAAAGACTCTGCCTTGATTTAAATTTACTCACATGACATATGAAATTAATGAAAGTAATCTGTTTTATAATATTTTGTCTTTCTTTGTGCAAGTACTATAGCAATACTTCATTGGTGGCTGCAAATTATTTTATTATTATGATGATTATTTTCTGAAATAGGATTTGTTTAGCACCAAAGATCTTTTTCACCAATCTACAGAATGATTTGTAACAGTTTAGAAACAGAACATTTGGCTTCATGCAGAAAACATGACTTGTGCACGTCTGTTACAGGTACAAAGTGTCAAGCTGGAAAAGGACTTTAAAACCTGTGCATGATATAGTACTAAGTCCATTAACAGTTAATCAATATAATCTGTGTCTGCAAGTAATATTCTATTTCATAGTTATCTATTATATAGTGTTGTGCAGTGATAACATTTTCATACGTGCAGAGCTGGGATTCTTCTGTCCAATGTTCTACTTTTCTTTTATCCCTGAATTATATTTATAGATTGTCTTATAAGAAACTCTGAACCTTCCACTGGAAACGGTTTGAATAAACTATATGACACAGAGAGCCTGATTCAGCTTGGATCGCAATTGCTAATATGCACGCAATCGGCCGATTATTGTATACTGCGCATGTGCAAACCGGCCACTGCGATCAGGACTGTGATCGTAGTGACTACACAAACCCATCACAGAGTGATTGACAGGAAGTGCCAATTGTGGGTGGTGATGGGGTGTGGTTGGCGAAACGCAGGCGCGCCAGTGCGTTTGGATGCCGTTGCAGGGGCGTGCTTAAATTATCCACTGCGATGCCCTACACAGCCTGAGGCCTCATAGCATGCTTGTGCAAGTGTGCGTGAGGCTGTGTTGGTACTTGATTGTACCGATGGTTTCGTAGTCTTGCTAAACATTACGGATGTGTGTAAGATAAAGTGGGCGTCCTTATGTAGTGTTGCGGCGGCATAGTGTGCGTAATCGCCGCTGCCATCGCAAAAGAGATCCTTGCTGTACCAGACTCAGAGTTCATAAAGACATTGGACATCATTCAGATTTGGGCACAAACATAAAATGAAAAATAAAAGTCGTGTTTTGGTACCTATACAGAGTTGGCTTCCCCCTGCAAAATAAAGATAAAGTGTACAGTTTGAAAATATGGTGATTTAAACGCTGTATAATTAATGTTATAAATTTAGAATACATTGGCTTTTTTTGAGAGTCCTGTAGTGGTTACCACTTCATTACTTGGTTTATGGGACTTTGAGCAGTATCCAATGAGCCCCGAACATTGTTCGGGCGCTAATTGATCGCCACAATCTGCAAAAAATGGGGATTTATCGCCAATTATCCACATTTTTCGCCAATGTTTTTATTTTCACCCTATCCTATTATTTCGAACGAAATAATAGGATATATCTCACGAAAACACATAGGGTCCGCTATAAGCTTGCAGACCTATGTGTTTTTGCCTTATTTAAGGTGAAAAAACGGCACTTATCGTGGCTTATTTTTGAGGACACAAAAAATCCCCGATAAGTTCCGGCGTCGGGCTGACTTCGGGGCTAATTGGATAGCCCCCTTTGTCTCTGCATTTCTGTGGAATAAACATATACCACTTACCATGAAACTATTAAAGAATATTCCCAGCTTCCACTCCACATGGATGTTTTTCACATACTGTAGGTCTGCAAAATTAGCTGCAGCCCCCTTTTATGAGGGCATTTCCAAGGACTAGGTTGTGCACTTAGAATTGTGCTTGGCATACTTATAGGCTAAAGTAGCTGTTTGCTATGCCTTCTTTGCTGTTCATAAATGAGCCTTAAGGTGGGTACACATTAGACAATGTCGCCCGATACAGCGGATCGGGCGGACATATCGTCCACATCGGCAAGTGTGTACCCACTATGAGCGACCATGCGCGCTCCAGCGGGGTCGTTCACTGCATCGACAAATCGAGCCTACATGCTACTCGATCTGTCATTTTGATGAACGATCCCTTGCCCTTGCTTGCGGAGGCTGCTGGTGAACAACATATCGGCCGGTCGTTCACCAGATAATGCGGTGCCAAACAAGCTCAAATATGTCGTCCGTCACATCATGCATCGGCCGGGGACACACCGTCTAGTGTGTACCCGGCATTACTTTGTTTTCATTATAATTGTTATACCAACATCTAAAATATTCTCTAGCAGATTCGCAATGATTGCTGCCAAAACATTTGATGCCAATGGGGCAACGTCCGGAGTTGACTTGTTACCAGATTTGCCCAATGGACCACTCACTGAATACCGTAGGAAGGCTTCATTTAATTGGAAGGATATGGTGACGTTTTTGGATGATGAAGATATTATCGCTTTTAAGGTAAGACCTATTGGCCAAATTTCCCTTACAATTCTAGTTTTTCCTCAGCCATAGGAATTTGGATATTATGCTGATCACCGTCTGTCTTATTTTGGCTATACGGAGAATAATAAAAAAATAGATTTTATAAAACTACTTATCAAGTGCAATTTAATACAATGGAGGTGATATGCAAGAATAAAGCGGATCAGCACTGTTTCCTAATTTGTGAAGTGCGCAAATTTACCCGCAGCGCGTATTTCTAGGTGTCCTCCCATTTTCCGATCCTTAGAACAGACCCAAACATTCTGCATTTGAAACTTTTTTTTATTACATTGGTTCATTTATGCCTGGAAATTCACTTTTCTTCAAAAATGTAAAAACTTTGTCCAAACCATGATCTCTGCTACTATTAAGGTTGTGGGAAAACAAAGGGCCCGATACAGACCCGCTCACTAGGCTGCGTTCGCACGCAGCCAGCCGATTTTTGCAATCTGCATATGCCATGTAGTACCAGTCAAAAGTTTGGACACACCTTCTCATTCAATGGTTTTTGTTTATTTCAATTATTTTCAACATAGTAGATTAATACTGAAGACATCAAAACTATGAAAGAACATGGAGCAGCCCTTCTTCTCCACGGGAGGTTTCTGTCCTCCCTGAGCTCGCCTTAGAACACATATGGAATTATGTTGTAAACAAAAAAGTGTAAAACAAATCAAAATATGTTTTTATATTCCTCAAAGTATCACCCTTTTGCTTTGGTGACTGCTTTGCACACTCTTGGCATTCTCTCAATCAGCTTCATGAGGTAGTGTCCTGGAATGGTTTTCCAACAGTTTTGAAGGACTTCCCAGAGGTGCTGAGCACTTGTTGGCTGCTTTTCCTTCACTCTGCGGTCCAACTCATCCCAAACCAGCTCAATTGGATTTAGGTCGGGTGATTGTGGAGGCCAGGTCATCTGACGCAGCACTCCATCACTTTCCTTCTTGGTCAAATAGCCCTTACATAGCCTGGAGGTGTGTTTGGGGTCATTGTCTTGTTGAAAAACAAATGATGGTCCCAGTAAGCGCAAACCAGATGGGATGGCAGATTCCATGGCGCTGCAGAATGCTGTGGTAGCCATGCTGGTTAAGTGTGTCTTGAATTTTGAATAAATCTCCAACCGTGTCACCACCAAAGCACCCCCACACCATTACACCTCCTCCATGCTTCACAGTGGGAACCACACATGCAGAAACCATCCACTCACCTTCTCTGCGTCTCACAAAAACACGGCGGGTGGAACCAAAAATCTCAAATTTGGACTCATCAGACCAAAGTACAGATTTCCACTGGTCTAATGTCCATTCATTGTGTTTATTGGCCCAAACAATTCTCTTCTTGTTGTTGTTCATCCTCAGTAGTGACTTCTTCGCAGCAATACAACCATGAAGGCCTGATTCGCGCAGTCTCCTCTGAACAGTTGATGTTGAGATTTGTCTGCTACTTGCACTCTGTGTAGACTTTATGTGGTCTCTAATCTGAGGTGCTGTTATAGCGGTTTCTGAGGCTGGTAACTCTAATGAACTTATCCTCTGCAGCAGAGGTAACTCTTGGTCTTCCTTTCCTGGGGCGGTCCTCATGAGAGCCAGTTTCATCATAGCGTTTGATGGTTTTTGCAACTGCACTTGATGATACATTCAAAGTTCTTGAAATTTTCTGTATCGACTGACCTTCATGTCTTATAGTAATGATGGATCGTCGTTTCTCTTTACTGAGTTGAGTGGTTGGTGCCATAATATGGATTACAACAGTAGTCAAATAGTGGTATCCACTGTGTACTAACCCTACCTCTGCACAACACAATTGATGGTCTCAAACACATAAGAAGGCAAGTAATTCCAGAGATTGACTCTTGACAATTCAAAACCATTCCAGGAGACTACCTCATGAAGCTGATTGAGAGAATGCCAAGAGTGTGCAAAGCTGTCATCAAAGCAAAAAGGGGCTACTTTGAGGAATCTAAAATATAAAACCTATTTTGATTTGTTTAACACTTTTTTATTTACAACATAATTCCATATGTGTTCTTTCATAGTATTGATGTCTTCAGTATTAACCTACTATGTTGAAAATAATTTCCTCCCACTCCCTCCTTGACCCTTTTTTTGAGTCTGGCTTCCGTTCTCTCCACTCCACTGAAACTGCCCTCACAAAAGTCAGCAATGACCTCTTTGCTGCCAAATCCAAGGGCCACTACTCACTGCTCATTCTCCTTGATCTCTCTGCTGCTTTTGACACTGTGGACCACCCTCTACTGCTGCATATACTTCACTCCCTTGGTCTACGTGACACTGCTCTCTCCTGGCTGTCCTCCTACCTCTCTGACCGTTCCTTCTCTGTTTCCTCTCATGGCAACTCCTCCCCCCCACAGCCTCTTACAGTAGGTGTTCCCCAAGGTTCTGTTCTTGGACCTCTCCTATTCTCTCTCTATACGTCTTCTCTAGGTAAACTCATCAACTCCATTATCATCTCTATGCTGATGATACTCAGATCTACCTTTCCTCACCTGATCTTTCCCCCTCTCTACTGACTTGTATCGCCAACTGTCTCTCTGCTATCTCTTCCTGGATGTCCCAGCGATTTCTCAAACTTAATATGTCTAAGACTGAGCTGTTCGTCTTCCCACCCTCCCACATAACATCATGTCCCACTATTTCTTTATTAATAGATGGCATTACTATCTCATCTAGCCCCAAAGTGCGTTGTCTTGGCGTCATCCTAGACTCTTCCCTCTCCTTTAAACCACACATTCAGAACCTCTCACAGTCCTGTCGTTTCCATCTCAAGAATATTTTCAAGATCAGACCCTTTCTCACCCAGGATGCTACCAAAACCCTTGTACATTCACTGGTCATGGCCAGAATGGACTACTGTAACCTTCTCCTAGCTGGCCTCCCCAAATCCCATCTCTCTCCTCTCCAGTCTGTGCTCAATGCTGCTGCTCGGCTCATCTTCCTCTCCAAACGCACTACATCTGCCTCCCCTCTTTTGCAAGCCCTCCACTGGCTCCCATTCCCTTTCAGAACCCAATTCAAGGCTCTTACACTCACTTACAAAGCCCTCACCCATTCCTCTCCTATTTACATCTCTGATCTCATCTCCCTTCACTCTTCTGTCCGCCCTCTTCGTTCACTTAATACACGCCGCCTTTCATGCCAATTGATTACTTCCTCCCACTCCCGCCTCCAAGACTTTGCCCGTGCTGCTCCTCACCTTTGGAACTCCCTCCCTCTCCCTATCAGACTCTGTACCTCTCTACCATCTTTCAAACGAGCTCTTAAGACCCACTACTTCATTAAAGCCTTCCAGCTCTCATCCTAACTTTCTGCTACATCTTCCTTTCTCCCGGCCCACCCCATTCTGTGTCACTCCTGTTTGTCTTCCCCTCCCTTAAAGAATGTAAGCTCTTTCGAGCAGGGCCCTCTACCCTCTTGTGCTTCTCCCTACTGTAATTTAATTTATCTCTTACTAGCCACTAGGGCAACTAACACTTGGCTGCTTATGCGGGCGTTAATGTCACTAATATAGCATTGTTTATCCATGTCCTGTATTGTATTGTAAGTCAATGGTTACTTTTTTGTCTATGTACTTTGTAAGGCGCTGCGGAACACTTGTGGCGCCATATAAATAAATGATGATGATGATGATGATGATGATGATAATAATAAATAAACAAAAACCATGAAATGAGAAGGTGTCCAAACTTTTGACTGGTTATGTATATATGTGTGTGTGTGTGTGTATGTATGTATGTATGTATGTGCATGTGTGTATATATATATATATATATATATAATATATATATATATATGTATATATAATATTTACAGTCAGGTGCATAAATATTGGGACATTGACAGAATTTTCATATTTTGGCCTCTATTCACCACCACAATGGCTTTGAAATGAAACAAACAAGATGTGCTTTAACTGCAGACTTTCAGATTTAATTTGAGGGTAATTACATCCAAATCAGGTGAACGGTGTAGGAATTACAACGGTTTCTATATGTGCCTCCCACTTTTTAAGGGGCCAAAAGTAATGGGACTATCAACTCAAAAGCAATTTCATGGACAGGTGTGGGCTATTCCCTTGTCATTTCATTATCAATTAAGCAGGTAAAAGGTCTGGAGTTGATTCTAGGTGTGACATTTGCATTTGGAATCAGTTGCTGTCGACTCTCAATATGAGATCCAAAGAGCTGTCACTATCAGTGAAGCAAGCCATCATTAGGCTGAAAGATCAAAACAAACCCATCAGAGAGATAGAAAAAACATTAGGTGTGGCCAATCAACTGTTTGGAACATTCTTAAAAAGAAAGAACGTACCGGCGAGCTCAGCAACGCCAAAAGACCAGGAAGACCACGGAAAACAACTGTGGTGGATGACAGAAGAATTATTTCCCTGGTGAAGAAAAACCCCTTCACAAAAGTTGGCCAAATCAAGAACACTCTCCAGGAGGTAGGTGTATATGTGTCAAAGTCAACAATCAAGAGAAGACTTCACAAGAGTGAATATAGAGGGTTCACCACAAGATGTAAACCATTGGTGAGCCTCAAATACAGGTAGACCAGATTAGAGTTTGCCAAACAACATCTAAAAAAGCCATTACAGTTCTGGAACAACATCCTATGGACAGATGAGACAAAGATCAACTTGTACCAGAGTGATGGGAAGAGAAGAGTATGGAGAAGGAAAGGAACTGCTCATGATTCAAAACATACCACCTCATCAGTGAAGCATGGTGGTGGTAGTGTCATGGCGTGGGCATGTATGGCTGCCAATGGAACTGGTTCCCTTGTATTAATTGATGATGTGACTGCTGACAAAAGCAGCAGAATGAATTCTGAAGTGTTTTGGGCAATATTATATGCTCATATTCAGTCAAATACTTCAGAACTCATTGGACGGCGCTTCACAGTGCAGATGGACAATGACCCGAAGCAAACTGCAAAAGCAACCAAAGAGTTTTTTAAGGATAAAAAGTGGAGTGTTATGCAATGGCCAAGTCAATTCCCCGACCTGAATCCGATTGAGCATGCATTTCACTTGATGAAGACAAAACTGAAGGGAAAATGCCCCAAGAACAAGCAGGAACTGAAGACATTTGCAGTAGAGGCATGGCAGAGAATCACCAGGGATGAAACCCAGCGTCTGGTGATGTCTATGCGTTCCAGACTTCAGGTTGTAATTGCCTGCAAAGGATTTGCAACAAAGTATTATAAAGTGAAAGTTAGATTTAGGATTGTTTAGTTTGTCCCATTACTTTTGGCCCCTTAAAAAGTGGGAGGCACATATAGAAACCGTTGTAATTCCTACACTGTTCACCTGATTTGGATGTAATTACCCTCAAATTAAATCTGAAAGTCTACAGTTAAAGCACATCTTGTTTCATTTCAAAGCCATTTGGAAATTCTGTCAATGTCCCAATATTTATGCACCTGACACACACACATTTATACAAGCAGTATTGTAGAAAAATGCTGCAGAGTAAGAATGTTTTCAAAAATAGAAGTGTTAATAGTTTTGTTTTTACCAATTAAAATGAACAGTGATTGTACAGAAGAGAAATCCAAATCAAATCAATATTTGGTGTGACCACCCTTTGCCTTCAAAACAGCATCAATTCCTCTAGGTACACTTGCACACAGTTTTTGAATGAACTCGGCCTGGAGGTTGTTCCAAACAGAATACAATTTGAGCCAATCAGACGCCTTCCTGATGGTATTGCATGATGGATAAGTACATGTGTGTATTTACAGATGTGCCTACATACATCTATCCTCACGGGAGCTCTGTGTGACTTGGTAGCACCGAACATCTTTTGTGTGACTTTTTACCTTCAAATGTGTTTTATTCTCACGGCGATGCGAATAGCTGGGCTGAAGAGAGGTACAATAATGAGTGCTTGCAGGCAACAGGGAAGCATGATGGAGATTCCTTGGAAGTTTGGGGTTGAATTCAGAAAATGGAGGCCCTGATTCAGAGCCGGACGCTTTGACAGAGCGCTCGCTCTGAATTAGGGCCGTCCTTCTGGAATTTTAGAGCGGCCTCTTGGCCGCTCGTATAGCTGTAGGTGACCATCGGGCTTGCGACGCGACCCTCGTGGTAGGGTCTCGTTGCTGCAAGCCCTAGAGCCTACCATCTGGGGCCGGCCCCACTGACATCACAAGTGATGGCAGTGGGAGTGCTCTCGGCTCTGATAGAGCCAAAAGCACTCTAGTCAAATCTAGTCAAGCCATGCCATGGCGTGACTTGGTAGAGCAGAGCATCTTGTGTGCCACTTTTTACCTTCAAATGCGCTTTATTCGCACAGTGATGTGAATAGATAGTAACTTCTGCTGATTAAAATGATATGCAGCATGTCTATATTCTATGTGTGACTGCGGGTGTATCTGCATGCAAAACACTGTTAGTGTTATAGTTGCTGACACTGTAACATAGCATTTCTCACGCAGATACACCCGCAATCGCTCACAGAACATAGGCGTGCTGCATATCATTTTAATTAGCAGAAGCTGCTTGTGATAACTATTTGCATCACTGTGTGAATAAGACGCATTTGAAGGTAACAAGTCGAACAAAAACTGCTCTGCGCTACTGAGTCACGTCACGGCATGGCTCGACTAGATTTAGATTTATCTTCTGTTCATTCACTTAATTGCTTTTTGTTCATTCATAAAAATAAACTAACACTTCTATTTTCGAAAGCATTCTTACTGTGCAGCATTTTTCCCACACCTTCGTAAAACTTTTGCACAGTATTGTAATCATTATAATTTCCCGCCTGGCCAGTGCCCTTTAGCGCAGAAATCTGATCACACTACGCACCTCAATGTTTGCCCATGTCTCCATCAGCCTATACAGCATTACATATAAATAAATCCTAATACACATGAATAATACAACATGAATATTACAACAATTTAGCTGATGTTTAACTGTATTACGAGGCACTCTGCATAGTCACATGCACAGTAAGATTGTTCCTTAGCACCTAGAGAACAGGCTGTTACCCCGTCAGCCTCTGTGAGCATTACTAGATAATAACTAAACCCCCAGTAAGATACTCCCACTAAAATCTATTTCCTCTTTCCACTGAGTAATACCTGCAATAAGCCTGATCCATCTATGTATCCAGTCTGCGTTTCCATTGCAGGAGGTCATATCACTGTTGCAATTTTATTATTCTACTTCCAGAAAAGAATTTTCTCCACTCTAGAAAATGATCCACTTTTCTATCGCCAACCCGGGGAGGATCTGCCCCTGGAGAAGTACAGAGAGCAGACGTTTCTACGCTGCAAGAAAATATTCGAATATGACTTCCTGACTTTCCAGGCTACGATGGAAAAGCCAGAGAAGCTGCTGGTGCTTATAAACTGCCTGGGCATGTACGATTGGTCCCTGGCAGCTAAATATTTCCTAAATACGCAGGTAATTCCTTACAAGTGCACCAACCAGCTCCGAGTGTGTGTTTGAACAAACATTGGGCCTGATTTAGAGATGAACGCAATGGCGATTCCGTACACAGATCGAGCCATTGTTTGTCATCGCGCATGCGTCTGAGCCGCACTGCGCAAATGCTGCGATCGCACATAGGATTACATCGCACAGTGATTGTCGGTGACAGGTTGTCAGCGTTTAAGGGTGGTAGCGGGGGTGGTCAGAAAAACGCAGGCGTGTCTGACCGTTTAAACGCCGTTACATGGGCGTGCATAAATTTGGGCGTGCACAAATTTGCCCCTGCGATCTCCTATGCAGCATGAGAGCCCTCTGTGTGAGAGGAGAGCTACCCAGTCTGCGGCTGGTCAGACCTGCCGCAAGGGCAAGATGGCCGCTCGATGCGCGACAATGTTACCGATATTTACGCAGGTAAGAAGGCAGCAGTGGGCGTCTTTATTTTCAGGTGATCTTTGCAAAAATTAGCATATTTTCGCAGTTGCGTACTAAAACGCAGCGGTGATCTCATTAGCGTCCATATCTGAATCAGGCCCAATGTTTCTATCAGATATATACATGTACATCGGTTCAGGGAGATTTTTTTCACAAGAAACTAAAGCGAAATCATTTCTGTTACGTTATATTTTTGAACTTTCCTTCAGAAACTGCTGCTTTGTGCTCAGAGTGGAAACTTACTTCTTTATATATATATATATATATATATATATATAATGTATATGTGTGTCACTACATTAATGTCTTCCATTGTTGTTATGGGTTCTCAGGTCTTCACCAGTGCTGTGGGAAATGCAGGTTCTGAAAGGCACGAAACGTTTCTAAACCAAACGCGAAGCATGGAGGTCAGTCTCCATCACAGTATAAATCTCAGCACATTGTACACTGTTCTATTATCCAGGTTATAGATGTTTGGATTCAGTCTTTGTTTTTAGGTCAAGTATATTCTTTTTTTTTTTTTTTTTCTTTTTTTTTTTTTCTTTATATAGTTTTATTGAAGCCGTACATACATATATATTTCAATGGTCAAACAGTAGGAAAAAGTGTATCTTCTTTGTATAATAAAGCAACACAGAATCATACAACAAATCACATAAATGTTTGTCTTACAATATTGAAATATACAGACGCTGAGATACATACAAAATTCAAACACAATACAGTAATTACCAATTAAATTAACAAAGAAAATATTACAAAACAGAATATATCTGTTGTGCTCGTCTCTCCCCCCCTTAAACACCAATCGAAACAGGTGGGTTACCTTCCACCGTGCGCAGTAGATACCACGATGTGTTACATAACGAGTTGGTCAAGTATATTCTTTACCACAAAAAAACTAATTATTTACTTTTCAGATTTTCGGATGCTTTGCACTTACAGAACTCAGCCATGGCAGCAATACCAAGGCAATTCGGACAGCTGCAACCTTTGATGCTTCTACTAAGGTACATGGACAGAGAGGCCTATATCCAGCCACACAGGCTTAGTACATTGCTATAACGCTTGAAGCGACACATACTGCTGCGGCTCCAGTAGTGAGTCGGGTAATGCGGATAAGGTGGGCTGACCACTGGCACTCACTCTGGGGCAGATGTATGAAGCTCTGGGAAGTGATAAAGTGCAGAGTGATAAACGGTCAACTGTAATTTTTCAAACGCAGCCTGTAACGTGACAGTTGGGAGCTGAGTGGTTGGTCGTTTATCACTCTGCACTTTATCACATTCCAGAGCTGTATACTTCTGTCCCCTGGTTACAGGCTAGACAATGAATAGTTCTAAAGGTCGGGTGCTCTATATGATGATTATCTTTGCCCGTCCTTGTCATCCACATAGGGGAAAGAGCTCTACAGGTATTAGAATAGTGGGTGCTAAGGTGAGAGACTTAAATATGATTGATCCAAACAGAAAAAAAGAAAAAAAATCACATTTTATAATTTAATAAATCTTTTGTATATAGTATATATGGAGAAAATATCCTATATACATTGAGCCAACCAATAGTACAGTCCCCTATAAATTTACATATACAATATACAGTGAAGGCAGCAACTATGTTACCTAACCCAATACTTAGGTGTAGACTTTCAGCTCAGGGCCTCAGTGCTAGCTCACATTGGTATTGATCAGCTACATTCTCAAAAATATCGGTTCACAACACAACATGGCTGTCCCCACTGTATAAACAATGGGTAACACATTGTTATTCCAAACTTGTAGTGGAGAACCTGTCAAGCCCCTCGTCATTCAGATCAGAAGCCAGAGATGATACCCACCTGCGGATTAAGTTTGCGTTTCGTAATGTATCTAATGCTGGGTACACACGATACGCTATGCCTTTCCTACAGCCGACTAACGACATATCGCTAATGCATCTGCGGCTGTGTATGTCTGAGCAACGTCTTTGTACCCAGCTTAGCACTATCTCATAGCCAAAAGAGAGTAACGTAAATGTCACGATTTTCTGTTATACCGCTCACTTAGGATTTGGAAGATTTTATGCTTTTTTTCTTTATTGTCTGTCTCTCTCATTATACATATAATGAGAGCCATTTCTAAAGGGCTCAGTCGCCTACTTTTCATTACAACTTATATTTAAAAAAAAAAATACAGTAACACGACAAACACAGGCTGTTTCAGTTCAGTCTGGTATGTCTTAGTAATACCTGTTTATTATAAGCGAAAATGTGATTTGTGTGTAGTGTTTAAACATGAATATGGTCTGTGTTCTACAGCAAACTCAACTATTATTGCACAATAATGTTCTCTCAAAATTGCTGTACTGTAATCACGACAGGATGTTCAGAAAAGGAGAATATAATCTGTTTCTTTTTGGTTTACAAAGGTTGAAGGAGCTGGGGCCGCAGGGGAAGGCTAGGAGAGCGCATGTGGCCCTATAGGGCCCATCTCTGGTTTAGGCTTATTCCATAGATTGCAATGGGTTGGGTATGGGATCCTGGCAGTTGGGATGCCGCCGGTCAGAATACCGACAGCAACATCCCGACAGTGAGAATCCCAACAACATTAGGTAAGTATCCTAACCCGCTCCCTACCAGTAACCCTCCCTACCCGTAGCCTGAACCTAACATCCCCCTCCATGCACTCTAAACATAACCCTCCCCCCTTAGTGCTTAACCCTCCCCCTAGTGCCTAATCCTAAACCTATCCCTCCCCTAACCTCCAATACTTGCCTTCGGGATGCTAGCGGTCGGGATTCCGGCATCGGTATTTTGGCTGTCGGCATCCCGCACGCTGGGCTGCTGACTACATCCCGATTGCAATAGCTCCTAGTGGAAAATATGTTATAGAAGATGATCTACTGTTTGGTTCCCTTCTGTATAAAACATCTCAACAGTCATAAGACTTCTCAATAGAGCAGCTGTAATAACATTGTTTGCGGAATAAGACCTGTTATAATAAAGTGGTTCTTTAATATGCATATTTATTATTTCTAGGAATTTGTTATAAACTCCCCGGATTTTGAGGCTGCTAAATTTTGGGTGGGTAACATGGGGAAGAATGCCACCCATGCTGTTGTGTATGCCCAGCTGTACACGTCGGATGGGCAGTGCCATGGACTACACTCCTTTGTCGTGCAGGTGAGACCAATCCTCTTTCCGCGTCTTACAGAAATGTGTGTCATGTTCAGAGATGATCGGTGCTGCGTATTGGTGGAAAATATTTGTATGATGTTTGGTATAAGAAAAAATAGCACCATGTATTGTGTGGGGAACCATTATTCCTCATCATCCGATCTGGGGACACTGCTATGTTGACACTGGGTTAGGTTTACTGGGCCACAGGAGTAGTCGCTAGAAAGTTAATCTGATTGGCTCTGCCCCCACATAAACCCTTCCGCTTCCCTGAAGCCTCCGTTCTTTTCCTACAGATGTGTCCACATACATCCTACTTTCTTGCGCGTCAAACAACCCTACTAGTAGCGCCATGCAGTGGACGCACAAGCAACTTCTGCTGATTAAAATGATATGCGGCATACCTATGTTTTGTGATATGCAGCATGCATATGTTCTGCGGGTGTATCTGCATGCGAAACGCTACGTTACAGTGTTACAGCCGCTGACATTGTAACGTACTGTAGCATTTCACATGTCAGATACACCCACAAACGCACAGAAAACATAGCCATGCTGCATATCATTTTAATCAGCAGAAGCTGTTTGTGCTATCAATTTGCATCACTGTGTGATTAAGACACATTTGAATGTAAAAAGGTGCACGGAAAACGCTAGGTGCTACCGAGGCACACGGAGCTCTCGCGTTGTGTGACGCGACTTGTAGCGCATGAAGGATAGGTGTATGTGGACACATCTGTATTGTAATAATTGAATTCATTTATAATATTGAGTTTTGCTACCTTGTAAGAATTGTGCGTTTACAACGTAACCTTTATTAAATATCTATTAAAAGGATATATTATCCAAAAATTCTTAAGATAAAAATATGAATTTAAAAATATAGCATAATGTGTAGAGATAGAATATAAGTGATTAAAAAGATTCTGATTCACTGTAGTTGGTGTTTCCATATATCCATATATTTATGATTGTCTAACACATTAGCCAACTGTAGCTATTTGTGGCAGGTTTTTAGTAGAATTCAATAAATGATCGTTGTCTTTTGTGGAAATGTAGTCTTTCTCTTGGTTTATATAAAATCCTAAGCACATTTTATAACAGACTTCTCATTGAGTTGTTACAAGTACAGGTTGAGTCTCCCATATCCAAAATGCTTGGGACCAGGGGCATTTTGGATATCGGAATATTCCGTATTTTGGAATATTTGCATTCTATAATGAAATATCTTGGGAATGGGACTCTAATATACACACATAATGCTTTTATGTTTTATCTACACCTTATACACACAGCCTGACGGTTATTTTATACTATATTTTTAATAATTTTGTTCTTTAAACAAGGTTTGTGTACATTGAACCATCAAAAAGCAAAGGTTTCACTTTCTCAGTCATGCTAAAAATATTCCGTATTTCGGAATATTTGGATATGGGAGACTCAACCTGTAGTAATAAATATATTCTTTTACTACAGGGCTGAAGCCGTCGCTGGAGTCTGTGACCCCCAGGCTCAGACCTGCAGCCCCGCCGCGTCATACCCCCGCCGCCACTGCTGTGCCCTCTCCCTAGCTCCCAGCTCCCAGGAGGAGTGCTTGGGGAGTCGGGAGGGAGCTGCATGAAGGTGATGGGACACAGCAGGGAGGGATCTTTTCAGATCCGACTGCTGTATCTTCCTGTATGCCATCTCAGGATGGCATACAGTATCACTGTCAAGTTCTGCAAAAAAATACTTTTTCGGAACTTGACAAATTACATAATTTTCACATCCGTATACTATAGTATGGGGACTGTGGAAATTATCGGGGCACAATTGTAACTAGGAGATATCGGTGTTATCTTCTGCGTTACATGAATGATGAATAACCCTAACACTCAATTTCTACAAAAATAGGTGAAAATCTTAAGTTTTACCTACTTTTGTAGAAGTTAGGTGATGATGAATAGACCCCTTAGCATGCCCACATTTGTAATATGGAGGATAATATACACTCATTAGTGTATAGCTCAATTGTTTTCCCCCTTAGTATGTTCCTAATAACATAGTAGCAGAGAAATAATCCCCTAGTATACATACACACATAGTATGGAGGGCAGTGTACATTGGATTACATTAAGCTAAATTATTTTTCCCCCTTAGTATGTTACTGCTAGTACGGAAATAGTGTTAGTTAGTAATTATTACTGATCGACAGAGTCCGTTAGCTTGGGGCTGATATATTTTATAAGGTTCCCACTTTTAGACAAGAATACTATAGTATGGAGGTGGTTGTTTCATTATGTATTTATGGTCTGAAAATCCCCCATAATTTATATTTTTGTAATATGAAAGACTATTTCCCCTTTGGAAGTTTGCTTGAGTTGTTTGATAGCGGGCTAATAATTAAAATACTGCATTGAAACAGTGCTATTTCACATTCAGCAGTGCTGTGAGCTGTTAATTATAGCATACAGTTTTGAAGCAATTTATGTTATTATTCCTAAATCATAATATTTGTTTAGCAATTATATTTTTCAGCAGCACTGCATATCCATTTAGGGTGCATGCAATCGCATTAACCATATGTAGCTTTCAGAGCTACGGTATTTAGACTTAAATTGTATAAGTAATAGGCTCTGTATATTTCAAGCGATTTATTGTCCCAAGTCAGATCTGAGAACACAGCCGTTCACCAGCTGCTGCTATTTTGTTACCAGCTAGTGCCGCACTGATAACTGTTGAGATAGATTTTGACTATTGTTACAATCCAGCAAAAATTCTTTTTTCGGGCTTTCGAGCACCAATGCAATTTATGCCGGGTATCATGGCTATAGTTGCAGATCAGCTAATGTTCCTCGTTTTCAGCCAATTATTTTTATTTGGTTAGGTTGGTATTGTTGTGTCTGCTAATATATTTGTTTAGTTCAAAACATTCTTAGACATTTTAATAGTAAATTGTTATTAATGGTGAAGACCCCTTTCAGTGCAGTGAACCATGCCGACACGCATTTCGCCATTATTGTTAAGCAAATAATGGTGAAACGCGTGTCTGCCTTGTTCCTATAACCGCTTAATAAGGATCACTGCAATATCAAGTCTGCATAATTAAATCTGCCAAGTTAACATTGTCCTGTGACCAGTATGTAATTGTCAGTATATTTTTGTGATAGATTTTTACCATGATAGTAACTAGAGCAAAGTCTATGTGAAATGCTTAATTAGGCTTCCCAGCTATTGTCCTGATGTCTCTTAGCTGCCAGCATTCCTCCCAATTACATTTCACTTACAGTATACCCCTGTGCCTGGGGTGCTGCTGCGCAGCCGAATAACTTGTTTGTTTGTCCCCAAGCGTGTGCAGGACTGGGTTTGTGACCTCCTATTTATTTTAAGTATTCAGCCTCCCGGGCTAATAACATTTGAATATAAGTTCCAGCCACCTAAATAATTTTACCCGTAGTGTTCCTCTACTTACCAGGTTACATCTTCTTTATGCCATTCTAAGTCATTCCGATCAGTAATATTTTTTTAATGTCATACAGATTCGTGACCCCAAAACACTACTTCCTATGCCAGGAGTGATGGTGGGCGACATCGGCAAGAAGCTGGGCCAAAACGGCTTAGACAATGGGTGAGTGACACAACCGGAGTACCACTGACGTTCTCGTTCCTTAAATATGAGATACAGTAGTACATTAGAAAAGACCCGTGGTGGCTCCTACCCTTCTCGAGGAGGGGGGCTGCCCGTGGCGGGCAGCCCCCCTCCTCCAGAAAAGTATTATGGTCCCGGACTGCAGTGCCGGAGTTTTGCCGCAATGCCAGGTCCATTGCGCATGAGCAATGAATCTGGCAGGCGCTTGGACTGGCGCATGCGCTCAAACACCGGCAGATCGGCACATGCCCGGCTTTTAGGGACTGCATCAGCTGCAGGAACTAGGAGCCAGGTAAGGCTGATGGCAAGACAGGGGAGTGGCTCTGTGTTAATCGCGGTTCGGACTGGCAGTCCTGGTTGTGATTAGCAGATAGTGCTTGCCAGGAGAAGTCGCTGCCAGAGTAGCCTGTGCACACTGACTGCAACTGGCTCACTGGCGTTGGAAACGCTGTCCAGTAGAGGGATACAAACAATGAGTAACATATGTTTGCATCCAGTACAGCTTAGTTAGGCACTATTGATAATTGTATTGTGTGGAACAGGAGCCATAAATACATTTTTGCTATTCTGCTTTACTGTCCTCATTTTATTTCTTTCCAAGTTCAGCTAAAACTGCACAATATTTTAAAATAAGCTTCTCCTGTGCACTCTGCTCTTTTCTGGCAAACCCTTTTCTTTATCATTATGCCTAAATGAAATCCAGCCTCTAGATGGCAGCATTGCATCAGATTATAATCAAGAGACCATTTGTCTTTTACCATCATCCCTTTTGCTTATTGGAGTTTATCACACAGGGGGTTCATAAAAAAACCAATCTGAACGTGGCGATGTAGATCAAGTAAACAATGCTAAACGGCAAGTTAAAGAAATATAGCCTGTGACATGTGATGGGGAAGCAAACAATAAAACATGGACAAACAAGAAAAACAATAGTAACATCAAATGCACATGCTGCAATACCGTTTTCAAATAGTTTTCTATCCAAAGAGATAAAGAGGTTGAACCCTGGCTGGTAAGCCTGGGGTCACCTTGGTAACAGTAGAACATGAGAAACTGGCAAAAAAAATAAGAACATATATAGAAAGAAACATTATAAGAATAGCGCAAACCATAATCAGGAAGAAATGCTTCACAGACCGTCGGCAATGTTTTCAGATGTATCCTTATTACAGTCGCAGTCGTGCCGAATAGCCCCCTAGATGTGCAACATCCTGTGCGACTGGTGCACCGAGTGTCTTTTTTTTTTTTTTTTTTGTGCGTCTTATTCACGTAATTAAAACAACTAGAAGCGACAAAACGACATTGGTAGCTTACACTGATCAATGGGGGGTGCGACATTCGTACAGCTGTGTGCGACCAAGTCCGGATCTGTGTAAAAAGGGCTCCGATGTGAGCAGCCGCGGGTTTTCCTCGCTCCAGCTTCCATTGTGCTTCATTTCCGACTTTGGGCCATATTCAATTTGAAGCGAAAAGTCCGTTGATCCAATTTCAAAGACTTTTCGTAGGTGCGAGAAGTCTTTGTAAAAAAAACGAGGATACGTTTTCACCACTGTTTAGGTGGCGAAAAAAAGTGCAAAATTGGGGTTTTGGGGTGCAGAATAAAAAGAAATAGCCTGCACCCCTTGGAATGTCCCCTTAATTTAATGTGTGTAAAAATTGTTTTAAAAAATTCCTTAGGACACCCCAAAAAAGGTACTTTCATTTTGGGGGCAAAAAAGAAAAATTTTGGGGTATTAACTTAAAAACTAGCGAAGTAACCTCAGGGGGGGGTCCCCATGTATGCGGCAGGTGTTTTCTAGCATGTGGGGGGGTTGCGGCAGGTGGATTTTTTAAGAATTTTTAAAAATCACTTTAGGAACTTAAAATTATGCTTGGTCCCATTCTCATGTACCCCAAATTTGATGGGACTAGTTATTTAAAAAATAAATGCTATTCTTCACATTTATGCACCTGCCGCAGCTGTTTAAAAACCCAGCTTACCTTCAGCAGGCCAAATCGGGGGTACCCATAGTGATCCCCCGTGTCAGACTATCTTTTGGGGGGTGACGGGCTGATTTCCCCTAAAGTGACAGGACTTTACGGTACTTACCTTTCCACCAGGTCCCGTTTTCCCCGGAGCCTAATTGAGTACGGGGATAAGCGGGCACGTGCCCGATACTTTATCCCATGAAAAAACGGCGATGATGGCGAAAAGTTCGACCTCGGACTTTTCGCCTCAAATTGAATATGGTCCTTTGTACGTGTGTAAAACAAGTTTCTCTACGGTTAAAATCACAGCAGCCCGGCCTAGTGGCTTTTTGCTGCCTCTGCGATGTGACTAAGAGGCAAAATTTAAAGAAAACTACGGTACACAACTCCAATCGGAGCATCCCAGTTGCGTCAGGCGTCTTGCGACGTATAGCGAATGGTAAGTGAACACACATTAGTAGGTATGTTATAAGGAAAAGGTCAAATATAAACTTGTGTCGGAATCCTATAAAAACCGAGCAGCCTTTTCAATGGCGGCAGCTGAGAAGTCTGGAAAGATAAGTACTGTCATTTCTGTTCTTCCATGATCTGTCTCTATGGTTTATATGTAGATGGTACAGATGTGTTCCAGCTCATGTAGCCTCAATACGCCATAAAGCGCAATATGCCTGGTGAGAGCGAGCCGCCAGGTCCCGTGCTACCTTGCTAGCGTTGGGCGTCTTTTTCTTGCTGAAAATGCATCTATGGGCCGAATTCAGTTAGAGGCGAAAAGCCACGATCAGCGAAAAGTTTTTGGCGATTAGCACTTTTCACCTGTTTCCAAAGTATCTCCATATTCTATTCCAGGTTGTTTTCTCCTAGGCGAGAACTCCATGGGCAAAAAAAGGCAAAAAAGTATCTCCAGCAAAATGCAAATCCATATTTTGGGATGCAAAGGTGGGGACTTGGGTCAGACCCCTTTGGATCCCCCCCACTAATGACTAATTGGGCACAAAAATTTTACAAAAATGTCTTAAATCACCCCAAAAAAAGAAATGTGATTTTTGGGGCAAAAATGTAAAAAGTGCTGGAAATGGGGTACAAAGTAGGGGACCAGGTATTTTGGGGGGCTATAAGGTTGAGACGGGTGTTTTTAGGATTACAGGTGGCTGCAGCAGGTGTATTTTTTATATTTTTAAAATCTTCTCTTTAGAGATACCAAACTATACTAGTACCCATTTACATGTACCCCAAATGTATCTACGGTTCTTATTTTTCTCAAATAAAATAGCTTTCAATCATTTTTCAATACTTATATACATATGCATATAACAGCCCTTTGACTCAATATAAGATCACTAAATACATTTATCAGGGCTATTAATACTCCTCTATATGGATTCCCAGGGTCAGTTGGGCTTTTTATGGGGTACAGACTGATTTCCCCCAAAATATGTTGTACTTTTTGCTAGTTTTGCTTTACACTACATTCGCCTATCCGCGTTTTCGCCTGTTTTGGAATTGAATAGGGCGAAAAGCGTGGACGCGCATGGAGAAAACATTGCGTCCAAACATGCCAATGAGGCGAAATCATTGCACTTTTCGCCGACCTCTGCTTTTTGCGGCTAATTGAATTCAGCCCTAACTCGCAATGTGATGCGACTATAACGCACCAGGAAACTGTGCTTATTACTCCATGTGATATCTGTGTGTAGCTGAGTCTGCAAACGGAACTTGGCGTGGAAGAAAGCCGCAGCCGCTGCACCGTAGCGCTTTGCATGCTGATTGACGGACTCAGTCGCAACAGATCTAGAACTGTCACATATCACATTCATCAGCACAGTCTCCTGGTGCCTCCTAGTCACATCACATTGCAAAAGAAGAAACCTGATGCTAGCACAGCCTCACAGGACCAGGTGCGCCAAGAGGGGCTGTTTGGCGCAACTGCAGCAAAGACGAGTGAGGACACATCTATAGCTTGTGTTTTGCATGGGAGTATACAAATTTGGCAATGACCATACAAAGTTTTAAGTACCACCGACTGTCTCCTGGCTGAACGATGGGCTCTGACTGCCTGTAGTGTACCTAACCCATACTGTAGATCCATGGCCGTAGGTAGTGTAGAACCAAGCTAAGAAAAAGAGCCTAACATGGTTAGGGACCCCCGTAAATCATAGATGAGTACCACGATATCAAGATGCAATGCGTTGGCAAAGTCATGTTATTTCGTAGCACAAACTTGCATGGAGGTAACAGGTGCAATTACTGGAGTCCGCAGAGAATCGTCCAAATCACTGGCCCTCTGATCTAGTGTATCTTGATGAGTAAAGATGTCGGATAAATGAGCTGGTGCAAAGTCAAGGAAAGACTGTAGTTACTCAAACTGTTTAAATGGCATCTTAATGTTGTGTAACATTGTCGCTACTTCAATGGTGGGCGCTGTAGCGCTAGACACCAAAAGAAGTGGTCTTCCCCGTCTTCAAAGTGGGGATGAGTTGGGAGTGAGGGGGGGGCAGTGTTTAGCTGGGGTTTGCTCATGAGTGCCCATAGTGCCAGGCTAGGTACAGGATATTTATCCAGTGCGGGGAGCCACTATCTGGTCACTGAGCGCACAAGTTCCTAGCCACAGTGCAAAGAATGTCGTAAAACATTGGAGACAGGTTATAGAGTGAGGTCACTGCTTGCAGGTGTTAGTGGTCGAAAATTTGGCACAATGCATTTGGTGATAGGGCAAGTGTCAGGGTAAATACAGACGTCATTAAAAACGTGGTCACAGCAGAAAAATAGGGAACTACAGTGCAAAAAATAAAGTAAAACAGAAGTAACCCAACACAGTTGAGAGTATGACGTTAATCGCCACTAGGGGGCAGTGTAACCACAAAAGTGCTAGTAATCGTACCATACAATCACTGAATAGAGAAAGCATCAGAGGTATTGGAAAGCAATTGAAAGTGATTTAGCAGCGGAACCAATGTTCCCACCACAGCAGGTGTACACAGGAAGACCCTGAAGCAACGATACACTATTACTGCTTTACGTTTCATGTACAGGTCAGATAGGATTGGATGATGGAGAAAATAGTACTTTATTAAGAACTGGTTCCTTATATAGTGTTATATGTTTACTAGAAAGGTTAATTGCCTTTTGGCTTCTGTTTGTACCTTACATTTATTGTGAGCTACTTTCCATCCATGGTGTAAATGTGATAGCCTGCGAGATGCAGGCATCTGCGAGTTCCCGGCGAATCTGCTCGATGTTTTTAAAGGGGCAATCGTTTAAAGGGCAAAATCGTCCAAGTCTTGTTTTAAATATAATCTGATATAGACGGCAGTGCTATGTCTGAGACTGCATCACGCCATGCCATGACCTCTATGGTCTGGCCGCACCCCTACCAGTGACTTACCGCACTCGTTCAGTGGCAGCACACACCCTGTTTCATGGGCCCTCGCCATAGAGTTCCCCCGATCAGCCTTTTATGCCCCTCTCTGACACTATACATTGGCACATACCTACTTGAATTTGGCTGCACTTGGGATGTTATCACTGACTGAGCAGCCAATTACTTGTGAATAGACAGGTGTACCTAGTCAAGTGGCTTGTTTGGGTATACCTTATTTATACTCATTGGTTCCGATACACAATACAGCCGTAGATACTCACACATTGTATTACAGGGAATAATGCATATATCCAAAAGTATGCAGAGATCAATAAATCTTGCGGTGCGGCTGCCCCCTATCTATACGCTTGGTTTGGTATTAGTGAGAATTGCAGTATCGGGGATAGAGGCTCTTTATTGTATATTTACATCTTGTACTGCGGCGAGATGAGGCAGCATAAAGCCTCTTTCGATTGCCGCCAGTAAGGAACAGGTGGGAGAATGCCTACAGAGCCTGTAACAGATAGAATTTAGGCTTCATTTGCCCATACAGATATGTCCTTCCTATTCTAACCTATGTGCGTTATGAGTCGCGTTACACAGGGCGCATGAGTGCCGCCATCTCCTGCGCGACTCAGCCGGCGCCGGACTTCTTAATATTCTAAATGTGCCTTATTCGCAGTGCGATGCGAATAAGATGCACAAGCTGATTTTGCTGATGAAAATGACGTGCGGCTTGTGTATGTTCTGTGGGCCTGATTCAGAGCGGGACGCTCTGAACGAGCGCCCGCTCTGAATCAGGGCGTTTTTTTTTTTTTTTTGTGGCGGCCTCTTGGACGCTCGCATAGCTGTGGGTTACCACCCACAGCTTATGCGAGCGTCCATGATAATGGTCGCGATGGTCAAGACCTTCGCGACCATCGCTCTTGCGACAAGACCCTTGCGGTAGGGTCTCGTTGCCGCAAGCCCTGGAGTGCTTTTGGCTCTATCAGAGCCAAAAGCACTCCCACTGACATCACGAGTGATGTCAGTGGGGCCAGCCCCAGACGGTAGGTGTTCCCGTCTGGGCAGCCACGTTCCCGTCTGGGCAGCCACGCCCCCGGCACGCCCACCAAAGGGAGCATGCTGTCACTCACCATCGACAGTACGCCCCCTTTGGTGCGAGACCCGGAGCGACGGCTTGGCCGTCGCTATCCGGGTCTCGCACATGCGCACGACGGAGCCGGCTCCCTCGTGCGCGAGCGCACTGGGCCAACATCGACCCACTTGCGAGCGCTCAGCGATCGCGAGCGAGTCTGAATCAGACCCTGTGTGCGGCCGAGTCTGTAACATCATCACTACGGAACGCGGTGCGCAAAACAGCCGCTGACACTGTAAGGTAGCATTTCCTATACAGATACAGCTGCAGTGACACACAGAACATACACATGCCGCATACCATTTTACTGAGCAAAGTCTGCTGGTGCGTCTTTCACCTCACATTGCAGTAAGGTGCATGATTCTGGGTGCAACTAGAAGGGCTGTTTAACGCGACTACAGCAACAATGATGGAGGACACATCTGTAACTGTGTGTTACATCGCAGGGCGGGTAAATGTTTTATGATTACCTGAAGGGCACGTTATGTGTTTGTTTTTTTTCTTTTTTGTTTCTTTTTATTTAATTCCAATGTAAAGTGGCTGACCACTTTGGGACCAATCCACCGTCTGTACCTTGATGTCCTCCCACCCATTTATCAGTTTGATGACGATGGCTTGCCCATCAGTTGATCACTGGTCAATGACAATTTTGTTTCCATGGTGTGTGAAGTAGATTATTTTTTTGCTGTATGTAAATAATCAGATTTCTCCTAAATAGCTTTGGTTTCTTGCGGCACCATGTTTATTTTCCTCATTTAGAATAATTATTGGATAAAAAAAATATATATTATTATTATTATTTTTAATACTACGCAAAATTGATCATGCTGCCAGGGTACGCTGTTAGTTCAGTCATAGGAGCTCTCGGTCATAAACACAACATGGACGAGTAGCACTTATTCATCAACCTCTCGAAAGTCAGCTTTAAGGCCGTCCTTCTTTATAAAGGAAATACATTTCCTTCTGTACCTATTGCACATACATCAAACATGAAAAAGTTGTATGACAACTTAAAGTTGTTTTTAGAAAAGGTACGGTATTGGAATTCTAAGTGGAATATCTGTGGAGATCTAATGGTCGTTGTACTTGTGTTAGGGTTGCAGCTGGGTTACACCAAGTACTGTTGTTTTTTTATGTGAGTGGGGCAGTAAGGACAAGAAAACCGCTACGTTTAGAAGGATCGGCCAAAACGTACCTCTCTTGTTCCATGCAATAGAAAAGTTGTGAAGAGGTCACTTGTTGACCCTGATAAAGGGCACCTTCCTCCTCTGCACATGAAGCTTGGACTTCTGAAAAACAGTGTTAAAGCGATGGGTAAAAAGCAACTTCAAAAATAAGATTTCCCAGAACAGTGATGCCCAGCTTACAGAAGGTGTTAATGTAGGCCCTCAGATCAGGTAATTGTTTAAAGATGGGAGTAAATTTGAAGGAGATATAAATGAAGCAGAGTGGCCTAGTTTCAAAAGTGTCTGCAAAAACTTTTTGGGTAATCACAAGGCCGAAAACTATTCTGAGATAGTGTGTGACCTGCTTATAGATGTACACAAGTTGCATAGAGATAAAGAGGAGGTGTAACTTAAACCTTAGGAATTTGGGCCACTGAGGGAGATTGCGCATAATAGATGTTTAAAAAAAAAATCTTTATTATTACAGGGATATAGAAAAACAAATGTAATTAGAATAAAACAGAAGCTGGTAGTTTATACCCCTTTTCCACTGCCAGCAATAACCCGAGTTTTTACACGTGAGTGCCCAGCAACCCGGGTTATTTTGCTGTGTGAAAGGGCAGGGTTGAAATAAGCTGGGCCGAGTGACCCGGCATTTCAACCATGGTCACGAGCAGCAGCGAAGCAGTGTGAACGGGTAGCCCGGGTTCCCTGCATAGGAAGAGCCAGCGCTTGGAGATGAAATCATCTCCAAGAGCCGGCTCATCATGAGATGCCGGCATTAGTGCTGGGTCGGGCCGCCTGTCTGACGGGTCTCAGCCGGGTCGCACCCGGGATGGGCGCATGAACATCATCACGGTTGTTACCTGGCAGACTAGTGGAAAAGGGGTATTAGAAACCCCTATGGTAAGGCTGTTGTTTACTCAGTGGTAGATCTTTGGACCCATAAAACGTATCTTTAAAGTTTCTGGAAACTGTTGCAAATTATTTAGCAATAAAGGGTCATATAATGTAGATGATATATTGTATTGTATTTGTTTAGCAGATCTCTACTAAAGATGCATATACAGGGTAAATCAATAGGCCATGCAGTCCTACCATAATATGATTATTCTGCTAAATGCGGCTGATTCTAAGCCAAATGTCCAGGGGTGTAAAATCACAAAATGAATAATGTAAAATATATCAAAATGACAAATCCTAATAGAGGAGAGGACAAACTAAAAACATCGGAGTCAAGCGAGTACTCAATACAATGTAGAGCTCGTCTGTCCATTTAGGCTCCGTAGAATAGGTATTCAAAATTGTGAAGTTCAAGTGATATTGTAAAACTAGCGGCAGCCCACTAAGTTAACAGTAATTTGAAAATGCCGGTAAGCGACTGGATTCCCATTCCCTTGCGCACACTATACTGGGGTCCCCTCTGGTGTAGTTAACCAAATTGTCATCTGGTCCGGTCTGCAGCTGTGGATCCGATGGCGATTGTCATGTGGGCGGTTTCCTTCCGTGTGCGGGTCAGGGGAATGCTGTTCTTGCTGTTGAGTGCTCTGGTGCTCATACATCCCTTCCGGTGTAATGATGCCCGGAGTATCTCCAGTCAGGCTTCTGTGCAGATATCACAAGTGGCTAAGCGGCCTGGATGAGCAGGATACAAGCGCTAGTCTGGAAAGTATGCATGCGGTGCAGATGCTGTACCATGAACCCACTAAGGCGTTTCAGCCCACCAGGGGCCTCTTCTGTCTTCAGAGACCTTGTTATGTCTTACAGAGCAATTGGGTGCAATATGTCAGTAATGGATCATTTCCTGGGCTCGCTGAGTTTTTTCTGAAAAACGTGTGCAGTGAGTGGCAAACATGGCCAGCGTTTGCATTAGGACATTTCTACCAAGGCAAGTGGAGCCCTAAGTTGCTGGCTGACTACTGCTGGACTCTTCAGAGAGAAATTCCTGAGGCAAAGTGGAGCAGAAAATAAGACAATGCTACTTTTTAGACTGCAAGTTTGGCTTTGTAATCACAATTATATAAATAATATATGGATTTAAAAAAAGAAAAATTGCATGTCACTCAAAAGCTTTACCCGATAGAGAAATTTCACAAACATATCTGAATACAGCACAAGAAAAAAAAAAAAAATACTATAAGGAATCGGGTATTATGATCCTTTGGGGGACACAATTTTTTTTTTGTCCCCCAATTCCTTGCTGGAACACTGTTGGGCAGCCAACATCTTGGATCGAAGATGTGTGGTTGAGGCACCTGATTGGCTGGTCAGTCCGCTTGTCCAATCAGGTGCCATGTTCACTCATTTAATATGGTGCAAGCACAGCTCATGCACTGTAACCCATAGCAACCATTCACAAAGTAACTTTAGCCTGACCACACTAGACTGCTGTCAGTTAATATCTAATTGTACATCATTGCTGTGTGCAGTAGTCTTCAGAGTTTACATTTATATGAATAATTCCCAACAGAATAAGCTTTGTGAAGATGAAGGGAAAGTTATGGGAGTTTGTAAGAAATCAATATACAATAATTCTTATGTTACCTGAGCATGCAGCTACAGCAGGGTTTTCATGCTCCTTAACCAATGCTTCATTTATAAATAATTATACAATTAAGCATTTTTTTGTGAAAATCCATTTTAAATTTAAAATGAGATCATGTAAGTGACTTTCTACGGGTCCAGATCCAAACATTTGCTTCCGTATCATTTATTGGCATATGCTGTATATATAGATAAGTAGCTACTCCCCTATTCTAGGTATTACATATCTAAATGCATGAAACCTGATACAATACACTGTTTGTTTTTCACAAGACTTTCTCATGTGTGTGCGAATGTGTCCTGTACTCTTGCTGGATTGTTTTAATTATCTGTCATTACCTCATCTGAAAAACGCCCATAATATCTGCAATACTATGCAATGGCGCGCTCTGTTTTGGAACAAATTAGACATTCAAGGGATGTATGCAAACTAATAGCAACATTTTTACTGTAAAAGTCAGCACCAGTAATTCCCAGTTCCTTAACCTGTTATCCCAAAAAAAACATAAACCAGGAATATAAATAAATTGTTGCGGCTATGTAATCATATACACCCAGATATCACACATGTCCTCTTCTAGCCACTGATAGGACCACTTCTATATACAAACTCTATAGAACCATGACCGTTACACAGAAGAAAAGTTTCTACACAGGACTTGCAAACCTTTTTTTTTTTTTTTTCTTTTGCTTGCACCACAGATTAACCCTGAGAGTCGGTTTGGGGATGGACTATTCACTTTTGAGCTTGAAAACATTTGACTGTAGCTTACTCAGAAATGTATATGTGTATATATATATATACAGTCAGGTGCATAAATATTGGGACATTGACAGAATTTTCATATTTTGGCCTCTATTCACCACCACAATGGCTTTGAAATGAAACAAACAAGATGTGCTTTAACTGCAGACTTTCAGATTTAATTTGAAGGTAATTACATCCAAATCAGGTGAACGGTGTAGGAATTACAACGGTTTCTATATGTGCCTCCCACTTTTTAAGGGGCCAAAAGTAATGGGACAAACTAAACAATCCAAAATCAAACTTTCATTTTTTAATACTTTGTTGCAAATCCTTTTGCAGGAAATTACAGCCTGAAGTCTGGAACGCATAGACATCACCAGACGCTGGGTTTCATCCCTGGTGATGCTCTGCCAGGCCTCTACTGCAAATGTCTTCAGTTCTTGCTTGTTCTTGGGACATTTTCCCTTCAGTTTTGTCTTTATCAAGTGAAATGCATGATTCAGGTCAGGGGATTGACTTGGCCATTGCATAACATTCCACTTTTTAGCCTTAAAAAACTCTTTGGTTGCTTTTGCAGTATGCTTCGGGTCATTGTCTATCTGCACTGTGAAGCGCCGTCCAATGAGTTCTGAAGCATTTGACTGAATATGAGCATATAATATTGCCCGAAACACTTCAGAATTAATTCTGCTGCTTTTGTCAGCAGTCACATCATCAATAAATACAAGGGAACCAGTTCCATTGGCAGCCATACATGCCCACGCCATGACACTACCACCACCATGCTTCACTGATGAGGTGGTATGTTTTGGATCATGAGCAGTTCCTTTCCTTCTCCATACTCTTCTCTTCCCATCACTCTGGTACAAGTTGATCTTTGTCTCATCTGTCCATAGGATGTTGTTCCAGAACTGTAATGGCTTTTTTAGATGTTGTTTGGCAAACTCTAATCTGGTCTTCCTTTATTTGAGGCTCACCAATGGTTTACATCTTGTGGTGAACCCTCTATATTCACTCTTGTGAAGTCTTATCTTGATTGTTGACTTTGACACATATACACCTACCTCCTGGAGAGTGTTCTTGATTTGGCCAACTGTTGTGAAGGGGTTTTTCTTCACCAGGGAAATAATTCTTCTGTCATCCACCACAGTTGTTTTCCGTGGTCTTCCGGGTCTTTTGGTGTTGCTGAGCTCTCCGGTGCGTTCTTTCTTTTTAAGAATGTTCCAAACAGTTGATTTGGCCACACCTAATGTTTTTGCTATCTCTCTGATGGGTTTGTTTTGATTTTTCAGCCTAATGATGGCTTGCTTCACTGATAGTGACAGCTCTTTGGATCTCATATTGAGAGTCGACAGCAACTGATTCCAAATGCAAATTTCACACCTAGAATCAACTCCAGACCTTTTACCTGTTAATTGATAATGAAATAACGAGGGAATAGCCCACACCTGTCGTTGAAATAGCTTTTGAGTTGATAGTCCCATTACTTTTGGCCCCTTAAAAGTGGGAGGCACATATAGAAACCGTTGTAATTCTTACTCCGTTCACCTGATTTGGATGTAATTACCCTCAAATTAAATCTGAAAGTCTGCAGTTAAAGCACATCTTGTTTGTTTCATTTCAAAGCCATTGTGGTGGTGAATAGAGGCCAAAATATGAAAATTCTGTCAATGTCCTAATATTTATGCACCTGACTGTATAGATAGATAGATAGATTGATCGATCTCTATCTAATCTTCCAGCCGACAGCACTCAATCATATGCAACTTGTTACCGACGTTTCAATGTTTAATCAACATTTTTAACATTTTAGATTCATGAACCCTGCTGGGAGTTTCTCATGGAGGGCACCTGCATTGTTTTGAAAGTTTGGAATATATAATAGGTCTTATATACAAAATTCATTAGTATGTTTGTTTGTCTATCCTGATATGCATTCGGACACCCATGCGCACAATATAAAGGAAGGTGGCACTCCAATAGGTGAATAAAGTCAATTTGTATTAATTATTCGACATCATCACAACAAATCCATGTGTCGACGTTTCAAGGCATATAGCCTTTTCATTAGGACATACAAGTCCTCACTTCCAAAGGAAAGTGTATTTTGTTAGATTCCTAGTGCATTTGCTGCAGTATTTGTTATACACTGCCCATCCCTTTTAGTGCCTAGGGCTCATTTTCAATTTTTCCCAATTCATAGACTCACTCTAGGGTCCAGGCTTACCCTGTATAATTGCCCCAGGCTGCTTTTCTAAGCGCTCATAATTGATCTTACTTGTTCTGTTACAATATCTATACTTTTATGTCTATTGTTAACTATATAAAAATTGGTTTCTTATATCAGTGTATGGTTTACTTTTTGGAGAGCTTGTTATTAATATTCAGCTCTATTTTATTATTGTTTCTGCTTTTCAGTTATGTTGGAGTTTTGGTGGACTCCTGTTAATCAGCAGCTATATTGTTTTGTCATTGAATAGTATGAATACCCCTAAATTGCTAGAGAGAAATAATCGCTGTCCAGACAATAATTGTGGTTCCAAAGCACAAAAAAAATTCTTATTGCATTCAAAAAGAAAGGTACACGCTTTGATCTAGCACAATTAGCAAAAAGACAATTAAATACAGAAAATAAGATACAGCCCAATACATACGCGTGCGCACTGGTCACCGCATACAGTAATCAGTCCGGAAGCCTGTGGTCATCCAAGGAGAATGGCTGTATGTTGGGATCAGCAAGCAGGCTATATACTTTACAGATCACAGATAACAACAATGTAGACAGACAAACATAATTCCATTGGTTCTTGCTCTTTGTAGTACGCTGTAGTTCATAGGACAGTTCATATGTTGTCACTAGGGGTATGTCCCAATTCTCCAACAATGTCTTGAGATTACATTGTCTTTCTTTAACTGGTTTAAGACACTACATACAGAGTATACATTCTAACCAATAATTTCCTATGATCCATAACCATCGAACGCAAAATGCGACGCCCTCGCTGATAGACTCGAATATCTGGAAATAAACAGGGTGTCAGTATAGCACCAAACATGCCATGTCTACCACAGGGTTGTCTTCACAGCAGTGTGGGCCCTGGGCAAAGCAATGCACTGGGGCTCCCTACCCACCCATTCACATAAACCCTCCTGCATGCCCATCAGACCTCCCACACATACAGAGAGAGACTCAGACTGGTCTGAAGCCGGCGGATGAAGTGAAACTGGGACTGAGGTGAGTACTCGCCATCGGGGGGAGGGGGGGTGGAGTGAGGGAGGTTAGATCAGAATACAGTGCACCATCGGCCAGCTTATAAATATATCACAAATTTACCAACTTGCTGCGGCTGCAGGGGCCCCTACAAGCTTCGGGCCCTTGGGCAACTGCCCAACAAGCCCAATGGAAGAGATGGCCCTGGTCTACCATGCTGTATAGCTTAAATATCATATATGCACACTTTATACCATAATGATTGTCTAACAAAACCTTTTCTTCATGCTAGGGAACCTTTTCTATGTGTGCTTGCATAAATGAATGTGAGATATTTACAGGAATTCATCAGTGTGCCTTGTATATCTGAACGCAGCGCAAACTTGCGCTTCGTGTATGTGTCGTGTTTCATGCAAATATGTGCTGTATGTGAGTTTATATTGTAACAAATGACAGACAATGAAGTTGTTCTGATCAGAGATGACCAGCTGATAGATACTTGCTGGAGTCACAATGTCTGATGGCTTATCAAAGGCCTTTTCTGCCTATTTGGAATGTAAACGTTAGTTCCTTTAGGCATACAATGATAGTCAGACTTATGACAATGGTTTCTAATTTTGCATTTAAAACACTCGTCTGCACCTCACAGTATGTGTGTTTTTCAATTATCTGCCACAGACATACACAGAACCTGTCTCCTATACACTGGCTAAAAGTTGAATTTTTAAATATATACCAGGGTTGCCTACCCTCCCGATTCGGGTGGGAGCCTCCCGATAAACGGGTGCAGCTCCCCCCCCCCCCCGGAAAGGCAGGCAAGCCTCCCGCCTGCCGCCAATCCCCCGACCCCCCCCTCCGAATTACCTGATAAACCCCCGCAGCGGGGGGGCAGCTGACGCGATTTGCGTCATTTTGGCCCCGCCCCCTGCTTCGCAATGCCTTTTTTCCTGCATTGTGTAGCGGGGTGGGGCTAAAATGACGCCCTGCCACGCCCGCAAACCGCCCTCACCTCATTTGGACCCGCCCCCTTTTGCCGACCACGCCCCCTGTTCTGCCGATCTGGCTGCTCCCTCCCGGAAGGAGCAGCCAGATTGTCGGCAAGTATGATATATACCCGTGCGCATCAGATCGCGCCGACGCAGGACAGCGTCCGATCTACCCCCATCAGGCCATAGACGACTAGATCGTCAGATAATAATTACAAATGTTCATAACCAATTATTTGACTTCGACAATAGATTGACATTATGTTTTATTATTGAATAGATTGATCGGTTGAAAGAACAGCGCCTATTCTTCAGATCTGTCTCTCTTTTATGTATATAATAAATGTTTTGCTCAAGATCGTGAGTACCATGATTAATTGAAAGAAATATACTGTGGCAAAAGGAACAAGTGTTTTCGTTTAAAACCCACAGATTAAGATGGATCCTGACATATTCGATATAGGCATCCGTCTAGTTGAATATGCCAAAATCTGATTGATTAGTTTCTCTAACCATTACATTTGATAATGTGTGGTTTGGGGGTTTTTTTTACTTCTTACTTAAATCCAACTAGATGTCTCTTTTCAGTCTGACTTCTGTTTGTTTACTGACAGATCAGGGTCACGCTGTAGTGTAGATATTTATTTTCATTACTGTGTGATAGAAGTCTACCCTGCCAGCGAGGACCTGGAATACACAGCTCTGCTTTCAAAGTCATGATTCTCTAATAAAGGAAAATGTTAAATAAATGGTTACAGGAAAGAAAAACATTGAGCGAATCATGCATGGGATAAGCTGTGTTTTGCATTTTAGGCATTCTTCAGTTGTGTGTACTTTAGATGACGTTACATTTTCACAGAGGTTTAAAACAACAACAACAAAAATAAGTTATGTAAAAAAAAAACTAAAGCTGTATAGGTAATAGGCTTCACTTATTTTTTGATCACACCTCATTGAGCGATGTTATCATTACCGTAGTTGTTGGTTTGTGCACATAAGCCTAATGTGCGAGACTATTGTGGGACCACCTGATTAATTGGATCACCCTAAAGCCGCATACACACTTGACGATATTTTTAACAATACCGTTATCGTTCACAGTATCGGCCAGTGTGTATGCGAAAAACAACTAACGATGTGCGCTCCCGCTGGTCGTTTACGATATCCCCAGTTGTACAGCCCAATCTGGGGATATCTTGAGTGATGCCATGCTGCTGAATGCAGCATGGCCCTGCTAACCCCTGCCGTCGTCCGGCGCTGGTCGGCATCGGCAAGTGTGTATACACTTGTCGATGCTGGCACCTCCGCTGGGCCCAACGAAGACGATATCTCCGCATACACACTAGTGTCTGTGGCTTTATAGAAATTGACAGCAGAATAGGACTATCACCTCTGCCGGTTTGGTGTGTGTGTTTTTTTCTGGGGGGGGCGCATAGTTTATATGTGCAAAAATGGAAATGAGTCAAAGGCGCTAAGAGATACAAACACAATGCAATATTACAAAACAGCAGTATGTTTATACAATACGTTCCCTGTTGAGATCTTTTAAGATTTCCTTTGTTTCTTCTCAAATGAATTCACTTCCCTTCTTTTCTCATATGCATATAAAAGGAATATAGACAAAACAATATTCCAATGTGTAGTATTGTTCACTTGAATATATAGAAATCTGTGGAAATGGTGAGAGGAAGTAGAACAAATCAATCTTCTATTGTTTTACCATGTGTGTGCGCAACGGACATCCAAAGATGGACGTACCCCACTTACAATAGACAGTGGCAACTGGTATACATAAAGGTTTCTTTCTATCCTGGTGGTATGCTCATAGGCTTCACATAGATAGAGATAAGCGTACCCCACTCATTATCTCTGGAAGAAGTGCTCTGCATATAAAGGTTTACTAGACACACACCTGTTGGGAGATATTTAACATACACAAATTTATCCGGTGTTGCCCGGGTTTAAATATTGTATTTATTACGTTTTATTATGTGATTTTGTCCAAATCCATCCAGTGGAAGGCCCAGAACAGGCTCCCTGGGTCAAAGTTCTTTCCCAGCACACTCCGCCGTGAGGTCCGGCCGCGACCCCAACCACTACATTAGGCATCCCAGATCAATTGCCACCCCTCTGTGAAGTTTTCATCCAAATCTATCCAGTGGAAGGCTCAGAAGAGGCTCTGCTCCCTGGGTCAAAGTTCTGCTCAGTGTACACCAACAGGAGACCTGACCGTGACCTCAACCCCCCTAAAACCTGGCCAGGATCCAACGGGACCACCTCGCGTTGGTTTCATCCCAATTGGTGCAGGGGTGTCCGAATGCATAAACAGGCAGATAAACAAACAGACCAATGAATTTTATTTCAGATTTTACGTTACTCTGTACTATTGAACTGTGGGGTCGATTCAGACCCGGACGCTAAGCTGCGCTGCCTCGCTACCAAAAGGGGCCGGGTATGCAAATTCTGCAATCGCACAGACTGGTGTAAGGGCGCCCTCTATGTCTTGGAGAGCGACGGTAGAGTGAGCACATGCCGTTATAAAGACGCCCACTTTTCTGTGTTAGCACACGTCATCTGCAGGAAGTGTATGATTAATCAGAACCATCGAGAGCCATCGGAGCAGCACGCAGCGCTTGAGGTAGACCCTACCCCACCGCAAGCACTGCGATCACTGCAGGCTGAAATACAACCAAGTGACGTGTACAATGATGCCTCCATTCTTATTATGCACAACCATAAAGCACCGTTTTGACGCCCAGACACGCCTGCGTTCACAGCACCACAAGCAGCTTCCCCTGTTACCACCCACAAATGGCACGTTCTGTCACTCAAAATAGCGCTCAGTCATAGCATGCGTCCACGACTTAGCATCCGGGTCTGAATCGGGCCCTGTGTGCTCACCATTCTTACGTCCGCATAGACGTCTTTATTAGTATTTGGACTTAAAGCAGCCCCATGCTCGCTGCAAAAGATCTGGCTGATACAGATTTCCAAACTCTATCCACACACAGTGAATGAGCACGAAGTCAGCTGACACGCCCACAATGCTCCCATGACACTCCCCCGAGAGTTCAACGCCATCACATGGTTGCTGCACATTTCATAGATAGACTGGTATCCTATTAACCACGAACATTTTTCTCACGTAAAAAACTGGCTTCTAACACGATTTTTGACCTTCGGGATATCAAATTAAACCCCATTTTTATTTTTGTGAGAAAAATGTCCCGTTTTCTTGAGAAAACACACAGGGTCTGTGAAACCCGTGTGTTGTCATGATCGTGGACACGAAAACGGGTCTGGTTTCGTGGATATTGTTTTGCCTACCTTAGACAGGTGAAACACAATGCCCGACAAGTGCCGGCTTTGGGGGCTAAATGAATAGTCCCATCGGCGGTAATTAGCCGCAGCAAATTGGCGCTGCTAATAGGATACCGGGCATAATGCGGTACATCGACGGGCATATCAGTCTTTATACACTAGTGATCTCCGTCCGTGTGCGGATACTGTACCTGTTCCGTTGCAAGCGCACACATGCAGTCGAAATGTCGACTATAGAAATTTTAGCGTTAGGCTTTAAATTGGCTGTTGACTTATTTTCAAATTTGTCTGCACTTTGTCACTGTTGACATTTTGCGCATCTACCTTGCGGATATCGGCATTCTGACCATGTCGGCATTTTACCTGTCGTCAGGTTGAACGTGTCAAAATGATGGTGTCTACATAATGACTGTCAACATTTGTAAATGTTTACCCACCAGATACACATTGCCCAATAATTATAATCGGGTTTGAGGCAGGACTTCTGTTTTGCTGACAAAGGAGGGGTCTCTGTAGCCAGCTCATCAAGCACAGGGTTAAACCAAATAATGATGTAATTTTCACTTTTTAATATGACTCCTCCCTTTCCCACTAACATTTCCTGCTTAAGTGTGAGTGGCTTCCGGGTGCACTTTTTAGACAAATTTAGTGGCCTCTCATCTCTTTGTGCTATGCATATAACATGTAAATGCAAAATAGTAACCACAGTCATCTATAACCATCTGCATTTAAGTGTCAGGCATTACTGGGCACACACTGTTTTATTTTTGGCCTAATGTTTATGGAAAATACTGTCTTAGCGAACATTTGCCTGAACTAATGTCAAATAAAAATAAGAATAATTGATATTATTGCTTTGAATTCTGTTTCAGAAGTTAACAATAGGGAGAGAAGTAACTTAGTGAAGTGTTGCATTAAGAGACCGTGACTTCAGTTCTCTTTGTTTATGGGAACTGCAGGTATCCGCTCCCTAACACAAAAGCTCTCTCCTCGGGTGGTTAAACATCATTTATCCATGGCATAGGAAAATTTGGTGGTCATACAAATATTTATAGTTGAAGTAAATATTCTGCAAAGTTTGCAACACGGATGCCAAGATGGAACAAATGGATAGTTTTTGCTAGAAGTGAAAGCTGAAAATTTAGAGGCATGCAGCCAACTTTTTTATATCTAACCGTACACATACTTTGCTGATTTTTTATTTATTTTTTTTATAGAAAAGTTTTGTATCATTGGAGAAAGGATTTTTGTACCTCTTTACTGTAATGCTCAACGGGGGGTTGTCAATGGCTACAATTTTTTTATCCATTCCGCGGTACTGATGTGTCCTCATACATTTTTGTTGCAGTCGTGCCACACAACCCCTCTTGGCACGCCATGTCCCGTGCAAATCTCTACAAGCATCGGGCATCATATTTGCTTCTCTTTTGCACAAAGTCTTAGTCGTAACGCGCTGCGATTAGGACGTACCAGCAGAGTGCACTGATTTATTTGATATGCAACACTTGTATATCCGTGTATGACTGAGTCTCTAAATCTATATACAAATTG
The DNA here is from genome assembly GCA_031769625.1 of Taudactylus pleione. Taxonomy (NCBI): domain Eukaryota; kingdom Metazoa; phylum Chordata; class Amphibia; order Anura; family Myobatrachidae; genus Taudactylus; species Taudactylus pleione. The sequence goes on from JAUIMM010001089.1 coordinate 2,715,966, forward strand.
CTACGATGCTGTGTCCGCAACTTTTTTCCATGACAAGTTTCGTTGTGCTTCGTATACAATAAGTCGCAGAGATCTACAAATGTTGCATATCAAATAAATCAGCACTATCTCAGAATGCGTCCTAAGGCCCCCATTCAAGAGGCCGATGGTTTGCCGGATTCTGCATTAGGATCAGAAATGCAGATCTGCCAGTCGGAAATGCCGTCCGGCGGCCATCAATGTTCCGTAATACGCCGGAGGAGCAGTGAAATTATACATGTTAAATTTCACTGATTTGCAAATCACAGATCATATCTTGATCATGATTGGCAAATCAATTAAATCCAACATGTTGGATTTTGCCAATCCTCCAACCCGGCTTTGCAGAAACGCAGCATCGCGACAATTCGTCGCTAGTGTATGAGGGCCACTAGTCACATCCCACTGAGACTAAGACACATTTTCGGGCAAAAAAAGACGCTCGGCACTAGTATATGTGCACGGGACCTGGCGGCTCACTCGCGCCAGGCGTCTCGCGCCTCATGGCTTATTGATTGGTTGCTAAGGGTAATTTTGCCACTTGTCCTCTTTAGAATGTTTGATAAATCTCCCCACTAATGTCCAATAATGCCAATACAGTTTATAGAGGTTAAAAAGCTAAAATAGCAAAGCTTAACATGTCAGTCCTTTTCACACTGCACACTACATTTGCACAGAAGCAGTAGACTGCAAAAGATCTATTGTAGCTGCTCCCTCTTAGAAGTGATTGCGGTGCGTTTGTCATTTTCACACATGTGAATACCAGCATAATAGGAGACATGTTTTTAAATAAAAATAAAATAAAACCACTCTAAATCATAGCGACCTCTCCAGTTTCCATTAATGTATCCCATTATACCGGAGAATGAGGATGCATTTTGTCTCCACAGCGCTCTCTCCGATTGAATCATTCCTGTCCCCACATTACTAATGTGCAAATATAATAGTTTTTTCATTCTAGGTAGAACATAGGAGGAGCGAGCTTAAGTGGCCTGTTCACCACTATTGCTCTAGAACTTGCCTTGTGTCTTTACTAAATATGTTTCTAACACAAGGCAGATACTTGTTTATTCTATTTATAATTCACCCTGTTTGTCTCTGATTCACTTTTATATAGATTTGCAATGTTTCACAATGTCCGCATCCCCCACGGGAACCTTTTGAACCGTAATGGGGACATTTCAGCCGGCGGGAACTACACCAGTATATACAAGGTACAGATCCCTTTTTGCATCTTTTCCGCAAAGTAGTCTCTCTTGAAATGTTAGCAAAACATACAGAAATGCCTTACTGCTCACTATTGTGTGTCTGTGACAGTCTGGCTGCAAGTTCCAGTCACTAGCTTGGGTCAATAAACACAGTACCGTCAGCAGTAGTGTATACTGTAGAATACGCTTTTCTTTTTTGGGTGTATTACCTGAGGGCGCCATAAACCCTTTTAAATCATGTTCAGATCAGTGATATCACTTGTTTGACCTATGCATGCCAGGATTATGGACCTCATTCAGAGTTGGTCGTTGCGGCCGCACGGTCGTACGCAGCCGATGTTCGCTAAACTGCGCATCCGTAAAATTCGCAATGCGCGTGTGCAAACTAGCTGTTACGATCAGAAATTTCTCTCCTTGAACACAGCCAGGTCGTTAGTTTGAGTGACAGAATGAACCATTTGTGGGTGGTAACAGGGGAAGGTGCTTCAAAACGGAGGAGTGGAGATCCGAATGCAGGCGTGCCTGACTATGCGAACTGCGTTTAATGGGAGTGCATAATTAACTAAGTAGTGTCATGGCACATGTGACATGGTGGTTATTGCACTGACTAGATCGTAGTGCTTAAGAGAGGGTATGGTCAGCCTTAAGCTCTGCGATCAGCTCCGATGGGTCCCGATGGTCGCGATTAATCCTTATATCCCAGGAGATGACGTGTGTTGTGATCGAGAAGAGGGCGTGATTTAGTCTTACGACCGCTTCTTACCCTCGGTGGTTCAGCTAACGATCTCATCTTAGCGATCGCTTCATTTGCATATCCGGCCCCTTTCCCCTACGACCGTGCGGCCGCAACGACCGACTCAGAATGAGGTCCTATGTGCCTTCATGGAGAGTATGTAACTTTAGCACGCAGTTCAATTTTTAACACCAGTCACAAAAAGAATGTCTTGAAACAGAAGCAAAAAATGCATAACAGGGTAACTAAATGATTAAGAAGCGTGGTAGCTTATGAGCAAGAACAGCCCTAGATACATTTATTTACATTAGAGAAGATTACAGGGAGATATGATTACTGTGTATGCATTCAATAATGGCCCACCCAGAAAACCTGTTGAGTTTAGGATCCCCACTGATAGGATTCTTTACTGTAAGAGCAGTGACATTGTAGAATGTGCACAGCAATCAGTATTAGTAGACACTTGAAAAAATGTAATAAGGGATTAGAAAAACAATATAAAGGGCTACTGTCAGTAATAACACAATATACCTGTGTTGATTTATGGAAATGTCCAGTTGACAGCATGAAGTGAAGAAGGAATGCAAACTTGTCTATGCTTTATATGTATGTTTGTTTCTTTGGATCAACTAGGAATTTTTCTCTCTTTTCTTTCTTTCTTTCTTTCTCTTTAACTCTGTCTTTATCTTCTCTTTTTTATATATTTACTTTCTACTTTCTCTTTTTCTTTCATTTTTTCTTTCTTTTATTTTTTAAAAATGTTTCTCTTATTATTTTTTGTTTCTCTTTATTCTTTTTTTGTCTTTCTAATTTTTTCTCTTTCACTTTTTTCTTTCTTTTGCTTTCTCATTCTTTCTTTTCTTCTGTTTTCCTACTATATTTTCTTTCTCCCTCTTCTTTCTTTCTCCCTTTTTCTTTCTTTCTTTTTCTCTCTTCTTTCTCTCTCCTCCATCTCTCTTCTTTCTTTCTCTTTAATTTTTCTTTCTTTTTCTCTCTCACGTTCTCTTTTTATCTCTCTTCTTTGTCTCTCCTTTCTTTTCTCTTTTTCTTTTTTTTTCATCTTTTTTTCTATTCTTTTTCTGTTACTTTTTATTTCTATCTATCTCTTTTCTCTACTTTGTCTCTTTCACCCTTACCCTTTCTTTCTCTTTTTATCTTTCTTTCGCTTTCTCATGATAGAACTGATTTATTTTCCACTGTCAGGGATATTTATCATGTCTATAATACATCTGTTTGGTGTGGGAATTTTCTTTAGGACCCGAAGCAGCGTCTTGGTGCCTCTCTTGGTACTCTGTCCAGTGGTAGAGTCTCGATCATTGGGATGGTAGTGGTGAACCTGAAGCTTGCTGTGACCATTGCTGTGCGTTTCTCTGCAACACGTCGCCAGTTCGGACCCACTGAAAGTGAAGAGTTACCTGTACTTGAATATCAGTTGCAGGTAAATATTGAACCGACGCTTATTTATGGCTGTATCTGTATTTTCCTAGATCCTCTTATCTAGGAGAGTTTTGCATTTTTTGGAACTTTACACACCCTTCTTTAGGACTTCTTTAGGGTAAGTGATAGGCTTAACTTTCTTGTGTCAATCTGTTTAAAGTACACAAACCATATTAATTGCAAAATATATTTATTATAGATAATACCACTTCAGCCATTTTACGATGCTTAAAATTAAGAGAGTGCCATCATCGTGCCTTGATACCGGCAGTTGACCATGCTGTTCATCCGACCAAAATGTTCCCTATCCAACCACCTCAGGTCAGGGGGAGGAGTGACCTAGGGTAGGGCATAAAGCCTGAAGCAGGGCGTCCAGCAGGGATTTACCTGGCTTTCTGCTGGACCATTAAGAAACTTTTTTTTTTTAATATGCACAACAGACCTCAAATGACAACATTTGTATTTAGCGCCACAATAGTTAATGGGCGCCTATCAGAGCAATTCAGTTGTTTTTGGGCGCCCATTCATTATCGCACTTGTTACGCCCAAACAGACCGGGTTTAGCCTGTTTAGGGAAAAAAAAACATGGACTTTTCACACATTTCTGCTTGCCCCCTCAGGAGTCTGCGAGCAGATATGTGTGCAGCTGCGGCATTCTCCCCCTCCCCCCCCCCCAAATGGAGCAGCAATTGAATTTCCCAGTCGGGAGCCCACTAATTAGCGCGCTGCATAAAACAATTGAACTCCCCCATAGAACAAAAATTTAACTTTTTGGCCGCAGCAACGTATATATTTGCAGGAAATCGTCTGACCTGGTGGTGGATATGGTATGCTTTGTGGTTGTGTGGGAAAGCCAGTGGTACAGGACGTTGTGCCAGGTGGAAGGGAGAGTGGGTTCAACTATATAGGAACAAATCCTAGAAGCTAATGATCCAGAATCATGGAAGAGCTCGAAGCAGAAAAGAATTTGGGTATTTCAGCAAGACAACGATACAAGACAATCCTCAAAACCAACCATGACGTACTTACATAAGATTAAGGCTTTGGAATGGTCTTTACAGTCCCCAGACTTAATTATTGTTGAAATATTATTATCTGTTGGAAGAGCATAGAGTGAAACACAACAATTCTTATGAATTGCGGAGTCTTGCTATGAAGAGTGGGGGAAATCCTAATATCCTAAAGCAAAAGTAGGATATGTTTGTACAGTAAATTGTGATATTTGCCACAGGAGGTTTTGCAGAGTACTGATTGGCTGGGTGCCCATGCTTTAGCTGATGCCACTGTTTGTTTTTCAGTCTGGTAAGTTCAGCCAAAAAATAACCATGCTTTAAAATGTACAGAAATAGGTCATGCCTTTAGGTGTACTCCTTAGGGGTTGTGCTGATGTCTCTTCAGTAAAACGTGCAATCTGACTAAGAGTGCCAAAACTTTTACATACAGCTTTACTTTCTGCGAGGCACTATGTAGTGTGATGTATTCAGTTGAATGTAGCAGGATCTACTCCTGTTAAAAGGCCCCTAAGTCTAATACGAGCAAGCTGCTAAAAATATTCACATATGTGTAAAAGACAGGATGTTTGACGTTCTGTTTACGTTGCTGTGTAGCTGAGTGTCAGCCATTCTCTGAATAGGCAGAGGAGAGGCTGTCTGCAGTGTCCTTCAATGGGATATAGGTGGCCAGGTAAACACCGTTCCAGCCGCACTCCAAGACAGGATCTCTGTTGAATTTGGACACACATATTGGATTAGATCCAGCCAATTCAGTACTTGGGTCCAGTATCCAGATTACTACTACGTTGCTAGAGCCCTACTGGTTCAGTCATAAGACGTACAGGGGTCTATTTACTAAGCAGTGTTAGGAGACAGAGTGAGAAGTGATAAGGTGCCAGCCAATCAGCTCCCAACTGTCATCTCATAGGCTGTGTTTGAAAAATGACACTTGGGAGCTGATTGGCTGGTACCTCATAATGCTTCACTCTGTCTCCTAACACTGATTAGTAACTAGACCCCACAGACTATTGGTGGTCATCTTCCGCCCACATTCTCAGCCATGTCCACCAGTGGTCAGATGTCATCAGGGATTCTACGGGGCATTCAGTGATTTCGGGGCCACGCATGCAATGATATTGGCTAGTTGCATCACTGGCAGGAAATCTGTTGTTGGGAAATCTCCCTGTTCCCCACTACAACTTTATCTCAAACATTCTCCCTTTCTGTTTAGCTGTTAAAGATTTATGATTGTTACTTGTAGCTCTTGTATGTTCGCCAACTTGTAACTTTTAGATTTAATGGAGTTTATGTATATATTGAAACATAACATTTCCTGTGCAGAAGAATTTATCAACTAAACTGGAATTTGCAATACGAAACATTACGTTTTTGTTTTTTTAAGTGTCCTATTTGCCCTTGAAACCATCATGAAGGCATTTGCAGGAAAGAGAAGAGGACAAATGACACTAGTGGTGGAAAAATGTTGTTTCTGTTTATTCAGTAGTTGTAATTGTCCTGTCAGTTCTACTGGAAAATGGAGAGATTACATCACTCAGAACTGGGATTATTATTATACTCCACGAATGCTCCTAGTTTAAAATAAACCCAACATCAAAATATATAATTATACTTCTGTTTCAACTCAATGTGGCGGGCAACAGAAATATCCAGAGCACACTTTCAGCAGCACTTATTCTTACCTATCTCCTTTCTTAAACTATTTTAGTTTTGTTGCACATTTAAATTACCTATAAATGTAGTGCACCTATAGAAAATATATATATATATATATATATGTACCTCCTAGCCCTGGATGGCACACGATTTGTCAGCTGAGAAGTGAAGATTGGATACACAGGCTCCCCCTCTAAATTCTCATCACTGTCCCACTCCTCAACCTGTATATGACTGGCCAGCAGGACCGTATTCAGGGGTCATGGCAACATGTACCGTGGGTGGGTGGCAGCAGAAGGGCCCTGCTGCTTGCCTATCCTCCCGATTTGGCCGAAAATCGGGTGCCGCTCCCGGTCCCCGGAAAGGCAGGCAAGTCTCCCGGCCCCCGGCGACGTGTCCGCACACCCCCCCCCCCCCTTGGTTGTAGGTACAATCCCCGGCAGCGGGGGGCTGGTGACGCGATTCGCGCTGAGTTACGTCATCGGGGCTCCGCCCCCGGCTGCACAATGCCATTAATCACGGCACTGTGAAGAGGGGGCGGATCCACGATCACGCTGTCATGCCCCCATGCTCCGCCCCCAATGACGCATCACCGGTTGGGCCCCGCCCCCTCTCACCGCGTCACACACCCCCAGCAGTGTAAAGCTGACCACACATCTAAAGATTATCTGTCCAATCAGCCAACGAGTTGATTGGTTGGAATGAAAATCTGGCAAGGGATGAAAGCAAATGACAATCAGCAATTTGCTCCCAAACGTTGGAAAATGGACAAAAACTGTTGTGTGAACAAATTGTTTAGATCAAACATTTAACAAACTTGTCTGACGAGCATTTTCATCTGTTTTCTGGTATTTAGGAGCAAATTGCTGATCATCATTTACTCCCATAAGTTACCAGATTTTCATTCCAACCAGCCAACTAGTTGGCTGGTTGGACAGATAATCTTTAGATGTGTGGCCAGCTTAAGCCCGACAGCTTCCTCCCGGAAGGAGGGAGCTAAATGTCGGCAAGCCTCAGTAACCATCTTCAGTTTCCAATCACATAGCTGGAGATGGCAGCACTGATTATGCAGTCAGCAGATATAATTAGAACAATAACATCTGTAAGATAAATATAACCAATCGGAGAAGACAGGCTACTATCACTGAGCTCTTACCAGGTAAAAGGGGAAAAACTACTCTGTGTTGTTTCAAAAGCTCAGATTTAAAATGTGCAGAGAGATCACAAGTTGGAAGGGGGTCTCCTAGCTGAGCTTTAAATTGCAGTGTAAAGATAAAACCATCCAGGATTTGTGGGCTACATACGCTGAAAACCCACCTGTTCATTAAAGTGTACCCGTCCGCCACGACTGTGTCACTCCGTAGTTTACTTTACACACTCCCCTCATCCAGCATATCTACCACTCTTGCTTCCTGCCCTTAGATCCTCTTACACTGGCTCACTCCCCCCCCCTACCTTAGCCCACTCCTCATGTTATCCGTTTGTCACCCCCTTCCCCTTAGACTGTAAGCTCCATGAGCAGGGTCCTCCGTCCTGTTCTCACAGCCGAGTTCTCTTGCACAATAACTACATTCTACACCTCCTCCTTGGGCTCTCTGCCCCCATACTCCACTCATACATCCCGTTCACACCTCTTTCTGCAGCTCTAACCTGTCGGTTGTGCCCACGCTAATGGGTACAGCTTTCAGCCTACGATGAATAGTGCCCTTGCCTCCGTAGCTGTATTGTGCCTTGAGAAGTGTAATGTCTTCTGTTCGTACTGGTTACTATACTGTACTGATCCAAAAAATGGTAGCAGTAACCTGCGCCCCACAAGCCGCAGCTTAGTCTACTCTTAGGGGCACCACACCTCCAAATCAAATGCAAAAAAACAACAAATAGAGTGATCCAAAAGCGCGATCTTCTGGTAATTGGTGAGTAAGTGGTCCGCCGGGGTGGAGAATATCACTTGAAGAATGGAAGAAAGAATATACAGAAAGTTATGCCCAAGGTACAGGAACACCTCGAATACTCTGGAGTCTTCCGTCTGTGACTCGCCTCACAATAGAAAAATACGTTCACATAAAGGTATCTTTCTTGCACCAACACACGGTATAGAAGCCAATTTTCACACGATTCACACTTGAAACCCCTTTGGAAAGAACACTCACCTGGGACCAGGTATAAACGTTCCCATCAAGGTTTCTTTGCTTTAAGGGGGGCTCCTTCCTCCAAAATTCAATCAAAATAATACACTCCTTATAGAAAAAAATCCAAAGTTGTATACCAACGACAGATGAAAATCCATAAATTTATTGGTAAAAGAAAATGACCAGAATATGTAAGAACAATAAAAATCTCCACTCTCGGGTAGATGGATGGGGATGTCCAAAAAATGGTTAAAACAGAAAACCGTAAGAACAGAGTAACTTGCCATATAACACCAACGCATTTCTGACCATAGGTCCTTCCTAAGGGTTACTCTGTTCTTACTGTCTGGATTTTATTTTATGCTTTTAATTGTTCTTATATATTCTGGTCATTTTCTTTCACTAATAAACTAATATGCAACTTTGGATTTTTTCTATAAGGAGTGTATTATTTTGATTGCATTCTGGAGGAAAGAGCCCCCCTTGAAGCAAACAAACCTTGATGGGAACGTTTATACCTGGTCCCAGGTGAGTGTTCTTTCCAAAGGGGTTTCAAGTAGGAAACGTGGGAAAATTGGCTTCTATACCGTGTGTTGGTGCACAAAAGATACCTTTATGTGAACGTATTTTTCTATTGTGAGGTGAGTCACAGACGGAAGACTCCAGAGTATTTGAGGTGTTCCTGTACCTTAGGCATAACTTGCTGTATATTCTTTCTTCCATTCTTCAAGTGATATTCTCCACCCCGACGGACCACTTACTCACCAATTACCAGAAGATCACGTTTTTGGATCACTCTATTTGTTGTTATTTATTATACTGTACTGTTTCACCATCTGCTGCCTTTGTTTGCCACTGCGGACTGCATGCAAAAGCAGGCAGTATTTACCTTGCATGCAATAAAATACATTTATTTGCATCTCCTGCATTACAACATGGTATGTCCAGGTGCAAATTTGATTTTTTATTTTTTTGCATTGTTCCAATTCTAAATCATTCCCTTTAAGTTTCTTATCCTATATATATTTACTACGGCTGGTAACAAGTGACAGGCGAAGGGATCCTTAAAGGGATAGGGGCCATGCAATTCTGCTCCTGCCCCTTTGACCACCATGACACTGCATACCTCCCAACTTTCTGAAATCTAAGGCTGGCACTTTATGCATGTGACGAAGGCGCGCACATGCTAAAAGAGTTTGTGTCATCACTGCCGACAGGTCATGCCCCTTTGTATGACTTTTTTGGGTGCATGCTATGTGTCACGCCCCCATTTTCCGTCATTCTTGTGGCTCTTAGCCTCCTCCCGGCACTATGCAGAACAGCGGTGCAGAGTGTCCCCCCCCCCCCCCCAACCTTCCAACCACCTACGGGACACTGCAGCCCACGAGCGGGACAGTGCCAGAAAAGTGGGACTGTCCCACTGAAATTGAAATGGTTGGGAGGTATGCCACTGCTATAAATGCTGTGTGCCTGCTTAATGTGAAAGTGGGAGGAGCTTGCACCTTCAGCCATGGTGGATTCTGGGTAACCTGATGACATCATGATAATATTGTTGGGAATTCCCTAAGGTTCCCAAACACGGTCCTCAAGGCTCCCCAACAGCTCAGGTTTTAAAGATATCCATGGTTGAGCACAGGTGTATTAAATCAAATTGACTGAGGTACTAATTAAGTCACCTGTGGTCAAGTATGGACATCCTTAAAACCTGGACTGTTAGGGTTCCTATAGGACCGAATTTGGAAACCTCTGCCCTAGAGGGTATGCCTGAAAATCTTTTTTTTGTTATGTTTTATGTGAAACAAAATATGGGAGCAATCATTGAAAACTGTTTTTCTTTTGTCTTTTAGGTAATTTTTCTCTATATAAAGCATATAAAATAGCTAAAAAAAAGTGTGTGTGTGTGTGTGTATATATATATATATATATATATATATATATATATATATATATTCACCCTTCCGTACAGCTAACATAATTTAATATATGTCTGATTAATTAACATCTAAAAAATTTATTTGAGTGGATTAAGAAATAGTCTTCAAATTATTCATATTCAAGTTGGTTTTTTGAGAAAAAAGAATTCTAGTAGTTTGTATTGATATTATGGGAACGCAAATCTCAAGTCAAATGTATCTCCCAGTGAAGTTTGTTTCATTTAGACCGATAGATTATGCTGGGACTTGTAGTTCAAAAACAGCTAGTGGACCATTGGTACTGTAGCTTGCCTGTGTTTTATCTTTGACACATGCATTAATGGTGTATTTGCACTAACGGATCGAAGGGATGCCTACCACATTGCCTGGAAAACGTTATTATATCCTACTACAGGGTTGAGTCTCCCATATCCAAAATGCTTGGGACCAGGGGTATTTTGGATAACTGAATATTCCGTATTTTGGAATATTTGCATATCATAATGAGATATCTTGAGAATGGGACTCAAATATACACACAGAATGCATTTATGTGTTATATACACCTTATACACACAGCCTGCAGGTCATTTTATTCAATATTTTCAATAATTTTGAGGCTCAAGCAAAGTTTGTGAACATATATGAAATTCATTTATTTTTCATATACACTTTATACACACAGCCAGAAGGTAATGTTATACAATATTTTTAATAATTTGTGCCTTAGACAAAGTTTGTGTACATTGAACCAGCAAAAAATCAAAGGTTTCACTATCTCAGTCATGCCAAAATAATTCCGTATTTTGGAATATTCCGTATTTCGGAATATTTGGATATGGGAGACTCGACCTGTAATATCATGGTTATAGTTGGTAATTAAAAAAAAATTTTTTTTCTTTTTTTGTTTAATTTTCAGCAATGGCGACTGATCCCTTATCTGGCTGCTGCCTATGCTCTTGACTACTTCTCAAAAAGCTTTTTCATGAATTTAATTGAGCTGCAAATTGGGATTCTCATGAAAGACAAGAGCCCAAGACAGGTATAGTACTATGGAACGTCATAAACTTTTACATGGAAGAATGAAATTCTATTTCTAATCATCAGTCTTAACTGAAAATTGACTGCTTGGTTTTGTGAAGGGAAATCTGGCGAGTGCACTATCCTTAGCCAACTTGCGGTGGGTGTAGGTTAGTGCCTACTGTAGGTCCCAAAAGGGACAAAGATTTATTATCAGGGGTGTTTCATCAGTATTTCCCTGGACCATCTTCGCCCATTTATCATGGTGAGGCAGATCCAGCCTTCGGTAGGATGTATTATTCTGTGGTGTGTCAAAGAACAATACACCTCCCTAGCGAATTCCACTCTCCCTCTGTTGGCTCTCCCATTCTGCGTTATCGGTTACACTGTGCAGGTGCCGGGTCTTTTCCTCCCAGCGGGCACCCGTGGCTTTGCGGAAAAAAAAAACTTTATTATAAAAAGAAAACAAAAAGGACAGACGGAGCAGTGAGGAGACTGCTGCAGTGCCAGTCTGAGCTGGCAAAATTATTAAAGGTAAATTTTTGAACGGCCAGTGCCACTAAATGTTCATACATTTCCCTGCACATCGGCGCACTGTCTTGAAGATAGGAGCACCAATAACGATAGGGGTACGTTACGTACACCTGAACTCGTTTTTCCCTTATTAATACATGGGGAAGAACCAGTAACTGCAGCACATAATGTGTGTAGTTACCATTTATTCCCCTAATGCAGGTTTATAAATCTACCTCAAAATATCATATACCAGTCTACAGGGAAGATGTATCAAACCGTGTAGAGAGATAAAGTACCAACCATTCAGCTTCTAACTGTCATTTTTCAAAGACAGCCTGTAACATGATTGTTAGAAGCTGATTGGTTGGTACTTTAACTCTCTCAAAACTTTGATAAATCTCCACCTAAGTACTGTAGGTGAGAACTGACTATAGGTAGAACCTAAAGAAGGACAACCACAGAATTCCTGAAGACCTGTTTAAAATACACATTGAAATTTTTTTTGTAAGTTTTCTTATTTATTATTGTTTTATTAACATTTATTTATGTTTTCTTATTTATTATTTTTTTATTAACATTTATTTATATGTTTTCTTATTTATTATTGTTTTATTAACATTTATTTATATGTTTTCTTATTTTAATTTATATGTTGGGAAATTACACCCAGTCTGTCTCGGCATTTCCGTGTGAATCTCCTGCTTTCAATTTAGCCTAGATGTGTATTTTAGCAAGAAATGGATTGTGCAAGCTCTTCATTTTAACTTGTGGTTCTAATCAACATATTTAAGTCTGTGCTCGGTGGTTACCAAATAAGGTTACGTTTTTTTTCTCTGGAATAAATAAGTTTTGAAAATTGTCCACTTTACCCAAGCGTGCAGTTAGGTTTAGCCACGTACATAACGGTTTCATATGGCATCACACAGTAATCTTTAGGACAGAGTACACTAACTGAGTAATACATGTCACAAGTGCCAAGATTTAGCTGGCTGGAAAATGTGTTTTGGGTTCTTTGTTATAAATGGTCTTTGTTTATTAAGAATCGATGTGATGGAGTGTGAACAAATATCTTTCTCTACTTTTTTTTGTCTTTGCTCTCAAATCCCCGCTATAGAGAGTTTATACAAACTCACAATGTACATTAATTCTGGTCTAAACTTCTATCTGATTCATTTCACAATTGTGTCATTTCAATGTTTAGTGACTCCAGAATGCATAAAAATCTGTATTACAGTGGTTCAGGAAGGATTTGTTTTTGAGGGAAAAAAATCTTACATGAACTATTTTTGGCATAGTTTTGAGAAAACTAAAACAACCTCTGGCCACCAGGCCTTAGACAATCTCATGCACCAAATCCATCGTTGTTCTTCTCTTAACACCTCTAAGACCCAGCCCTTCTACTGGCCTCAGGGCTCTTTCACACCTGCCAGTTTTCACCCGCTGGCAAAAAAACGGGCAATATTTTGCCGTGTAGTATTTTTAATAATAATGCATGAAAACAGATGGGTCCTTTCAGATGACACGGACACGGCACCATGTTACAGCCGGAAATATCCGCTGACAAGGACGGCTGCCGTGCCGTGTCCGTTCGGTCACTGCAAGTCAGTGATGCACAAATTCCAATGTTTCCTTTCACACACACCTGTTGTTTTTTACCTTGTACCCGCCCACTACTCCATCCGCATTCTTAGTGCTTTAAAAAAACGAACCACAGCATTAAAAACAGTTTAAAGACGTTGCATGTGAAAGGCACAGCTTGCCGGGAAAAAAACGTCCGGCTTTGAGCGTTTTTTTGCTGGTCGGTCAAAACCGCGTGCGTGAAATAGCCCTTAGATGCTGAGTAGACTCTTGATCGCATTGCTTGGACCTTTTTGGTTAGTACCCTTAAATCCTTTAGCCTGGAGAGGGAGTTCCAGTGCATGTTTTCTAACCTTTGTGGATATCCGCTTCAGTGGTAGCGAATGCTTAATTCTCCACCCCTTTGGAATCTCTAATGGCACCCAACAAGGGTGCCCACACCACTCAATACTATCTGCATAGTGGACTCATTGGCTGCAGGTATTAATGTAGGCCAGCGTAAACATAAAATAGCTTTACCTGCTGATGATATTCCAAAGCTATGATTACCCTCCCTGATGAATTTCTCACTCTTTGATCTGAAGAACATAGGGCCTGATTTTGGGGGTGGGGCTGGCCGGCGTTCCCAGAAAATCGTTCCTGGGTGTCGCTCCCGTTTTTTTTGAGTGACAGAGGCCAGGGTCTGCATCAGAAGACGCAGATTTCCTGCCCTCGGCTACGCCAGTAAGACGTCCATCTGAGTAACCTTAGGGGCCTAATGACATAGGAGCCCGGCCATGCCCCCAGAAGTGGCCGGCAGCGTCTCCTCTCAGGGATTCTCCCGGAGAGGAGACCTATAAAGTCGTCATTCGTCTGCATTCCCTGGCGATAACCAACAGAATACATGCGAAGACTGGAAACCGCCGCTTGCGATTGAAATTGACACTGCGACCACCTGTTACTCGGGCCCAGAGTTAGAGGGGGTCATTTAAAATGCTAGAAAATAGTAGTGTGCATCATATTTTGAATGCACAGTCACTACTATGGTGAGACATCCCACATTTATTATACAGTGAGTTCAGGAAGTCCCTCCGCAGTGACTGTGTGCTAAGCAGGTCTCCCCGCAGTGACTGTGTGCTAAGCAGGTCTCCCCGTAGTGACTGTGTGCTAAGCAGGTCTCCCTGCAGTGACTGTGTGCTAAGCAGGTCTCCCAGCAGTGACTGTGTGCTAAGCAGGTCTCCCAGCAGTGACTGTGTGCTAAGCAGGTCTCCCTGCAGTGACTGTGTGCTAAGCAGGTCTCCCCGTAGTGACTGTGTGCTAAGCAGGTCTCCCTGCAGTGACTGTGTGCTAAGCAGGTCTCCCCGTAGTGACTGTGTGCTAAGCAGGTCTCCCCGCAGTGACTGTGTGCTAAGCAGGTCTCCCCGCAGTGACTGTGTGCTAAGCAGGTCTCCCTGCAGTGACTGTGTGCTAAGCAGGTCTCCCTGCAGTGACTGTGTGCTAAGCAGGTCTCCCCGCAGTGACTGTGTGCTAAGCAGGTCTCCCCGCAGTGACTGTGTGCTAAGCAGGTCTCCCTGCAGTGACTGTGTGCTAAGCAGGTCTCCCTGCAGTGACTGTGTGCTAAGCAGGTCTCCCTGCAGTGACTGTGTGCTAAGCAGGTCTCCCCGCAGTGACTGTGTGCTAAGCAGGTCTCCCCGCAGTGACTGTGTGCTAAGCAGGTCTCCCCGCAGTGACTGTGTGCTAAGCAGGTCTCCCCGCAGTGACTGTGTGCTAAGCAGGTCTCCCCGCAGTGACTGTGTGCTAAGCAGGTCTCCCCGCAGTGACTGTGTGCTAAGCAGGTCTCCCCGCAGTGACTGTGTGCTAAGCAGGTCTCCCCGCAGTGACTGTGTGCTAAGCAGGTCTCCCCGCAGTGACTGTGTGCTAAGCAGGTCTCCCCGCAGTGACTGTGTGCTAAGCAGGTCTCCCCGTAGTGACTGTGTGCTAAGCAGGTCTCCCTGCAGAGACTGTGTGCTAAGCAGGTCTCCCTGCAGTGACTGTGTGCTAAGCAGGTCTCCCCGTAGTGACTGTGTGCTAAGCAGGTCTCCCTGCAGTGACTGTGTGCTAAGCAGGTCTCCCCGCAGTGACTGTGTGCTAAGCAGGTCTCCCCGCAGTGACTGTGTGCTAAGCAGGTCTCCCTGCAGTGACTGTGTGCTAAGCAGGTCTCCCTGCAGTGACTGTGTGCTAAGCAGGTCTCCCTGCAGTGACTGTGTGCTAAGCAGGTCTCCCTGCAGTGACTGTGTGCTAAGCAGGTCTCCCTGCAGTGACTGTGTGCTAAGCAGGTCTCCCTGCAGTGACTGTGTGCTAAGCAGGTCTCCCTGCAGTGACTGTGTGCTAAGCAGGTCTCCCTGCAGTGACTGTGTGCTAAGCAGGTCTCCCTGCAGTGACTGTGTGCTAAGCAGGTCTCCCTGCAGTGACTGTGTGCTAAGCAGGTCTCCCTGCAGTGACTGTGTGCTAAGCAGGTCTCCCTGCAGTGACTGTGTGCTAAGCAGGTCTCCCCGTAGTGACTGTGTGCTAAGCAGGTCTCCCTGCAGAGACTGTGTGCTAAGCAGGTCTCCCCGTAGTGACTGTGTGCTAAGCAGGTCTCCCTGCAGTGACTGTGTGCTAAGCAGGTCTCCCTGCAGTGACTGTGTGCTAAGCAGGTCTCCCTGCAGAGAACGCGTGACAAGTAATACTGTGACACAATATAATTATCAAGCACTTTATTTACATTAAATAAACGAGAATTTGTTACGTACTTATCTAGATTAAGGGGGGAATTCAATTAGCCGTGATGAAGCAATACATTTTCACGCGTTAAGCTCTGTTCGCTGGCTAATTTTCGCTTATCGCGTCTGTGTCTTCCCGTGTTTTGCGCAACCCAATTGCAAAGTGGCAATGCGGCATTTACGCAATAATTCTTCCTGGCTTTACCCGCGATAAGTATAGGTGAGAATGGGGAAATCTGGCTGTACCCCAAAAAAAAAAATTAGCAAACTGATATAGGATAATAATAAAGAAGTGTTTTTGTGGCCCTAATAAAAGTTTTTGGGGTTCTTAAATTGTGTCAAATGGCTGTTATATGCATGTTTATAAACCGGTAAAATAATGATAGAAAGCAAGTGGGGGGTTTTTTGCTAAATTAATGTTCTTTTTTAATTGGCGGTGCATAAAAATGCCTATAAGTATTTATTTGTGTCATTTAAAGACACTTTAGAAAAAAAAAACCTTAAAAATATGTCTCAATACCCACCTGCAGTCTTAAAAAGCATCTGTCCCATTCATACAGCACCCCCATATACCTGTCCCATTCATACAGCACCCCCATATACCTGTCCCATTCATACAGCACCCCCATATACCTGTCCCATTCATACAGCACCCCCATATACCTGTCCCATTCATACAGCACCCCAATATACCTGTCCCATTCATACAGCACCCCCATATACCTGTCCCATTCATACAGCACCCCCATATACCTGTCCCATTCATACAGCACCCCCATATACCGTTCCCATTCATACAGCACCCCCATATACCGGTCCCATTCATACAGCACCCCCATATACCGGTCCCATTCATACAGCACCCCCATATACCGGTCCCATTCATACAGCACCCCCATATACCGGTCCCATTCACACAGCACCCCCATATACCGGTCCCATTCACACAGCACCCCCATATACCGGTCCCATTCACACAGCACCCCCATATACCGGTACCATTCATACAGCACCCCCCTATACCTGTCCCATTCATACGGCACCCCCATGTACCTGTCCCATTCATATGGCACCCCCATGTACCTGTCCCATTCATATGGCACCCCCATATACCTGTCCCATTCATATGGCACCCCCATATACCTGTCCCATTCATACAGCACCCCCATATACCTGTCCCATTCATACAGCACCCCCATATACCTGTCCCATTCATATAGCACCCCCATATACCGGTTCCATATAAATTAACCCAATTTCCTGCACTTTTTCACCCCAAAAATTACATGTAATTATTGCCCATATTAAGCTAGTTAAAACATTATTTTTGTCTAATTAGTCAATAAGGAGGATGTCCCAGTGATTCTGAACCAAGTCCCGGCATTTATACCTTTTAAAATAGGGATTTTCACCTGCTCATAAGGTGGTGAAGACAAATTCGCTCCATGTCAGAATACGCACCCACGAAAACCGCGGCTAGTATCATTTTTTCTCATAAGCCATTTTTCGCGAAAAAGCGCCTTATCGCTGCTAATTGAGTTCCCCCCTATGTGTTGAAAGTGTTGCCCCTCTCTGGCCTCCCACGGAAGATCGCTAGAGACCGCGCATCGCGTCGCTCAGTCAGACGGAGAAGTACACGCCGCCTTCATCGTTGTTGGTTTCCCAGTCTCCCTGAAATTGTTTTCTAACAGTATATGCTTGTTGTATATTCAGTTCTATTGGTACAGATGTTTTTCTTACCTTGCGTAATAGATTTTTTTCCATTTTGAATTTCCTTTATGATGCCCAATTGCATTAGAAAATGTGAAGTCAGTTTGCAATATCCGCAATGTCTATCGGGCACTTTAGTCCCATAAGACTTAGCTCATTCCATAAACTTGAGATTTTTTTTTATCTAATTAGTTTGCATGTTCCAAAAACAAATCTCAGCCAATGTCCCTCCCACATGTCCTCCTCCCCGCCGTTATCTGCGCTCATTTGCTAGACACTCACAGTTGTCTCAGAGCCCTCTCAGCATGTGCTGTACAGACGCCGCTATCACACGGTCAGGAACGCTTTCTGCTGCACGGCGGCTGTGAGATTGTCTTTTGGGCTTTTTTTTTTTTTTACGCAACATGGAAAAATTTATTTTCAGCTCTCTAAATATTGCCCCCAATATTCCTTTGAAGCTCTCTTCTATTTTCGTCATCTAGAGATGCTAGCTTTAATCAAATGACTCCATTATTTATATACTGCACTATTTTTAGTTTACCATTTATAGTTTGCGAGTGAAGTTGAAAATATACAGTAATTTCCCAAAATGTTCTTTTAAACAGAGCAATAAAATAGAATTTTATCTGTAAAAGGAGAAGAATGCTCAACGTTTGAATAAAAGCTCCTCTGTGCAGCTGTTAAGCTGGGTGCAAGCTAGACGATATTTCGGACGATTTGACGAATTCCTGACGCATCGGAAA
This sequence comes from Taudactylus pleione, assembly GCA_031769625.1. NCBI lineage: Eukaryota > Metazoa > Chordata > Amphibia > Anura > Myobatrachidae > Taudactylus > Taudactylus pleione. The sequence continues at coordinate 2,734,357 of JAUIMM010001089.1, forward strand.
CACAAATCGTTCAAATAAATCGTGTAGTGTGTACCCACTATGTGGGGCGGTGCACGCTCCCGTGCGGTCGCCAGCCGCATCGTCAGGTCGGCCCTACATGCAGCTCAATCTGACGATGCGACTGATGACCCCATGCAGTGGGATGCGGCAGGGGGCGATATATATCGGGTGGTCGGGGATCGGATCATCTAATGTGTACCGGCCACTCGATATGTCGGCCCATCGACGGGACGGTCGCCCGTCGGATCGCTGGGTACACACGTTGTTTAGTGTGTACCCAGCTTTAGTGAAACTCCTGACAACCAAACAGGAAGCGTGAAGGCCTCCAAGCCAAACACACACCTGCAGCTCCCTCGCACCTTATGCCTAGAGCTGGAATAAGGCTTTGGGGGCCCTGGGCACTTAAAGCATTGGGGCCCCTATTGTCTGAATTTAAGATCATCATTTACGAGGCAGTTACTACTAGTTGGTGATAATAAAGAGGCTGTTGGCATAGGTGTGCTCAGACGCTGGCACAGCGGGTGCCTCTTCTGTGCTTCCCCCTCTGTCGGGTCATGGACTATCCTGTACCCCCCAGGTGAGTTGTGTATGTCCCGGTGGGAGGGGAAATGGGCTATCCTGTACCCCCCAGGTGAGTTGTGTATGTCCCGGTGGGAGGTGAAATGGGCTAGGCCATGACCCGGTGTAGGAAGTGGTACCTCTTGTGCCAGCTTCTGCGCTCGCCTATGGCTATCAGGTCAGGTCAAGAGACCGATATAGTAGAATCAAACTGGTTATAGGCCGACTGGAAGGGTCAGCGACCTCAAACAAAAATGGGAGCACATGCTTCAGAGGCTGGATGGCCACTTTTAGCACAGAGAGAAAGTCCACCTAAGTGTGCCTCCAGGAGCTATGTGGCCATATCACAGAGCAGGAATACCTAGCACTAGACCGCACTCCAACCCCTGTCCTGTCTTTATATCAGCCGATATATCTACTGATATATCATGCACAAGCCGCCAGGGGTGGGGGGGGATGCATTCAGGATACCGGCGGGCGCTATCCCGCCCTCCAATATCCCAACACTTACATCCCGGCACGGGACTAAAGATAGGCGTTGAAATCCTGACGCCTATCATTAGCCCCACTATGGAATCCTGATAACCTGGCATACCAAACGTAGGTATGCTGGGTGTCTAACCCTCCTAAATCTAACCCTCCCCCCCCCGGCTAGAGGCTAAATGTAGGGAAAGGGGGGGTTAAGGTTGGCACCACAATGGGGGGTTAGGGTTACGCACCCCCACGGGAGGGTTAGATTTAGGGTGCGGGGAGAGGGGTTAGGTTTAGGGACTAACGGGGGGAGGTTAGGGTTAGGCACTTAGGGAGGGACGGTATTTGATCTAGCGGCTAAACCTACCGATTCCCTATGTATATCCCTAGTGCTCTGCAGCGGGAATAATGGCCAGGGGGGCCCTCCCGAGAGTGTGCGGCCAGAACATATGCCTATTATGCCCTCTTCCACCCTAAATCCGGCTTTGCTTATTTCATTAGGCGCAGCTCTGTGATGTCATAGGCATATTGTTGTCATATTGTTGCTTTGTGTGTGTGTGTGTGTGTGTGCTTCTGGTCACATACACAAAGCTACAATAAAGAAATGTATAATGTTTAACAAGTGCCTACTGTTGTGTCATCTACTATGTAATGTTGCTTCTCCCCTTCCCAGTGCGCCTGCTAATATATGCTAATATATGCCTGTTGTTATCCCGTATTATTATTGACATGGACATAATAAGTATGTAGGGGCGAGGGGCGAGGGGCTCTGCTCAGTCTTGTGATATTATTACCAAAATCTTCAGTGCGTATGAGCAAAATAACGTCTCCTCTACCAGTATCACAGATAAATAAAACCTACATAATATAAGCCCGAGAAACTACAGACACACTAACACTTCCATTTTCATATATAATTGTTGACAGAGTTGTATGTTGTTATATAGTGGTAGTCCCAAATGTAATAGCCTAGAATTTTTATCAGTATAGCTGCTAGATTTAAAGTGCCAATGTGGTTTAAGACTAAACCAACCTGGTTTTGCAATGACAAAAAAAAATACCCCATTGATCCTAGGAGCTTTAAAATATATATATACAGTATGTATGTATGTATGTATGTATAAAATATATAATGTGTGTGTGTGTTTATGTAAAAGGACTCCGTATGTACCGGAACACTACTCCGCTCTTGCCCTACTCCCTAACTGCTCTGCTCTGTGCCGTCTGGGAACCCTCTCTCCGCTGCTCTGCTCTGTCCCATCCCCCTCTCTGTCTTGTCCTCTAGCTCATTCCGCTGCTCTGCCCCCCCCCCCCCCCCTCCCACCCCGGATAATTATTTTACATGTTTCCTGCTACCATCTGGCAGCACCTGACCCAGTTCCCACCGCGCATTCATGTAGGGGACGGGATAGATCGTAGACCATTACTTGAAAGATTAAAACCTTAATGAAAGTAACACACCAGTAGGTTGGGCGTAAATTGTATTGAAATACTTATCTGGTCTGCAGTACTTTTTGTAAGGATGGTTTGGTTTGTGTGCCTCCAGTCTATTGCATGGTTTATTTTATTTATTTATTTTTCAGGCTGAACTTGGCAAGGAAATCCACGCTCTGTCCTGCGCCGGTAAACCACTGGCCTCATGGACTGCACAGCACGGGGCTCAGGAGTGCCGGGAAGCGTGTGGAGGTCACGGCTTTCTAGCTAGTAAGTGACGAGAAATGGGATTACTGTCTCAGCAGGGAACATGATTACATCTCACAGTCAGATTTTACGCCCCAGCGATGACCCTGTTACAGGACAGAAATATTCCAATAAATGACTAGGGATTACTGGATGCATTTTTTTTATGGTTTAGCTGATTGCAGACTGATAACACAAGTTATGCTCTTTCCTAAATTAGCAATATACCGTTACTGACAGCTGCTACAGGAAAGATGAAAACATAAGCAAATATCATTCTTAACGGGTAACTCTGTAATTTCACAATCTTCTTTCGGACTCTTCTCCTTTTTGTTCTGTAATAACATTCTAAGCGTCAGATTCCATTATACGCAGGCAGCCTCGCAACATGTGCGCTGCTCAATTAAGTTAGCTCATTTCTGCTCACACCTCTTTGGGCTGTGAGCAGAAATTAGTGAGAAATGCATTTCGCAGTGCCGTGCCGGCAGCGGTCTCCGTGTCATTAAACCGACTCCTAAGTATCTTCTTATACAGTGCATCCGGAAAGTATTCACAGCGCTTCACTTTTTCCACATTTTGTTATGTTACAGCATTATTCCAAAACGGAATAAATTCATTTTTCTCCCCAAAATTCTACACACAATACCCCATAATGACAACGTGTAAAAAGTTTTTTTTGAGATTTTTGCAAATTTAATAAAAAAATAAAAAAAACTAAGAAAATAACATGTACATAAGTATTCACAACCTTTGCTCAATAATTTGTTGATGCACTTTTGGCAGCAATTACAGCCTCAAGTCTTTCTGAATATGATGCCACAAGCTTGGCACACCTATCTTTGGGCAGTTGCACCCATTCCTCTTTGCAGCACCTCTCAAGCTCCATCACGTTGGATGGGAAGCGTCGGTGCACAGCCATTTTCAGATCTCTCCAGAGATGTTCAATCGGATTCAAGTCTGGGCTTTGGCTGGGCCACTCAAGGACTTTCACAGAGTTGTCCTGAAGCCGCTCCTTTGATATCTTGGCTGTGTGCTTAGGGTCGTTGTCCTGCTGAAAGATGAACCGTCGCCCCAGTCTGAGGTCAAGAGTGCTCTGGAGCAGGTTTTCATCCAGGATGTCTCTGTACATTGCTGCATTCATCTTTCCCTCTATCCTGACTAGTCTCCCAGTTCCTGCCGCTGAAAAACATCCCCACAGCATGATGCTGCCACCACTATGCTTCACTTTAGGTATGGTATTGGCCTGATGATAAGCGGTGCCTGGTTTCCTCCAAACATAAAGCCTGGCATTCACGACAAAGAGTTCAGTCTTTGTCTCATCAGCTCAGAGAATCTTGTTTCTCATGGTCTGAGAGTCCTTCTGGTGCATTTTGGCAAACTCCAGGCGGGCTGCCATGTGCTTTTTACTAAGCAGTGGCTTCCGTCTGGCCACTCTACCATACAGGCCTGATTGGTGGATTGCTGCAGAGATGGTTGTCCTTCTGGAAGGTTCTCCTCTCTCCACCGAGGAATGCTGTAGCTCTGACATAGTGACCATCGGGTTCTGACTAGGGCTCTTCTCCCCTGATCGCTCAGTTTAGGCGGCCGGCCAACTCTAAGAAGAATTCTGGTGGCTCCGAACTTCTTCCATTTACGGATTATGGAGGCCACTGTGCTCATTGGGTCCTTCAAAGCAGCAGATATTTTTCTGTACCCTTCCCCAGATTTGTGCCCGACAGACAATCCTGTTTCGGAGGTCTAAAGACATTTCCTTGGACTTCATGCTTGGTTTGTGCTCTGACATGCACTGTCAAGTGTGGGACCTTATATAGACAGGTGTGTGCCTTTCAAAATCATGTCCAATAAACTGAATTTACCACAGGTGGACTCTAATTAAGCTGTAGGAACATCTCAAGAGCGTGGTTACTAAGAGACCAGTCTGCAGCATGGACAGAGGTGTTGTGTGGAGCCATGGCGTCTGGAGCATGTGCATGCTACTGCGCCCCTAGCTTTAATTTTAGTAGTCAACTACAATAGTATCACATATCACACTGCCTTAGCTACGGCTCTATATATAGTACAATAGGTTTGATTTTATCAATCTTTGAAGTAAAGCACGAACGTTTAACTGCAATATTTGAATTGACCTATTACTCTACCCATTCTAATTCTCCTCACTCACTATCACTCCCTGACCTCACACCTCACCCACAGATATACTCCTCGCTCACTATCACCCCCTGCGCACCACCATGCCCTCTCTACACATCAACATATGCCTCCAGCACATCAGCATACCTGCATCCAACCCCCCTGCACACCAACATGCCGCCCCTGCACATCAGCATGCTCCCCCCGCTCACCAACATGCTCCTCCTGCACACCATCATATTCCCCATGCACTCCAACATGCCCCGCTTGCACAGCAGGTTAGTCCCCAGATCAAATTTTACTTGCCTTATTTCCTGCATTAGTGTCAGCTACACAGGACCTGGAACAGCAGCAGCCTCTGTGCTGTGCGCGTATCATATGAGTGCAGCAGTCACATGACATATCGGCAAGTACTAATCTGATCAGGAACTACTAGGCCTAGTTCCCTTCCCCTATGGTCTGTTAACAAAAAATGCACCCCAGGCGGCACCCTCCACCTGCCCTGGCGTCCGGAGCATGAGCTCCACCTTTCTGGAGGTTTAGCATCAAATTTCCATCTTATAATAATTTATTATCCCTTTTTTGCGATAGTGAATCACTATAAAGTCTAGTTGGCTTTCATCTCATTTTAAGTCTGTGCCGTGCAGGTAATTTTACGTGATTTGTTTTTCCCCAAATGTTAGAACAATCCTCTGTAATGTTGTTTGTGCTTAACCATCACATTTTTCCATTTAAAGTGAACCGTTTAGGTGACATCCGCAACGACAACGATCCAAACTGCACTTATGAAGGCGACAACAACGTTCTGCTGCAACAAACCAGCAATTACTTGCTGAGTTTAGTCCACTCCATAAATGAAGGTCAGTCTCGGCCAAATCCATGGAGGGCTACAATCAACTAGTCTCATGTTTGGAAATGCTTATTAAATGTTTTTGTAAATGCGAATTGAGGCAGTTTAGCTAATTATTGTTGTTCTGTCTTTTTTTTGTTCCATTCAGTTAATGTCTTTTGTCTATTTTTATTCAGTCTCCCTTTTTAAAAAACATTTATTTAATTACCTTAAGTAGCACAGAATGATCGATTTGAAAGGCATACAAGCGCTTTATTGTCAGTATTTGCCTAAGCCCCTATTCAGAAAGCCAAACTATGTAACATGATGTTTAACCAATCAAATTTCTGTTAAACTATTACAACGACTGATGAATCTCCTCCTCCAGCTCTTATCATACAATGTCAGTGATAATACACTGCCTATAGGGCTTACAAGCAGAATCATTGTGAGAAACAAAAAGGCTGAGGGGCCTATTCATCAACACTAAAATAACGTTTTTAAGGACATTTTCCTTAAATAACGTTATTTTGGTATTCATGTAGCCACTTAGCACAGGAGATATCACAGATATCTCCTTGCTAGGTTCCCCTGCGTTAATTTCCACACTCCCCATACATTAGTACATTAGTATAGGGATGTGGAAATTGTGGTATTCATCAAATTCCGAAAATTATGAATTTACTATTACAGTGGAGCAGTTACTATTTGTCACTGTGAGGTGGCGAATAGCAGAATCGACTTACCTGTATCCGCGTGTGCAGGTCCCCCGACGAGTCCCTCCGGCGCTCTGCTCCGTCCTCAGGCTCCGGAGGCTGGTCTGTCATGTGTGCTCCCCAGCACATGACAGACCAGCAGGACGGAGCCGGAGGCTGCTGCGCGGACAGGTAAGTCGGGGGGGGGAGGTGAGCGGAGGAGGGGGGGTACACAAACTTAACGCATCTGTAGGCAGTGCTGCGCATGCGCTGGTTTTACAGATGTAACAGCGCATGCGCAGCACTGTTTCCAGATGCGATAAGGTAGTGTAGGCAGGGAAAAGTATCTATTTCCCGAAAAGCTGTCATCGCAAAAATGACAGCTTTTCGGAAAAGATACTTAGGAGCGGTGGAATGATTAATTCCACCTATAATTAGGTAGAACTCCATGCGAGTTCTAAAGCTAATTATCTCCAGAGAATTTTTAGGTTTAATGAATAGGCCCCTTAGTCCGCACAGGAGTAACAGTACACAAAGCTAGGTGTGTAACCATTTCACCGGTCCCAATTACAGATAGTAGATTATTCAGTTCCAGTAGGGAGGTGCCGCCAATAAGCCAATACAGAAGAAAAGAAAATGCAGGTGCATACTTTAAGCACTAAGAATACTAATAATCAAAACAGATATCTTAAACTCTACACTTTTCATGGAGTATAAATAAGGTTTCATTAGCACATGCCCACTTACCACGTCATGGTGACCTCATCAGGTGGGTCTATTACACCCCCTAATACTGACACATCATATCAATTTATCTAGGACCTACCTATAATAGAGCCCATTTCAATGATGTGTAGTTTGAAATGCAAGGACCCATAATAATTAAAAACACTCTAATTTTAAACCTAATTAGAGCTACCATGCTGAGGCTTAGGGGTATATTTACTAAAGTGAGAGATTTTTGGAAGTGGAGATGTTGCCCATAGCAACCAATCAGATTCTAGCTATTATCTTCTAGAAGGTGCTAATTAAATGTTAGAATCTGATTGGTTGCTATGGGCAACATCTCCACTTCTAAAAACCCGCACTTTAGTAAATATACCCCTTATAGTGCTATTGTTTTTTTTCATTATCAGTATTCTTAGTGCCTAGAGCAGTGATTCCCAACCTCGGTCCTCAAGGCACACTAACAGTCCTGGTTTTGGTGATATCCAGGCGTGAGCACAGATGGTTAAAGCAAAATAACTGAGGTACTAATTAAGTCACCTGTGCTCCAGTATGGCTATCCTCAAAACCTGGACTGTTAGTGTGCCATGAGGACCGTGGTTGGGAACCCCTTGCCTAGAGTGTGCACCTGCTCAGAAAAACTGCATACCACTAGAAGTCTCTTATGGAAGAGTAGCCAAGAGAGAGTCTTTATCTATGCAGCGTCCTCATACACTATGCGGCGCGAGTGAGCTGTGCTGAGCAGCTACGTTTTCTTTCAGTTTGTGTCTTATTCCCACCGCAGATGCAGTGAAATACCACTCCATCTGTACCAGACTTTAACCACACAGGAATTCGTTTTAAATATCTACAAAGTATAAGATACAGCACAACGGAACTTGGCGTGATTAAAACCTGCGGTTGTTGTATCGTAGCATATTCGGACTCAGTTGAGTACACAGTATGCGAGATGTCGGTCAATCAGCCAATGAACGACATATTGCATAGTGCATTGGCGGGTTTGTACAGATGTAGTTCACAGGCATATAGCATAGTCCCTGCAGGACAGCAGATGCCGATATATCTCACTGACCTCCAAACAGTTGCTGCAGGGACCTGCCGGTGACTGGCACCAAGTTGTTGTATCATCAACACAGACACTTACAATTGGCAGATTGGTAAGTTTATATTGGCTTACCAAGCGGCCGCTGAAACTGCGGATCCCCAGTCGGCGGACAAGTTGTTCAAGTGTCTACCCAGCCTTAAATTCACAATATTGCTTCTGAACAAAATACAGCACTTGTCAAGCAGGGGGTGATGATTTTGAGTTGTTTTGAGCCATAGCACCTACAATAGATACCTCACAAACACTGCAAACTCCTCTTTATACCAGAGTCTTCTAGAGGATTATGGGAGCCATCTATTTGACAACTTAAACTTGTCCCAAGTTGGAACATGCAGCAGGATAGTGGTCCTAAGCACACTGCCAAATCTACAACTGATTGACTGTTGGGACAAAAATTTAATTTTGAAATGACCAATCAAAGTCCAAACCTCAATCACATTGACGTGTTGTGGTGGCATCTTCAGAGAACTATGCATAAATGTGACCCAGTGTTTTGAGTTGTCCAAAACTCCTGAAATGTGTTATAAGGGGCTGATAAGTTGTCACTAATAGAGGTGGTTCTTTTTGTTTTATAAATACTGACAAAGTAAAACCTATTGTTTCTTTGACACATTTAGCTTAGATTTTATAACATTTTTAGGGCTTTGTGTGGACTAGATGACTGTGAATTTTGTCCTGATAAGTGAAAGCACAAAAATTTATCACACGGCAGCAGGTATCCAAAGATAGAATATTCTACCTCTCTTCCCGTGATACCATACACATCTCTTTTTAATTGCCACCACCCACAGTAAATAGAAAGGAGCCACTCTGACATTTGCACAGACTCGGAGACACAAACTACCACTCAGTTAGCTTGCCTTCCCCTGCTTCTAGCAATTAATAGATATAGCGTAACCTTAGCAATCTAATAGCTTCCTCAAAGACTGGGTACAGGAACATATATGGAATAGACTAATAAAGAACACTATTTACAAAAGGAAGTACAACATTTAGGTACAGAAATTATGCAAAGAAAAGGGTTACAGATTACATAGACAAACGTGTCGCAATTTCAAGTAAAAAGGAAACTTATTCTGGCTGGGGGAGAAGGAAGGAAATCCTGGTACAAACTTCAACTTAGAAATTGATTCCCCAGTCTGACACAGAGCAACCTGTACGTAAGCGTACATAATGGTCGATGTGTAATAACTACATAAAATATGCTATGTTCACATTGATCTCTATGATTTAAGCTATCAAATGAATATAACTCCGATATCTCTGATGTGTGCTTGGTTAGATACCGCATAACTATAATTCCTAGTGATTCCCAAATTGAACTTGCATATAGACGGCTTATAGACTGTAGATATATTTCTACGATTTTGTGAACTCCTAGCTATTATAGAAATATCGATTTTTATGTCAAAACCAGATAAAATATGTTGAGGCTTAGATCTCTGCTTATGTCTGAATACACCTTTTGGTATCCACCTGTTTGTTTACCCCCCTTACTGTGTTAGGAGTCAGGTACACATCCTCACCTCATTTACATAGCCGTGGATGAAATGGTTTTGTTTTTCAATTTTTATTGAAACTACACAGGAACACCTCAGGGCTCCTGTGTATTGATCTGGGTGGGGCAGACTTATAACCTAACATTAAAAGAAATATGTCCTGATATATCTATATCTCTACAATGTGAAGTAATGATTATTAGTAGACTTGAGAATTGGACTTGATTTTTCATTTTACATCTTAACAGAGAACAACCCATGTGAATCTCCTCTTGGATCTATACATTTCCTTAATGATTTTAAGAGCATCTTAAGAAACAAGTTTAAAGCCCAAACCATTGGAGAATGTCTGGACTGTACAGGTAATAACACCATAGTATGTTTTGTCTATTGTACTGTTATTTAGGAGTTGCATATCTCCTTCTTATTCATACTGGGTTGCTGGTATAGTTGCATTTTAAGTGGTATATTTACTAAAGTGCAGGTTTATAGAAGTGTAGATGTTACAATATAAATGCCCGCCCAGTTAAGCTGTCAAGCCCGGCACATCTGGCTTGACAGTATATACTTACCAATTGCCAGATAGGTTGGCTGTTCGGCTGAAATGCTGACCCGTCGACCTACAGATGTGTCCTCATACATCTAGCCGCCTTGCGCGTTAAACAGCCCTTCTAGTCTTGTCATGCCTTGGCGTGACTATGTAGCGCTGAGCATCTTTTCATGCAATTTTTTACCTTCAAATGTGTCTTATTTGCACAACGATGCGACTAGATAGCACAAGCAGCTTCTGCTGAATAAAATGATATGCAGCATTACCTATATTCTGTGAGCGACTGTGAGTGTATCTGCATGCGAAACGCTACGTTACAGTGTCAGCGGCTGTAACACTGTAACGTAGCGTTTGGCATGCAGATACACTCACAGTTGCACACAGAATATAGACATGCTGCATATCATTGTAATCAGCAGAAGCTGCTTGTGCTAACTATGTGCATCACATTGCAAATAAAACACACTTGAAGGTTAAAAGTCGCACGAAAGACGCTCGGCGCTACAGAGTCACACGGAGCTCCCGCGTTATATGTCACGCGACTTGTAGCGCGCAGAGGATAGATGTATGTGGACACATCTGTAGTGTGTACCCATCTTAAGTTTGGATACCAAAAGTAAGATCAGCTCTATTGTCATTTCGAGTTATGTTGATAAGCTCTGTCAGTGTTGTGTCATTTTCGGTTTATAAACTGTATAGTTTCCATTCGGATAGTAGTTATTCTTTAAGTTTTAATACAATGCAGATGTTATCCCGTACTACACGTATGAATAATCATGTATACTCTGTAAAAGGTGCTTTGTCAATAAGACTGTAGCTGCTTGAAAATCCCACATGCATAATACCATTTATTTTCCGTCTTTAGGACAGATAAAGCATGTCCATATTATGAAGCAGATGTGTAAGATGAGATTCATTAAGAGCCCTTCCCAGGAATTTTTGCTAAGGGCGCTCTAACCTCAAAATGTTGTTTGCTTAATTGTGCTTAATTTGTCATTTATAATTTTATGTTAGCGGGCAATCAATCAACACGCCAAAAGTACTGATAGTGTTTGCAATAAAAGCAATAAGAGAGATTACCACCAAAAATACAGTAATTTGTGAAAATAGAGATTATACATTTTTGCATCTTGAATGTTTAAAGTGAGTGCGGGTCCTTTTTTTCTCAAGCAGTGAATGGGTGATTGTAACAGCAAGCATTTCTCTATATGTTGAATGTAGTTGAATGTTAACCCTGTGCTGTATTTTTGGTCGTTTTTGATGACATCATACCATTCTCCTGATGTCACACTCCCCTCAATACTAGGCCAAGTTCCCATCTATTGTATTGTCAGATAATTATTACACTATAATAAGTGACAGGAGAGCTTTGGCATGTCTTCAGAGCAAAAAAATATACATCTGCTGCTGTTGGACAATAAAGTCGGTAAAGACATCTTTGTGTCTATATCGTTGTCCAAGTTATATTTTTTTATATCTGTGTTATTCTGCTACTGGGTTTTGTTTTGTTTTTTAAATCTCTTGGGGTATTGAGGGTAATTGGAGAAGTAATGACTATAATCTGTAGAAACCAACCAGAAGGTAATCTATTAAACAAGCTGTATGTCTGCCTTAATATTATAAAGATGGTGAGAGTTTCAGTCCTTTAGATACTTAGCCAAGAGGTCTTCCTTGATCATATGCCATTTAGTCAGTACATGGACACCAGAAATATTCTGAATTATTAGAACTCTTTGAAGTTATACCAAGCCCCAAGCCTCTTATCTCCCCCCTTTCACTAAAGAAAATGTCTTTTAGTATGTCTCCAGCCATTTTGTTGCCAGATGAACACAAGCATTTTTAAATAACTTTTATCTCTAACGCCATACAGCACTGATGCTGATGTGGGCTGGGAGCAGTAAGGCAGGCCCCCTAAGCCTCTGGGGCCCCATAGCAATGGCACCCCTGTACCCACTATTGTATTTATACATATTGTACATTATTTTAGCCCTAGCAAGTACTCCAAATATGAATATCCTTATGTACTATGGATTTTTTAATTTATTAGCCAGGATCCAAATAATGGTCCTGATTCGCACACAGCTCCGCGTGCCTCTTAAAGCATACGCGTCATGCCACCTCACAATTTCCACAGCCGTTATCATTATATGGACGGCCATTGGTGTGGTTACCATCGATGGCGATATAGCAAGTGGCCATCGATGGTTACCATCTATGCAATGGATGACCATCGATTGTTTCACTAATCATTGGTCATCCCTATTCTTTGACTGACTGGGCCGTGGGCTCATCTGAACCTGGTGTCGGGGGGCGGAGCTATGCTCAGTGTCCACCTTTGGGGGGAAAAAGAAAAACACTCGGATATGCTGTGCCATCCATGGAGGAAAACCATCTGGTTCTCCCCCATCGATGATAAAAGCATTTGACTTCGACCATAAACCATTGACGATTATGATCATTGATGGTCGATGGCCATTCCTATATCATTAGTATCGCCACTTACCTTTCCCTTGCTGAGTGCAACAAATGTGTCTGAATCTGTCCCCTCAGCTTAATCATGACTCAAAATAGAGTGCAAATCTGACCCGTTGGTATGCCTTCCCGCCCTCGAAACAGCCACAAAGTATGGGGAGAAACGTCCGAGATCCGTCCAACTCCGAATTGCCTAGAGATTCACAAAGATCAGTTTGGTCACTGCAGGTCGTACGCCAAAACTTGTCACCTGGCACTATCCTGCTCCAGAAGTCTGCGATAATGTGACAGGCACAGTAACAGTGATCCCTCCACCATCTTTAAGAGATAAGGTGCAGTTTGGACATCAGGAACAATTGCAGAGACAATTGCTGGACACAATTATACTGAATATCTGTGTCCAGCAAGTGTCTGCAAAAAGATATCTCGTGTCCAGCCAGATTAAACTGCTCCCACCCGGCCACTTCTTAATGCCACCAGCCCGGGGAGGGTATGCCGTCGGGAAGCCAGCGGACGTAATCCCGACAGCCGGCCTCCCAACTGTCAAATCCCGGCGAGGGTTAAATGACCGGCATCTAAATAAAGACGCCTGTCATTTTACCGACGCCGGGAGACCGGCGCCCGGCATCCCGATCGAAGGGATGCCATACGCCGCTGCGGACAGCCGCGGTAGTGGAGGGTTAGGTTTAGGGCTCCCGGGGGGGACTTAGAGTTAGCCCCCCCCCCCTTGGAGGTTAGGATTAGGCTAGGGGAGGGAGGGTTAGGGTTAGGCACCCCCGCGGGGAGGTTAGTGTTAGGCTAGGGGGAGGGAGGTTTAGGGTTAGGCACCCTAGGGGGGGAGGTTAGGGTTAGGCACCCCCCCGGGGGACTTAGGTTTAGGCGGCGGGGAAGGGGGGGTTAGGTTTAGGCACTTAGAGGGGGGATTAGGGTTAGACACCGGGGGTGAAGGTTAGGGATAGGCACCCTAAAGGAGGGTTAGGGTTAGGAGGTTAGAATTAGGTTAGTATATACTTACCTTCAACGATCGGTATTTCCTCCTCTGCTGGCCTCCTGCTGACGGGATTCCAACCGCCGGGCACACGTCCGGCGGTAAATCATACTGATTCCCTGGGGAGAACCCTGTTCTATTACAGGTGTTTGGGATTCATTGTCAGAAAATAAATAAGTAAAAACAGCTGTAGACCGGTGTAGTCACCAAGAATTTCCTCCTGAAATTACTAAGAGGAGCACTGCTAAACAGTTTAATAAGCAGATAACTACCTGTTAGAAAGACCAGGGTCATTTTAAATGTGATTTAGTATATTTAAAAAATGAATAGTAAAATATGTTCCAGATGATAGATCCCTGACCTCCTTTAAACGTCATATTAAGTGAAAGTTGAGGAGCTGTTCAAAATTGTATGAAAACCTGACTGATAAGGGTATTAACTGGTAGTAGGTTTGCACAGACAAACAAATGTTAAATCACTTAAATTGCAACCCATACATTTTGAATGACCGAAGTCGCAATAAAACTTGAGGTATATTTCTTTAGATGAACCTTTGTGTGGAAATTACGTCATACAAAAGAGTGTTTTTTAAATGTTTCCTACTATACAATGGGCTCGATTCAATTGCACGCGATGTAAATAGCGCCGGGAGATAGCTCCCGGGGCTATTCAATTCTGCGCGGTGTTTAGTCGGAGAATGCCCATTCTCGCGACTAAACACCCTGTTTAAGACGCGAGAACGGCCATTCCCCCACCTAACTTCCCGGCGCGATGCTGTTTTCCAGGCGCGAAGGGCAGAAAACAGCCTCGCGTCTGGACTTTTGTCGGATTTCTGCTCGCTTCCCCAGAGGGGCGTGAGAAGAAATCCTTAGTGGGGCTTAGCAGCGCGGTGTATTGAATAGCTCCGGGAGGTGATTCCCGGCGCTATTCACTTCGCGCAGAATAGAATCGATCCCTATGTCTATAAACGAAAAAAAAAAATTGCTCCTGTATCAAACCAAAAATAAAGACCTATCTTTGCAACAAATACACCATATAGCACATTTATCCCCAGCAAAACATGTTGAGAAAAAGTATACCTCACAGCCTTAGGAATTTGTAAATTGGGAAATGGGAGTTAGCAGCGTGCGACAGTGATAATACCTCACAACGTCCCGCAAATCCAGGTGAACATGCTGATTATGGGACAGTCACATCCCATACCCTAACATCCGGACCGTCCCACAGAAAATAGTATGGTTGAGAGAGATGTAAAAAGTAACTTTTTTCTTTTCAGGTTGAGTACTACGTCAAATGCACAATAGACGTTACTCAGATAAGGTCCTCAGTGACCCCCCACCCCCTGCAGTTCATGGTTTGAGGGTTTCCTTTTGTTAATATAGGTGGAATAATTACTACACCCGTGATAGTTAAAATGAGCTCTGCAGGATTAATGGATTCCTCCACACAGGACCTGCTGCAAGAAAGTGAGGGCCGTAGCCTAGGAATACGGTTCTAAAAATCCGGTTCTAAAAATGTTGCTTTTGTGCCATGCATGGTATGATTAAAAATTTGCCAAAGTCTATGTCTGTGGGATCAAAATAACTAGAAAGGACCATTTTTTGTTTATATATACCGTATATACTCGAGTTTAAGCCGACCCGAATATAAGCCGAGGTACCTACTTTTACCACAAAAAACTGGGAAAACTTATTGACTCGAGTATAAGCCTAGTGTGGGAAATGGCAGCAGCTGGTAGTGCCCCCAGTAGTAATTCCCCCTGGTTGTGCCCCCAGTAGTAATTCCTCCTGGTAGTGCCCCCAGTGGTAATCCCCCCTTTCAGTGCCTCCAGTAGTAATCCCCCCCTGGTAGTGCCCCCTGTAGTAATCCCCCACTGGTAGTGCCCCCTGTAGTGATCCTCCCCTGGTAGTTCCCCCAGTGGTAATCCCCCCCTGATAGTGCCCCCTGTAGTAATCCCCCCTTTCAGTGCCCCCTGTAGTAATCGCCCCCTGATAATGCCCCCTGTAGCAATCGCCCCCTGGTAGTGCCCCCTGTAGTAATCGCCCCCTGGTAGTGCCCCCTGTAGTCCCCCCCCCCCCCCCAGTAGAGAGAGACGTGACAAGAATAAAAAAAAAAAAACTCACTTACCTGAAACTCCCGCTCCTGGTCCCACCGCTGTCCGCTCCTCCGGCCGCTTTGCATGGGAGAGACGTCGTCATGACGACGTGTCTCCCATCACCCACTGCGGGAGCCGGAAGATGGCTCCCGCAGTGGGAGCAGCAGCAGCAGCTGAGAGTCTGACAGACTCTCAGCGGCTGCTGATTACACCAAACACGCAGCTGCCGGCTCCGGCGGCTGTGTGTTTGGCAGTGTGTAGCGCTGACCGAACTCCGTCCGGTCAGCGCTACACTTGACTCGAGTATAAGCCGAGGGGGTACTTTTTCAGCACATTTTTTGTGCTGAAAAACTCGGTTTATACTCGAGTATATACGGTAAATGTATGGTCACTCCATTGGCATGTCCAATTGACCAACCAAGTCTGTACAGGGCCCAATGGTCAAACAACTCAACCTAAATAACTGGTCAGTCTGTGGTCAGGACTATTCGAGTCTGTGGGGCTGATTTGTGCAATGCCCACCTGTATCTGGAAGCTGCGTGTGTGCAGGACCCTCGGTCGCAGTGCTGGGATCACAAATGCAGCAGGGGGTGTCATACACCTTCTGCTGCATTTGCATATTTGCAAGGACGGAATTGCAAAGCTGCCCGCATGCAACATTGCAATTCCGTCCACTACTGAATTAAGTGACAGCAGGTCCTCGCCATCCACACATACATACGTATAATTTTTACTTGTAGAAATAACAAATTTTTGTTCAGTTTTTTTAAATATATTTATTTTGCTGCAAGAATAAAATTCTTTATGCAGAATGATGCGAGCTCTTAATGTCACTGCATTACACACATTTTCTTACATGTCGCCCAGGCATTCTGTCTAGCTCAGTTATCACATTGTTTTTCTACGGCCATTTGTATCCAGTGTTCACCACGTGGATTGTACTGTGAGTCCACAACGCTGCCGGGCACATTAGGTAAGAGGAACGGGAAAAAAAATGGTTGCATCGTGTTACATCTATTTGCAGCTGTGCTCCCTAGGAGTAGTCCTTCTGTGTTGTGTGACCGCTGACAGAAATATGCCATGAATCTAGGTTACAGAGATATATTAAAGGCCATTCCCTGGTGGTTCTTGTGATGTAGATATGTACGCCGCACCCTAACTGTCTGCGAGGAAGCTGAGAGTCTGTCTGGTCACCGCCTGTTTCGAAGCCATGTTTGTATGCATTTATCATGCCTGTCACCTGTTACTAGGCCTAACAACCAGCCCTCCTTAAATGATAACGCAGATACATTGTACCAAAGGGGTTATGTGAACTGTTCTGAGGTAAATTTTCCACGTTTTGTGGTCGCCACATTCCAGGATCAATATCAATGATTATTATTATATGCGGTACCAACACAAATTATAAAAAAAAAATTTCCAGTAGGCTCTGGGCCTGATTTTGAGTTGTACACTGTGCGCATAATTATGCAAATGGTCGATGTTTTTCAACTGCGCCTGCGTCTAAGTCGCTAAAAAGCCGCTCTGTGCATGCGTCACGCAGTGAGTCGCAGTACCAATTTAGATGCATTAGGCGCAGAAATGTGTTGGCCGGTTCCCGGGTGGTGACTGGGAGGTGGCTATTCAAACGCACAAAGATGATCCGTCTTATGGTAGTGTTATGGGGGTGTCGCGGGGGCGTACCACTGAATTGGATGCAAACGCAGGCACTTTGGAGGCCATACTCAGATAAAGAATCTGCACCCAGCATGAGGTTGGTGCAAGTTTCTATGGTGCGACCGATGGTTGCATCTAAAGACCAACCAAGCAGCATTATTGTGTCTAAAGATGCTGAAAGTGGGCGTCCAGGGGTAGATTGGGATGGAAAGCCAGCCCAATATATTGCTAATGGGGGCGGAGCCTGTATGTGTGGGGGGGGGGCGGAATACTCCCGCCTCATAGGGCCTGTTTCTGAGTCGTGGCCCTCCTTGTGTCTTTTGCTGCTGTTGCATCAGTGACTTTATGCTAATGCTGTTACGATACTGTTATAGCGGGGACAAATAAGCCTGTTAGTAGAACGCGTCTTCAAACCAAGAACCAGCTTCCGATATCCTCTGGACCCGCTTTCTAATAACAGGCTTGTTTGCCCCTGATATACTAGTTTTTAACTCCCCCCCCCCCCCCCCCCCCAGACGGCTGATTGTTGCTTCCTGCGCATGCGTATGCGGGAAGGGACCACTGCGATCTTATTGCAATCGCAGAGACCACGCAGAGTCATCTCCGTGTGATTGACAGGAAGTGAGCATTTATGTTGGCCTGCAACTGCATTGCGATTGCAAACATTAGCATCTTTTCGCAGTGGGCTTGTGTGCGCAATCGCCGCTGCGATCGCAATCTCAATCCATAGTGAATCAGGCCCTGTGTCCTGAAACGATTGGTGCAATACAGATGTGTCCTTTCTCATCTAGCCTCAATGTGCCTGGCGTTAGTGGTCCCGTGCTACTCTGCTAGCATCGGGAGTCTTTTTTTGCCAAAAATGTGTCTAAGGCGCAATGTAATGAAACCTTTTCCTTCTAATCCTGCCACTTCCCCCAGTTGTCTTTAGCCTCATTACCCTGTGTCTCCCTCATTACCCCATGTCTCGGCAGCTACAGCCCCCTTCTGCTTCTCCAGCTCCCCTGTGTCTCTCCAGCTCCAGCTTACTTGTCTCTCTATAGCACCTCAGTGTCACTCCAACTCCCCAGTGTCTCTCCAGTCCCCTTCTGTCGCTCCAGCTCTCCAGTGTCTACCTAGCCCCAGCCTCCTTGTGTCTCTCCAGCCCCCTTTTGTTTATCCAGCTTCCCAGTGTCTCTCCAATCTATGTGGATCTCCAGTTCTCCAGTGTCTATCCAGCTGGCTTCTGTTTCTCCAGTGTGTCTCCAACTCCCCAGTGTCGCTCCAGCCCCCTTTAGTCTCTCTCATCCCCTTTTGTCACTCCAGCCCCTCAGTGTCTCTCCAGCCTCCTTTAGTCTTTCTATTCCCCTTCTGTCGCTCCAGTCCCCCAATGTCTCCCCAGCTCTAGCCTCTTTGTCTCTCCAGTCTCTTTGTCTCTCCTGCCTCCCTGTGTCTCTCCTGCCTCCCTGTGTCTCTCCTGCCTCCCTGTGTCTCTCCCGCCTCCCAGTGTCTCTCCAGCCTCCCAGTGTGTCTCCAGACACAATCTCCTTGTGTCTCTGCAGCTGCTGCCTACTTTTATCTCTCCAGCTTCCCAGTGTCTTTACAGCTTCAGCCCCATACATCCCTCTGGCTCCAGCCCACAGTCATTTCTGCATCTTCCTGCGGCTCCTCTCTGCTTCTCACCATTGCGGCACGGGTTGACGTCATAACATCACGTGTGCTGCATCGCAATAAACAAAGAAAAGTTTATTGTATTGAACCGGTTGCTGTTGCTGAAAGGGGAAGACCAATGACGTAACTCCCCGGACCCCATACGAAGACATGGGCTGCGGCAGGCCACTGAGGGAAGCTATGGGCCCAATCCAGTGGGAACTGTCCCCGTGCTTCCGATGGCCCAATCTGCCCCTGTGGGCATCTTAGTCCCTGCACATGCAGACACATGACTGTACATCATTTATTAGCATAAACTCGCAAACACTACAGCTGTGAAAGAAGAAGCACGCTTTGTATTTTCATAAATATCATTAGACTTTTGGTCATTCTCACATGTCAAATTAAATTTAACCAAAATGGTCAAAAATTTCTATTGAAATTTCAAGAAAGTAAACAGAAAGGCAATTTGATTTAAATTTTTTTTTAAATTAAAAACCACCACAAATATATTTTGTGGTTCTTGCTTCGGCATTAATTCACTGTTCAAAAATTGCAAACAGCAGGACTCTGGACCTCATTCAGAGTCGGTCGTTGCGGCCGCACGGTCGTACGGGAAAAGGGTCCGGATATGCAAATGATGTACTCGCATGTTGCGTCCCTAAGATCGGATCGGTAGCTGGCCGACCAAGGGGAGGAAGCGGCCGGAAGACAAAAAAAATACGCCCCCTTCTCGTAAGCATTACACGTCATCTCCGGGCATATAAGGATTAATCGAGACCATCGGGAACCATGGGAACTGGTCATAGAGCTTAAGGTTTACCATACCCTCTCTTAAGCTCTACGATCATGTCAGTGTACAAACCTCCCATGTCACATGGGCTATGACACTACTTTGTTAATTATGCACTACCATAAAACGCCGTTCACATAATGAGGCACGCCTGCGTTCAGATCTCCACTCCCCCGTTTTCAAGCACCTTCCCCTGTTACCACCCACAAACGCCTCCATCTGTCACTCAAACTACCGACCTGGCTGTGTTCAAGGAGAGACAAATTTCTGATCGTAGCGGCTAGTTTGCGCACGCGCATTGCGAACTTTACGCATGCACAGTTTAGTGAATATCGGTGGCGTACGACCGTGCGGCCGCTACGACCGACTCTGAATGAGGTCCTCTATGTGTAGGTTTTCCGAAAATAAAAAATATATTTTTATGCTAATATTGTCTCAATTTAAACGATTACCATGTATAGGAATAATATTGCAGCCCAACAAGGTCTATAATTTTTTTAAATTAGAAAACCTACCCCATTAAGGGCCTTATTCGCAGGTGTATTCACTGTCAGATGTAGTGGAGTGAATTTTTGCTTATTCGCATGTTTCTAAGGCGCGCCACGCATCTGATCTCAGATTTCCGATGTTTGGACCTTCGTGCATGCGCAGGACCCATTCCGAGCATGTGCAGAATGGATCTGTGATCCCACACGCAGTCCGGCAGCAGACTGTCAGTGATTGATAAGTCTGCTGCCATTTCTGGGCTGGGAGGGGACAACAACGGCCTCCGAAGTGGAGAGGCCAGGATCTCTGTCGGCTGACCTGAGATTTCCTGGCCTCTTTTACTCATCTGTGGCCGCCGGCTTGCGTGACCCCCATGGGCACTCATCCGGCCAAAAGTATCGCAGATGATCCGATGCAGCTTGGATCAGTAATGCATGCAGGAGGCGTAACGTATTACCATATTACCGCAGCTGAATCGCCCTCCGTGTCCGTACAGTTTCTCCGTTGTAATTTCAGATGGGCACAGGGAGAAATGCAGTCGGCATTCCTGGTTGATGACAGGGAGGTGTCTTGCTGTAGGCTTGTAGATGGTCCATATTATGGGCGTGTTGGCTAAAAGTGGTTGTGTACACAGACACTCGACCGCTCAGAACCTTGGACACCTACTGTAATGCCCCTTTTACACCAAACAAATAACCCGGGTTATTGCCAGGTCGATCCGGGTTGAGGCTCTGTGTGAACGGCTCCCAAAAAAATAACCCGGGTCGATTTACCGGGCAATCTTACTCTGGTTGAGAGCAGGGTTGAAAACGGGTTGTTCCCGGGTCATGAGGCAGTGTAAATGGGTGCTACCCTGCTTATTTGACCCGGCTAGCTCCGAAAGATGCTGATTGGAGCTTCTGGGGCACCGGCAGATGATGTAATTTGTCAGTGCCCTGCAGAGAGAGACGCACATGAAGCCATCGCTTGCCTGCCTAACCTCCTACACCACAGCAGCCTGACCAGCAGCTACAAAAGCAGGCTGATACACAGCCTGCCACAGCCAGAACAGCAACCTGTAGCAATGCTGTAAGCAGTCCCCACCCCTCTCTTTTGTGACCACCTTTGTCAGACCTTAAAACAGACCATTTTTAATGACTTCTATAGAGAAAAGCAGGGATTACCCGGGTTCAGTGTAAACGGGGCAAACCCGGGAATAACCCGGGTCGAGTTGCAGTGTAAACGGGGTCTGAAGCCAAGTTCGACCCGGGATTGACCAGTATTCAAATTCCAGGGTCGGACCCGGGATTTTGGTGTAAAAGGGGTATTAGTGGAAAGGGGGGCTGTATAAGTAACTGCTAATAATTAAACTTTTGTTTGTTTGTTTCTTTTTTTTGTTAAACTTTGCCAGGTTCTTTTCTAATTAGATAAAAAGAAGAGCTTCACAAATCTTCCTCTCTCTCTCGTGCAATGATGTTTAATGCAATAGAAGACAAAAGTAGTGTCTGGAGCCTCCGTCTACTGGATGTCTCCACATATTTAATACATTGGCCGCAGAGCCTTATTGTTATTATCCAAAGATATAACTTTCACAGTTTCATGCCCAGCAAAGATACGATAAACACTTTCTTTCAGTACTTGGGCAAACTACAACCTATCATTTGGACCAATCACATTTTTTATGCAAACAATGCAAGTGAAGCGTAGCGCAGCTGTGAGTCATGGGAACAACTGCTCTAAATTACCACCAGATGTTCTTTATCTACCCAGAGAATGTTTAGGTATTTTTCCCCTTCCTTTCCTGGAAGTTAATTGTATATGTGCCGTCATTTATGGTCTGCTTGTGGCATAGTTGTTTTCCCAGCGGCATCCTATATATACAAACAACCTGTTCATTTGGGTTGTAATGGTCCTAATGTTACTGTTCTTTGCTGTTAATGTTTTTTTTTTTTCTTGGTAGATGGTCACAAAAACAGTGTACGCTATTATTTGTAATTGTAATACACACAAATAGATATCAAATGAAGGAAATTATGTTTATGTCTATAAAAGTGTTCTGTAAAAAAACAGTACTGCAACAGACAGGGGCCAGGGACCACCAATAGAGAAGGCCGCATTTAGTTGCTTGGCCACTAAAAGTGAAACCATAAAGCCAAAAATATAATGGAACAACCACACACTTGGAAATGCTCGCTGACCTTGCATTGTCCTCTCCATTTTATGTGACCGGTCCCCCCTCCCCCCCCTCCCTTCCTTAGATTGTGCCGCTGGGTTGGGTTGTGTTTGTAGGGAAGGAAACCGTAGCGCCTCTCTAACCTGCTTTCTCTGTACTCCGATCTGGACATACTACCAACCATGGGGGTGTAGAGGCCTCGATGAAGAACTGGCATATTAAACTATACTGGTTTAAAGCCAAGCCCTGCCCTCTACTTCCCATCTTCCCCGCTCAGCCAATCAGATGCCAAGAGATGGCTTGGAATTTGGATTATAGCGTACCTCGCCGAAGGTGCAGATTTTGGCTCTTCAAAAACTTCATTCCAAGCACATTGCAGGGACGGGCTCCTTTTCGGAGC
Organism: Taudactylus pleione; assembly: GCA_031769625.1. Classification (NCBI taxonomy): domain Eukaryota; kingdom Metazoa; phylum Chordata; class Amphibia; order Anura; family Myobatrachidae; genus Taudactylus; species Taudactylus pleione. The sequence goes on from JAUIMM010001089.1 coordinate 2,757,268, forward strand.
TCCTAGAACCTGCGGGTGCAATTCAATACATCCGGGTGGTATGATCGCATATCACTGCCAGATCGCATTGCAAGTGATAAATGGGCCCCTGATGTAGGCTACAGTACAGAAGCAGTTTGGAGGATTAGCCTCGTAGATAACAGATATGGGTTCTAAATGGCTGATTGACCAACAGTGTTCCTTTAATCCTAGCAATAAATAATGGAGATTTGACTGAAAATCTAATTCAGACATTTATAAAACTTTGAATTTTCACAAATTTCTGTTGTTTTTTTATCTGCACAGGTGCCGCACTGCGCCTGTGCAGATCTGGTCCTGCGACATCAGTTCGCAGTGCACCATAAAGTGCGGCATGATTGACACGCTGCTGGCATTTGGAGGCGGTGATGGGTGCCAGTGAACGGGAGAATGCTGAAGCTAGTGGCTGCATCCTTTCACTGGCCCCGGCAGAGTGGTTTTGCCAGACCTCACCAGAGTAACATGAGGTTTACTCAGATGTTCGATGGGCTCCCGAAGGCCATGCAAAGGATCCAATTCTGTGTATCCAGACGCAGCAGCGGATCACAGAAGCCAGCAGTGGGCGTCTTTTAACATAAGACGCCTCTATTGCAGCTTTCGCGTCTTTTAGCACAGCCGGTGCGTACAAAGAATCAGCGCTGCTGCCTCTAGCGCCCGCCTCTATAATCAGGCCCTGAGCGCGCTCTTTTTGTTAGAGCAGTTTGAGTCTTCTCTGCAGCCTTTACCATTGGTGGCCGTTGAAATGAGTTTCTAGCTGTTTGTCTGAGGCCAGATCTGACACTGGCATCTCTTTAACCTTGGAGAAGCTGAACAGAGGAGGGATGGGGGCCCAAAAATGAAGACCGTACACAGTAAGGGCCTGATCACGTATTTGCCAACCGAGACAGACGTGCGCCAAGTCCGTAGTCTTATTACTTGCCAGCGTCTGGGGGCTGGTGTAGCTGAGGATGGAGGTCACCAGAACTGGCTTAGCCACTTAAGGAAGCTGACTAATGCTTTTTTTTTCATTGCTTGAGCCTATACCATAGGATTTTGAGTGAATTGTTTGCATATTTGTTCATGCACGAGAAGGAAGATACCAGTTGTACTATGGAGCTTACAGCCTTGTTGGGTGTTATCATATCGGATGTAAACCTGGAGCATTTGTTACTGATACCGAGCTGGGTGCATGTCCAAAGCCCTCAACTCAGCATACATGCATAAATGCGCTATTTTTACATGCCTCCTTTGAAAGTTTATATTTGGGTGCATGTGCAGCTATCTCTACACCCTCACCTGTGTTACACATCATGTGAGTGCGTTGTATGTTCAGTGTACATGTTTTGCACATACTCTGCCTTTCTTATTAATATATGCATTTTTATGAGGGCACAAGTTTGTTACCATCCTCACAGAGTACCACAACATTGTTATTCACACCCTTCTCCATGTGTCACATTTATCTGTCTTGGGTCAGTGCATAGACATAGAATGTTTACTTTATTGTTTTATCTGCTTCACTCTCAGACCAGACCAGCAGCTTAAGGCGCACAGCCACTAGGCGATATTAGTGAGCGATTGAACAATAACGACATCGTAGGGGATGGGGAACGACTGTACGATTACAATGTCGTAATCATACTATCGTTCCACTATCTGGTAGTGGATCTGCGCCTTTACAAGGTATTATCTGACTCCCACTTTTTATTAAGTGATTATTAGCAGCATCCTGTTCACCTGTTGTACAGGTAACGAGACCCACTGTTAACAAATTAGCCGCCCTGGGAGTCTCTGCTAAAATAAGAGAATCTTAGCACGAACCACTTTTTTTTTTTTAACCTATATTTAGTTTGTAGCATATCACAATCAACTTCTTTATGTCATTTTAAACAGTTTACATTCTCCAAATCCGACTTCATTTTAAGAAATTGTGTAGAATTATTTTTATTAACCTTTTTAGTGGTGTTTTGACTAATGTTGACTTGCATTCGCTGCAGATGGAGCTTTAATTTTTTTATAGCAGTATAAACTTTGTGGTTGTTGGATGTCATATAGAATACTACACCTAATTCTGGATTCAGCTGTGAGAACAATGATGATGCCTGCGGGCTTCAATAAAATAAAATATGTATTACGCTTATTTATATATAGGTGTTCATTAAGTTTAATGCTGCCTCATGCAGTCATTTTCATCTCCCCAAGTCTAGTTAGTGGAAACAGACCTACAACATATATATATATATAATCAGTATTTTCACAAACCAGTGTAAGAAAACCTCATACAGACTAGATAACATTTTATTGATTTATACCCGCAGTGCTGTTAGTTCCGCCCACCACGTCTGTTATTATAGATGTTGTTTCTATGGTAAGTGTGGTTTCCTGGAACGCTGCAGGTGTTGTAGTGGTTATAGGTAGGGATTATGGGAGAGATGTATCAAATCTTTGAGAGAGATAACATGGAGAAGTTACCCATAGCAACCAATCAACTTCTGTCATTTCTTACACTGTGCCAGATAAATGACAGAAGCCGATTGGTTGCCTTGGGTAACTTCTCCACATTATCTCTCTCAAATGGTTTGTTACAACTGACCCCAAATGATCACAGTAGATCCCTTGCTATAGATCTCCATAGAAATCATGGTGTTCCATGTGGGAAGCAGGATTTTTGAAGCAGTGAAATTCAAGTGGCTGGGGGGGCGATCATGCATATTTAGAGACACTCTTATTTTAGCAGTAGTCCATATAGTCATCTAAAATTGTTTCATTTATCCATCACTATAAAGGTAGTATTAATTAATAGAGTGGTGTCCTATTAGCCCCCGAACATTGTTTGGGCGCTAATTGACCCCAGTGATTATCCCCGATTTTCGCTGATGTTTTTTTTTTCACCCTATCCTATTATTCCGGTCGAAATAATAGGATAGTTCTCCCGAAAACACATAAGTGCCGCGATAAGCTCGCGGACCTATGTGTTTTCGCCTTTTTACAGGTGAAAAAACTATCGTGGATTCTTTTTCAGGACACATCAGGTCCCGAAAAAAAAAAAACCTGATAAGTGCCAGCGTCAGGCCGACTTCGGAGCTAATTTTATAGCCCTGGGCGAGGTAATTTACCGCGGCTAGTTGGATAACCCCCATAGTTGTCCACCACTTTACTATGGGACATTCTTGCTCCATTTTAACAAAATAATCTAATGTATCACCAAAAACAAATATTATTTCAAACTATATATAATACACACACAGGGGAAAAATCAGCATGGTTGTAAGAGAGGGGGGAAAACAACTGGAAAATGTGACAGCAGGCAGTTCTATTACCTAATGAGCCCTGTGATGTTTCTCATTCATTACTCTACGCCTCTTGGCTTTTTGGCAAAGATTTTCATTGTGTTTAAGTTCATAAAAACAAAATTTATAGGCAAATAATATATTTATTTATATTTAACATAGTTTTTATACGGTATGTAATATTTACAGAGTTGGATTACTGTTTTTCAACGGGCGAAGAGTTACATTCCAAGTAGCAAAATAAACATTTGGCAAATGCAGGGGATGTGTCACGCTCCATCTATATACATGGGGAGGGCGGGGTGTAATATTTAGACTTTTACAGTGAGATCAATGGTTTCTGTCATGCATTTATCAGTCTGTTATCCGAGCCAGCGCTGTAAGCAATGTGCTTTTCCTCTTGTGCAATATGGTCTGGCCGTCTGCTTTCTGCAGGAGTATTAAGGGGACTGTGGGCCTCATTCAGAGATTCCATAAATTACATACATCTCTGATGTTTCATGATCTGCACGTGTGCAGGAGCCGCTCAGCGCATGTGCAGATCAGGTCCTGACATGTCGGTCACAGTGCCCCAGAAGTTGCAGCGTGATTGGCATTCTGCTGGTGTGTGGGGACAGCAATGGGAGCACTCCAAAAAAATGGGGACGTCATACCCGTAGTCTGGGCGTGCCGAAGCCAGTGGCTGCATCCTTGGGCGAGAATCGCGTCAATAAGACCCGCCCTCTGTTTTAAATCTCTATTGTCGCTGGCAAATTCCCATGAGGGGGCGGGGCTTAATGGCGTGACCCATACAGCCCTGCCCCCAACTCTGCCCACCTGTTTCTCCTCCCCAGGCTTCTCCCGGGATGGAGATTTATAAGTGGGCGAGCATGCTGAAGTACACTAGTAACATTTATAGAGCTTGCGGTCCTGTGGAATTCACAATGGTCACTGAAAATTAGCCATGGCCTACACAGATTGGCGGTGGACAACTTGTGGGCTGGACCAATTTTCAGCCTATCAACTAAATCGACACTAGTGAGGCATTGTGGACCTTTTAGTACCACAGTAGGTGCAGAGACATGTGTCACCTACCACTGATAATGTATAGGTTAGGAACAAGACTGTACGGGCCTATTATTGTTATTATTATTATCATTTCTTTATATGGCACCACAAGTGTTCCGCAGCGCCTTACAAAGTACATACACAAGAAAGTAACCATTGACTTACAATACAATACAGGACATGGATAAACATTGCTATATTAGCGACCTTAACCGCCCACATAAGCAGCCAAGTGTTAGTTGCCCTAGTGGGGAGTAAGAGATAAATTAAATTACAATAGGGAGAAGCACAAGAGGGTAGAGGGCCCTGCTTGAAAGAGCTTACATTCTTTAAGGGAGGGGAAGACAAACAGGAGTGACACAGAATGGGATGGGCTGGGAGAAAGGAAGATGTAGCAGCAAGTTAGGATGAGAGCTGGAAGGCTTTAATGAAGTAGTAGTGGGTCTTAAGAGCTCGTTTGAAAGATTGTAGAGAGGTGCAGAGTCTGATAGGGAGAGGGAGGGAGTTCCAAAGGTGAGGAGCAGCACGGGCAAAATCTTGTAGGCGGGAGTGGGAGGAAGTAATCAATTGGCATGAAAGGCGGCGTGTATTAAGTGAACAAAGAGGGCGGACAGAAGATTGAAGGGAAATGAGATCAGAGATGTAAATGGAAGAGGAATGGGTGAGGGCTTGTAAGTGAGTGTGAGAGTCTTGAATTGGGTTCTGAAAGGGAATGGGAGCCAGTGGAGGGCTTGCAAAAGAGGGGAGGCAGATGTAGAGCGTTTGGAGAGGAAGATGAGCCGAGCAGCAGCATTGAGCACAGACTGGAGAGGAGAGAGATTGGATTTGGGGATGCCAGCTAGGAGAAGGTTACAGAATTCCAATCTGGACATGACCAGTAAATGTACAAGGGTTTTGGTAGTATCCTGGGTGAGAAAGGGTCTGATCTTGGAAATATTCTTGAGATGGAAACAACAGGACTGCGAGAGGTTCTGAATGTGTGGTTTGAAGGAGAGGGAAGAGTCCAGGATGACTCCAAGACGACGCACTTTGGGACTAGATGAGATAGTAATGCCATGTATTAATAAAGAAATAGTGGGACATGATGTTATGTGGGAGGGTGGGAAGACGAACAGCTCAGTCTTAGACATATTAAGTTTGAGAAATCGCTGGGACATCCAGGAAGAGATAGCAGAGAGACAGTTAGAGATACAAGTCAGTAGAGAGGGGGAAAGATCAGGTGAGGAAAGGTAGATCTGAGTATCATCAGCATAGAGATGATAATGGAGGTCAAAAGAGCTGATGAGTTTACCTTGAGAAGATGTATAGAGAGAGAATAGAACCTTACACCCACATAAGCAACAAAGGGGTCTATTTACTAAGCAGTGTTAGGAGACAGAGTGAAAACTGATAAGGTACCAGCCAATCAGCTCCCAACTGTCATCTCACAGGCTGTGTTTGAAAAATGACAGTTGGGAGCTGATTGGCTGGCACCTTATCATTTTCTTATCACTTTTCACTCTGTCTCCTAACACTGCTTAGTAAATAGACCCCCAAGTGTTAGTTGCCCTAGTGGGGAGTAAGAGATACAGTGGGGCAATAAAGTATTTGGACAGCCACCGATTCTGCAAGTTGTTGCACTTTAAAAAGATGAGAGAGGTCTGTAATTTCCATCATAGGTACACTTCAACTGTGAGAGACAGAATCAGAACAAAAAATTCCGGAAATCACATTGTATGATTTTTAAAACAATTTATTTGTATATTCTTGCTGAAAATAAATATTTGGACACCTACCAACCAGCAAGAATCCTGGCTTTCACAGACTGTTACTTCTTCTTTAGGAAGCTCATCTATCCTCCACTCGTTACCTGTATTAATTGCACCTGTTTGAACTGGTTAACTGTATAAAAGACACCTGTCCACACCCTGCAACCTCTCCACCATGGCCAAGACCAGAGAGCTGTCTAAGGACACCAGGGACAAAATTGTAGACCTGCACAAGGCTGGGATGAGCTACTCGACAATAGGCAAGCAGCTTGGTGGAGATCAACTGTTGGCGCAATTATTACAAAATGGAAGAAATACAAGATCACTAACAATCTCCCTCGACCAGTATCAATGATCTTGAGAACGGTGAGGGATCAGCCCAGAACTACACGGGGGGACCTGGTCAATGAACTCAAGAGAGCTGGGACCACAGTCACAAAGGTTACCATTAGTAACACACTACGTCGTCATGGATTCAAATCCTGCAGCGCCCGAAAGGTCCCCCTGCTTAAGCCAGCACATGTCTAGGCCTGTCTAAAGTTTGCCCGTGACCATCTAGATGATCCAGAGGAGGATTGGGAGAATGTCATGTGGTCAGATGAGACCAAAATAGTACTCTTTGGTTTAAACTCCACACGCCGTGTTTGGAGGGAGAAGAATGATGAGTGGCATCCCAAAAACACCATACCCACTGTGAAGCATGGGGGTGGAAACATCATGCTTTGGGGATGCTTTTCTGCAAAGTGGGCAGGATGACTGATCCGTATTATGGAGAGGATGATTGGGGCAATGTATCGTGACATTTTGGGGAAAAACCTCCTTCCCTCAGGAAGAGCATTGAAGATGCAATGTGGCTGGGTCTTCCAGCATGACAATGACCCCAAAAACACCGCCCGGGCAACTAAGGAGTGGCTCCGTAAGAAGCATTTCAAGGTCCTGGATTGGCCCAGCCAGTCTCCAGACTTCAACCCAATAGAAAATCTGTGGAGGGAGTTCAAAGTCCGTGTTGCCCGGTGACAGCCCCAAAACATGGCACATCTAGAAAAGATCTGCATTGAAGAGCGGGCCAAAATGCCTGCTGCAGTGTGTGCAAACCTGGTCAAGAACTACAGGAAACTTTGACCTCTGTAATTACCAACCAAGGTTACTTTACAAAGTATTGAGTTAAACTTTTTGATTGTCCAAATTTTTATTTTCCGCAAGAATATACAAATAAATTGTTTAAAATTCATACAATGTGATTTCAGGAATTTTTTGTTCTGATTCTGTCTCTCACAGTTGAAGTGTACCTATGATGGAAATTACAGACCTCTCTCATCTTTTAAAGTGCAACAACTTGCACGATCGGTGGCTGTCCAAATACTTTTTTGCCCCACTGTAAATAAAAATACAGTAAGGAGAAGCACAAGAGGGTAGAGGGCCCTGCTCGAAAGAGCTTACATTCTAAAACATGATGTTATATTGAGGGGTCATGGAATAGATGTATCCATTACAAAGAAGCACCATTGTTTCCAGTGATTAGCCCAAAGATAATGCACCAGCAATAAATGTACAGTTGTTATGGTAACCAGTCACGATTATTATCCAAATAAGTATTCTCCTAATTTATTTAAAGCCAACATATCCTTCAGAGCACTACCTTCAGAGAATTGTATTTAGATACATCAGTCCCTGCTCCTGCAGGACTTACGATCTAATCTCCCAGATAAATGGCCTCACACACGCACAAGGGCTAAATGCTGTCAAAATAGCTAATGTTTATAATGAGCATAACTTTTCGTATCATGTAAATAAAAGGTTTGTGTTGTTGTTACCCATTAGGATTTGTGCAGGAAATACTTTGCTATGATCTGTAATACACTTAGTAACACAGTCCTTTTAGTTTCACAACATAATAAAAATAAAGACCCAGCTACCGCTCTAATACACAAAACAGAGCTGACACCAGCATACAGTAATGTCTTTATGCATATCTTACATCTCATTCAGTCATGTAACGTCACTTTCCCCCGGGTAACACAATGTCCTCCTCCTGCCCTTATTATTTTGTTATGATGGAAAAATTTACAATTAGTTTGTAGTGCACATGCGAGCGCCCAATGCTCGGTTCCTGGCGTCCTGCTCCGACATCAGTGGAACGGTTACACATGTAGCTCTGGCAATAAGAAAGCTTGGCCTGAAAATGCTCTTAATTTTTATATACTTATTATGTGCTTTTTATTTCGATGGAGTTCTATAAAGTGCTTCAGCATCTAGAGTTTAGGTTCAGCAACTTGGTAGCAATTTCTGTTGAAGCTGGATAGAGTCACTAATGGCTGTATCTGACCATGTGTTTTCTACATTTAGGAATATTGCATTTTAGTACTGTACATATACTTACTGATCCAATATTAACTCATGAAGTCAATTTTACGGCCAAGTTGGCCCAACGCTGGAGTCACAAGTGCCTTGGGTGGTGTTATTTTTACTTTTTCTCTTATTTATGTTTAAGTCACAGAGGTTTTACCTGTTCAATACCGATGGATGTTTATGCATCACTTCGCTTTGTCTTTCTCCTCTGTCTCTCCATGTTTCCGGTGTACGACTGAAGCTGGGTACACACTGCACGATATATATCATTCAGTGTATCTGGCTGTGTGTACACACAATATGTCTGTGAACGACGTCTTTCACAGATATATCGTATTAGCAGGGCAGCATGTCAGATGCGATGTATATGGACATCTGCTTGTGTGTACACACACGACTGACCAACCCATATGCTGGCCACAGACTATAATGGCATCATAGCTGGTTCCTGTGGCCAGACAGATCATGTGGCTACAGTGGCGTATCTATAATGGGTGCCGTGTGTGCGGGGCACACAGGCTCCCGGGTCCAGGGGGGCCCCGCACCGCACACCCTGCACCCATATTATTTTAAACTTACCTATCCGTGGTCCCGCATCTGGTGTCAGCGCTGCTCAGAACATCGGAAAATGGCCACCGCGGCCATTTTTCCGGTGTTCTGCGCATGCGCAGTAGACTCCGGGCACACTCTAGTGCCCAGAGTCTACTGCTTCTGCGGTGGCCGGCCGGTCGCATCAGTCGGCCACCGGCCGCCGGTAGAGAGGAGGTGGCCCTGCATGGAGAATGCACACGGGCCCCCTCCTCTCTTAAGACGTCCCTGTGTGGCCGAATGGTAAGTGTGTATGCTTACCAAAATTGGTCCGTCAGCCAACTGTGTACCTAATTAAAGTACCCAAATAAAGTAAATTGTTATTGATGTTTCCACCAGCTTTGCTTAAAGTGCTGGATTTAATCCAACAGGTCAGTTTACATTTTCACTGACATTTGTTTGAGAATCTCAGGAGCCTGGGACGTCAGTCTATAAATCTCTGGCCAGCAAATAAAATTCAATGCAGTTGATTATGCTTAATAATGGAAAATGACAGTTGTAGACCGATGGGAATTTTTGGATGAAGGAGCCAGGACATGAGCTATGCCAATGGATCTCCCCTTGTGGCATGTATTCGGGCAAACATGTTGTCCTGTACTGAAACCTTTAGCTTGGCATGTGTAGACCCCATTCTTCTGGGAAGCATGACATCCCACCTACCCCCTGACATTCCCTTCTAGCTGACTACCATCATCGAGCTAGTTCCTGCAGTGCCACCTGGAACCAACTACCTTCTCAATCCCACCAACCAATGTATTATTCAAAGCAAATACGTTATTAGACTCTAAAACCCTTTTCACAGAATTTTCACCACTTGGTGGCAGAGGCCATACAGAAGTGCATCTCATGCTAATCTATTTAATAATCTGCTGAGGTCTCTGCCATCTTTGATGTGCAGATGGGAGTCTGGGAGCACACCTCAGGAGCTAACAAGACAGACCTTAGAGGACTGAGGAGGACCACTCAGTGGGCGCTGTGACCAGGGTACATATTAAGCACGGAGGGGTTGTGGAGCAGGAGGTGGACTGAGGTAACCCGGCAATCGCCGGGTCCCTTTACTAGTAACACACATATTCCTGGAAGACGAAATACATAGCAGAGTCTGGTAACTAGTGTACAATACAGCGGGCATAAGCATGACCAGGAAATGCTTACGACACACAGCTGCCCGCCATGAGGTCTTATATCTGTACTCAGAAAATAAGTCTAATGGTGCATACACACGGTCAGATTTTCCTTCAGATTTGTACAATAACGATTTAAAAAATCGTTCATATCTGAAAGAAAATCTGATACGTGTCCCTGCAACGATGAACGATGCACCTTCCCGTTTGTCAGATAACGATATATCTGACATCTGATGTGTTTGCAGTCAGATTTGGTCGATTTTCATTCATTTTAATACTGTCGCAAATCGTTCGTAGTTCAAAATTTCGTTGGTAAAATCGTTCATCGTTCGTCTGACAGATCTGACCGTGTGTATGCACCATAAGGCATTCTGAATGTACAGAATCTACATTCAAACTGGAGAAGCGGAAAGTAGTGGTGTGACTGGCGTTCTCACTTCAGAGTTCACAAGGGGCATGTTTACGGTAAAGCGGCCAACGCACACCAGCAGTGTATATACGCCTATTACGAGATGCATCATTTGCAGCTAGCACAGGGCAGGTGGGAAGTACACACTGATTTTGCTGACTAGTAGTAAACCAGGTGCATTTGCTGTTCTTGCAGACACTGGATACGTACAGCTCTGAGTAAGTAGGTACAAAAATAAGCTACTCCAACCACATTCTTTTTTGTTTGAGTAATGTACGCCTATTTTCCTTACATCTCTGTATCAGCCCCACTATATTTACAAAGCTAAACACTGTTTACGGGTTGGGTATGGGATGCCGGTGGTCAAAATCCCGATGCCGGCATGCCGACAGGATTAGGATACTAGTGCCTACCCCTAACTCTCCCTGTACCCCAACTACTTACCTTTGGGATGCTGGTGCCGGGATTCTGACAGGTGTCGTGATTACGGCACTAGTATTCCATCTGCCTAATGTTAATATATTGTCTGGAAAGTAACCACTGAGTAATTATATACAAAGTTCTTTATCTTAGTAACTGTATATATTCAGTGTTTTTATCAAAATACTGTGTTATTTGTGTTCCAGTTCCCTTGGCAGCTTACAAGTGGCTGGTGTGTTACCTTCTCAATGACAGTCATCACAAACTCCAGCAAGAGAAGCAGAAAGCCAGGAATGATTTTTATGCAAGGAACAATAGCCAGGTACAGTGTGTATATTGCAGATAGTCTGTTATCCATTGTGTACAGCTGCCAAAGGGCCCAATTCCCAGGGACGAGACCTCATTTTTTTTTTTTGTTACTGGTCGCCAACAGTAATACATTTCCTCCTTTATTCTCTTCTTTTATTTATTTATTTTTTTTTAATCAAGTGTATTTTATTGGTTCTTCAATAAAAAAAAAAAGAAACAACAAATTAAAAACAAAAAAATCAGCAGTGAAAAACAGTGCAAAAAAAAAAAGAACATAGAAAGCCGTTCATTCGGACATAGAATGGGCAATAAAAAGAATCGCATTTTCTCTTATTCTCTGTATAAGATTCCATTTCCATTATCGGTTTTCTTGCTGTATTGGAATTGGCCCACAAATAGCTTAGAAAATAATTTATGTCCTAAATTGCATTTCATTGTATCCATAAAACTGTTTAAGCTATTTACTTACCCATGCAGACTTTCTTTCAGCTGATTTGGAAACGTCCTGAATGCAGGCAAACTGCAACACCTAAAGCACATCCAAGAAAATATAAACAATACATCTACAGCAAAATGTTAATGCTCACGTCTACTGGTTTTGTCAATGTTGCATTAGAGAGTGAAAATAATGACTGTAAACTAATAAAAAGCATATGCAAACGCACACAGGAGCCAGAAGAATTTTGAAATAAGGAACAGTAGTGATTTGCCCACATAAAAAAAAAAAATTATAATACAAAAAAAAAATTTAAAAAAAATTGCAGGAAAAATGTATATTTACAGTGCTTCTTCTAATCATTTCAAATTATTTTTTTTTTTTTTAAAAGCATTAGTTTGCATGTAGTCAAAGTGGTAAATGTCTTCCATTACCTGTTCTAGGTGTATTACTGTCGCTCTCTGGCTATAGTGTTTATTGAACATACAGTACTACAGAGATACTATGATTATACCCATGATCCAAGTGCACCCGCCTCTCTGCAGCCTGTCCTGAAGAAATTGTGCTCCTTATATGGTCTATGGTCACTAAGCAAACATATTGCTGTACTTTACCAAGGTGAGACTGACAAGTGTCTTTATTATGCAGTATATTGTTGATAAAGAACAAGAGCAAATTACACTTCAGTAATTGTTACCGCCTATGGTCAAGGTTCTCTGGGGTCTGAGATGTTGCAAGTGATCTGACCGCTCTTCTGTTTTTGTTTTCTTTTTTGTCATACTATTTATTTTAACTGATTAAAAAGTTTGACTGAATTTGCTTTAAGAACGGGGCAGAATGCACTTTATCCTAAAACCTAGCTTTTGAGGATTACTGGAGCCCTTCTACACAGCACAGGGGCCCTAGTAAGAACAGTTCTGAGGGTGAAGGTTACAACAATATGGTAGTGTGGTGCAAATAACTGTTACCGATCCATTTTAAGTTTTAACCTAAACTCTAAGTGAGTGGGAATAAAGAAGGGAAAACTCTCTCCAGGATTCTACCTGAATAATGTTTCTGGTTCACATGTAGGTAACTGTATCAGGGGTAATAGCGAGTTTGAATCTTATACACTAGCTGGCAGTCCGTGCAAATGTTTGCTGGTCTCTTGCACCAAGGATAGGGTTGGGGCAAATGTGTGATGATGATGATGATGGCGAAGGTAGCTTTCACCTGCGTATGGATAGGGTGGTGCACTTTTATATTCAGATGCGTAAAGGGGCTGCAACTGCGATTGCTTTACCTGCAATTCTGTATCAGTCTGTGTGTGTGTCTAAACCTGATGCTGTGTGTGAGGTGATGTTGATGTCACTGTCCCTGCATATTAGTGTGTGATTGCTCATTTATTATAAGGAGACAAAATGATCCCCTGCTGTGATACACACTTGGCTTTATACAATACCGTTGTTACATTGTAGCTATGTTACAGGTGGATACTTTGCTGGTGAATTGCCGGGGAAAATAATACAAGATGCCGTCCTGCAGCTGTGTGTAGAGGTAATAGAATAGACATGGGGCGTCTGTGCATAATGGTTAGACAATGAATCATTCACATCTACATGTGACGTACTGTACAATGTTCTACTAGGGTCTGTGGAACTTATGATGCGGTGTTTGTGACAGACTATACTGGTGCAGGGGCGTATTAACACCCAAGGAGGCCCGTTTGCAGCTTCCCAGCCTCTACCCATCCTACTTTGTGTTGGCAAGCAGGTCCCTCCTCCTCCGCAGCTTCCTAGTGATACTCTGTAAGATGGCTCATACGCACAAGAGCGCAAAGGTTCTGACACCGTGCCAGAGTCTTTGCTTTAATTGCACTGCCCCATTTTCCCGAAGATGTCACTGGAAAGATGGCGATGCAGAGGAGGAGAATTTGCTTGCCAGCGCAAGTTAATATACTTTAGGGGGTATCTCACCCTGTAGGCTGTTTTAGCGGGGCTCCCCGCCCTGTCCGATTTCAAAAGGACAGAATGCGCCCTGCCCTTATGGTGGCACCCCGCTAAACCTGCCGGGTGCCGCCCCCACCCGCAGACCACAGTGTCCCATGGGGGTGGAAATTGCGGTGCACAGCATCTATTCACAGTGAGGGGAGAGCTTGGGGGCAGTATGTAAGTGCTGGGAACGCCCCCAAGAGTGATGGAAAGAGAGCGCAGCCCCTTTTCTCGTGGCCAAGCTCCTTTTGCGCTTGAGAGTGCCCTTTCTATGGTCCGGCGCCCTGCCCTACGTCGGACTTGGAATGAACACTAGGTGCATCCTTATATACCTCACGCACACCTCATTACACCCTTTCACACCACACACACACCTGTTATTATACCCTTTCATGGCCACACTATAGTACCCCAAATTCACATTATGCCACAAGTAGTGCCCCTTATTCATATTACACGACATAGTAGTGTCCCTTATACACGTTACGCTAAGTTGTAGTAGTGCCCCTTCCACATTACGCCATGCAGTAGTAATGCCCCTTACACATTGTGGCCGCAGTACAAATCCCCCCCCCATTACACATTATGCTACACAGCACAAATCCCCCCATTACACATTATACACAGGGGTGCCCACCATCTCTCACCTCAATATACCCTCTTACACCTAGCTCACACGCCTCATTATACCCTCTCACACCTAGCTCACACACATCATTATACGCTCACACCTAGCTCTCGCACCTCATTATACTCTCTCACACCAAACTCACGCACCTCATTATACCCTCACACCTAGCTCTCACACCTCATTATACTCTCACACCTAACTCACGCACCTCATTATATCCTCACACCTAGCTCACGCACCTCATTATACCTTCACACCTAGCTCACACACCTCATTATACCCTCTTACACCTAGCTCACGCACCTCATTATACCCTCTCACACCTAGGTCACACACCTCATTATACCCTCTCACACCTAGCTCTCACACCTCATTATACCCTCTCACACCTAGCTCACGCACCTCATACCTTCTCACACCTAGCTCACGCACCTCATACCTTCTCACACCTAGCTCACGCACCTCATTATACCTTCTCACATCTATCTCACGCACCTCATTATACCCTCTCACCTAGCTCTCGCACCTCATTATACCCTCTCACACCTAGCTCACGCACCTCATTATACCCTCTCACACCTAGCTCACACACCTCATTATACCCTCTCACACCTAGCTCACGCACCTCATTATACCCTCTTACACCTAGCTTTCTCACATCATTATACTCTCACACCTAGCTCACGCACCTCATTATACCCTCACACCTAGCTCACGCACCTCATTATACCCTCTCACACCTAGCTCACGCACCTCATTATACCCTGTTACACCAAGCTCACGCACCTCATTATACCCTCTCACACCTAGCTCACGCACATCATTATACTCTCACACCTAGCTCATGCATCTCATTATACCCTCACACCTAGCTCACACACCTCATTATACCCTCTTACACCTAGCTCACGCACCTCTTTATACCCTCTCACACCTAGCTTTCTCACATCATTATACTCTCACACCTAGCTCACGCACCTCATTATACCCTCACACCTAGCTCACGCACCTCATTATACCCTCTCACACCTAGCTCTTAAACCTCATTACACCCTCTCACACCTAGCTCTCACACCTCATTATACCCTCTAAAGGGAGAAAGTGTGTTAAACAGTTGTAGAATAGCTGTTTTAAAAGTTTGAAAGGACGGGGAGTAGAGATATGAGGGGAATACATAAGGGAGACTGGCAGTCAGGATGCAGGCGGGCAGAAGATTCTCAGAATCCCCCCCTTCCACGCAGCCTAACCCTCACCGTTGGTGCCTAAACCTAACCCCCCCTTGGTGCCTAAACCCCCCTGCCCGCACCCTAACCCCAGGGTGGTGCCTAAATTTAACCCAGAACCCCCTGTGCAGCCTAAACCTAACCCGCCTTGCTATACTTGCGTTCGGGATGCCGGCTGTCGGTATTCTGGTATCGGCATCTCAAGTGATGTCATGATTCCGATGCTGGTATTCTGGCTGTGGGTCGGGAATCCGGCGCATGGATTTCAACTGCCGGCACCTTAACTTCAACTTAACTGCATCGCATATGGGGCAATGGCTGGAGAAAGGTGTGGGGTCAATAGGTGATTTAATGTCAATGGGAGTGATGCATGTGGAAGGGAAGATGCCGGTAGAGAGGTACCGGTTGAGGAGGTAAGTAAACTTACCATTCCTTGCCATGAAGTTTGCCTTTTAACTACACTCCTTTTCTAGTCCTTTTTTCTTTCTTTTTTTTTTAATCTTCAAACGGGTATTTTTGGCTAGTTCTACGTAAAAACACAGCAGTTTTCTCCAGGAAAACCATTCCACATTCAGTAATCAGATTATACTTTCTTATAATGATATAACAGACGTTTCACATATTGAGGCTAACTAGAGATGAGAAGAGTTCTCAGAATAATATGCTCCCCTGATAGAGTTCTGCTAGTGTGACCGCTCAGATTTCACTTTGTATAGTATTCTCCTGCTGTGTTTTGTCTTTGTTACTATGGAAAGTAAGATCCGTTGCCAACTTTTCTATCCTAACAGCTGAAAGATGATGCAGTGTCTCTGGTGGACGCCATTGCACCTCCAGACTTCATTTTGAATTCACCGATTGCCAAAGCCGATGGAGAGGTAACTATCCTCATCATATAGTTCCCCAGTATATACTGTAGTATTGCTTTGTCAGATGTTTGATGAACATTTGGGCTGTTTTTGTACGTAGAGGTTCCCATTTCCTTTTCTGACATCAGTGCTACAAAAGAAAAAGAGGAAAAAATTATATCACAGTCCTGATAACCTTGAAAATATTTGTTGCAAGGAAAAGCGAACAAAATTGATTTTCCTTGGTTTAGATTTTCTTGGCCAACCCCGTTACCCTATAGCTAAATTGTAGTATTTCAATAACATTTGGATGACCTTAATATGCTGTGTGGACTTTTCACATACAGTACTAATTAAAATGTTATTTGGTCTCGGTATAACAACTTAGTAGTGTCATTTACTCTTAGGGGCTGTTGCAAAATACCCGCGGTGATGATGATCGCCCAACACTAGCTAATAGCTTCTGATTAGCTGATTGCAGTTTCACCTTTGAAGCGTAGTAGTGCTTTCTGCATTGACTGTACCTGTATTGCATGACTTTATATTTTATTTAGTTATTTCACAAAGGGTTGCATAAAATTGGATTTAAAAAAAAAAAAAAGGATTTATTTGATTTAAATAGGTTTTTTTATTACCTTTTTTTTAAATAAATTTTTTAAAATTTAAAGCGTTTCCTTAAAAAAAAAAAAAGTAATAAAAAATACTGTTTAAATCCAAAAAATCGGATTTAAATCAAATAAATCAGTTTTTGATTTTATTTATTTATTTTTTTTTTAAATCCGATTATTATGCAAACCTGTTTCACAGGGTATACTATGTACAGTTATTTGTACTTTTAATGAAGTAGTCAGTCCTAGTATGGACCCTGATTTAATTAACTGGTCAGCCAGTCATCAGAGACATGGTCATGACATAATCTATGGGGTGGGTGCACCCCATTTTGATTGCTCAAAGCTTTGGCAGACCAAACTAACTGTGTGGTAGTGTGTGTTGCCGAGTCTGCGCAATTGTGATACAGTTTTAGGAGGACTGTGGCTCCTTTGTAATTACCATAGGTAGTGGGGGTAAAGTGTATAGCATAAAGGGTAGAGAGGTAGACTATTCAGTTTGAGTATTATATCTGCCCTTACTGCATAGGACTTGAGGATCTGTGCGATGACAGGCCTGACGCTAGTGTGATACAATCAAGGTGCAAACATCATGGATACGTACTGGGGTCCCCGAACTTGTGGTCTATATTTTAGAGTGAATTTTTAGCTACTCTCATTCATACACAAGATGGAAGATTATATCTGCTGTATGTGTTATTGGGGAAGGGGATGGTGTTTACTAGATAGAGTATACTACGTGCATGAAAGGCAACAGATGAACATTGTGTCTTATGTATGTCATGCCGGTGTACCTTCTAACGATTTTACAGCGCTAGGTCAGCTAGTGGTGCTTTATTGTTGGAGTGATGATAGTATGGATCATGTGTATTAGAAACATCTTATTAATCAGAATTAAATGACCATTTTGGAACACATTTTAGACTCTATATATTTTAGACTCTAACTCTATATTGAATCATTATAAATGATAAATGGATACTGTATGTCATCAGTGATCCAAGATGATTATGCAGCTTTACAAACACAGAAATTTCTTAACAGAGCCCGGGGAGAATAACGATTCCCATTGCACTGAGCTAAGCCTGTTGGTGGTCAATTAGTTAAGTCTGGTACAAATGTTTCTAATATGTCATACTATGTTCCTAAATATATAATGTAGATAATGTGTGGTCTTATTTTATTTTATTTCACTGCGAAGAAATTAATCTTTTTTTCCGTTAAATAGCTGTCTGCATTGTTCACTTTACTGACCGTTATCTCTGAAGATTCCAACAACTAGTGATTGTGTTTTCCCTGTGCCTTAATCAGCTAATGATATAATGTTATCCATCCTGGCTGGCGCAGACATTATTATTAAAAACATCAGATCCCAATTATTTTGTCTCCATAATGATGTATAACATGTACTGCCCTTGCCCCATAAACACATGATAACAATTTGAGTCAAGGTTAAATTAGACGTGTGATTTCCATCCGTTCTGCTGCTAGATTATCTGCTCTGTAGCCTGCAACGGCAATAGTACGGCTCCACTGTAGATCGTAGATGTTCCTTTGGTGATAGGGAACTGGGGGAGATGTATTAAAGAGGACAGGTGCAGAAGTTGACCATAGCAACCAATCGGCTCCTACAGATGCATCCTCATACATCTAGCCTCAATACGCCAGTTTTATTAGGACTAATCGGGCACTACAACATTGATCCCCAATGTTTCTGCGTCTTTTTGGGGGGTTCAGGCTTATTTCCCTGATTCTGACACCACTTTCCGCCTGTTCTGACTTTGCATGTCGCCGTTTTCGCGTCTTTTGGAATTGAATACGGCAAATAGCAGGGACA
Source organism: Taudactylus pleione (assembly GCA_031769625.1). Lineage (NCBI taxonomy): Eukaryota > Metazoa > Chordata > Amphibia > Anura > Myobatrachidae > Taudactylus > Taudactylus pleione. The sequence continues at coordinate 2,776,102 of JAUIMM010001089.1, forward strand.
CACATGGTAAGTTTCTGAGTGGCAAAAGACGCGATGTAGGCGAAAAGTCCGGCAGACAGAACTTTATCGCGGGTGCGAAACTAATTGAATATGGGCCTTAGTTGCAATTTCAGCGAAAAAAGACGCCCGGCGCTAGCAGGGTCTCACAGGACCAGGAGCGCCAAGAGGGGCAGTTTGACGCGACTGCACCAAAAACGAGTGAGAACACAACTGAAGTTGTCATTTTATGAAATGTACTTGACAAATAATAGCTAGGAGTTGACTGGTTGTTGCAGGCAAGTTCTCCACTTGTTCTCTTTAGATCAGGGGTTCCCAATCACGGTCCTCAATTAGCACTAACAGTCCAGGTTACAAGGATAACCATATTTAAGCACAGGTGTCTTAATTAGTACCTCAGTTATTTTGATTTAACCATCTTCGCTCAAGCATGGATATCACTAAAACCTGGACTGTTGGTGTGCCTTGAGAACCGAGGTTGGGAAACACTGCTTTAGATGGTTTGATACATCCCCTGACCCTGCGTTCATAGAGATGGTATATATGTAATTCTGTTACATTTTTTTCAGCTGTACAAGAACCTTTGGTCCACAGTTCTGCAAGGAGAGAAGGTTCTGGAGCGCCCATCCTGGTGGGCTGAGTTCTGCACTAACAAGCCTGTAATTGGCACTCTGAAATCACAGCTGTGAGCGCACACATCTGTGTGTCTACATGCGTGTAGATACGTGCAATGGTAACACGGGTGATTGTAACCATTTAAGTAATAGTCACTGATAAGTAACTAATAAGACCACATAATGAGGTGGTATGGTCTAGCCGGTGCTATGGAGGACCTGCCTAGCTCTCCCATGTTTAGGGCGCTGCTAGGCATTATATGATTTTCAGTGTTGCCAACTGAATTAATGGTTTTAGAATATTCAAACACTTTTCGTAATGAAATTGCAATTGAATGTACATTCTTCTTGTGTGAACTATTACTGTGTAATGAATATAAATGTATATTTGGTCATTGGTTCCAGTCTATTTCATGTACCAGTGTTCTTTAGAACGATTCATATTCTGGCATTCTAAACTTGGCCACAACCATTATACACTAGGTTAATTGTTTGTAGAAGCGCACCCGTTTTCATCGATTATCCAAGCCAAGTGTGTAGACCACACAAACTGTCAGAGCCCATTAATACAGAATTCAAGAATACTGTGAATTAGTTATCGTTAATAAGTGCTGTATTAGTGCGTTCTCAAAAGCCTTTTACTAGTGTAAATATCACACCTATCCTCAAATCACGCTAAGTAGCCTTGTTTGGCAAACCACGGTCATGGCAACTTATCCGCGCCAGGCGACTTTCTCTTAAAATATGAGTCTTAATTTGTGACTTTATACAACTCCTTAGTACACTATTATCCAATTGAGATGCAAAATTCAGGAAAAAGTAGCACAATCTTGGTAGAAAGGCAAAAAAAGACAGAGGCCTGCCATGCCTCGTGCCTCGCATCGTTCTGCTTAATCTGCAACTTTTATACCAATTCCTTTGCGACACAAATCCTAATCTTAAATACCTATAAGCTCATTTATATGCGACTAAATTCAGGAAAAAGTATGCAAGCACGAGAATTGTATGAGGGCACAGCTGTATAATCCAGAGGTTCCCAATCTCTGTTCTCAAGGCACTATAACGGCCCAGGCTTTAAGGTTATCCATGGTTGAGCACAGATAGGTAAATCAAAACACTGGGGTACTAATTAAGTCACCTGTGTCCAAGCATGGATATCCTTAAACCCTGGACTGTTAGGGTGCTTTGAGGACCAACTTTGTTAAGTTTAGCACATAAGGTAACTAGTTGGAAGTCTCTAATTTCTATCTCCTTCCATAAATACAGCATTAATACATTCAGCAAATAATTATTGTGTATTAAAATGTTCAAAAATATGTCGAGTTCAAGTTCTTTTCACATAAAGATCCAGTGAAATGTGCAGTCTAACAAGGGGCATCCCAAATTTTCAATGCAACTCTATGTAGTTTTTATTTTTTAGAACTTACCTTAATTGTATGTAAAAATATATTGCTGAATGAATTTTCATGTACAGTATATTATGTAATAATTATACTATTATAATAATTTAATTATTATGCTGTCGCACAATTTTCTGCATTTGTGTAATATGGTTTGCCCTAGACATAACACTTGCACAGTTTCTCTGCTCGTTGGATACAATTGTAAAGACAGAGCTGTGCCATGTTGTACGCAAGGGCATGGACAATTTAATAAATGCAACTGCAGGTGGGAAACCCTTAGAAGTAACAGTGTATACAACAAGCACAACCCACACATCCTGCTTTCTTGTGATTAGATGTTTTTTCTTTGAAATTCTCTCTGTCGGTTATAAATTGTCACATGAAAATAACCATAATTCCAGTAAGATCTGTCCGTCCATATCTTGGCAATAGTGATGGCAAAGGGTAATGATACTAAATGTCAAATGTTGTTATGGCAAGCTGGTCTAATTAGCAGATGAAACATATAGTAAATATGCCAACATTTTTGGGACCGGTTCAGCATGTTGATTTTTATTATTAACACGTTCCTTCTAAAATACTCAGCTGCCTTTGTACTTCACCAAAGTACTGTATATTGGTAGTTCTAGAGTGTGGTGTTTAATATGTTTGTTTTTTCTCCTTGTGTTTGGGCCCTTGTTGTTTATGATACATATCAAATGGACAGGCACTAGTATACCAACGTCCTTCTAAAAGACAGTCTGTATGATTTAACCCTAATTCTGGGTACACACTAGACGATATGTCGTCCAATCCGTCCGGATCGGACGAGATGTCAAGCACATCGTCTAGTGCGTACCCACGTCACTAACGATGCGCGCTCCTGTATGTCAGCAGCGACAATGCCCATTGCAATTGCATGCGGATCCGACCGGCGACATTGTTGGCTCTCGCGCCGTCGTTCCCGGCAGGACTTGCCGATGCCGACACCCTGCCGGGACGCATCACTAACAAGGTCGGTACACACTAGTCGGTACGCACATAGTCTAATGTGTGCCTGCCTTTAGATAAAACTGTAATCTCCCTTTCCGGTTGATATTGTTGGTACAAACAGTACATTTTTCAGCATGTATGTATATTAAAATAATGTGGTATTTGTGATAAGTTGTACTACTATCTGCAAACAATAGCATTAGGTGTCATTGCAACCTGTTGTGAGTTCATTGTATACTGTAAATTCCAAAAGACACTGGATTAATTCTACCGTAGAATTATCCCAAAGTGTGATAGTGCCATTTTTCTTTTTTTTTAATCCATCCAAGAATAAAGCCAAGCTAACACCCCTAGTTTCACAGTCGAGTAAAGGAGGGTAAGAACTTGGGGTGTTGTCATTTACATTTATGGAGACCACTGAGTATTGGAGACTGACAAGTGTTGTACCATATTTACAATGGACTCTACATTCTTAGTCATTCATTTTCTTACTCCATGGAAATAACTTTAAAAGATGTTTCGTAAATATTTGTTAATTATTAGAGCTAATATCTAGTGTAGTAGTGATTGCATTTTGTGCTGAAATAAATACCATTTATAATAAAAAAAACATTGTGTACAGTATTTTATGTCCATTGTTAAAAAAATAAATAAAACACTGAGTATATTCCATACATAATAACTTGAAATGCTGATTTGTTTTCTGACTTTTTTGTACAAGACTCTTCTGTTTGACTTCTCACATGCCTTCCAGCTGACGAGAGAATCCTCAGTATGGCTACTCACTACCAAGGAATGAGAATCCTATGTTTGGCTACTCAATAACAGGGAATGACAGTCCTTATTATGGCTTTTCATTAACAAGGAATGAGAGTCCTCAGTATGGCTTCTCATTAACAAGGAATGAGAGTCCTCAGTATGGCTTCTCATTAACAAGGAATGAGAGTCCTCTGTTTGGCTTCTCATTAACAAGGAATGAGAGTCCTCTGTATGGCTACTCACTACCAAGGAATGAGAATCCTATGTATGGCTACTCAATAACAGGGAATGACAGTCCTTATTATGGCTTCTCATTAACAAGGAATGAGAGTCCTCAGTATGGCTTCTCATTAACAAGGAATGAGAGTCCTATGTATGGCTACTCAATAACAGGGAATGACAGTCCTTATTATGGCTTCTCATTAACAAGCAATGAGAGTCCTTAGTATGGCTTCTCATTAACAAGGAATGAGAGCCCTCAGTGTGGTTTCTCATTAACAAGGAATGAGAGTCCTCAATATGGCTTCTCATTAACAAGGAATGAGTGTCCTTAGTATGGCTTCTCATTAACAAGGAATGAGAGTCCTCAGTATGGCTTCTCACTAACAAGGAATGAGAGTCCTCAGTATGGCTTCTCATTAACAAGGAATGAGAGTCCTCAGTATGGCTTCTCATTAACAAGGAATGAGAGTCCTCAGTATGGCTTCTCACTAACAAGGAATGAGAGTCCTCAGTATGGCTTCTCACTAACAAGGAATGAGAGTCCTCAGTATGGCTTCTCATTAACAAGGAATGAGAGTCCTCAGTATGGCTTCTCATTAACAAGGAATGAGTCCTCAGTATGGCTTCTCATTAACAAGGAATGAGAGTCCTCTGTATGGCTACTCACTACCAAGGAATGAGAGTCCTCTGTATGGCTACTCACTACCAAGGAATGAGAGCCCTCAGTATACTGTAGCTACTCAATAACAAGTAATGAAAATCCTTAGTATGACTACTCACTACCATGGAATGAGAGCCCTTAATATGGCTACCCACTAACAAGGAATAGGAGTCCTCAGTATAGCTTCTCACTTACAAGGAATGAGTCCTCAGTATGACTACTCACTACCATGGAATGAGAATCCTCAGTATGGCTACTCATGAACAAGGAATATGAGTTCTAACTGGCCTGGTAGTCCGGCTTCGGACGTGTTCTCTGACATATTGGATATTTCCTGCAAAACTTGTTTATTACCTTGTACACCCCATGCCAGTAAAAACAGTAATATACGCTCCCTGGTGTCACCCACGCAGATGTGCAGCTTTAAGTATGATTGGTACATGTATCTGTGGCGCCAACAATTCTATAATTTTTATCTTGAACTTCAGCAATTCTATACAGCAAATAATTTTTCAAGATATAGTAAGCAACACCTTCTGCAGGCCTGCCGGCCTTCTCTACCCCATTTATCTCAGTGACATTCGCTAAGTTATCATCTCCAAGTTGGTCTCAGCCAAAGTCAATGTAAATGAGTTAGGCAGTTTTGCGGCAGCTGCCACTATTACCGTGACTGTCCATTTATGGTAACAGGCAAGAGTCCTGTCATACTTCTTGGCAGTCCCGTGGACACAGATAACTTTTACTTTGGGCAACTTGTGAGTCAGAACCTTTGACAATATGGAGCTGGAAACCAAGAACGGTTCACTACCCTAATCCACCAGAGCCAGCCCCGGATGGTGATTCACTGATTCACAGCCAAGCAGAATAAACAAGACTTCCCGATAACTGAACTCCTAGTACAGCAGCATAGATATGTTGGTTTAAAACAAGAAGGTTGGTCTTATAAATGGGGGTCAGTCTTTAGAAATAATTTAATGCAAAATAATCATAAAAAAAAAAGACAACATTTTTTGGGAAATACAGTACTATGCCAGAGAGTAAAAATATGGGGGTATTTTTTTTTTTTTTTAGGTTTCTTCACTTTGGACATTAGGAAATCTGTTTGGTGCACATTCGTTTTTCAGTTATGACTTCTGTACACATTTTTTTTTTTTTAACAATTAGTTGTTTTTTTTAAATATTATTTAAAAAGAAGCATATGCTTCTGAAGAAGGACACTTAGGTGTCTGAAACGCGTTAAGCCGTGTGTGGATCTGGACCGGTATTGGTGGATGGGACTTTGGGATTTACCACTTGGTAAAGAACGCATGATATCCAGATAATTGTGTGGCCTTGGTCCATATTCCAACTGGACCCTGGGTCCATCCCTGACCCCAATCTTTCTGGAGAAAGAGTACATTATATGCTTGTATATGTTGTTTATATTGTGAGTGCTTTGAGTATATATTAAAATAGTAACCCTTGTCAAAAGGTCTCTGCACTAGCACTTTTTTATGTATCGGCCCAATCTCTTTGTACATGATATGGGAAGTGGGCGATAAAATGTATATCTTTCAGATTGATTACCCTACCATTGGAATATACATCATTATTCCGAGAAATTGTGGACTACTCCTCTCTGGACAACACATCTTATCTAGAAAAATGTGGACAGAGCTTTCATTTCTAACAGGGTGATTACTTTCCATTATAAACTTTTTGTTTGGGACGTGTATGGTGAACAGCGCTTTTGGTGGTATTATAATTATTTTTGTATCCTGCAGTTCTTGAAGTGAAGAGGAGATGCTTTTTTTTCTCCACCTATTCCATAGTTTTCCTTTGTGAGTGCAGTGCACCAAAAGGGGGACAGACAAGTTTGAAATACTCGTGTTTCTAGCCCTCAGGAGCAAATAGTTTGTACATGCATACATGCTGTTCAAGTTTACTATGCAGGCGTGTGCATATAATCATACTGGCTCACTGACTTGTTAGATGTGGAAGCTTGTTAGGAAAAGAGGTGGTGGGCAGGGTTTGATGACGCGTTATTCTGACCTGCGGTATCCCGACAGCTGGGATTTTGTACCCAATCCATTTGCATCAAGTACCCACTCTCTGAGAGAATTGTTTGCTATCTTGGAAGTCCAGGAGATATCCTTAGTTTGGGAGAGTCCCATAATGTATTGGCAAATCAGCCATGTAATTTCATTTATGTCTGGTCTAATCTTGTGTTCTTAGTCAGGTCAATCAGCGAAATCTGCAGATATTACCTTAAATGTGATAGGAACAGCAGAAACACGAAAATAATACTGAGACAAAATGTGAAATATATTTGTTTTTACTACTCTACAGGGAATATTTGCAATTAAACATAGTTATCATACTCACCTGTGTCACGCTGCCGCCTGAGGACCCGCTTCCTGCTCCGGCACCTGTGTCCGTCGCGTACCCGGTGACGTCATCGGCAGGGCGGCACAGGGAAATGATGCATCCTCTCTGTTGCCAAGCAACATGAGTACTCCTGAGACAAAAAATCACAAACATGTTAAAAACAACGGCACTATGTAACTGATGTTCCTAACATCATAAGGGAGGAACATTATTGTGACAAAATCAAACTACGGCAGAATTCATCACTGGTGGTAATATACCAGAAAGAATGTCAGAAAAATCACTATCAGCTTAATTATAGAAAAATTTAATTGCATATGTGTTGTGTATATATTTGTCTATGTTGTGTGTCAGTCTGTATTGCTTGTCCCTGAAGACGGGGGGTAACCCCGAAATGCTGTAGGAATGGAATAAAGGACTTAGTTTTATTCTGATGAAAGTCTGCAGAGTGCCTCCTTCTGATCACTATTTATACAAGGTTTCATTTCCCTGGATGTGCACCGCAGCAGGTCAATAACAATTAACCCTTGGAGTGCCGGGCTTATTGGACTATATATATAATATATATATATATATATATGTCAGGTGCTTAAATATTGGGACATTGACAGAATTTTCATATTTTGGCCTCTATTCACCACCACAATGGCTTTGAAATGAAACAAACAAGATGTGCTCTACTGCAGACTTTCAGATTTACTTTGAGGGTAATTACATCCAAATCAGGTGAATGGTGTAGGAATTACAACGGTTTCTATATGTGCCTCCCACTTTTTAAGGGGCCAAAAGTAATGGGACAAACTAAACAATCCTAAATCTAACTTTCAATTTTTAATACTTTGTTGCAAATCCTTTGCAGGCAATTACAGCCTGAAGTCTGGAACGCATAGACATCACCAGACGCTGGGTTTCATCCCTGTTGATGCTCTGCCAGGCCTCTACTGCAAATGTCTTCAGTTCCTGCTTGTTTTTGGGGCATTTTCCCTTCAGTTTTGTCTTCATCAAGTGAAATGCATGCTCAATCGGATTCAGGTCAGGGGATTGACTTGGCCATTGCATAATATTCCACTTTTTAGCCTTAAAAAACTCTTTGATTGCTTTTGCAGTATGCTTCGGGTCATTATCCATCTGCACTGTGTAGCGCCGTCCGATGAGTTCTGAAACATTTGACTGAATATGAGCATATAATATTGCCCGAAACACTTCAGAATTCATTCTGCTGCTTTTGTCAGCAGTCACTTCATCAATAAATACAAGGGAACCAGTTCCATTGGCAGCCATACATGCCCACGCCATGACATTACCACCACCATGCTTCACTGATGAGGTGGTATGTTTTGGATCATGAGCAGTTCCTTTCCTTGTCCATACTCTTCTCTTCCCATCACTCTGGTACAAGTTGATCTTTGTCTCATCTGTCCATAGGATATTGTTCCAGAACTGTAATTGCTTTTTTAGATGATGTTTGGCAAACTCTAATCTGGTCTTCCTGTTTTTGTGTCTCACCAATGGTTTACATCTTGTGGTGAACCCTCTATATTCACTCTTGTGAAGTCTTCTCTTGATTGTTGACTTTGACAGATATACACCTACCTCCTGGAGAGTGTTCTTGATTTAGCCAACTGTGGTGAAGAGGTTTTTCTTCACCAGGGAAATAATTCTTCTGTCATCCACCACAGTTGTTTTCCGTGGTCTTCCGGGTCTTTTGGTGTTGCTGAGCTCTCTGGTGCGTTCTTTCTTTTTAAGAATGTTCCAAGCAGTTGATTTGGCCACACCTAATGTTTTTGCTATCTCTCTGATGGGTTTGTTTTGATTTTTTAGCCTAATGATGGCTTGCTTCACTGATAGTGACAGCTCTTTGGATCTCATATTGAGAGTCGACAGCAACTGATTCCAAATGCAAATTTCACACCTAGAATCAACTCCAGACCTTTTACCTGCTTAATTGATAATGAAATAACGAGGGAATAGCCCACACCTGTCCATGAAATAGCTTTTGAGTTGATATTCCCATTACTTTTGGCCACCTTTAAAAAGTGGGAGGCACATATAGAAACCATTGTAATTCCTACACCGTTCACCTGATTTGGATGTAATTACCCTCAAATTAAATCTGAAAGTCTGCAGTTAAAGCACATCTTGTTTGTTTCATTTCAAAGCCATTGTGGTGGTGAATAGAGGCCAAAATATGAATATTCTGTCAATGTCCCAATATTTATGCACCTGACTCTGTGTGTGTGTGTATGTGTGTATATATATATATATATATATATATATATATTTAAATGGCGTGGGGACCCCCCCTAAATCCATAAGCAACCCTGGACCGTCCACCCTTTTCTGATCATGGATAATCTGGTAAAAAACAGCAGTTTTGTGGTTGATTTTAAAACAGACTGTTAGTAAGTCTGGGAATTCTATAGCCATCTATGTAAAACTATCGATGTTGGTCCAATATTCAAAAGTGGGTTTTTTGGTCGATTTATTTTTAGTCTGTTTTGACTTTAGTAAATCTCAGATTTGAAAACGACAGAAAATCGGACAAAAAACACAAAGCCGACTAATATTGAAATCCAGATTACCATGGAAACACCCGAGTAAATGCTACAGTATAAGGAAGGCACGCCTCTCAACATCAGTGATCTCGAAACTGTAGCAGAGAATCATGGCTACACCTCCAGTCAGCGTGGGCACACTCTGGTCAGCATGAAAATCCAAATTTTGTACATGCTGTTAGCAGTGCAACGTCCGCCCCCCACGAACACACTGATTGTGAAACAGTCCTTCAAAAGCAGGATGGTAACCCAAAAAAGTAGGACGGCTGAGAAATATTCTGCAAGTAAAACATTTGCTGTTTCTTTTTGTGGACATACAATAAATGCATTATCCTTTTGTTCATCCTTCTGTTCAATGCTAAGTTATTATGAAATTGCGGTAGACGTGCTCTTAGCTTTCTATTACAAACAATTGGAAATGTTACTAACATTATTTCAACACTAGATTTGTTTAAACGAAAACATTCAGATAAAACAGCTTACCGCAAAGTGAATTTTCAGCGGCGTAGCCCCCCTAAACTATTCCACAAACAAAGGAGCTAAATATTACAGAAAACAATTGACAATGTTATTGACTAAAAAGACTTAAGGACCCCATATGTCCGCGATGGATTGGGACCATTCCCTGGTTTGCAGATGATTGGGAGGAAATTGGCAATGTATACTGTACACTGTACACCAATCGCAAAAAGTGATTGGATTTCGCAGACCAATCGGGGCTGTAGATTGCTAGTGTATAGTAACGATCAGCTGATTTGCCAACCCTTACTAGTAACAATAAGCGTTTCAAGATTGGCAGATCTGTCGTTCCTGAAAAAGATGTGTAATATATGGGTGCAGATTGGTGGATTGGGGAAAATAAAATCACAGGACCTGGTAATCGTTCTTTTGTAATTGCTGATGTATGGGCCCCTGATGTATGGGGGAGCGGTTACTAAATAGCCGGGCCTGGGTCTGCTGGAGGGGCCCGGCGGTGTTGGAAATGGGCTCCCGCTGCCCCCCCCTCCTTTTTACCTGTCAGCAGTAGCAGTCTCCTCTGCTTGTGGGGGGGGAGCGACCACTCTGTTCAAGCCCACCCCTGGATTTGTGCCGGGCTGAGGGGCTCACAGCCACCTCCTTCCCTGCATGCGGCGCTGCAAAAATGTTTTTTTTTTTTTTTTTAAAGGGGGCATGGCCACACCTCTCGCGATTAGGCCGTGCCCCATTCCCTTGGTCCTTCTCACTACGGCCCTGCCTTTAACAAAAGTGAGCGACTTGAGGTATGGGGAAGTCTGGCAGAGGGGAACTTCTCAAGTATTCTGTAAACCACTTTTCTAACATTCCAAAATACAAAGAATAAATATACTATATTTAAATAAGGTTAGGTTTTATTTTGAGAAGATTCATAAACAAGATGTCCATCTAACAGGAGATCCATCAAACATCAAAAAGTGATGTCTGGGTGAGAGACGGGGGAGAGTATTTCAAACAAATATAAGAGACGCAGCCAACAAATAAACACAAAAATATGGTAAGAGAATCAAATAATTAGCACTTCCACTGCCCAAAATCACAGAGCCTCTGTTAACTTATCATTTTTCTTTCTTCACATAACCCTGGGGAAATAAATATACACTTAGGGGTATATGTACTAAAGTGTTGGTTTATAGAAGTGGAGATGTTGCCCATAGCAACCAATCAGATTCTAGCTATTATCTTCTAGAAGGTGCTAGATAAATAAGTAGAATCTGATTGGTAGCTCTGAGCAACGCCTCCTCTTTTATAAACCCGTGCTTTAGTAAATATACCCCTAAGTGGCCACTTTATTAGAATCACCTGTCCGTTAATGCAAATATCTAATTAGCCAATCATGTCACAGCAACTTAACGCAAAAAAGGATGCAGACATGAGCAAGAGGTTCAATTGTTGTCCAGAACAAACAACATAAAGGGGAAAAAAATGTCATCTAAGTGACTTTGATCGTTTAATGATGTTGATGCCAGACAAAGTAGTTTGAGTGCAGGAAAAAGACTAGAGTGGGCACAGGCACGGAAAAGCTAAATACTGGAAAAACATTGCCTGATTTCTGAATCACTGCATCTGCTGCAAGATGCAGGTGTCAGGGTCAGAACAAAAAATTTACGTAAACCACATGAATCCCTGGATCCTTCCTGCCTTATGTGAGCAGTTCAGGCTGGTGGCGTAACGGTGCAGGGAATGCTTTCTTTCAACACATTCGGCTTCTTAATACCAATTGAGCATTAAATGCCACAGCCCACCTGAGTATTGTTGCTGACTATGTTAATTCCTTTATGGCCACTGTCTACCCATCTTCTAATGACTGCTTCCAGCAGGATAGTGCGCCATGTTACAAAGCATGCAGTACATCTCCTCAAGCTGGTGACAATGAGTTCAGTGTACTCCAATGGCCTCCACAGTCTCCAGATCCCAATCAGGAAAGCCATTTGAGTCCCAAAAATATTCATTAATCATTAAATCCCGGGTATTACGGGATTCAAAACACACTGCGTATTGGGCCAGGGGCAGTGTGATGATACTTATCTTCTCGGTTCTGGTCGCATTATCTGGTCTTCTCAGGCTCTTTCAGCTGCCCATAGAATAGATGAAGTTCCATGTTGCAGTTGCTGTCAGTCACACATCATCACTGTGTGGTGCGCTCCCAGCCAATCAGTGACTGGGAGCAGCCGCATCACATGACTCCAGCTCTTCAACTGCAGCTGAGCATGGGATAGGACTGGACATTGCACCTGCCGACAAGAGAAGCCCGATCTGGCCACCACTGTATAACCAAGGAAAGTGAAAGGGGAGGAAGGAGAGGGATGCCAAGGGGGAAGAAAGGAGAAGGAAAGCAGGGGTGGGAAGATTTATTTTCACAACATGAGATCCGGGCTCCATGGTTAATCCTGCAGCTCTGTGATTAATTTTTTATGGCCAGTGATAATGTAATGATTCCAGAAGGGAATCGACGCCAATGACTGTTGAGCGGAGGATTAGGTAAGGAGATAGGTTGGAGGTACCCCTTGTGGACTGGTGATAACAACTGGAAAGAAATATGACAGTCCAGCTACAGCTTTGAGGGCTGGAGTACTTGGCTAGTGGCGGCCGTTTTGCCTTGAGGGCTGGTGAGGTGTTGCAACCTTGAGGACTAGCAAGTCTTGGCAGGAGGCAGCCTCTGGGCTAATTAGGATGCAGCTTTGGTCGTGTAGCAGCCTTGAGGGCTGGTAAGCCTTGGCGAGAGGCAGCCCCTGGGCTAAATTGGATGCGGCTTTGGCTGTGGCTAGAGGCAGCCTCTGGGCTGAATAGGATGTGGCTTTGGCCATGTAGCAGCCTTGAGGGCTGGTAAGTCTTGGCGAGAAGCAGCCCCTGGGCTGAATTGGATGCGGCTTTGGCCATGTAGCAGCCTTGAGGGCTGGTAGATGCTGGCATTGGTACGCTAAATTGCGCACTAAGGATGCTGAGGTGCGGCCTATGTCGCTAGGTTGACACAGGCGTTGGTGCACTGGATTGTGCACTTAGAATGCTGAGGTGCGGCCTATGTCGCCGAGTTGACACAGGTGTTGGTACACTGGATTGCACACTCAGGACTGTGGGTGCACTCTGTGCCGCCGAGATGACACAAGTGGCTGGGAGCAGGAATGTACACCGCGCCGACACAAGCGGCAAACTGCAGATGTTATGCGGACCATGCCGTCTGGATGGTGCAAACAGCAGACAAGAAAAAAGCAAACAGGGGAACTGGAACTCAACTGATCAAACAGGTGACTGGCCACAACCAGAAACGCATGGGAAATGCTATCACCGGCAAGGAGTGAAGGACTGGCTGCAATTTAACAGATACAGGGTCCAATCAGAGCAAGCCCTGCAAGTCTCCCTAGTGACAGACTCCTGCACCTGGTCTGTGCACAAGAGAATCAATTGGTGTGCAGCTGACACTACACAGAGACAGATAGTAATACTGAACACATGAGATCAGCACACAGACAGACAGAAATTGATGCAGTGTCCCAGCAACAACCAAGAACTGGGAACTGCAACCAAAATCCTAACTTTATATATATATATATATATATATATATATATATATATATATATATATATACACAATATAGCCAGCTCATTCAGAGGCCGGCTACTCTGTGTATCACCGGTTTCACTAAGAGGCATGCCGCTGAGAATCCCTTAGAGAAACAAAAAATTGACAATATGCCATTCACTACACGATGTGGCAAGGAAAGGACAAGACATGCACATGAACCAACTGTGTGCTCAGAAAAATCACATATCCCCGAGGAGAGTCCCAAGTGTGTCCGCAGTTGCCATGTGTGAGCCTGACCTTTCTAATACTGTACTTGAAGAGGATCCTCCTTAAACCATTTGTGTGCCCTTTGCAAATGTGGGGATGAGCAGCACAAGTCAACATGCTGACATAGAAATCAAGGATGCTTCTGTGGAATTGCACCAGGAGGATGAGGAGGATATTTATGTAGTTGGTTTTAACAACAAGGATGATGAGGATGTTGATGCCGAGGATGTTTGTGTAAAAACTGTAAATCAGGCAACAGTTGTTGCCCATGGTATGAAAAAGCCCATTATTGCCATGCCGGGGCAAAAAGACAAAAAAATCTATCTCTAATGTGTGGAATTATTTCCACCCAAATCCGGACAACAACTATCAGGCCTTCTGTACCCTTTGCAAAGTAAGAGTGAGTAGAGGTAAGGACCTTAACCATCTAGGAACCTCCTACCTGTTACGTCACTTGCAGCACATGCATCAAAAGTGTTTGCAAGATTCAGAAACTTTGTCTAAAAACGTAACAATCAGTCCAGCATCACCTAGCTGCTCCCTTCTCTCTGCTAGAACCAAGTGCCTGCAATCTCCAACACCTACATCATCAACATCCTCAATCATGATCAGAAATAGTTCTGCATACAATTTCATAAGAATTACTGACTCCTATCCATGATGCCTCAGAAGGATCCTTGAGTTCTATGCCTGCTGCTGCTGCTGTGAGTGGATCTTCATCCCAGAAGAGGACCAGAAGGAAGACTACTTTTAGTTTAACAAAGCAATTGACTGTCAAACAATCCGTTGCAAGGGGGAACAATTAAGATAGCAGTCACCCAGTTGCACAGCGCATTGCTGACACCATAACAGCTATGCTGGTATTAGATGTAGTATCCGCCATTAATGCAGTGCATTTTAGATCGTTAATTGAAGTCCTGTGTCCCTGCTACCAAGTCCCTCCTAGATTCCACTTAACTAGACCAGCAATTTCCAGTCTGTACAAGGACATAAAAAAAAACCCTTATTAGTCTCTTCCCAAATTCCGTTGTACCCACTGTCCACTTAACCAAAGATCTATGGGCAAGTGGGCCAAGGCAAACTAAAGATTACATTACTGTGACAGCCCACTGGGTAGGTATATTGCCTCCAACAGTGCAAACAGTAGCAGCATCATCATCTAACAAATGCCTGCTCATGTAGAGGCAGGCTATTCTGCGTATCACCAAGGCATACCGCTGAGAACCTTTTAGGAAAACATTGCAAAACGTCTTACCTCACTTGGACTCTCCTCGGGATTTGTGATTTCTGACAATGCTACCAATATTGTGAGAGCATGACATCTGGGGGAATTCGAACACATCCCATGTTTTGCTCACACAAGTCATTTGGTGGTTCAAAATTTTTTAAGAAATTACAGGGACGTGCAGGAGATGCTCTCGGTGGCCCGAAAAATTTCGGGACATTTTCGACATTCAGCAACTGCATGTCGAAGATTGCAGCACCGGCAAGTACTGTGGAATTTGCACTGCCATCAGCTGAAGCAAGAGGTAGTAACTAGGTGGAATTCTACCCTCTATATCAGGGGTTCCCAACCTCAGTCCTCAAGGCACACTAACGGTCCAGGTTTTAGTAATATCCATGCTTGAGCACAGGTGTCTTAATTATTACTGCACTTATTTTGATTTAACCATCTGTGCTCAATCATGGATATCACTAAAACCTGGACTGTTAGTGTGCCTTGAGGACCGAGGTTGGGAAGCACTGCTCTATATGCTTCAGCGGATGGAGGAGCAGCAAGCCATCCAAGCCTACACAACAGCCTATGACATAGGGAGAGGAGCAGGAATGCACCTTAGTCAAGCTCAGTGGAGAATAATTTCCGTGTTGTGCAAGGTTCTCAAATCCTTTGAACTTGCCACATGTAAAGTTAGGTCAGACACAGATAGCTTGAGTCAGGTCATTCCCCTAATCAGACTTTTGGAAAAAGCAGCTGGAAAAACTGAAGGAGGAGCTGAAATGGAGCGATTCTGCAATTTATGTCGGACTTGTAGATCAAGCCCTTGATTCGCTTCGCCAGGAACCAAGGGTCATCAATCTCTTGAAATCAAATCACTATATTTTGGTGACTATACTTGATCCTAGGTTTAAGTCATACAGTTTGTTTTTCTGATGGACACAAATCTGAAAAGATGCAAAGAGCTGTTGGTGAAAAAATTGTCAGCTCAAGCGGCACGTAACACGGCAGCATTTCCTTCAGTTTTTGCGGCTGCCAGGAAAAAAAAATTCCTAAGAGACCCACTGCTGGTGATGCAGATCAGTCAGCAAAACCTTATGACATCTGGTAGGGTCTGAAAGAACTGCCTACTATTAGTGACATGTCTACTGTGACTGTCTTTTATGGTCACCATTCAGAGAATGGTTGATGATTATTTTAGGGATAACATCCAAATAGGCATGTCAGACAGTCCGTTTCACTACCGGCAGGAAAAAAAGGCAATTTGGAGTCCCTTACACACACTGGCTTTGCTTTACTTGAGCTGCCCACCTTCAAGTGTGAAAGAGTTTTCAGCGCAGCTGGGAATCCTGTCAGCGATCGGTGTAGGAGGTTACTTCCTCAAAATGTGGAAAAGATGATGTTCATCAAAATGAATTACAAATTCCATGAGGAAGACCTTTATCGATACCTACTTAAAACATCTGTACGATCCTGCCTATACCTTCTAAATCCTACCTATACCTTCTAAAATTGTCGCAATTTAGCGTTGTGAGTCGCACAATAAATAAATGCCTTCAAACTTTGAATGTGTTCCAAAGCACATAAAGTTATTATTCAACATAAAAACAGATGGTTACACGCTGTGATCTAAAGACAATTAGCAAAAATCAATCATACAGACCCAAGGTACAGTTGTTACATACGCACGCGCTCTGGGCCCAGATACCGGCATCAGCAAGAAGACTCTCGACTGGGGTCAGAGAGCGCACATATATACTCTTTCAGGGATTGGGAATACAATAGGAAAGTTTAGCATGATTCCATTGGTTCTTCTTAAAGTTGTCTTGGTTACAGGATAATTTATTGGACAATTTCAAATGGACACAAACGGCCTCCAACCGCCCTTTGTATCCTTTTTCCCGCTGCATGCAAATCTAAGCTGCTAACATTACAGAGTACATTTTAATGTTTTAACTCTCTATGGTCCATAGTTTGCAGATGTCTGTTCCGATCTTCTCATCGATGGTACCGGAAATCTGTGGAGACACAGTGGATCAGCACAACACCAGACACTGTCTGCTTACAATGTACTAAACCATAGATATTAAATAACCTTTATTACTCAACATTAATAACCACTGGATAAACCTTGAATATTACACTTTAATACTAGGGAACCTTTCATGTAAGTGTGCAGTGTGTTAGTATTGGGGAATTGGGAAAAGACGCAAGTTAGCGTTGTGCGACTGTGTTTTGTGGAGTACATTATGGAGCGTGTCTTACAGTGCTACTTAGTTTATATGTTTTAGCAACTGTCTGTATTTATGTGGTAAGGGCTTTTAATTTCTTTTGCGTAGGAATCGCACGCCGCTAGATAGCATCGCCGTATGTACTTATAGTGGCGAGTTTCACTAAAAATGGCGCTGGGCGGCCAGTCACAAAATGGCGTCTCATTGCCATTCGCAAAATGGTGTCGCGCAGACCTGATTTTAAACTGATCCTGTCTCAGCCAATTATCCGGCTTCGACAACCTTTACCAGCAATTAAGTAAAAAAATTACAGCGGCACCCTTTGATAGCAAACAACATGCTGTCATACTCTGATTTAACAATTAATTTTAGGCTTACATTATGACATATTATTTAATGTTATTTTATGGGATGGCACAAATTGGCTCTTAATCCATCAATAATGTGTCTCTAGGAGGGGAGATAAAACTACCCTTATACACCACGGATCCTGGGAGATCATGGGAAAGATGTGGGGATGCACCAATCCTATAAAGGAAGTCTTGAGGGGGAATAGGGACTTACATTATTTAAGGTGTTTTAAAATGACATTTTTAATACATTTTATGCATGTCTAAATATAATACATTATACGATGGTATTTCCTAGTTCAGGGTTGTAATGCAGTTCTACATTTACCCCAGTATTCATATTGTCACTACTGACCACCATCATAATTTCGTTCTTCCGGTTTACCTTATTTTTACATTTTCCACATTTCAATACAGTAGGAACACATCTGACACATATGCCAATTACTATGATGACAACCAGTATGAGGATCAGGAGTTTACCTATGCTTGCAATCATTTCCTGGACCCATTCTCCTAGACCTGAGAACCATTTCACTGGGTTCAACCAAGAAACCCATTCCTCTACCTTCTCCCCCATTTTAGCTGCAGAATTTCATCCATCTTCCGGTCTATCACCTACTTGGGGTCGCTGGTATCATTTGTGACATAAGTGCAATACTTCACTCCAAATTGGGTGGCCAAAGTTACGCAATACCCTCCAGTGACAGCTGTTAAATAATTTAACACTAGTCTGTGTTGCACCAGTTCTTTCTTGCACGCTTGCAACTCCCTACCTGTATACCTGAATGTGTCATCATACATCTCGGTGATATTATCTATCAATTTAGGAAGATCTTAGATATATCTAAAATTTAGTGTACCCCGAGCTATCCTGGTGGGATCCAGTGCTACTAAAACTTGAAAGCCAGTTGTCTCACTAATTAACTGTGTGGCTTTATGCACATCACCAGGTATCATATTTCTTTTGCCTCTGTGTTCATACTGTGGGTGAAGATATGGTGATGGTGTTTTTTATGAATACCAAGCATTTCATCATGTGTGAGGGTCATAACCTCTGGGACAACTCTTCCCAGGTAACACAAACCTTCGGAACTCTGAGAGAGCCACTTGTATGCTTTCCTTCTACATATAAAATATACATCGTCGGGGAGAACATAAGGAATAGTATGCACCATGATCATTAAACACATTTCCCTTACGAATGATCCCATCTCAGGTTCTCCCATCTGGCAAATACATGTTTCTGGTTGTATAACCTTAGCACAATATCCATCTGGTACCCTACCAATCATTTCTTTGGTGGAACTTAGTGTATAGTTATACCGGAACTGTCTTCCACCTGAACTAATATTGCGTAACAATTCATAATTCATAGGCTCACGGTCAGCTCTTTGTGAGAAGGTCATCGTCTGATTATTCCCAGTCACCTCCCAACTCCCTGGTTCATTGGAGTTGGTGATGTTTAAACACAAAAGTGATTTATCTACTTGGTACTGGTGGAGCTTAAAATGGGGGTGGTTTGGTGTTAAGAAATTTTCCGTCCAGTGTCTTCCCTTTTTGCAAGAATTTCAGAGATATTTAAAGGGAAAGGCACTAATCCTACATTATGCTGTCCTTGGGGTACGTGAGAACACACCCAACAATCGGTTTGGTTCAAAATTTGGCCCACCTTGGTGTGATAATCCTCTAAAGGATACCCACCCCAATACTGGTTATACTTTGGTTGACACCGTTGGATGCATCTCTCATCAATTAAGGACCCACAGAACTCACACATACAATAATCCTCAGACGATATACCTTCACACTGTCTCCGAGTATTCAAAATAGCAGATCTCTTAACCATTACAGTACTAAGATTGGTCAAACACTCCCCTGATTGGCATAGCACTCCTCCTTCCGACTCTACTCCATCAATTTTGCCATCAGCTCCCATCTCCTCTATCAGTCCCCGTAACAGAAACCAGATATTCCCGAACAAATCAGGATGATGGAAACTCTGGAAGAGAATATAAAAATGAACACAGCAGACCAGTCCATTGCCACATCAAGGACCTGCAAAATTCTTTAGCTCAGATATCTCACTGCAACATTTTAACACTCCCACGATCGACAGGTCCACGTTATCAGCCTAGTCTCCGCCTTGTTTCTCCACTGGTTGGTTGACCTTCTTGCAGTGAGTGGAATGGACCCAGGTATCTCTTTCGGCCACCTTCAAAGATGTGGTACTCATCAGCAACACCTGATACGGACCTTCCCAATGATCAGTCAAACCACCTGAACGCAAGAAATTTCTGATCATAACATATTCTCCAGATTCAACATCATGACAGTTTGTTTCAGGCATATCATGGGACAACAATTTCAGTTTCTGCTGTTGCTGTTTTAACTGTTTACTCATTGATATAAGATACCTTAGTTACCTCATTGTTACCTTTTAAATCTTCCTGCGGACTTATAATCAAATGAGGTTGTCTACCAAATAGTATTTCAAAGGGGAACAGATTTAGAGGGGGTCTAGGAGTGGTCCTTATGCTATGTAGGACCAACGGTAGTGCTTCTGGCCATCCTAGTCCAGTCTCTGCCGTGATTTTACTTAGTTTGTTTTTAATAGTTCCGTTCATCCTCTCCACCTTGGCACTGGCTTGCGGTCGGTAGGGGGTATGAAGTCGACTATTCCCATCAGCTTACACATATTTTGAAAAACATCACCTGTGAAATGAGTACCCCTATCACTCTCGATAATTTTAGGGATACCGTATCTGCACACAGCAGTATTAGTGGCAGCTGGATATGCCTCAACCCAATTGGAAAACACGTCAGTGCACACTAATACATACTTGAGATTCCTGCAGGGCGGTAATTGGATTAAATCAATTTGTATTACCTGGAAAGGTCCATCAGTTGGGGGAATGTGAGATGGTTCGGTAGGGATCGTTTTTCCAATGTTTTTCCTCAAGCAGGTCAGACAGGACATTGCTCTCTTTTCCGCTTGAGAAGAGCAATCAGTATGCTCTCACCAATTTACACATACCTTGCTTTCCCAGATGAGTCAGACCGTGCGCTGCCTCAGCCAGGTGTGGGTAATATGCCTTGGGAGCTACTGGCTTACCTTGTCCGTCTCTCCAGAGTCCAGAGGACTCTTGCCCACATCCTTTGGATCTCCAGACTGACTTTTTCTGGGTAGAACACAAATTTTGCATCTCAATTAATTTCAGCATATCAATTGTTTGGAACGTCATGATCTGTTCAGTTGGTACATTAATTTTTAACCCTGCTGCCCATTTTGCAGCTTCGTCTGCCCTGTTGTTGCCTAGTGACACCGGATCATCTTCACATGTATGGGCTTTACACTTTATTACTGCCACTGCCTTTGGCAATTGGATTGCTGTTAATAGTCCTTTTATATGTTTGGAATGTGCAATTGGTGTGCCTGCTGCTGTCATAAATTTTCTCAGATGCCATAAGGCACCGAAATCGTGTACTACTCCGAAGGCGTACCTAGAGTCAGTATAGATATTAGCAGATTTACCTTTTGCTAATTCACACACTCACTTTAGTGCCACCAGTTCTGCCACTTGGGCCGAGTGTGGTGGTCCTAAAGGTTCGGCTTCTTTGATGTCTTCGTCATTTACAACAGCATAACCTGTATATAACTCTCCAGTGTCAGTCTGTCTATGACAACTCCCATCCATGTAAAATATCACATCTACATTTTTTAAAGGTGTATCCCGTATGTCAGGTCTTGCAGTAAAGGTCTGATTCAGATATTCCATACAATCATGTGCATCAATATACCTGCAGAACTCATCTGTTGCCAGCTGTTCACCTCTCTCCACCCTTTGTGCATCATGTTGCACATATGGTAAATACGTAGCTGGGTTTAACGTACTGCACCTTTTGATGGTGATGTTTGCAGGTGCTATTAAGGCTAGTTCCCATTTTGTGAACCTAGCTGAGGAGACATGTCTGGTTTGGGCAGAGTTTAGCAAAGCAGATACAGCATGGGGAGTATAGACAATCATATCATGGCCTAGTACCACATCCTCACTCTTACTGACCAATAAAGCAGTTGCTGCTACACTTCTTAAAAACGTTGGGAGTGATCTTGTCACAGTGTCCAATTGTGCACGTAGTATGCTACGGGCCTACTGGCATCATCATGTTTTTGTGTGAGGACACCTGCTGCACACCCATAAGCTTCCGTACAATACAAATTAAAAGGTTTTTCATAATCAGGTATTCCCAAAGCAGGTGCTTTTGTCAGACTATCCTCAAGATTAATGAAAGCCTGCTCTGATTCCTCTGTGTGTATGACACGATCAGGCTTTGAGAAAGAGACTAAGTCCTGTAATGGCAAGGCCAAAATAGAAAAACCTGGGATCCACATTCTGCAGTATCCATACATTCCCAAGAAGGTACGAATTTGCTGTTGGTTTTGCGGCAGTGTCATGTTCTGTATGGCCTGGATTCTGTCGTTTGTGAGATGTCGTAACCCCTGAGTTAGGCAGTGTCCCAAATATTTAACCCTGGACTGGCATGGCTGTAGTTTGTCCTTAGCAACCTTGTGTCCTGTTTTCGAGAGATGAAGCAACAAAAGTTTAGTATCATTTAAACATGACATAAACGAATCAGAACATAACAATAAATCGTCCACATATTGTATTAGAACAGATCCATTGGCAGGTTGAAAAGATTGTAAACAGTCGTGTAAGGCCTGGGAAAAGATACTGGGGCTGTCTATAAACCTTGGGGCAATCATGTCCATGTGTATTGTACATCCCTGTATGTGAAAGCGAATAGGTACTGACAGTCAGGATGAAGAGGCACAGAGAAGAAAGCAGAACAGAGGTCAATGACAGTGAAATGGGTTGCATTTGGTGGGATCTGCATAAGAATGACAGCTGGATTTGGCACTACAGGAAATTGGCTCTCTACCACCTTATTAACACCTCTAAGGTCTTGTACCAGCCTATAACCCCTCCCACCACTCTTCTTTACAGGAAAGATGGGACTGTTGGCTACACTAGCTGTACGAACTAAAATTCCCTGCTGTAGCAATCGCTCAATTATGGGATAAACCCCTAATTCTACCTCCTGCTTTAATGGGTACTGGGAAATTTTAGGAGCTTGCCTACCGCTTTTTAAATTTACCATTACGGGACTTACATTTGCCATTAATCCAGTGTCCAGTCCATCCTTGGTCCAAAGTGAATCTGGAATTTGGGATAACATTAGATCTACCTGAGAGGGATTCTCACTTAAACTGGTAGAGTGATACATTATCCTTTGGGGAGTGTCCAGTATATCCCTCACCTCGTGCGCAACTCTCTCTGGGATATCTAAAAATACACCATCAGGGGTACAATTTATGACACATCCCATCTTACATAACAAATCCCTTCCCAGTAGGGTAGTAGGAGCCGCTGCTGCCAGGAGGAAAGAATGCCTGGTATGCAATGGCCCGATAGTGACCTCTGTGGATTTTGTTAAAGGATAATGTTGCACTTTACCCATTACGCCCATTGCTGGTACTGTCTCGTTGGTTACGTGTAAATTAACGGGAGATTTTATCACTGACCTGGTCACCCCTGTGTCTACAAGAAAGTATATTTAGTACCAGCTACATCAACCATCATTACCGGTTCTTCCCTAGTACTTCCCGTTAACGTGACTATCTGTAGACTACAGGTATGAACAAGGGAACATAAAAGTGAGCCACCTTAATGTAAGTAGGGATCGCGCTCTGCTGAGGACTATATGTGAGAGAACTCCAGTAATGTATAAAGGACCCAAATTATGTTTGAAACCGTGCTAACAGCAAAGAATAGGGCAAGTACCATGTGAAGTTCAAGACACTCCCTTGAAATATGTACAATTAATGATTCCAAAGACCAGTGTAAGTAAAATAAACTCTAATTTAATTGGAAAATGTACTGTTAATGGGGCGTGTAGCTGGGGTAATGGTCCTGAACAAGTCAGTGACATGGATAAATGGATGCAGAGGGAGGGCGTCCCACACCCGCTGCACTGCCTGTACTGGTGTTCAGACTACAGGTATGACCTGACCCCTAGCGTTGACTCCCACTCTCCAATAAAGCATTAATGGCCACAATTGGAGCTGGTGTCTGTTGGACATTTGCTGGTCTCTGTGTATATCCCTTATGGGGATATCCAGGTACTCCCTGGTTAGGGGGTCCTACCCTCTTCGCCGTACAGTTCCTACTTACATATCCTGGTTGGTTGCAATTAAAGCACTTCCGTGAGTGGGGTGGATGAAAGGATTGCTGTGTGGGTTGAGCAGGAGGGAAAGGTGGTGGGTATGGGTAGGGATATTGAGGGAGATATGGTGGTTGTGGATAGTATGGTAGTTGTGGTTGTGTATGATAAGTGGGGTACGGCTGTGTTTGTGGTGGTGTAGGATTAGTGAGGACGTGTAGCTGTTCAGGTGCAGGTGTGTCTGCTGGCTGTTATGTTACCGTCATTCCTTCTAGAGTTTGAATACTAACAGCCATTAGTTTCTCGCTCTAGGTCTCTCTCTTTTTAGAGATGTTCTTGTCATGTTCAATAGCGGATTCTATGAGGGTGTCTACAGTGACTCCCCTCCAACCAGGCTCTGAGGTCTGAACTCGGGTCTTTAGGTTCTCTTTTAGACCATCCATAAGTACAGTGACAATCATTCCCCTGTGGTGAGTGCTATCTTTAATATCCTCTATCCCAGTGTACTGGGTGATAGCCTGCAGAGCTCAGTTACAATAATATTCTGCAGATCCATTCACTTTTTGTTTTATGGTGAAAATTTTGCTCCAGTTAACTACTACTGGAAAATATACACCTAACTGAGTTACAATGCGGCAAATGTTACCTTGGTTAACTTCGTCTGTTAAGGGAACATCTCCATCCAATACACAATCCGCGATAAATTTTGTCACGTCAGTATTGTGTGGAAGACAAGCCCTTAACACCACTCGCCAATCTTTATTGGTTGGCTCGTGAGAACTACCCAAATTTTTCAAAAATCTTTGACATTTGGCTAATTCCTTTTTGGGATTGGGGAAACCATTCATTATGGAATTTAGCTCCGCTCTTGTCCAAGGACAATGCATTGCTACCTCCCTTGTGGGCACTACACCGTTCGCATCCGCATTCCCATTTAGAACAGTTATTGTCCGGATGGGATGCAGGCCGGCCGCACTGCTACTTTTGAACTTATTACCTGGCTGGGGGTTTAGTCTGTTACTGCTACATATAGGGTTAACAACTTCCTCTATGGGTGCAGTGGATGTTAACACTTCCTGTACTATCACTCATGAAGATGGCGGCACCACTTGTGCTTGCTGTAGTGGAGTATCTAACATGTGTACAGCATGGGAAATGGCAGACATAACAATAGGCTCATCATCCGCATCATGAACATTTTCCTTGTGATTACTTAAGAGAGGGTACAAATTACTTGTTACATTTTTATGGGTTTTTTCAACAACTGTACCTGCACCCCCATCCGCATAGGGCGGCGGCGGTGGTGCGCGTGAACCACTGGAAATACCTTCCACAACGCTACCTTGCTGCAAGTGCGCACTATATCGCTGCGCGCATGCACTGCAATTTAGCGCTGCGGGTGTACTTTCTGGTAACGTGCTCGCGACGCTAGTTTGCATCGCTTGCACACCTTTAAGCCACACATCCCCTTCATGCTGCCATAATTTTAAACATTCGTTATATTTTACCTTTTTCACTCGAGAACGCACCATACTGATGTTATCTCGGACATTGTTCAATACATCCTTATCAAAGCTACCAATTCTGGGAAAGGTCTAACACTCTTCATCGTCATCTTAAACCCTACATCACAGTACCTAATTGCATAAGCACCGTACTTAGTATGCATAATACGGTGTGCCTACCCAAGCGGCCCTTACATTAGCAGCACATCATTGTCTACCATCTCTACTGTTTGCATGGCTCCCATCCTGGGACAACCCCTACGTTTTTCAATAAAGATTTAAACCAGTGAAAGACACTCAAGACACTTTCACTTACCTGTGGACGTCTTTGAAACAGGGCATATCCACAAACCCTATGGAAGAACTCTAGATGCCTCCACGCACCTATGGAAGAAGCTGCTTCCACGCAGAAATCCCTTTTTGACTACCTTTCAACTGCTAGGGGGTAATACTTACCCTTTGTTTTCCAGTTGATTTCGTCCACCCTCTCATCTGTTCACAATCACAGTTTAGCCAAAAATATGCGATTCAATTACAGTGCTCAAATAAGCCTAACCGATTACTGAATACTGTAATCACAGAGAGCCGAACCCTAACAAAAATAACAACCCATACACCTGCTTTGTGTATAGTAAATGGTAAGCTTCTACCGAGTCACTAGGCCGCTCCTTACACCTAGCACTTAAGGGTCCTACGATACCCTTAACATATAGGAAACGTGTTACACCCTAAACCAACAAATGCTCACTGTTACACACTTCGTTCCTGCGCAGAAAATACACATTAACCCAGCTACTGGCAACACTTGATAATGCAATTCAACAGCTTTGTTTAAAACACGTGGCAGCAAGACCGGAAATATGTATACACTATTGTGCGACTAGTCGCATACACAATAATGCAACTACTACACAACACGTATTATGACTCTTACGCTATAATGCGACTTAGCCGCATACACAATAATGCGACTTTTTAACACACAAAACAAACCACAAAAAAAAAAGCTTTTTCCTCCCTCGTCCCTGGATTCTCAATCAGCGCTCCTAAAGTCACAATAACAGGTAGCGCCCTCTCAGCAACAACAGTGGTAACAGATTTCAAAGGCACAATGCGTTCTCCTGTTAGGCGCCTCCACCCTTTTGCTGAGAGATCGCTACCGAGTGTTAACGAGTGACCGGTGGCGTGATTCACACTGCGAGCCCCAAACTATCGATACCTACTTAAAACCTCTGTAAGATCCTGCCTATACCTTCTAAATCCTACCTATACCTTCTAAAATTGTCGCAATTTAGCATTATGAGTCGCACAATAAATAAATGCCTTCAGACTTTGAATGTGTTTCCAAAGCACATAAAGTTATTATTCAACATAAAAACAGATGGTTACACGCTGTGATCTAAAGACAATTAGCAAAAATCAATCATACAGACCCAAGGTACAGTTGTTACATACGCACGCGCTCTGGGCCCAGATACCGGCATCAGCAAGAAACCTCCGTCAACAGCACAGCAAGAAGACTCTCGACTGGGGTCAGAGAGCGCACATATATACTCTTTCAGGGATTGGGAATACAATAGGAAAGTTTAGCATGATTCCATTGGTTCTTCTTAAAGTTGTCTTGGTTACAGGATCATTTATTGGACAATTTCAAATGGACACAAACTGCCTCCAACCGCCCTTTGTATCCTTTTTCCCGCTGCATGCAAATCTAAGCTGCTTTCATTACAGAGTACATTTTAATGTTTTAACTCTCTATAGTCCATAGTTTGCAGACGTCTGTTGCGATCTTCTCACCAATGGTACCGGAAATCTGTGGAGACACAGTGGATCAGTACAACACCAGACACTGTCTGCTTACCATGTACTAAACCTTAGATATTAAATAACCTTTATTACACAACATTAATAACCACTGGATAAACCTTGAATATTACACTTTAATACTAGGAAACCTTTCATGTAAGTGTGCAGTGTGTAAGTATTGGGGAATTGGGAAAAGACGCAAGTTAGCGTTGTGCGACTATGTGTTTTGTGGAGTACATTATGGAGTGTGTCTTACAGTGGTATTTAGTTTATAATTAGCGACTGTCTGTATTTATGTGGTAAGGGCTTTTAACTTCTTTCTATTGCGTAGGAATCGCACAACGCTAAATAGCATCACCGTATGTACTTATAGTGGCGAGTTCCACTAAAAATGGCGCTGGGCGGCCAGTCGAAAAATGGCGTCTCGTTGCCATTCACAAAATGGTGTTGTGCAGACCTGATTTTAAAATGATCCTGTCTCAGCCAATTATCCGGCTTCGACAACCTTTACCAGCAATTAAGTAAAAAAAATACAGCGGTGCCTGAGGTTGTAATGGTTTATTCCAGTGGGGTCGAATTAATATTGTGTGAAGAAGAGGATGTACACACTGATGAGGGTGAGGAATCGGATGATGATGGCGACAATATCTTGCCTCTGTAAAGCCAGTTTGTGCATGGAGAGATCACTGCCAGCAATGTCAGCTCAGCTGCCCGTTGGTAGCTTGTTTTGTGGGGGCCCAAACAAACCAATCGCTTCACCAACAAGTGTCAGTCCCTCTCGCTGAAGTGATTGGCTTGTTAAGCTGTGCATGTCCTATATACTACATAAGGGTGGGTGGAAGGGCCAAAGGACAATTCCATCTGGCACCTCTTTTCTTTGTATTATATGCGGTTTGGGACATTGCTGCCTGACATTTTTAATGTTATAGTCAATGAATGTCCAGAAATTGTTATGGCCACAGACAGCATTTCCTCTATACCCCATTAATTTTTATTTTATTTTTTTTTTTTAATTCTGAACCACTAAATTGATGAGGTGGTGGGCAAAACATGGTAGATTTTCAAATTTACGCAGTTTTTTTACTTGCTCCCCAAACTCAACCGGTTGCCCCGCTACCCTGGTGAATAGATAGGCTGTTATAAATAATGGTTCAGCTCAATAAACGCCTGCCCCTTCTGTTTGTAGGTGACTCTAAGCGGACTGGATAATGTAAATCATGGGTGTCATGAGATAGACCAGTAATATGAGCAGCAGCACAGAGCATCTTACGGCCAGGATGTGTGCAATAAAGTGCATATACATTTAATGCAAAAATGAGTTGTCTATATTGGTCACATTCCATACATATTTACATGTTATATACAGTTCATAAAGCAGGCTGAGGTAATCTGAGGCACGCCACCTGTTGTTGACGAATAACTTCCAGTAGGTCCAGGGCCGCAACTAGGGTAGTGCGACCAGTGCCATGGCACACGGCACCGCAGGGCAGGGGGCGCTGTTTGGGCCTGTCAATTTTCCTGTTTATTATCATTCTCACTTGTAGCTTCCTCTTTGTTTATCTACGGCCTCTCCTGGCCTCCCCTATCTCTTCCCTGGCAAGTACTCGATCTAAAATCATAGACCATGTACCGATAAGTGCCAGGGGAGGTGATAGAGTTAATAAGCTTCTTCAGCTGAAATGTAGATGTATATTCCAACTAAACGCACTTGCTCCCAGAGGCTTAAATGAGAATTTGGGTTTACAATGTTTTTAATAAAGTAATTAATTTGGAAACATCTATGTATTAGATAATTAAAGACCATTACGGCCGTTATAATAACGTAAGATGACAGTGTAGTTTTGGATGTGCAACATTGTTTTTATTGATTTTATCACATGTGGTTTTGTAGTTATGTTTATATTTGATCACCATAGTAAGCTATTATTGTTCCTGATTGGACAGTTGATCAGACTGGTGTCCTCGTTGCTGGTGTTGCAGCGCGTTTTTCCGGCGGCATCTGAAGGATGTTACCAATAGTTGTCTTCAATCAGGTAATGTCCTTAATGTGTATATGTATGTGTACCTATTAATTTGCTCTGTTTTCCTTACAACAGGCTGACCCCCGAAACGTGGGATAATAAAGTCAGTATTTTAATGGACAAGTGCATCATTAATGTCTATATATACATACATATATAGTAGCTGAAGTACCTGGCATTGGCCGGGTTTAAATCATCAAGTTATCAAGTTTTATTATGTGATGTCATCTAAATCCAATCAGTGGAAGGCCAAGAGCAGGTTCCCTGGGTCATAGTTCTTCCCAGCGCACTCCGCCGTGAGGTCAGATGCACAATGTCTTCTGGGATTCAATGTTACCACTCTGAAGTTTTCATCCAAATCCATCCAGTCAAAGTTCTGACCAGCATACACCAACGGGAGGTCTGACCGGGACATCAACCCCCTACAATGTCTTCTGGGATCCAATGGTATCACTCTGTGAAGTTTTCGTCCAAATTATGTGATGTTGTCCATATCAATCCAGTGGAAGGCCCAGAATAGGTTGCCCGGGTCAAAGTTCTGCCCGGCGCACTCTGCTGTGAGGTCCGACCAAGATCCCAACCACTCCATTAGGCATCCCAGACCAATTTCCACCTCTCTGCGAAATTTTCATTCAAATCAATCCAGTGGAAGGCCCAGTACAGGCTCCCCGGATCAAAGTTCTGCCCAGCGTACACCAACTGGAGATCCAACCGGGACCCTAACCTCCCTAAAACTTGGCCAGGATCAAAATGGACAGCTTCACATTGGTTTCATCCCAGTTGGTGAAGGGGTGTCCAAACGCATAACCAGACAGCCAGACAAACAATCAATCAAACAAACAGACCCAGAGCCGGATTTAGACCTCCCGGGGCCCTAGGCAAGCCATTGTTTAGGGGCCCCCTCCCTCAAACAATCCTGTGCATATATTACAGTAGGTATCACTGGAGCAAGACACACATATCATAATATATATATATATATATATACAGTTTTATTTCTCCAAAGGAAACCTGTCCTATCTGTGGAAAGAAATAGGTGGCAACCTTGAATCCTGATGAAAAGGTCTTAGGACCTTGAAACGTCGACTATGTATTTATTCCATCGGTGGTCAATACACGTTTTATTGGAGACAAAATAATGCCGCCTATTCTTTTCCAGACGGGGAGGGCCAGGTTTTCCTTATCCTGCTCCATTGACACCTACTGTACTATATGCACAGTTACTACATTCTTCCTAGGTCACTATATATATATATATATATATATATATATATATATATATAATATATCATCCTGTAACAAATATATACATGAAAGGAGTGTGCATGTGTGTGTGTGTGTGTGTGTGTGTGTGTGTGTGTGTGTGTGTGTATGCATGCATACATACATACATACATACATACACAGTGTGATAGGCGCGATGGGAAGTAAGGGGGTCAAATAAACAGAGTAAGACAGGAGGAAAATTAGTGTAAGACGGGAGGGAAGGGGGAAGAACAGAGGGAGACGGGAGGAAAGGGGGAAGAACAGAGGGAGACGGGAGGAAAGGGGGGAAGAACAGAGGGAGACGGGAGGAAAGGGGGAAGAACAGAGGGAGATGGCAGGAAAGGGGGAAGAACAGAGGGAGACGGGAGGAAAGGGGGAAGAACAGAGGGAGACGGGAGGAAAGGGGGAAGAGCAGAGGGAGACGGGAGGAAAGGGGGAGGAGCAGAGGGAGACGGGAGGAAAGGGGGAGGAGCAGAGGGAGACGGGAGGAAAAGGGGAAGAGCAGAGGGAGACGGGAGGAAAGGGGGAAGAGCAGAGTGAGACGGGAGGAAAGGGGGAAGAGCAGAGTGAGACGGGAGGAAAGGGGGAAGAGCAGAGGGAGACGGGAGGAAAGGGGGAAGAACAGAGGGAGAAGGGAGGAAAGGGGGAAGAACAGAGGGAGACGGGAGGAAAGGCGGAAGAACAGAGGGAGACGGGAGGAAAGGGGAAGAACAGAGGGAGACGGGAGGAAAGGGGGAAGAACAGAGAGGAAAGGGGGAAGAACAGAGGGAGACGGGAGGAAGGGGGGAAGAGCAGAGGGAGACGGGAGGAAAGGGGGAAGAGCAGAGGGAGACGGGAGGAAAGGGGGAAGAACAGAGGGAGACGGAGAGAAAGTGAGGGAACAGAAAATAAGATAAAAACACTTACACAATAGGTAGTAACTCAGCAAAATTATATATATAGAGAGAGAGAGAGAGAGAGAGATAGAAACTAGAGACATTGCAAATACTGTGCATAAATCCAGTAGGTGTTGCCAGGTCATGTCTTGATATATATATATATATATATATATATATATTATTCCTTTCATAAATAAATGTGTGTATGCAGCTTCTGGTTGTTATAGTCACACTGACAGCCTGGCCCCTTCACTGCCCACCTAACAGCTCCACATGCCCTCTTAGATAGCACCCATCATTCCCACTCCCACTCCCTCACAGACCCTTCTCAGCAACCATAGACCCTCTCCCCTCACACCACAGGTCCCCCCTCACAGCACAGACCCACCCTCCCCTCACACACTCCTCTCCCCTCACAGTACAGACCCTGCCTCACAGACCCCTCTCAGCAGCCATAGACCCTCTCCCCTCACACCACAGGTGCCCCCTCACAGCACAGACCCACCCTCCCCTCACACACTCCTCTCCCCTCACAGTACAGACACCCCCTCCCCTCACAGACCCCTCTCAATAGCCATAGACCCTCTCTCCTAATGGTACAGACCTCCCTCCCCTCACAGATCCCCTCCCAGCCCAGCATAGATCCCCATCCCCTCACAGTTCCGCGCCTTTCTCACCTCCCCACCAGCTCCAGCAAATGTACCTGCCTATGACGTCCATATGCACCGCGTCTGCATGGCTTGCCTCTTCAGCCTTAACAGTGGCACAGCGGGGGAGTGAGACAGTGAATCACTGTCACTGTCTGTCGGCGGGCGGGCGCAGCGGCATCCTCCTCACTGTGGCTGGTACTCCATTCAGCAGCAGCATTCCCGAGCCTGCCCCTTCCTGCTTAGGGCCGGCCAGCCCCGTCCTGAACTCTGCCTCCTCCTCCCCCAGCTTAGTAGCAGCCGGGCCTCCGACGTGCTGCTACTACACTGCCAGTATGTGTGTCCTGTCTCCTGGCTGGTGCTAGTAGCAGCATATCATAAACAGCGCTGCAGGTTCTCCCCAGGGACAGTTTTTGGGGGGCCTGCCCGGCCTGGTCACGGGTCCATTGGGACCCGCCGGGCCCTAGGCGGCCGCTTAGGTTGCCTAGCGGCAAATCCGGCCCTGAACAGACCAGTCAATTTTATATATGAGAAATATATAATTTATTTAAGATTTCCAAAATATATAATGCCTATTGCCATTGCCACTGAGACTTGTTTTACAAAGGACACTGGGTAAATATCAACAAAGATGTGTAGTCAGACCAGCAGGGTCACACCACACATTAAGAAGCAATTCAGAATGGTAAGGCAGTCAACTAACAGGCACATGGTCAGGGCAGGCTGCAACGATTTGTAACACAGTATGAAAACATTAACACTTAAATAAAACAGCTTCTCATATTTGTATTGTTAACTACTGCTATGGCAGACCTAAAGCAGGCATGAGAACTAAATATTCTTTAGAGAATATTTTTTTTCCCATTGCATTTAACGATATAAAACAAAACTTTTATTAATAAAATTGTTATTTTATTATTTGATGCTATTCAGCTGATTGGTTGCTTTGGGCAACTTCTTTATTTTAGCTCTCTCCAAGGCTTGATACATCTCCTCTCAATTGTAAAGAAATGTGTGTTGCAAAATATTAGTCTCATTATTTTGCCTACTAACAAAACAAATAACACAAGTATCTGCTATGTTGAGTATTCCATTTGCTCCTTGGCTGAAGGGGATTTGTTTAGATGTCTTTCCTCTCACCACAACTTACCCATTCATGTCTGACTCACAGATGTTTATACAGCTGTGCTAGGAAACAGCTGCAGAGAAGAACATGTGTTGGCTGATTATGGTCTCCAGGCTTTAACCATTTGTGCAGCGATGTCGGAAATTACCACGTGGTTCATTAAATGTGATACAATTCCCCCTTGCTTAGGCAAAGTGTGGCTCACCAGCTGTTGGTGAACTACTGGACCCAGAATTATTTTGCTATGGTTGTAGACAGACAGGAACATCCTATAATGCAAAGTATCCAACTGAAAAATATGTTGTATATCTATTTCATGTATAGACAGACGCACTATGGCTGCCCTAGGTGGAACATATACATCAGCCATAACATTAAAACCACTGACAGCTGGAGTGAATAACATGGATTATCTCATTACACTGGCACCTGTCAAGGGGTGGGATACATTAGGGAGCAAGTGAAGACTCAGTTCTTGAAGTTGATGTGTTGGAAGCAGCAAAATGGGCAAGAGTTCGAGCAAATTTGACAAGGGGTAAATTTTAATGGCTATATGACTGGGTAAGAGCATCTCCAAAACAGCATATATGCAGTGGTTAGTACAGTACCTACCAAAAGTAATCCAAGGAAGGAAAACCGGTGAATGAGCGACAAGGTTATGGGCCCCCAAGGCTCATTGATTTACGTAGGGAGCGAAGGCTAGTCCGCCCTGTCCGGTCCCCCAGAAGAACACAAATTTCAAAGTTAATGCTGGCTATGGTAGGTGTCAGAACAATTCATCGCAGCTTGTTGCGTACCTGCAGAGCGGTCAGAGTGCCCATGCGGACCCCTGCGCCTAAAGCGTCTACAATGGGCACTTGAGCGTCAGAACTGTATCATAGCACCATAGAAGAAAGTGGTCTGGGCTGATGAATCACTTTTTGTTTTACATCATTTGGACGGTCAGTGTGTGTGCGTCATTTACCTGGGGAAGAGATGGCACCAGGATGCACTATGGAAAGAAGGTAAGCCGGCGGACACAGTGTGATTCTTTGGACAATGTTCTGCTGTGAAACCTTGGCTCCTGGCATTCAGGTGAATGTTACTTTAACTCGTACCATTTGTAGCAGACCAAGTAAATCCCTTCATGGTGACAGTATTCCCTGATGGCAGTGGCCTCTGTCAGCAGGAATAATGCACCCTGCTACTCTGCAAAAGTTGTTTAGGAATGGTTTGAGGAGCATGACAAAGATTTTAATGTGTTGACTTGGCCTCCAGATTCCTCAGATCTCAATCTGATCAAGCATCTGTGTGATGTGCTGGAAAAATAAGTCCGAGCCATAGAGTCACCACATCGCAATTTACAGGACTTAAAGGATCTACTTCTCACATCTTGGTGCCAGATACCACAGGCCACCTTCACAATTCTTGAGGAGTCCATACCTTGATGTGTCAGGTCTGTCTTAGTGGTACAAGAGGGACTTACACAATATTAGACAGGTGGTTTTAATGATATGGCTGATAGGTGTGTATGTGTGCTTATATATATTTCCATAATAAATAACTAACAAACAGAAGCTGGCAACCTTGACATTTCACTTATGTTGGCCATACACTAGTGTGATTTTGGGCCGATTGCCCAATTTTCCGCGCGTCGTATCATGAATCGAGTGGAAATCGTGTAGTTAATAAGGTAGGATACGATCCGATGCACGCTCCCGCCACTCTTAAAACTTATCGTCTGATCAGATGTGCAGCCCATATTATCTGTCGTAATCGTATGCTGATCGTGCCGTGTATTTGAGCATGTGTTGCATCATGCATCCGAGCGGCGTCATTTGTTAAAAAAAAAAAAGTCTGATGCACGCACGGGGAGATCCGTGATGCATGCATCTGTCTGTAATAAAATAAACACTGATGTAGGGATGGTTCAGTGAGAACCATCCTTGTATCTGTGAATTATTTGTTTTTTAAAAGTGTTTTTAAAAAAAACGGCGCGCCCCCCCCCCCCCCAAAGAGCAACCAGCCCCGAGCTTTTAGTGACCCAGTGCCGATTGTGCAACATACGGGGGACAAACGACATGGAGGCCTCCTGTATGTAAGCACAACCAGCAGTGGGCTAGTCAGAACCAGCCCTGGTTGCCAAAATACAGGGGGACAAATGACATAGGTCCTTAGAGGGCTTATGCCACAGCTCGGGAAGCACTTTCACCAGGTCCCCAAGCCAAAGCATCAACCCTGACCACTAGTCAGTCCAGGCCAGGGATCCCTGGGGAGCTGGGGACCCCCCCCCCCAAAACAAGGGTCCCCCCCTCCAGAGCACGCCAGGCCCAGGCTGATAGCCCGGGGCTATCCCCGGCACTCCTGGGGTGGTGGGTGCCAGGTTGATAGTGTATAAGTGTAGTGTAAAAAATGAAGTGAAAACATTGTCTTTACGAGTAGAACTACAGACCCCAGCAAGCTTCCCCCTCATGCTGGTACTTGAAAAACACACACACACCCTTACATTACCTGGACTGGTCCTCTTGTCCCTGTAGGCATCCTTGGTCTTGGTAAAACAAAAAAACGAAGAGAAAAAAAAACAGACCCATGAACTAGGTACCAACCACGATGGTTGATGCCTCCCAAATAAAGAGCTCAGACTCGGCTTTTCCCTTTCTAGTGCCGTGTCTGAGTGTTCATTGGCTGAGAGAGACCAGCTCCCGCTTTGCTCAGCCAATGAACGTCTCCCACCATTGAAGTCAATGGTGAGAGCCGCAGGGTTACTAAAGGTGATCCTATGGTGTGTCAAAATCATCAAATCGTGCGGCCGGGACTGCCAGGAAGATGCTGGGGAGTTCAAGGGAAATCACAAGATGAATCTTATCTTATGTTGGTCCTACTAGTGTATGGCCAGCTTTAGGTTAACATCGAGTTAATATGTATTATTTATAATTGAGGCAATGCTGCCCCTGTTGCTAATAATAGTAGAGTATTAATGTATGTGTTCTGGGGTGACACCTCTCCCAATTTCAAGAGGATAAAAATAAATATTCATGCGATACATACTGTAGGTTAGCCCTTCTAGCTTGCCTCACTTGGAACCATTCTGTCAATGTCCCAATATTTATGGACCTGACTGTATATACAATCAGGTGCATAAATATTGGGACATTGACAGTTTTTTCATATTTTGGCCTCTATTCACCACCACAATGGGTTTGAAATTAAACAAACAAGATGTGCTTTAACTGCAGACTTTCAGATTTAATTTGAGGGTAATTACATCCAAATCAGGTGAACGGTGTAGGAATTACAACGGTTTCTATATGTGCCTCCCACTTTTTAAGGGGCCAAAAGTAATAGGACTATCAACTCAAAAGCTATTTCATGGACTGGTGTGGGCTATTCCCTCGTTATTTCATTATAAATTAAGCAGGTAAAAGGTCTGGAGTTGATTCTAGGTGTGACATTTGCATTTGGAATCAGTTGCTGTCGACTCTCAATATGAGATCCAAAGAGCTGTCACTATCAGTGAAGCAAGCCATCATTAAGCTGAAAAATCAAAACAAACCCATCAGAGAGATAGCAAAAACATTAGGTGTAGCCAAATCAACTGTTTGGAACATTCTTAAAAAGAAAGAACGCACCGGAGAGCTCAGCAACACCAAAAGACCCGGAAGACCACGGAAAACAACTGTGGTGGATGACAGAAGAATTATTTCCCTGGTGAAGAAAAACCCCTTCACAACAGTTGGCCAAATCAAGAACACTCTGCAGGAGGTAGGTGTACAGTCAGGTCCATAAATATTGGGACATTGACAGAATTTTCATATTTTGGCCTCTATTCACCACCACAATGGCTTTGAAATGAAACAAACAAGATGTGCTTTAACTGCAGACTTTCAGATTTAATTTGAGGGTAATTACATCCAAATCAGGTGAACGGTGTAGGAATTACAACAGTTTCTATATGTGCCTCCCACTTTTTAAGGGGCCAAAAGTAATGGGACAAACTAAACAATCTTAAATCTAGCTTTCACTTTTTAATACTTTGTTGCAAAACCTTTGCAGGCAATTACAGCCTGAAGTCTGGAATGCATAGATATCACCAGACGTTGGGTTTCATCCCTGGTGATGGTCTGCCAGGCCTCTACTGCAAATGTCTTCAGTTCCTGCTTGTTCTTGGGGCATTTTCCCTTCAGTTTTGTCTTCATCAAGTTAAATGCATGCTCAATCAGATTCAGGTCAGGGGATTGACTTGGCCATTGCATAACATTCCATTTTTTAGCCTTAAAAAACTCTTTGGTTGCTTTTGCAGTATGCGTCGGGTCATTGTCCATCTGCACTGTGAAGCACCAGCCAATGAGTTCTGAAGCATTTGACTGAATATGAGCATATAATATTGACTAAAACACTTCAGAATTCATTCTGCTGCTTTTGTCAGTAGTCACATCATCAATAAATACAAGGGAACCAGTTCCATTGGCAGCCATACATGCCCATACCATGACACTACCACCACCATGCTTCACTGATGAGGTGGTATGTTTTGAATCATGAGCAGTTCCTTTCCTTCTCCATACTCTTCTCTTCCCATCTCTCTGGTACAAGTTGATCTTTGTCTCATCTGTCCATAGGATGTTGTTCCAGAACTGTAATGGCTTTTTTAGATGTTGTTTGGCAAACTCTAATCTGGTCTTCCTGTTTTTGTGGCTCACCAATGGTTTACATCTTGTGGTGAACCCTCTATATTCACTCTTGTGAAGTCTTCTCTTGATTGTTGACTTTGACACATATACACCTACCTCCTGGAGAATGTTCTTGATTTGGCCAACTGTTGTGAAGGGGTTTTTCTTCACCAGGGAAATAATTCTTCTGTCATCCACCACAGTTGTTTTCCGTGGTCTTCCGGGTCTTTTAGTGTTGCTGAGCTCTCCGGTGTGTTCTTTCTTTTTAAGAATGTTCCAAACAGTTGATTTGGCCACACCTAATGTTTCTGCTATCTCTCTGATGGGTTTGTTTTGATTTTTCAGCCTAATGATGGCTTGCTTCTCTGATAGTGACAGCTCTTTAGATATCATATTGAGAGTCGACAGCAACTGATTCTAAATGCAAATGTCACACCTAGAATCAACTCCAGACCTTTTACCTGCTTAATTGATAATGAAATAATGAGGGAATAGCCCACACCAGTCCATGAAATAGCTTTTGAGTTGATAGTCCCATTACTTTTGGCCCCTTAAAAAGTTGGAGGCACATACAGAAACTGTTGTAATTCCTACACCGTTCACCTGATTTGGATGTAATTACCCTCAAATTAAATCTGAAAGTCTGCAGTTAAAGCACATCTTGTTTGTTTCATTTCAAAGCCATTGTGGTGGTGAATAGAGGCCAAAATATGAAAATTCTGTCAATGTCCCAATATTTATGGACCTAACTGTATATGTGTCAAAGTCAACAATCAAGAGAAGACTTCACAAGAGTGAATATAGAGGATTCACCACAAGATGTAAACCATTGGTGAGCCACAAAAACAGGAAGACCAGATCACTTCACAGTGCAGATGGACAATGACCCGAAGCATACTGCAAAAGCAACCAAAGAGTTTTTTAAGGCTAAAAAGTGGAATGTTATGCAATGGCCAAGTCAATCCCCTGACCTGAATCTGATTGAGCATGCATTTCACTTGATGAAGACAAAACTGAAGGGAAAATGCCCCAAGAACAAGCAGGAACTGAAGACATTTGCAGTAGAGGCCTGGCAGACCATCACCAGGGATGAAACCCAACGTCTGGTGATGTCTATGCGTTCCAGACTTCAGGCTGTAATTGCCTGCAAAGGTTTTGCAACAAAGTATTAAAAAGTGAAAGTTTGATTTAGGATTGTTTAGTTTGTCCCATTACTTTTGGCCACTTAAAAAGTGGGAGGCACATATAGAAACCGTTGTAATTCCTACACTGTTCACCTGATTTGGATGTAATTACCCTCAAATTAAATCTGAAAGTCTGCAGTTAAAGCACATCTTGTTTGTTTCATTTCAAAGCCATTGTGGTGGTGAATAGAGGTCAAAATATGAAAATTCTGTCAATGTCCCAATATTTATGCACCTGTATATGTATGTATATATATATATATATATATATATATATAATCGGGGTAGGGGTCCCTCTCCTGGGGTAGGTAGACAGACACCTCCTTACACACAGCAGCCAGGAAACAGCACTCCAGTCATGGGTTTTCGTGCAAGCTGGTCAGCACCGGTTTTTATTGTGCAACACCAATAATCAAATAAACAAAACATAAAATAAATCCTAGCCTGTCTGGGCTCTAACTAGACAGTTAATTTTCCTCTCTACAAGTGGCAAGGCCTACTGTCTCACCGCAAACACAGTACATCCAAAAGGTCACAGTGTCTCTGAACATACCTCTGTGTCTGTTCTCCCCAGGGTGTGTGAGACACTGCATCAAAACTCTTACACAGCTATATTGAGCCACTTCCAGGTGTAATCCCTAATTAGCCTGCTTCTCAGGCTGAAAGGCCTAACACCTGAAACGACCCTGTGGATGGAGCCCTCCCTTCTCTCTCACATCCACACCCCCAGGACCCATTATCCGGCTTTTACCAAAAAGCCGATACTCAAATCTGTTTGGCAAAACAGACTTTTCCTGGGGGTTTAAGACACATATGACAAAAATCTGGGACACACATACACGCCATCCCTAACTTCTCCAGTGCTTCTATCACAATATATACACTGGTGGCCAAAATTGCGGACATATTTTGAAATTTGAATGTTTTTCAAATTTGAATGCTTATTAAAACTGTTTCACTTCATGCAGTGCAGTGATTCATATATCAAATGAAAGGAAATTGAATGTTGAATTCAACACAATAAAAAGGAGGTCAAATATTTGCATTACAACAATGGAAGTTATGCTACTTTCAGTCAGACAAAGAAGCACAGATACGTGAGATTCAAGAAGCGGATTGTAGTAACAGCTACTACCAGCCAATCGGAATTGTTATTCTGAGGACCAATCAGCTGTCGTTTATGAGCAGATGCGAGGTCATGTTCAAAGGTGGGAAAGGTCAGTTTGGCGGTTGCATTTTGCAGAATAAAGTTGGTTACTGAAGTGCAATTATGGTTGGATGTTTGTGTGTATTGTTTAGTGCTATTGACGGTGTAAAAAATAAATACAACAATGTCGTCCAGGCAAAGTGGTGACTGGTCACCCAGGAAGAGATCCAGGATTGTGGTGTTACGTGAAAATGGTCTTTCGTATGCAGCAATTGCGAGAGAAGTTGGTGGGAATGTGATAACATCAGGGATATGAAAGTTTTATTTACGCTATCAGGAAACACAATCGATACAAAAAAAAGAAGGAAAAGGCCGGAAAAAGTGCACAACAGCTGTTCATGATAGGAGAATAAAACGAATTTGCGTCAGGGACAGATGGATGTTATCTGCGGCCATTAGCAGTGAACTGAGTGCAACTGGTGCTTTTGTCAGTGCAAGAACGGTATGGAGAAGACTAACGGAGGTTGGCCTAAAAGGTAGGATTCCCCGAAAAAAGCCATTGTTGAATAAAAATCAGTGGCAGAAACTAATATAGTGGGTAAAAGAACACATTGCATGGACAGAAGGTCAGTGGAAACAAGTGATATAGAGTGACGAAACTAAGATATCGATATTTGGTAGTGATGGGAGAAAATATGTGAGACGTCGCATCGGGAAAGAGGTACATCCAGATTGCATTCAAGCGACAACAAAGAATCCTACAAGTGTTATGATCTTGGCATGTATGACAGCAGATGCTGTAGGCCACCTTTATGTCATAGATGGCACACTGAACAGCAGAAAGTACATTGACACTATCCTACAACAAAAACTTCTACCTTCTATCAGGGATCTTTTCCCAGATAATGCCCCATTTTTTTTCCAGCAGGATTCAGCTCCCTGCCACACTGCACGGATATGCAAACAGTGGTTCACAGAGAATGACATACAGGTGCTGGGATGGCCAGGAAACAGCCCAGACCTGAACCCCATAGAGCATTTGTGGTTTTGTTTGAAAAAACTGGTACATCTGAGGCGTCCATCCAATAAAAGACAATTAATTGAGGCTATAATTGTCTCATGGCATCACATAATAAAGAAGGAACAGCTCCAAACATTGGTTGGCTCAATGCCACGTCGCTGTGCTGCTGTCTTGAAAAATAAAAGATCCCCAACGAAATACTGATAGGACAGTAACATCATGGATTTTCACCCTAAGTGTTGTTTTCACTGCATAAATTCCCTTGTAATGCAAATATTTGACCTCTGTTTATTGTATTGAATTCAGCATTAGATTTCCTTTAATTTGATATATGAATCATTGCACTGCATGAAGTGTAACAGTTTTTATAAGTATTCGAAGTTGAAAAAAATCCCTGTGGAGAGTCTAAGTTTGTCAGCGGGTGCCATGTGTGAGCCTGACCTTTCCAAAACTGTGCTCGAAGGAGAGGACAAGGTCTTGGCCTTTATTTATGACTGGTGGTTTTGCATCTTATGATGATGTAAGCCCTTCTAGAAGTGGCAAAAAAAATAAAAATCGCTAAGGCACAGGAACCAACTGTGTGCTCAGAAAAGTCACAGATCCCAGAGGAGAGTCTAAGGGGCATATCCAATCACCTGCGGGACCTCTCCCGCAAGTAATTGGGGCTTGAAAGTCCCGTGGCGCGGGGTTAATCTATTCAATAAAATAGCTTTCTCCCCGTGCCATTAACTCTGCTGTCGCGTGCGGGAACACACTGTTTCCGCGAGCAACGCGGAAACAGTGTGTCATTGCATCTAGCGCGAGGCCGATTAAGACGGCTACACGCAGATTTTACCTCGCACCTACATGAGGTGCGAGGTAAAGGCGGACAGCAGGGACTCGGGGACACCCGCACGTGCAATCCCCGCTAATTGAATTACGTCAAGCGCGATAATTAGCCATGGGGTAAACCCCGCGGCTAATTGGATATGCCCCTAAGTGTGTCGGTAAGTGCCATGTGTGAGCCTGACCTTTTCAAAAATTTGCTCAAAGAGAAGTCTTCTTCCACAACTTGTGCGTCCTCTGCAAATGTGGGAATGAGCAGCACAAGTCAACATGCTGACATAGAAATTGAGGATGCTTCTGTGGAAGTTCTCCATGATGAGCAGGATATTTATGTAGCTGACGCTAAGAAGTATGTTGATGATGAGGATGTTGTTGATGAGGGTGATGTTTGTGTAAATCAGGCCCCAGTGGAAACAGTTGTTGCCCATGATAAGGAAAAGCCCATTGTTATGCCTGGGCATAAAACAAAAAAAATCCACTTCTTATGTGTGTAATCATTTCTATCCAAATGCAGACAACAATTGTCAAGCCATCTGTACCCGTTGTCATGCCAGAGTAAGTAGAGGTAGGGACCCTAACGATCTAGGAACCTCCTCCCTGTTACATCATCTACAGTGCATCCATCAAAAGTGCTTGCAAAATTGAGAAACTTGGGAGAAAAAAGTAACAACAAGCAGTCCAGCAGACAACTATCATAATTGCATACCAACTTTGTATGACCTCTTCCTTTACTACCTATGTTATGTATCCCTACTAGGGAGTATAAAGCCATTGCCAAAAGTTTTGAGAATGACACAAGTATTTGTTTATACAAAGTTTGCTGCTTCAGTGTTTTTAGACCTTTTTGTCAGATGTTACTATGGTATACTGAATAAAATTACAAGCATTTCATTCAAGTGATGGTTGGGAGAAGTTGCTCTTGGAGGATGTTTTGGTACCATTCTTTATTCATGACTGTGTTCTTAGGCAAAATTGTGAGTGATCCCACTCCCTTGCTGAGAAGCAACCCCACACATGAATGGTCTCAGGATGCTTTACTGTTGGCATGGCACAGGACTGATGGTAGCGCTCACCTTTCCTTCTCCGGACAAGCATTTTTCCAGATGCCCCAAACAATCTGAAAGGGGATTCATCAGAGAAAATAACTTTACCCCAGTCCTCAGCAGTCCAATCCCTGTACTACTGGCAACAATGTCTAAACCATTCAGGAAAGGCATACCATTGTCTCTTTAAAACACCCCTCCACGGGAGGGATCTTAACCAAGTCTCAGGACATCGCAGCTGAATTTCAGAAACATTTTGAAACTGTATTCTGTGCATCTCCAGTCCATCGGAGCTACAAGGCAGCTTCCTTACGGAGTCGGTGCTACCGCGTTTGACTCAGGAACAAAGAGAGACACTAGCAGGCAAAATAACATTGGAGGTTATATCTATCCTTTCTAATGGCAAATCCCCCGATCCTGATGGTCTGTCGGGAGATTACTATCGTATCCTACAACCACATATAGCACTAGTATTGCTGGAATTATAAAAGGAAATTTAAACCAAGGGTTCTCAATACCCTACCTTCAATGAGGCATTCATGACCTTACTGCCCAAACCTAATAAAGACCCTGGGCTGGTTACTTCCTATAAGCCAATAAGTTTATTGAACATAGATTATAAACTACTTGCCAAGTTTATGGCTATGAGGTTTCAAAATATTCTCCCCTCGATTCTGTCTGACCATCAATCAGGTTTTGTTCAGGGCCATCATGCAATCTAAGCCATTCGTAGTGCATTAGCAACAATAATATCTTCTAATACCTCCTCAATGGAACGAAGCATGCTCTTAAGCCTAGATGCCAATAAGGCATTCGATATGGTGCTATGGCCACATTTATTCCAGGGCTTGGAGAGGCAAGGGTTCGATCCAGGTTTTATTCCTCTAGTAAGATATTTCTATAATAATTCCTTCACATATTTATTAATTAATGGAACAATATGTCCGCATTTTATTTTGGAGAGAGGAACTCGTCAGGGCTGCCCAATGTCCCCTCTTTTGTTTAATCTGGCCTTAGACCCCTTGTTACGAACACTTCAAAACTGGGAAACCTTTAAAGGGACAAAGGTGGGCCGTAGAGAAATTCAAATATCAGCATTTGCTGATGATATTCTCTTATATATCACTGACCCTGAACATTCTCTCTCCCAGATGCTAGATAAAATCAACTTATTTGGTTCCATATCGGGCTTTAGTATAAACATGGATAAATCTACAGCAATGTTATTATACGGTAGACAAATTTGTCCCCCTTGGGCGAACAGATTTTCATGTTAATGGGTTAAACATCATATTCCATACCTAGGAATAATTTTACCTCGCAACCATGCTGATCTATATAGACTTAACGTAAATCGAGCCATACAGACATTGATTGATAAGGAATGGGAGAGATTACCACTTTCTTTCCTGGGGAGGGCCAATTTAATGAAAATGGTAACAATACCGCAATTGTTATACCCAATCCAATCACTCCCATTGATTTTAACCAAAAAGGATATACAACTGATCAATGCTTCATTCCCTAAATTATTTGGAAAGGAGGTCTTAGCCAAATTGCCCTGAGAAAGTTGAACCAACCTAAATTGAATTGGGGCATTAACTTCCCGGACATTGAAACATATAGTCATGCGGCACTTTTACGACACTTACGGGATTGGTTACATAAGACCTTTACTTATACCGATACATCACTAGAGCAAAAAATTTTAGGTGAGGTTGATTTAATCAGCTTTCTCCACCCAACATGACCAGGAAATATCTGATTTACAAAGATCAAACCCACTTCTCTGGACATCTCGGAAAATCTGGCACATTTTAAGACACATGGCAGGATTAAATACATTCCACTCTCTTTACCTTCCTTTGATAGGGAATCCCAACTTT
This sequence comes from Taudactylus pleione, assembly GCA_031769625.1. Taxonomy (NCBI): domain Eukaryota; kingdom Metazoa; phylum Chordata; class Amphibia; order Anura; family Myobatrachidae; genus Taudactylus; species Taudactylus pleione. The sequence goes on from JAUIMM010001089.1 coordinate 2,820,978, forward strand.
TTGGATGGCAATGCTGCTTACCCCTTCAGTTTGTGAAGCCCGGCGGGAATACATCATCTTGCATCCTTGGTATCCAGGGTTGAGAGGCGTATCCCCTCTTACTCAGAAATCTCAGCAACATACTGTATGCTATGGTCAATCCGTACCCTTTGGCTTTTCTACAAACACGCTTCTATGTACTACACACTCTGTGTCACTTCTCAGATAGGGACTGGGATAATGAGATGGATCGGTTTATGAGTCAGCAGGTGCCTGACCACAAAGCTATATCGGTTCATTATGCTTTTTTAGGAGATACTAGATCACACAAAGATTACTGGGGGTATGGCTGGTTCAATTTCCTACTTTAACTATGGAACAACTGGACAAAGCTGGTTCTCCAGAAACACTTTAGCAGCGAGTATGTACACTGAGTTATTTCTTAACATTTGCCATAATACATATCTATCTCTAATCCGACGTTTCCGAATGGGGATGTTGGATAACCAAGTTTGCACAAAATGTCGACAGGAGGAAGCAGACACATTTCATTGCCTATGGGCTTGCCCGATTGCCCAATATTTTTGGCTTCTAATTCGTAGATATGCTGAGACGAAACTTATAAATTATGTACCTTTTACTCCAGAGTGGGCAATTTTGGGGACTCTTGACCCAAATTTAAGAATTACAAAAGTCAGGAGGAAGCTCCTACTAGCTCTCAGCGCTGCAGGTAAGAAGACAATTCTACAAGGATGGATAGATACAGTACCAGCCCACCCATAATACCCCTATTTTTAAATATACTTCACTTTATATTCAGGATGGATTGGGTGGAAATGCTACTACATAAGGATGTGAGGGTGGAACGCCTGTTCATAACCTGGGAATCCTATATAAACACCCTCCCATTGGCCATTAGATTACAAATTCATCATAGTCTTAAAAATTCGACATGGTATTTGACCAGATTGGCAGCACTAGACCAACAGATATCATTGGATTAATTGTTGGGACAGTGATGGGTCTCCTGTCTGAAATTTCCGCGCTGGTTTGTAAGAATCACGGCCACGATTGATGTTCTCAAATGTATTCTTAGTTGCATATTGAGTTGTTATACAATCTAATTTTAATGTATCAGTATGTAAAATTTGATGATGAAATCATGATGTTGCTCAATATACTGTATGAGCAGAATATGTTGGTTTGCTACGAAGAAAATATATTGGTTGCATTCTATTGTAACAACTTGACATTATTTCACCAAATGTGATTTGTACTGTAACTGTTCCATTCTGCTTCAATAAAACGTTGTTTAAAAAAAAAAAAAATGGTACCAAAACATCCTTCAAGAGCAACTTCTCCCAACCATCCAAGAACAGCTTGTTGACGAACAATGCCTTCTCCTGCATGATGGAGCACCTTGCCATAAAGCCAAAGTGATAACTAAGTGGCTCGTGGAACAAAACATCAAAATTTTGGGTCCATGGCCAGGAAACTTCCCAGACCTTAATCCCATTGAGAACTTGTGGTCAATCCTCAAGAGGCTGGTGGACAAACAAAAAACCACAAATCCTGGCAAACTCCAAGCCTTGATTAGGCAAGAATGGGCAGCCATCAGTCAGTATGTGGCCCAGAAGTTGATTGACAGCATGCCAGGGCGAATTGCAGAGGTCTTGAAAAAGAAGGGTCAACACTGCAAATATTGACTCTTTGCATAAACTTAATGTAATTGTCAATGAAAGCCATTGACACTTGAATGAAATGCTTGTAATTTCACTTCAGTATACCAAAGTAACATCTGACAAAAAGGTCTAAAAACACTGAAGCAGCAAACTTTATACTTGTGTCATTCTCAAACGTTTTGGCCATGGCTGTACTGTGATACACTTGCTGCTAGTAATTCATTTTATCTTGTTTCTCCCTTTTATAAGGGTCATTTTTTGTGTTACATGATTTGATTCTAATAAAAACTAAACTATTTTTATCTGCTGCTATGTTGCCTTCCATTTAAGAGTTATTACAGGGATAATTATCCTTGCTACTTAAAGTTTTGACCAATATGGATTATTAACCTTCGGTATTTATGGAACCTGGTCACATTACTTATATACATAACTTTTTTGACTAACTATTCAGGCACTGGATTTAACCGGCAGAGTTCATTACAGACATGACTATTTTATATTTCTTTCTTATGATTTACACCTATACTTAGAATGAAAATATATCAGTCTGTGTTCACCGATATTGTTTATGCTGTTTGCAGACACTTGTTTTTTCAGTGATTTATTGAGGTACTGCTCTATAAAGCATGGGCCCCGTTGAAAATATTCCAACCTTTATATATTTTACAGAGGATGTTGCACAAAACTTTAAAGATCCAGAACTGGATTCAAAGGTGGACACTATGCTCAATTATTTGCTACTACGCATGAACCAAAAATTCTGGAAACCACTGAGTGTACGCTGTGTAAGGAAGCGCTGGCATTAGGATCAGTGCTCTGTGCGGCCGCACCACTCGCACACCTCTAGTTACGGCTCTGCTGAAGAGAACATCACTAAACACTTAGCATGCCAAACCTTGAAGTGGATGGGCAACATTAGGTTGCACCAGTGATGTGCGGTGTGGTTAATGGCTGGGGAGTCACACGTGGAGATGGGTCTGAGTGCTGGGTGCCTGTCTCCCACCCTTCTCACTGTAACTCTCCCCTCACTACACTAGACTTCAGTGTCCATTTATTCTCCTACTTGCATTACTGTGTCTTCTGTTTCTGCTCTTGACTGAACTCCGAACTCTAAACACTGCAGTGCTCTTCCTGGTCACATGATACACCCAAGGTGTTCATCAGTGGTCAAGGCACGCCCACCATACTTAGAGGCATGCCTTTCTGTGCAGCTACTGCCCGTGGTGTGGCCCCACTCCCAGCTCTGCAAGCAGTGTATGACTATATAGAAGCGAGGCTGAGCTGTTGCTGCCTCACCTCTCATCTCTGCAGTTCCAAGGAGCTCCACAAAGCTGGCGAGTGTTATCTATAAAATACCGACAGCAGCATACCGATGCTCAGTATCCCGACAGGGGTCCATAAGTATGCTAACCCTCCCCCCTAACCCTCTGTTCCTGCACCCTAACTGTAACCCTCCCCCACACCCTAACTCTCCCTGTTGGTGCCTACAACTAACCCCTCCCCTTGGTGCCTGACCCTAACCCTCCCCACTTAGTGCCTAACCCTACAACCCCTCCTCTCAGCTGCAGGTGTGTCCACATACACCTATCCTCAAATCGCACCAAGCAGCCATGCCATGCATCCTGCTACACACTTTGTAATGAATATGCATCTTATTCACATCACTAATACGACAAAAGTACAATGCATGTGTACCGGTCTGGACACTTGTACTCGCATTACATGCAGCTGCTATGTGTGACACGGATGCTAATCTGGGTAAAAAGGTAAAAGATTGAGGACCGACATGAGTGACCCATATCATGTCATGCAGCATTGTGCTTAATCTGCGATTATATACCAATTACATTGCAACAAATACACTAATTGGAAGTGCCTAGGAAACTATAAGCGACTTTGGAAGCAGTCCGGGAATCGCTACCTATGGGGCATATTCAATTGGGTGCGAGAATAGCAAAAAACCCACACCTGCGAAGTTTTTCCAGCAGGTGCGGGTATTTTGCCATTCAAATAACTGCGTTTTTTTTTCTTTTTTACGCTCCGGGAGGTTTTTTTTCACGCACCTCCTGAGCAAGTGTGATTTTTCTTAAAATCGGTGATTTTATGAAAAATCAGTGGGACTTGCTCCGGCAACCCGGCGGTACCCCCCCGAGGACTAATTAAGCAATTGGAAGTTACCAATTAGCTTAATTAGTCCTTAATTACTTACCCTCCGAAGCAGTGTCTTCTTCATCCGGCGTCGGAAGCCGGGTCTTCTGCAGCAGGGTGAGTATGTCACTGTGTGTGAGTGTGACCCCCGGTTTGTGTGGCCCCCCCAGTGTCTGTGTGACCCCCCGGAATGAGCACTGGGAGAACTACATCTCCCAGCAGTCCTTGCCCCTCCCAGCAGCCCCCTCTCCAGTGAGAAGACAGAAGGGAGGCCACCGGGAGCCACAGAGACCACCGGAGACCCCCGGGCAGGTAAGTGCTGAATTCTTTTTTTTTTTTCTTAACGTGGGGCAGGGTTTTCAGAGCTGAAACCCCACAACCACTTTTTTTTATTGTATACCGCGGGTATCGGGAGCGTGCATACCCAAGGTATTCCAAAATTGGGCGCAAGGTTATTTACCTCGCTAAACCTTGCGCCCAATTAAATGTGTCTAAGTCACGCTATGCGGAGTAAAGAGAGAGTAGGTGTATGAGGACGCATTTGTAAGAACCGAAAAGTGAGACTACAGTGGGCACAGACTACCAGAACTGGACAGGTGAATACTGACTAAACAACTTGATTTCTGCTGATACATGCAGATGGTAATGTCAGAATTTGGCATAAACAATTTGGATTCATCGATTTATCCTCGTATCAACAGTTCAGGTTGGTGGCTATGTAATGGTGTGCAGGATTAGTCCCCTTAATACCAAATGAGCATATTTTGTAAATATCACATTTTACCAGAATATTGTTGCTGTATCCCATTTATATTATAACCACTGGCTACCCCTATGCTAATGGCTACAAGCGGAAGGATAATGCACCATCACAAAGAACGCGTCTTTTCACGCTGGTTCCATGAACATTAGAATGAGCTCAGGGACTGATTCAGCAGTGCACGCAGATTCCAGATTTTATTGGGAATGTGTGCATGTGCAGGACCCATTCTGTGAGTGTGCAGAATGGATCCTGCTAAGACGCACGCAAGCCCTTGAATGCCTCTGCCTGATTGACAGGCAGAGGCATTTAAGGGGCGGGTGCAGCCGGCATTCCCGGAAACGGGGCATGTCCAACCCGTTTTCCAGGAGTGGCCAGCCCAGGGACTGCGTGGATGTACGCAGTCTGCTGAGCTCGCAAGCCGGCCAGCCTGAGTAAACTGAGGCTTACTCAGCTGGCCAGCCGCACGGCGCCGTCCACCATCGACCACCGATGGTCTCGATGGTGATCCTAGCCTGCGACCTCGCAAATGCAGCAGGGGGTTGTCATACATATGCATTATTGCTGAATCAGGCCCTCAGTGAATTCCAATGGCCTCCAAAGCCACCATTCCCAAACCAATAGAGCACCTTTGGGATGTGGTGGAACGTGAGATTTGCAGCCTGAGGGTCTAATTCCAAGATTTACACTAATGCAATCTCTTACTGATCGCAGATGCAGATTGGGCAGCCACGTAGTATGTAAGCCAGGACTGACCTGTCTCAAACACTGAGGCTCCCCTGACATGCTGAGAGCTCTCATGCTTACCAAGGAGATTAGAATGGCTAATTTATAAATGCCCATGAAATGGAGTTTAAACTGTCCCGACACACCTGCATTTGCCTAGCCAACCCCCCCCCCGTTAGCACCCCCAAACGTTGACTACCTGTCACTCACTTTGCAAGTGAATACTCTGCGCAAGCGTGATCGCAATACAATTGCGCGTGCAAAGAGCGTCATGCACACATGCGCAATGGCAAACAATCGCTCAGAGCTTGATATATTTAGGGGTCAATCCTATTGAATGCAAAGGCTGCGAGTTGCCATGTCAACGGCATTAAAACGCCGCCAATTGTGCCCTGACTTGCACCCTTCGCAGTCCGATCCGAGCCTGAATTTGCTTAATTTTGCGCGGAGCTCTATGGGGCTGCGAGCACTTTTAGGCGAATCCAGGTTGCTGTCAAACGCGCTCGTTGTCGAGATGACTCGCACCCGCGAGTACATCGCATACAATTGGACTGACCCCATGAACTGAAAATAGTATGAAGCAAGATTTTTTATTAACAATACAAAAACTTTATTTTTACAGTACAAATATATACATGACAAGCAATATACAGTATATTACCTGCAGCTGGCATTGGTGAGTAACCATTTGTCATTTACATTATTCTTTTTGTGCATCTATAAGGCATTAATTCTATAAGAATCATTTGATATATTCCAGAATGACTAGATTCTGATGTAATTTTCCAATGCCTACAGTCAGATATATTTTCACTTAAAGTTGAACTCATCACCCAAAACAAAAAAAAAAGGTTTAAATCATCAAAGAAATCATCAATCTAAAGTACTGTGTGGTTACATTTGTCTGTCTCTTCCCATCTAGTGTGCTGGATGACATAAATGTCACAGGTATTGGGGAGGGGCTTCCAGCGAACCAAAAGTAGCAGACAATTTTTTATTTATAAAGACAATGTTATATTATACAGCATGTAAATAGCTAACAAATTAATGGCTGGGTCAGACTCTAGGGTCAAAAAATTTGTATTAATTGCCACAAGTCCACTTTACAATATAAATGAGTGTGTCCATTACCTACACACAAGGGTGGCAGCCATTTTGTGAGATGTGGCCAATAGTCTTAGGAATTTAGCTTATCGATACAAGTGATAGATGGCTTTCCTATATTGGTTGTGTCCACAAAATGGCTGTGTTCACTATGTGTAGTCAATTTTTAAACTTCAGATTGGACCAATCTCCTAAAGGTTCACCTATTGTACAGTATAACAAGATCTAACTTCTGTCTGAATAGAAATCAAGAATATCAGTTATTAACATTGCTAATGTATTAAACGGAATCGGTATGAATGACCACCGAACGAGAGCAGACAGAACAGCGCAGATCCTGACGAAGGTAAGTAAAGTACCTAAGCCCCCCCTTAACCCTCCTTTAGGGGTGCCTAACCCTAACCTCCCCCCAGTGCCTAACCCTAACTTCCCCCCAGGGGTGCCTAAACCTAACCCACCACCCTCCCCGCACCCTAAACCTAACCCTCCCGAGGGGGTGTCTAAGCCAAACCTCCCCCCTGGGGATGCCTAACCCTAACTCCCCCTTCCCCTAGCTTAACCCTAACCCTCCCTGGGGGGGGCTGACCCTAAGTCCCCCGGGGTTCCCTATACCTAACCCCCCCCCATCCCCGGCTACATGGATACTTACCCCCGGCGTTGGACGATCGGTCTGGCGTCCTGTCGGGGTCCCGGCGTCAGGATTAACATAGGCGTCGGTATTTTGATGCCTATGTTAGATCCCTTGCCGGGACTACACTGTTGGGATTGTGACCATGACTGCATCCCGTATTAAACGAGTTTGATTTATACAAAAAATAATAATCATTTGTAAGAGTAAACTCCACACAGCACAGCTCTTAAACACATCTGTTGATATATCAAACCTTGGAGAGAGATAAAGTGGAGAGAAATAAAGTACCAACCATTCAGCTCCTGTTTTTCAAACACAGCCTGTAACATGCAAGTTAGGAGCTGATTGGTTGGTACTTTATCTCTCTCCAAGGTTTGATACATCTCACCCAAAGTCTTTGTATTACATCATCTAAACATTAATACATCAGGCTAAGCAATATAACAATTATTTTTACTTATTAATGTATATGTTGTCACTTAACCTGTGATACTGGCCAGTCAGTTGTTGTTACTGTAAAACATGCAATAATTTATACAGTGAAAATACCTCAAATTGCAAAAAGTTATGTGTGTTGGTATACAGTATGTTCAGAAGTGTGCTATATGCTTAGACTCAGACAGGGCCGTAGCTAGGGTAGTGCGGCCGGTGCCATCGCACAGGGCACCACAGGGCAGGGGGCACTGTTTGGGCCTGTCAAATTTCTGTTTATTATCATTCTTGCCTGTAGCTTCCTCTTATTTCATCCCCAGCATCTCCTGGCCTCTCCTATCTCTTCCCTGGCCCTTCCCCCTGAAGCCATGGCCCTTTTTTGGGTGCATTATGTCCCTTTGAAAAATGAGGGGGGGCGCCAATGCTCTTTCTGGCACAGGGCACCAAAAAGTCTAGTTACAGCTCTGGACTCAGGGATATACATACTGTGAATATGTACAGGTATCCATCATGGATCAATTTTTTTTAGCATCTATGCTTTTTTTGCATAATAATACTCCAATATGATAATATTCACTGTTGTGTAGAATAATGCAACAGCTCAGTTACAACTAACCCTCAGCAAAGTTATAATGTACATGTCTATACTTTCAGAGGAAAACATATACTCTACATTCATATAGTTCTTTGGTTTCCTCCATGTACCTCATTCCTATTTGCACCATTACACCTCATTTTCAGTGCGTCTTCAAAGCCGTGCAGTTACGAATGGAGCGGGATGGTTTGCAGCCAGTAACTGAGCAGTGCCCTGAGGGCCTGATTTATCATGGATCGCTATTGCGATAGCGTACGCAGACGGACGATTGCTGCATACTGCGCATGCACCGCGCATGCACGGCGGCAGCACTGCGATCACGCAGACCGCAGAAAGCCATCGCAGAGTGAGTGACAGGTAGTCAGCGTTTGGGGTGGTGACGGGGGAGTGGTCGGGGAAACCCAGGCGTGCCTGTCCGTTTGAACGCTGTTGCATGGCCGTGCATAAATTAGCTACTGCGACAGCATACGCCGCTTGTGTACTCACTACGTGCGACGAGGTTAGAAATTTCACAGTAAGGTCAGGGCTGCTGCAATTCTGCTTGAGGGGCCGATGTTACTGATGTATACGCTGGACTGCAAGGTATTACGGATGTGACATAGCGGTAGTGGGCATCCCTATGCTGGCTGTGCGATGGCTTTCCGATTGCATTCATTAGCATATTTTCACAGCAGCTCTGCCTGCGTCATCGCAATAACGATCTGTAATGAATCAGGACCTGTATTCTCAACAGTCCTTTATTACTCATGTTACAGAGAAAAGCTATATTACTGTAGCTCTTCTGGAAGTGCTGCTTATAACTGATTTATTTTTCATTTCTAGCTCTCAATTAATAATCAAAAGATTAACAAAGAAAATGTTGTTATTATGGTGATGCCTTGTGGGTGAAATACAGCGCTTTGGAAAGCCAAGGACTTGCTGCCTTCCTGGTAATGTAACACATATTTATTACAGTCAATCTGTACTACAATGTCTAACAAGATCTGAAAACTCAGTGTTTAAATAACAGTTGCAAATACAGTGTATCTATTTAAAGGAAATACTGTTTGTTAACAAAGCACTACATATTCTGTTGTAGCATCAGTTTACATGTTAAATCACTGTGTGTTTAGTAATATTTTGTATTGTTGTTTGTATGTTGATAATTCTTTTGTGTTTTGCTCTGGGTGTATTTCTAAGAAAATATGATCTATTCGCCTAAGGAAAACTCATGTGCAGCAGATTTTATCACGGTGTTCCTTAGTTGTCTTAGTACCTCTTATTATATTAATACATATGTAGCCTTTTTGGTTTGACCTGCAAGTTCTTATTTTATGAAGTATAGTACAGACTTGGCTCAAATAATTGTAATCCACCAGGACGAATACAATCGTAGACCAGCTGGAAAAGGAGGCATTTCTCATTTTGTCTACAGCATTATATTTTTTCATATAAAATGTTGAATATCTGGCACCAGAGTGCTTTGGCTGAAACAAACACGTTGTATGCTTCTCAAACGAGTGCTGCATGTTCTCAACCGGCTGCTCTTATTCTCTCAGCACTTGCCGTTCAGTGGACATTGACTTTCTAGGGCTGTAATGTTCCCACTAGTACATTGGTTAGATGTTTACTTCTGAACTACTTAGAAACATCTGGTTCTAAGTTGAATAACAAGTCATCGTTCCCTCTTCGAATTTCAAGTAGTAGAGAGGATTCATGCATCACAGCCTCCTGCAAATCGCTGGAAGTCATCAGTGGTCGGCCGTTCACCTTAACAATGATGTCACCGTCCATGATTCCACCTCTGCAAATGCATGAAAGAGACATAATCATTCAGAGCCAATACAGTGAGTGCTGGCAGCTTGATGATGTCACAGGATGTTTCTCAGGACCTCACTGAGCATGCTCCTGCCTGTACATTGTGATGGTTACTCTCTCATTAATAATAGTCAGGAATATTCACACAGTAGTGGCCCAGAAGATGGCTACTTTCATGCAAACCATGTAAAAAGTTGAATATAGATATCGAGCAGTGTATTTCATACATACCAAATTTTGATAAGGACATCATTAATTGTCAGTAATAAATGACACTTCAGTCCTTACCTGTGAGAGGGGGAGTTAGGCACAACTTCATGAACATATATTCCACTGTTAACATCGGGAAAGTCTGGATTGTTCACCTTCAGTTCGTCAACAAGTCTAGAACCAAAGATTAGTTGAGTATTATTATCATTCTATTTTTGTTCTATATCTATCCAAAAAATTACTGCAGTGCTGTTAGTGTAATGGGATGCAATGGATAACTTGTATACATTTCTTTTTTTATATAAGTTAAGAGTCCTTAAACAAAAGCCTCTACAATCTAAAGAAGTAGTATTCACCTATTAATCACTATTAATGACACACAAGTTATAATACCCTTATCTATTCACTAACAGGTGACATCTGTCTCTGAACCTTTTGGAAAAGGGAATTTATTTGTTCACACCAGAGTACAAATCACTCTCACCATGGTTAGGTGTAACATCAGTGTACAAATCACTCTCATGATCATGTTTAGGTGTAACACCAGAGTACAAATCACTGTCACCACGGTTCTGTGTAACACCAGAGTACAAATCACTGTCACCATGGTTCTGTGTAACCACAGAGTACAAATCACTCTCACCATGGTTAGGTTAACACCAGTGTACAAATCACTCTCATGATCATGTTTAGGTGTAACACCAGAGTACAAATCACTGTCACCATGGTTCTGTGTAACACCAGAGTACAAATCACTATCACCATGGTTCTGTGTAACACCAGAGTACAAATCACTGTCACCACTGTTCTGTGTAACACCAGAGTACAAATCACTGTCACCACGGTTCTGTGTAAAACCAGAGTACAAATCACTGGCACCACGGTTCTGTGTAACACCAGAGTACAAATCACTGTCACCACGGTTCTGTGTAACACCAAAGTACAAATCACTGTCACCACGGTTCTGTGTAACACCAGAGAACAAATCACTGTCACCACGGTACTGTGTAACACCAGAGAACAAATCACTGTCACCACGGTTCTGTGTAACACCCGAGTACAAATCACTGCCACCACGGTTCTGTGTAACACCCAAGTACAAATCACTGTCACCACGGTTCTGTGTAACACCCGAGTACAAATCACTGGCATCATGGTTAGGTGTAACACTAGTGTACAAATCACTCTCATGATCATGGTTAGGTGTAACACCAGAGTACAAATCACTCTCGCCATGGTTAGGTGTAACACCAGAGTACAAATCACTCTCGCCATGGTTAGGTGTAACACCAGAGTACAAATCACTGGCACCATAGTTCTGTGTAACACCAGAGTACAAATCACTGGCACCATGGTTAGGTGTAACACCAGAGTACAAATCACTGGCACCATGGTTAGGTGTAACACCAGAGTACAAATCACTGGCATCATGGTTAGGTGTAACACTAGTGTACAAATCACTCTCATGATCATGGTTAGGTGTAACACCAGAGTACAAATCACTCTTGCCATGGTTAGGTGTAACACCCGAGTACAAATCACTGTCACCACGGTTCTGTGTAACACCCGAGTACAAATCACTGTCACCACGGTTCTGTGTAACATCCGAGTACAAATCACTGTCACCACGGTTCTGTGTAACACCAGAGTACAACTCACTGTCACCACGGTTCTGTGTAACACCAGAGTACAACTCACTGTCACCACGGTTCTGTGTAACACCAGAGTACAAATCACTGTCACCACGGTTCTGTGAAACACCAGAGTACAAATCACTGTCACCACGGTTCTGTGTAACACCAGAGTACAAATCACTGGCACCACGGTTCTGTGTAACACCAGAGTACAAATCACTGGCACCACGGTTCTGTGTAACACCAGAGTACAAATCACTGGCACCACGGCTCTGTGTAACACCAGAGTACAAATCACTGTCACCACGGTTCTGTGTAACACCAGAGTACAAATCACTGGCACCACGGTTCTGTGTAACACCAGAGTACAAATCACTGGCACCATGGTTAGGTGTAACACCAGAGTACAAATCACTGGCATCATGGTTAGGTGTAACACTAGTGTACAAATCACTGGCACCACGGTTAGGTGTAACACTAGTGTACAAATCACTCTTGCCATGGTTAGGTGTAACACGAGAGTACAAATCACTCTCGCCATGGTTAGGTATAACACGAGAGTACAAATCACTCTCGCCATGGTTAGGTGTAACACCAGAGTACAAATCACTCTCGCCATGGTTAGGTGTAACAGCAGAGTACAAATCACTGGCACCATGGTTCTGTGTAACACCAGAGTACAAATCACTGGCACCATGGTTAGGTGTAACACCAGAGTACAAATCACTGGCAACATGGTTAGGTGTAACACCAGAGTACAAATCACTGGCATCATGGTTAGGTGTAACACTAGTGTACAAATCACTCTCATGATCATGGTTAGGTGTAACACCAGAGTACAAATCACTCTCGCCATGGTTAGGTGTAACACCAGAGTACAAATCACTCTCGCCATGGTTAGGTGTAACACCAGAGTACAAATCACTGGCACCATAGTTCTGTGTAACACCAGAGTACAAATCACTGGCACCATGGTTAGGTGTAACACCAGAGTACAAATCACTGGCACCATGGTTAGGTGTAACACCAGAGTACAAATCACTGGCATCATGGTTAGGTGTAACACTAGTGTACAAATCACTCTCATGATCATGGTTAGGTGTAACACCAGAGTACAAATCACTCTTGCCATGGTTAGGTGTAACACCCGAGTACAAATCACTGTCACCACGGTTCTGTGTAACACCCGAGTACAAATCACTGTCACCACGGTTCTGTGTAACATCCGAGTACAAATCACTGTCACCACGGTTCTGTGTAACACCAGAGTACAACTCACTGTCACCACGGTTCTGTGTAACACCAGAGTACAACTCACTGTCACCACGGTTCTGTGTAACACCAGAGTACAAATCACTGTCACCACGGTTCTGTGAAACACCAGAGTACAAATCACTGTCACCACGGTTCTGTGTAACACCAGAGTACAAATCACTGGCACCACGGTTCTGTGTAACACCAGAGTACAAATCACTGGCACCACGGTTCTGTGTAACACCAGAGTACAAATCACTGGCACCACGGCTCTGTGTAACACCAGAGTACAAATCACTGTCACCACGGTTCTGTGTAACACCAGAGTACAAATCACTGGCACCACGGTTCTGTGTAACACCAGAGTACAAATCACTGGCACCATGGTTAGGTGTAACACCAGAGTACAAATCACTGGCATCATGGTTAGGTGTAACACTAGTGTACAAATCACTGGCACCACGGTTAGGTGTAACACTAGTGTACAAATCACTCTTGCCATGGTTAGGTGTAACACGAGAGTACAAATCACTCTCGCCATGGTTAGGTGTAACACGAGAGTACAAATCACTCTCGCCATGGTTAGGTGTAACACCAGAGTACAAATCACTCTCGCCATGGTTAGGTGTAACAGCAGAGTACAAATCACTGGCACCATGGTTCTGTGTAACACCAGAGTACAAATTACTGGCACCATGGTTAGGTGTAACACCAGAGTACAAATCACTGGCAACATGGTTAGGTGTAACACCAGAGTACAAATCACTGGCATCATGGTTAGGTGTAACACTAGTGTACAAATCACTCTCATGATCATGGTTAGGTGTAACACCAGAGTACAAATCACTCTTGCCATGGTTAGGTGTAACACCAGAGTACAAATCACTCTCGCCATGGTTAGGTGTAACACCAGAGTACAAATCACTCTCGCCATGGTTAGGTGTAACACCAGAGTACAAATCACTGGCACCATGGTTCTGTGTAACACCAGAGTACAAATCACTGGCACCATGGTTAGGTGTAACACCAGAGTACAAATCACTGGCATCATGGTTAGGTGTAACACTAGTGTACAAATCACTCTCATGATCATGGTTAGGTGTAACACCAGAGTACAAATCACTCTTGCCATGGTTAGGTGTAACACCAGAGTACAAATCACTCTCGCCATGGTTAGGTGTAACACCAGAGTACAAATCACTCTCGCCATGGTTAGGTGTAACACCAGAGTACAAATCACTGGCACCATGGTTCTGTGTAACACCAGAGTACAAATCACTGGCACCATGGTTAATATAACACCAGAGTACAAATCACTGGCACCATGGTTAGGTGTAACACCAGAGTACAAATCACTGTCACCATGGTTAGGTGTAACACCAGAGTTCAAATCACTCTTGCCATGGTTAGGTGTAACACCAGAGTACAAATCACTCTCGCCATGGTTAGGTGTAACACCAGAGTACAAATCACTCTCGCCATGGTTAGGTGTAACAGCAGAGTACAAATCACTGGCACCATGGTTCTGTGTAACACCAGAGTACAAATCACTGGCATCATGGTTAGGTGTAACACCAGAGTACAAATCACTGGCACCATGGTTAGGTGTAACACCAGAGTACAAATCACTGGCATCATGGTTAGGTGTAACACTAGTGTACAAATCACTCTCATGATCATGGTTAGGTGTAACACCAGAGTACAAATCACTCTTGCCATGGTTAGGTGTAACACCAGAGTACAAATCACTCTCGCCATGGTTAGGTGTAACACCAGAGTACAAATCACTCTCGCCATGGTTAGGTGTAACACCAGAGTACAAATCACTGGCACCATGGTTCTGTGTAACACCAGAGTACAAATCACTGGCACCATGGTTAGGTGTAACACCAGAGTACAAAACACTGGCACCATGGTTAGGTGTAACACCAGAGTACAAATCACTGGCACCATGGTTAGGTGTAACACCAGAGTACAAATCACTGGCATCATGGTTAGGTGTAACACTAGTGTACAAATCACTCTCATGATCATGGTTAGGTGTAACACCAGAGTACAAATCACTCTTGCCATGGTTAGGTGTAACACCAGAGTACAAATCACTCTCGCCATGGTTAGGTGTAACACCAGAGTACAAATCACTGGCATCATGGTTAGGTGTAACACTAGTGTACAAATCACTCTCATGATCATGGTTAGGTGTAACACCAGAGTACAAATCACTCTCGCCATGGTTAGGTGTAACACCAGAGTACAAATCACTGGCACCATGGTTAGGTGTAACACCAGAGTACAAATCCCTTTCACCATGATTTGCCAGCGGTGCATGCTCGGAAGCCACCTCACTGTATTTTTTTATAGCAAGCTCTGTCCCTGCATGTGATATTTGATATATCCTTTTGATGTATTCAAATATCGAATTGCTATATTGGGTGAATTTATCACAGCCAATTCCCATCTGAGATACATTGTAGTCCAGTAAGAAAGAAAATGAAGCTGATAAATTGACCATTTGGAGAGTAGTCGGATACATTGTAGTACAATGACCCTGTTGATTTAGATACAATTTACTTAACCTGTTTAATATTTAAAATGTATATATTGCTGGTTTTTGTTTTAAATACCAGGTACTTTATTCTCTGATTTTGTGTAATTGCCAACTATTGTATTTTCTATATATATTATAATTGTTAGGATACGAATTTTGTAAACTTTTTATTTGCTCCTTTCTGAATAAAAATAAGTTAAAAAAAAAAAAAGATGAAGCTGACAAAGATGAAGCTGACAACAACCATGTGAAGAGTTGTCAGATACATTGTAGTACTGTAAGCTGATGCTGACAACTGGACCATGTGAAGAGTTGTCAGATACAATGTAGTACAGTAAGCTGATGCTGACAACTGGACCATGTGAAGAGTTGTCAGATACACTGTTGTACAGTAAGCATATGGAGTGTTGTCACATATTTTAAAGTACGCATGCAGATACACCCGCAGTCACACACAGAACATAGGCATGTCGCATATAATTTAAATCAGCAGAAGCTGCTTGTGCGACGCATTTAACAGTAAAAAGTCGCATGAAAGACGCTTGGCGATACCGAGTTGTGCAGCAGTCACAAGTTATGTTTAACGAGACTTGTAGCGCATGGAGGTAAGATATATGTGGACACATCCATACATTGTAGTACGGTAAGCTGAAGCTGACAACTGAACCATGGGGAGAATTGTCAGATACATTGTAGTACAGTAAGCTGGGGCTGACAACTGAATAATGGAGAGAGTTGTCAGATACAATGTAGTACAGTAAGCTGGGGCTGACAACTGAACCATGGGGAGAGTTGTCAGATACATTGTAAGTACGGTAAGCTGAAGCTGACAACTGAACCATGGGGAGAATTGTCAGATACATTGTAGTACAGTAAGCTGGGGCTGACAACTGAGCCATGGGGAGAGTTGTCAGATACAATGTAGTACAGTAAGCTGGGGCTGACAACTGAACCATGCGGAGAGTTGTCAGATACAATGTAGTACAGTAAGCTGGGGCTGACAACTGAACCATGGGAAGAGTTGTCAGATACATTGTAGTACAGTAACCTGGGGCTGAAAACTGAACCATTGGGAGAACTGTAATATACATTGTGGAGAGTTGTAACCAGAAGCAATACAGGTTGAGTCTCCCATATCCAAAATGCTTGGGACCAGGGGTATTTTGGATAATGGAATATTCCGTATTTTGGAATATTTGCATATCATAATGAGATATCTTGGGAATGGGACCCAAATATACACACAGAATTAATTTGTGTGTTATATACACCTTATACACACAGCCTGCAGGTAATTTTATACAATATTTTTAATAATTTTGTGGCTCAAACAAAGTTTGTGTACACACATGAAATTCATTTATGTTTCATATACACCTTATGCACAAAGCCTGAAGGTAATTTTATACAATATGTTTAATAATTTGTGCCTTAGACATAGTTTGTGTACATTGAACCATCAAAAATCAAAGGTTTCATTATCTCGGTCATGCCAAAATTATTCCGTATGTCGGAATATTCCGTATTTCGGAATATTTGGATATGAGAGACTCAACCTGTACAATTTTAGCATTTAACTTACTGAATACAATGATTCATTTTACAAATATTTTCAAAGATTCAAAATGTGTCTTATGTTAATGTGGTAAAGCTTCCAAATTACTTATTGGTTACAATAATTATAGCATTTTTAAACCGTTTGGTTGGAATCTTCCCATTTCCTGCTGTGACAGAACTTGCTGTGTCAGCGTGGCGTGATCATTTATTTAGTCTATTTAAACAGATCTAGATATAAAGGTTACTTGTTACAGTGTATATGGCACGAGAGAGCTGCAACACAAAAGCGGTTTATTTTTGTTTCAGGACAAGTTAAGCCTTTGAGTGCGTACACAGGCTCCGGCCAGAAAGTCTTTTCAAACACTACAACGAACACGTCTCTGCGGCAAATAGCGAAAACTTTTTTGGCATGGACAACTTACGTAGGTGTGATTGTCAGCATCTTTATCCCGATGAAACGCTTTTTCCCATCTGAGAAAACAAGTAATGGCAACATTTTTAGAAACATTAGTTTAAAGTGCCTTATAATGAATTCAAGATAATATAGTTGACATTTTTGGAAGGTCAGATTCCTATCCTCCGATGCAGCCATTACAATCATGGTTATAAAGTTATAAGCATCACTGAGGGTAAGCTACACAGGGAACTTTGGACGTGTATAAAGCAAAGACACAGGTTGGATAATAAAGTATATAAACTTCAAATCTTTGTGTTATTGTAGAGTACACAGTGCTATTTAATACAGTCAAATGTCCTTGTTTACATTGTACTTCATCCTGAAGTAGTACTGAGCATTATATAAGCTATACAGGGGCGGATTGTGATGGAAAACCAGCCCGGGAAATTGAAAGAAGCAGCCCTAATGGGGGCGGGGTCTATTGAGGGGGTGGGGTCTGTCGAGGTGGAGTGGTGCGCTGAGTGGTACTGTATGTCTAGGGGGCCCGGGGGTAGGGTGGATTATATATATTTATAAAATCCTGTGTTGACCGGCACGCCTAATAGCTTTTGCTGGTGGTACAGTATGTAGTATATATGTGTGTATATATATATATATATATATATATATATATGTGTGTATATATATTTGGAAACACAGATCCGGCACTCACCATACCAGCAACACAACGGGCCCGGGTGCCAGAAACAAAGTATGAATAATTCCAAGCAGGGGGTGGCACTCCAGGTCTTGTACAGAAATATTTCTTGGGTATGTGCATATATATATATATATATATATATATATATATATATATATATATACACAGTATATTAATATGTATGTATATATGCATATGTATATATAATATACATATATATACAGAATATTAATATGTATGTATATACAGTATATGTATATATGCATTTATATATATACATACAGTATATTAAAATGTATGTATATATATGTATACATGCTTATGTATATATAATATATATTATATATACATATGCATATATATACATACATATTTATATACTGTGTATATATAATATACATGTTATATAGGTCACATATGTATATATAATTTTCTTTATTATTCAGTTGCTGCCTACCTGCTGCTGCAGCACACAATAATAACTGCAATCATGGCCAGTTCGCTGGGCGCCAGCAGCCTGGCACAGTGCCGCAAGGCACAAGTTGCATTGCATCTGCTGCCTGCTCACGGTGTGGTGTGACATCTGTGGGAGGTTGGAGGCGGGCCGCGGAGGGGCTGGAGGCGGAGCAAAGGCTCGGTCTGCCATTTGTTTTAAATTAAACTTCTTCAAGGTCTGCCGTACACTTTCATTGCACATAAGCTGTGCAGCTGGTCGATCATGATCGCGGTAGCGGATCGACGCGGGGAGGGGCAGTTTAAGTTAGTGAAGGGTGGGCTCTCGGCAGCTGAAGCTCCGATCACGGCGGCACAAGCCCGGGGAGGGGGGTCAGTTAGGGAAGGGTAGGCTGAGCGGCCGCCGGCCACCAAAGGCAGCGGCCCAGCGGGAACTGGCCCGGTGTCCCGGCGGCCCAATCCGCCCCTGAAGCTATATATATATCAGAGTGTTCTAGCAGAGGCCCCTTACTCTCTGGCAGAGCAGTAGGCTCCGCCTTTGTGTCAGAGTCTACTGCACATGTGCAGGTCTCCGGGAACATGGCGGCCATGCCATCTTCCTAGTGATTTCTGCTCTTCTGCAGTGCCAGCCGATGCCAGACTTTGGAGAGGGAAGTGAGATTATGGATGCAGGGTGTGCATTGTGGTTTACACTGCACACCCTGCACCCTGCATTATAGATACACCAATGACTTCTAGATAAAAGAATAAATATAGACTAAAAAGAACCTAATAATTATAATAAAGGCCGATAACACTCCAAGTATGCATGCTATTATTAACCTGGTACACCGCACTGTAAGCATGCACCGTCTTTTTACCTTTAAACTTTTTGCCCTGTGATTCGGTCATGAACTTCGTAATACGGTCAGAGGGAATTGCAAAAGAAATCCCAGCCGTCACTTTCAGAGTATTAATTCCTATAACTTCTCCATCCTGTAGGGAGAAAGTAGATAGAAAAAAGATCAGATCTGCAAAACACAAAAGTCTGTTTGTTAATTTCATTATGTTCACTCTTGTAAATACAGATCATTGACTTCTGTCTCTATGCCATGTGCACTCACATAGTACTCAGTGTCCCTGCATCATGTACCTATATCTAAAGAAGAAATCTTGTGCTATTTACAACAGTGTAAATTTGCATATTACCTTCAATCTGCCCTGATCAGAACAGCTGCAACATCTCGTGGGTCCCGGTTCTAGTGTCTAAATACTATATATAAATGTATGTATAGGTCTTTTTCAGGGATAAAATCATATTAGCAAAAAGTGAGTCCTTTTCATGATCAATGGAATGGGGATATAGACGAGGACAATGTAAAAACTGAAGGCTGCAGATGTACTTCAAGGTCCATTCTTCAACCTGGGCAACGCCGGGTATCCCAGGGAGTAGACTATAAACTCTGCAAAATATGTGCGTACATTCTGCGGCATTCTGCTGGAAAATTACACCTCTGCAGAATGGTCCAGGAAACTCCATTCTTGGGAAATTTTACTGCAACTGACCAATATCTACATTTAGGCCCAATCATCATAGTGACCACTAATGCATCTCCTGGGCGCTGACCTCAGGAGCAGCCTGCACCAGTCACTGGAGTACATGGTTTCTTTAGCTCCAGGTAAGTTACAATCTTTAGAAACAGGATTCTAAATACTTCACTCACTTTCAACAACCATGACCTATAATATCAGATTGCTCACAGTCCTCAGAGCTTATCCCATCAGATTGCTCAGGACCCACCATATCAGATTGCTCACAGTCCTCAGGACCCACCATATCAGATTGCTCACAGTCCTCGAGGATCCACAATATCAGATTGCTCACAGTCCTCAAGGACCCACCATATCAGATTGCTCACAGTCTTCGAGGACCCACCATATCAGATTGCTCACAGTCCTCAGGACCCACCATATCAGATTGCTCACAGTCCTCAGGACCCACCATAACAGATTGCTCACAGTCCTCAGGACCCACCATATCAGATTGCTCACAGTCTTCGAGGATCCACAATCAGGGCCGGCTCTAGGGGTGTTCGACCAGTGTGGTTGCACAGGGGCGCCACCCGTAGAGGGCGCACCCCTCCCCAGCAGTGCTGTCCCGCTGTTCCACCCATGGGCCGAAGTGGCCCGCGGGTGGTCAAATCGGGAGGCTGGGGACCCTCACCGCCGCAGCATGCGCGCGGCAACCATTCACTGATGGGAGAGGGCTGGGGGAAGCCCAGCCAGTGACGGAGTGCTGGGCTTTTCCCCCAGCCTGACGTTACTTGGAGGCTTGCCATGCGGGCATGCCTCCAAATAACGTCACATAGGGGGCGTGGCCTATGGTAATTAGGCCACGCCGTAAGAGGGTGCCTTCTCAAGGGCCGGCACAAGGTTCTCCGACCCCTGGAGCCAGCCCTGTCCACAATAGTAGATTGCTCACAGTCCTCAAGGACCCACCATATCAGATTGCTCACAGTCCTCGAGGACCCACCATATCAGATTACAATGTCAACATTGTGAACATGTCGACATCATAACTGATAACTGTCAACACTGTACTGCTGACCACATCCCTCATATTTCACTACTGTTTGTTTTGATAGATATTAGATAGATAGATAGATAGATAGATAGATAGATAGATAGAAGATAGATTGATTGATTGATTGATAGATTGATTTTTAAAACAAACTGACAAGCAAAACAAAATAAAAATACTTACTAAATTTACTAAAGGACCTCCAGAATTTCCATACTAGAAAAAAAAGCAAAAAGATGCTTTAAATGGCAGATTACTTATAGTATTGTAATATTAAAACACAACTGCCGCTCAAGTTCTGGCACTGTACAAATGTTTGGTGTAAAGCTCCATATAGCTGAAATCCTTTACTCTACATGGAAATGTAATTTCCTAGTGATCTTAAGTGGAAATGATCATTCTGTAAGAAGTGACCATAGATAAAGGGATGAAGCAATAGACCTCATCAGGTGAGACTAATTGTAGTGTTGTAGAGACACACTGCACACACTCGTTTCCCATAAAGTAATACTGAAATAATTTTTACATATATTAGTGTAACACGGTAACTATATCACACTCCATTGTAAAGGGGAAGTCCACTGTCAGATATCTGACCCATCACCCACGATCCAGGCTCCCTTCTTCCACTCCACAGAAGGGCACAACCACAACCAACCGGATACCGGACGATTGGTCGACACATTCTGAAAGTCAACAGTCAAAAGGTCGACATAGTCATTAGGTCGACTCTGATTCTGTAGACATGTATTTAGGTTTACAGGGTTAAATGGTCAACACATTCAACAGGTCGACATGTAACATGTCGACACTAAAATGTCAACACATGGTTTTTCATGAGTTAGGCTTAGGGGTTAGGTTTAGAGCTAACCTAAACTATAAAACGTGTTCTAATTTTAGTGTCGACCATTTAACTCTGTCGACCTAAATACATGTCTACAGAATGATGGTCGACCTAATGACCATGTGATCTATTGACTGTCAACATTCAGAACCAGTCAACCTTGTGGTGTCGATCTTTTTAATGTCGACCTTTTATAACACACCCCAAACATACTTTGCTATGAGTGTGCAGACCCTTTGATGTGTCTCCTTTAGAGCTCAATATAAGCACATTGGACCTCATTCACTTTCTGCAAGCGATCGCTCTGAATGAGGGCAGTCACTTACTTTTTTAAGTGCCGCCTTCTGGTCGATCGCTAGGCTGTGGGTTACCACCCACAGCTCTAGCGACCGACCAGGGTGATGGTCGCGATGGTCATCACCATCGAGACCATCGGGGCTTAAGACCAGACCATAAGGTTGGGTCTGGGCTCTCGTAAGCCCCAAGGAACTTCCTGCTCTGTCTGAGCAGGAAGTTCCCCACTGACACCATCAAGGATATCAGTGGGGCCGCCCCCAAATGGCAAGCGTTCCGACTGGAACGCCTCCGTTTGGCCGGGCACGCCCCCGGCCCGCCCAGCAAACGGGGCGAGCTGTCACTCAACATCGACAGCTCGCCCCGTCTGCTACGAGACCCTTAGCGACGGAGCGCCCGTCGCTAGCCGGGTCTCGCGCATGCGCACGACGGAGCCGGCTCCGTCGTGCGCATGCTCTGTGGGGACTATCGACCCGGTTGCGAGCGCATCGGCGCTTGCGACCGGGTCTGAATGAGACCCATTATTTAGTACTGCATTAGAGTCATGGGGGGAGATGTATCAATTCCTGAAGAGAGAAAAAGTGGAGTAGTTGCCCATATCAGCTTCTTCAGATGTGTCCACATACACTGTGGCTTCAATTGCACCAAATAGCCCCTCTCGGAGTGCCAGGTCCCGGACGACAGCCATGTTGGGTTGTGCTGGGCATCTGGCGCCTTGATACTAGGCGGATGAGGATGAGGGGGTTGAGTATGAAATACCGATGGCTTAAAAGCCGCCAGTTCAAATCCCGACCCTGGAAGCCCGACAGCATAAAATCCTGACGCCGGCTACTAAGTATAGTTAACCCTCCCCTCTCCCCCCCCTAACCCTCAGTTGGGGGTGCCTGACCATGAGACTCTGGGGGGGTGCCTAGACCTAAAGCAGCTAACCGCTTCCGACGCCCGGCTTACCTACGTTTGGTGTACCAGGCGTTGAAATTTCGGCGTGGGGCTAATGATAGGCATCGGTATTTAGACACCTATCTTTAGTACCATGTCGGGATTTCAGTGTCGGGATTCTGGCGGTCGTCATCCTGACTACATCCCTATGGGGACATGTCTATAGCTGTCATTTCAAACACTGATCCTAGATAACTGAAAGAAGCTGATTGGTTGCTTTGTGCAACTTCTCCACTTTATATCTCTCCAACGGTTGATACATGTCCCCCTCTTCCTCCTTATTTCATACATGGCGAGGCCAAGTAAGACAGCGGGGTAGTTGCCCTGCAGTGAACTTCTCCTCTAAATAATGTTTATATATTAATGAGTTCCCTCAGTAGTCAGTCAGTATGAGTAGATTCAGGGGCTGGCCGGCAACTTTTAGCCTGGGGGGCAAATGCATGCAGGCGGCCCTAGCAGAGGAGTAGTGTGTAGCCAGGGTGCCCAGAGCACGTGCGTGCTACGGCGTACCCCCCCCCCCCCTCCTCAAGTGTTCCAGGGAGGAGGCAGGTCCATATGGGATTGTAAAGTAAAAATAAAGATTAGGGGCAGCCCCCTGTAGTGGTGCCCATATGCAGTGCCTCCATGTGCCCCAGGAGAGGACCCCCTTATGCAGGCCTCCAGTAGTGCCCCCAGTAGTGATCCCCCCTATGCAGTGCCCCTTATACAGTGCCACCAGTAGTGGTCCCCCCTGTGCAGTGTCCCTTGTGCCCCCAGTAGTAAGCCCCTTATATAGTGCCCCCAGTAGTGGTCCCCCCTGTGCAGTGCCCCTTGTGCCCCCAGTAGTGGTACCCCCTATGCAGTGCCCCCAGTAGTGGTACCCCTATGCAGTGCCCCCAGTAGCAGTCCCCCCAATAGTGGTAGCCCTTATGCAGTGCCCCTTAAATAGTGGCCACAGTTGTAGTCTCCCCCCCTATGCAGTACCCCCAGTATTGCCCTTTATATAGAGCCACCAGCAGTGGTCCCCCGATGCAGTTCCCCCAGTGGTAGTCCCCTCCCCCCTATGCAGTGCCCCTAGTAGTAGTCCCCTCCCCCTATGCAGTGCCCCTAGTAGTAGTCCCCTCCCCTTGTAGTGCCCCTAGTAGTAGTCCCCCCCTTGTAGTGCCCCCAGTAGTAGTAGTGCCCCCAGTAGTAGTCCCCCACCCTTGTAGTGCCCCTAGTAGTAGTCCCCCCCTTGTAGTGCCCCCAGTAGTAGTAGTCCACCCCCTTGTAGTGACCCCAGTAGTAGTTCCCCACCCTTGTAGTGCCCCTAGTAGTAGTCCCCCCCTTGTAGTGCCCCCAGTAGTAGTAGTCCCCCCCTTGTAGTGCCCCCAGTAGTAGTCCCCCACCCTTGTAGTGCCCCCAGTAGTGATCTCCCCCTTGTAGTACCCCCAGTAGTGGTCTCCCCTTTTGTAGAGCCCCCAGTAGTGATCTCCCCCTTGTAGTGCCCCCCCAGTAGTAGTCCCCCACCCTTGTAGTGCCCCTAGTAGTAGTCCCCCCTTATAGTGCCCCCAGTAGTAGTAGTCCACCCCCTTGTAGTGACCCCAGTAGTAGTCCCCCACCCTTGTAGTGCCCCTAGTAGTAGTCCCCCCCCCTTGTAGTGCCCCCAGTAGTAGTAGTCCCCCCCTTGTAGTGCCCCCAGTAGTGATCTCCCCCTTGTAGTACCCCCAGTAGTGGTCTCCCCTTTTGTAGAGCCCCCAGTAGTGATCTCCCCCTTGTAGTGCCCCCAGTAGTAGTCCCCCACCCTTGTAGTGCCCCCAGTAGTGATCTCCCCCTTGTAGTACCCCCAGTAGTGGTCTCCCCCCTTGTAGTGGTTTCCCCCCCCCCCCAGTAGACACAAGTAAATCAAAAATAAAATAAACACTTACCTGAATCCCCGCTCCCGCCGCCGCCATCCGCTCCTCCGTCTGTCCTCCTGAGCCGGGCCGCTCTGCATTATGGGAGAGATGTCATGACGTCTCTCCCATTACCCACTGCAGGAGCCGGAAGATGGAGCGGCTCCGGCAGTGGGCGCAGCAGCAGCTAATGAGAATCTGACAGACTCAAAACAAACACACAGCTGCCGGCGCCGGCGGCTGTGTGTTTGTCAGTCACTGTCAGTCACTGTGTAGCGCAGACCAAACTTCATCCGGTGAGCGCTACATGCGCGGTGCAGGCAGCTGTATCACAGAGGCACAGACTGCCTGCGGCCCGCGGCCCGCATGGCACCCTGCCCCCCGGCCCAGCCCGCCTCTGAGTAGATTGCTCGTCTGTGTAATGTATGAAACTAATATATTTTGGGAGTACTGCTGTCGGCTATAATTCCCTAACCAATGTGCATAATAGATCCCAGTCATTTACTAGGCCTCCATCTTAATAACACGGCTCAGGCCTGTGTTTTAAAATGCTGCTATAAAGAGGAAACGCTGGGCTTGATTCAGAGCCGGACGCTCTGACCAGAGCGCTCGCTCTGAATCAGGGCCGGGCTACCTAAAATTGGAGCGGCCTCTTGGACGCTCGCATAGCTGTGGGTTACCACCCACAGCTTATGCGAGCGTCCATGATGATGGTCGCGATGGTCAAGACCATCGCGACCATCGGGCTTGCGACGAGACCCTGCGGTAGGGTCTCGTTGTCGCAAACCCTGGAGTGATTTTGGATCTTTAATCTGAGCAACCTTATACTCAGTGTGACTAGGCATGGCGATCTCATGGCATGACATGACATGTGATCAGGAACTCCACTGCTACACCATGGGCTGATTCAGAGCTGAACGCTCTGACCAGAGCGCTCGCTCTGAATCAGGGCCCTCCTCCATGAAAATGGAGCAGCCTCCTGGCCGCTCGTATAGCTGTGGGTGACCACCCACAGCTTATGCGAGCGGCCAAAAAGATGGTCGCGATGGTCTTGACCATCGCGACCATCGGACTTGCAACGGAGACCCTGCGGTAGGGTCTCCCTGCCACAAGCCCTGGAGTGATTTTGGCTCTATCAGAGTGATGTCAGTGGGGCCGGCTTCAGAAGGTAGGCGTTCCCATGGGAACGCCTCCATCTGGCAGGCACGCCCACCAAAGGGGGTGTGCTGTCAAACAACATCGACAGCACGCCCCCTTTGGTGCGAGACCCGGAGCGATGGAAAGCTCCCACCGTCGTGCGCATGCGCAGTGGGGAACATCGACCCACTTGCGAGCGTACTGATGCTCATGAGCGGGTCTGAATGACCCCCCATGTTCAGTACAGTGCAGGGGGCACATGCTGCCAGCGTGTCTGCCCCCTTTGTGACTCATTGGCTGTAGTGATGCAGTTTGTGCTACCCACCCCACATACACTGCTTCCACAATATTTTAGAAACAGGAAAACATTATCTGGATTAGGAAAAATAATAATAAAAACGAGTTTATATAACCAGAAATGGAGCAAGCTTACATTAATGATGGCGTCCGTCTGCACATAATCCATGTCAGAGTCTCGTAGCCCCAGTTCCTTTCCATCTCTCTGGGCTGTACTGACTATCCCAGTTGTCACCGTGTTCTGTAAGGCAAACGGGCTTCCAATGGCCACTACAAACTCTCCAGGTCTGAGATCTGCGGATTGTCCCAGTAGCAGCACTGGTAACTTTTTCTAAAACCAAATCAAACACAGTCACAGTACAGTGACATAGCGACAGTACAGTGTAATTACTCACAATGATAAAGAGTAATGAATAAAGGACAGTACAATGCCTTGTTATTATGTAAACATGTTTACATAAATGCTAAAGGTGCATACACACACACGATTTTTTTAACGATTATCGTTAACGAAATAGTTTATCGTTCAATCGTTGTAAAAATCGTTCACTTTCTGAGTTAAACCGATGAACGATCATCGTTCATGCGCGTTCACGTTTGTAGTTCAGTCAGTGTAGTTTTTTTGAACTACAAACGATTTTTGCATATTCCCTTACTGAAAATCGTTGAGTTGGTCAGTCTACCTGAACTACAAACTACAAACGTGAACGCGCATGAACGATAATCGTTCATCGTTTTAACAAAGAAAGTGAACGATTTTTTCAACGATTGAACGATAAACAATATCGTTATCGATAATCATTCAAAAAATCGTTGTGTGTGTATGCACCTTAACACATTGGGCTAGATATACTATTCAGTGGTTTGCCTGATTTAGCATTGATTCCTGTTGCCATTTTAAACTATCAGTCGAAGCGGCAGATCATCGGCAGTTTGGGCAATCTGTGCAATAGTACAGATGCCCCCAGTTACATTGTGGCTGATCGCGTCACAAACGTGCGCACGCATCGCACCATGCGATTCCCGGTGCCTGCATACACTATGGTACGCTATGGCGCGCAGGGGCGCGTGACTCCGTGCCAGCGGCAAGGATATAGCTTAGCATATCTGTAAATCTAGCCCATTGTCTACTGTGCGGCCTAACATGCTAAGAACCTCATTTGTACTCCATTTTAATAGTAACGGTTATCATAATTGTTTTGACTACCAGAATTCTTAGTGCTTAGAGTGTGCACCTCCATTTTTATTTTCATGCATGGCACTGCAAGTCTCAGCATGGTAGCACCACTTGTCATGTTTAAAATTGTGCAGTCCAGCCCCCCCCTCCCCTTTCCTCTGTATTTGTGTATATATTGTACACTTGAAGGTAGAGACTCCTTCTGTCTGGTGTTAGCACCCCTCCCACCTGTCCTTAGGTAATGTTACTTAGTACGGGTCCTTGCATTGCTGTCTACATATTAGAATGGGAACTAACATGGTGGTCCTGGATAAATGTATAATGTGTTAGTATTAGGGATGTTAGGGACCTATTTCATGGGGTTCACCTTGACGTGGTAGATGGGCAAGCATTTTTTGCCAAGCATGTGCTAAGAACCTCATTTATACTCCATGTTAGTTGTAGAGCTTATCATAATTGTTTTGACTATCAGTATTCTTAGTGCTTACAGTGTGCACCCGCAATTTAATTTTCCTACTTGGCTCTACGTTGCGGTATTAAGAAAAAAATATACTCAAATCACTAGCACACGCATGGGGGGTATCTGAGTACCCAGAAACCCCCCGACAGACTGGAGAGCAGGCAGCATCTTCTTAAGCCCTGCCCCCTCATGGCAAAATGCTGCGATTCGCGAGTCAATTACATTAGAATCGCATCATTTGGCTCCACCCTCTCCCAACTGACCAGCGAATTGTGGCATTTTGTTGCTAGGGGGAGGGGCCTAATGACATGGTGCCAGCCTGCCAGATCCCAACCTTATCAGGTCTACAACCCGCAGCTACTGCAAGGTAAGTGTGTGTGTAATGTGTGTGTGACATACAGTAGGTGTGTGTGTAAGGTATGTGTGACATATGTACGGTAAGTGTGTGTATATATATATATATATGTACGTACGTGTGTGTATGTATTGTATATATGTGTGTATGTGGAAACCCCACTGTAAAAATCCTGCGTTTGCCCCTGCTAATAATTATAATAAGTAGTAATTGATAGAATGGAGGGCTCTCCATCGCCACCTATGGGTCACTAGAGCAGATGTGATTTTTGTTTTTCCCCCTAAACATTGCGAGCAGTATTTCTTCTTTAGGCAAAGATTCCAGGCAGGAGACAAGGCACGAGCAGCAGAACGTCTATACTTACTTTAGGGTAAATCTTGATTGTTGCGATATCTGATTTCTTATCAATGTCTTTGATTGTTGCCTCATAGTTGTCCCCGTTATGAAGTTGCACCTTTAGGTGCTGGCGCCCGGAGACGGCGTTACTGCTTGACACCACATGAGCATTTGTCACAATTAAACCCAGGTCAGAGATGATGAAACCAGATCCACTCGACAAAGGAACATTGCGTCCAAACAATGGATGCCTGAGGACATTTAGGGTAAATACTGCAGGTTAGTTCATTATACATCACCAGCATATCTTCAATGTCAATGACTTTGCTAAATAGGAGATATTGGTCTAAAACACAAAAGTGTTTTTGAAACTAGGTCAATGTCCTCTCTTTCTATCCTATTGTATCTGTGTAGTACAAGCCATGATAATTATTTATTGATTGATTTTTCTATTGCGGTATACTCAGAATTTGTCCGGCGTAGTTTACCTACCCCTTAAGGCATACAATATATTTGGTGCCTGGGGAACAGGACAGTTAGATGTGTATCCATGAAATGCGTTGGGTGAGAATTTATCCACATACTGCAGGGACAGAACTAAAACTTTTTGCAGTGCGCATATAATGAGCTTTGTAAATGAGGTGTCTGAATGTGTTGGGTACGGGGTCCCGGCAGCAGCATCCCAACAGGATTAGGTAACTATCCTAACTCCTAACTCTCCCCCTAACCCGGAATCTGTATGATTTACCGCCGGCCGCATGGTTCTAATCCCGACAGCGGCAGCCCGACAGAGGACGAAATCCCGATCGTTCTTAAGGTAAGTATAAACTAACCTAATTCTACCCCCTAACCCTCCTTTAGGGGTGCCTAACCCTAACCTCCCACCAAGTGCCTTAACCTAACCCTCCCTTCCCCGCTGCCTAAACCTAACCCTCCCGGGGGGGTGCCTAACCTTAACCCCCCCAGGGGTGCTTAACCCTAACTACCCCTTCCCCTAGCCTAACCCTAACCTCCCGGGGGGGTGCCTATCACGCCTGGCGCCTGGCTTACATTCGATCGGTAAGCTGGGTGTTGGGCTCCCGGCGTAGGTCTAATGATAGGCATCGGGATTTCGATGCCTGTCATCTGTACCTTACCGGGATTAAGCAGTCAGGAAGCGAGCGGTCGGCAATGCGACCGCCGGCTTCCCGACAGCTTCCCCCTAACCCTAACCCACCTTTCCGGGAGCCTAATCCCATACCTCCCCCCACTGCTTAACCCTAGCCCCCTCCCCCCACTGCCTAAACCTAGGCCCCTCTGCCTGCAGCCTAACCCTAACCCTCCCCCTAGTGCCTAATCCTCCTCCTAACTGTAATACTTACCGTCGGGATGTCTGCAGTCAGGATTCTGGAGCTGGCATTCCGACTGCTTTCGGCATTCCCGGCTCCGGTATTCTGTCCGCCAGCATACCAAGCGCCGGGATGTCGACTGCATCCCATCTGAATACTTTCACAATAACTTTAAACATTCCAGCAGGTTAATTCACACTAAACGATGTGTGTACCCAGTGACAGCAGATGTGACAGCACAATATATCGGGCGTTCCATACACACTGCACGATCTGGTGTACAACCTCCCGATATATCATTCCCGGCCGCATCCAGAAGCATGGTGTTGGCCGCCGGATCTTCAGATTGGCCAGCACCGAAGATACGAGGAACGACGCACGAGAGGGCGCAATAGTGCGTACACTCTAGACGATGTGGACGATTTGTCGCTCCAATTCACCTCAAAATGACAAATCGTCCACTATATCGTCTAGTGTGTACCCAGATTTAGAAAAGTGTGTCAAAACTTCAATATGCTGTATCTAAAAATGAGATTGCCCATGTTAAAAAAAAAAAATTATCTGCCACAACATAGCTGAGAAATGTCGGCTCCGCAAACAATACACAATGTAAGATGACGCCGTTTGCTCACTCTTACTTCTTGTGCTAACGACAAGTCATTTCAGGACAGAATATGTATTGACATAGAATATGAATTATGGAACAGTACAGATTAAATTGCAGGCACTTAAGAATTTTTATGACTGTCTGAGACCACCATTTACTTTGGCAGAACCGCTTTCTCCAGAATAAAAATACTTTCTACTTCTCTATATTCAAACACTAGAAATTAAGCTATTAAGTGGCTTTACTTTCCCAATTGGTGATTTACAGAAAACCAGTCTCATTTTATTAAAGTCAGATAATCATTTCATGTCACCACTATGGTGCTGTTAGTCTTGGTAATTTCTATAATAACCCCATGAAAGCTTTTGAAGAAATGTTTAACTTTTCCAAATAGACGTTATAAGCGGATGTCTTGTCACTTTGCACCAGTGACCTACAGTGAGGTCAATGGCTGGGGAGGCACACATGGAGATGGGTCTGAGTGTTGGGAGCCTGTCTCACCCCCTACTCACTGTAACTCTCCACTCACTACAATAAACTTCGGTATCCATTGATTCTCCTGCCTGTAGCACTATTTCTTCTTTTGCTGCTGCTGACAGCTCACATGATGCATCGAAGGTGTCCATCGTTGCTCAAGGCACAGCCCCCATACTCTCAGCTCTTTCTGTGCAGCTTACTGACCATGGTGTTGCCCCGCCCCCAGCCCTGCAAGCAGTGTCTGACTATACAGAAGCGAGGCTGAGCTGTTGTTGCCTCATCTCTCATCTCCCTGCAGTCCCAGGGAGCTCCACAAAGTCGGTGAGTGTTAACTATAAAAAATGATTACAATAAACAAAGAAGATGTTTATAAGTTATATATCTCTTCTTTGTATTATTCTAATCAATTATATATCAAATCTCAGAAGTATGAGAGGGGAGGCTCTGCCTACCCTGACTGCACGTCCCTGCTTTGCACACAGGAGGCACTGTAGTGAACACACAGGTTTTAAATTGTTTGGACTTTGATGTAACATTTACTCAATTGCACAGTATGCATCTTACTATTTCTCTGCACACATACAGTATGTGCATTTTTAGGTTGTGTAGGTGCCTATGGAGTGTTGGGAGGAGCACTGCCCTCCTCCAGCATCTAGCAGTCACTAGGACCCAGCGCTACTCAGTCAGAAGGGGTCCTGCCTCTGACATGTGACACTATATCTGCGAGGCGTCTCGCGCAGCTTTACTCTCCAGTGTCCATGAGGACAGAACAGACTCTGTGGGGTCTATGTACTAAGCTTTGGATGTGAACGGAGATAAGGCACCAACCAATCGGCTCCTGTCATTTTTCAAACACAGCCTGTGTCATGGCAGTTAGGAGCTGATTGGCTGGTACCTTATCTCCATTCACTTTTTCTCCATCCAAGGCTTAGTAAATAGACCCCTGAGACTCTTACCACAGCCATTTCAGCGCCCAAACAACCACCCATCTATCGTAAGCTACAGCCGCAGTCGCACACAGAACATAGGCATGCCGCATAACATTTTAATCAGCAGAAGCTGCTTGTGCATCCTATGCGCATCATTTTGCGAATAGGACGTATTTTAAGGTAAAAAGTTGTACGAAAAGACGATCAGCGCTGCCAAGTCGCACTGCGCTCATGCGTTATGTTTAACTTGTAGCACACAGAGGTAAGATGTATGTGGACACATCTGTAAACTATCCAATGTATGAACTATTATATAGAGTGCACTTCGTATGAGGAAGACAATAGCTTGGTAAGTGCTAATTATGCATGGAATGACCACACTCACTCTAAAATTAAGCATTTGGAAACCCCCTTCTAGAAATCCTGCATTTGCCCCTGAGACAGTAGTTTCAGTCTGAAACATGGCTGGAAATGATAAAATGGCGGACAATGTTATTCAATGATAATTTCATTTGTAACTACAGAAAATTGCCCCACCTGGGGACAATTTATGTTAAAGTGATCACATACTGTAACTAACATGATTTATCCAATGATATTCTCATGACGACACTAGCATACTCCTCCAGACAATGTGGTCTAATTAAGGGGTTAGTCCTGTTAGGTGCAGGGGGGCAGTTGTTGCAACGGCCTAGATATGCGTACAGGGCTACAAAGTGGAGAAAGTGCATATTCGAGATCTGGTACAGTCATTGGGCATTTTGTATCGGTAAAGGTCCCTATTTTCACTATTAAGGATCTGCACATTGAAGCATTAGAATACGTTGCATGTCCAATGTGTGAGTTTCGTCATAGTACCTCTTTGTTTTTTAATCTTGAGGCATGCAGTGACTTTTCTCAGTCATGTGACTGCTAAAAGGCAGAGCTGCATGTGAGGGGGCAGTGTCATGGCTGGTCAACGTGGCATCAAGGCAGCAGGAAGCTTAAATGGTGTAAGGGGCATGGTCCCCCCTCAACAGCACAAACTATATCAAGACAATGTGTCTGTTAGGACAGAGCTGCATGTGACAGAGTCAGGGATATGATGTGAAGAGTGGAATGGGGGCAGCAGGAAGCCACAGACTGAGGGGGAGATGTATCAATCAGTGTAAAGAGTGGAGAAGAGGACAAGGAGAGAAATTGTCCATTGCAATCAATCACATTCTACCTACCATTTTATAGAAAGTACTTGATAAATGCTACCTCAAAGCTGATTGGTTGCTCTATGGGCAACTTATCCACGTGTCCACTACTCCACTGCTTGATACATCTCCCCCTGAGAGTATTATAGTGGAAGAAGCAGGGTCCCCCCAGCTGCACAGATTATAGGGTCTATGTAGTAAGCCTTGGATATATATATATAAAGTGGATGGAGATAAAGTACCAACCAATCAGCTCCTAACTGCCATTTTTCAAACACAGCCTGTAAAGTGACAGTCAGGAGCTGATTGGTTGGTACTTTACCTCCATTCACTTTATCTCTCTCCAAGATTTAGTACATAGACCCCCTATATGAGGAGATATGTGTTAGTGAGGACAGGGCTGTACCGTGCAGCAGGAAAGCTGAGTAGAAGTCAGTGAAGGACATTTACCTCAGGTAAAGTTCAATGTGCACGACGGCAGGCGCAATCTTCTCCACCACATCAGCGATGAAGTTAAATTTGTATCTCGGACTGTTGGGATGTTGGTGACCTATACTGGCAGGAAAATTGGGTATGTTAGTAAGAACATTCATGCTGGAACCATCTAAACACAGACAGGCTTAGTGTAATTACAGTCTTTGGGTTTTCACTTCAGGCTGAAATGACTTTGACTGCTTGTAAACCCACACGTAGCCATAACCTTGGCTGACACCAGTCTTCTCACATACACCAAACATGACACAAAGAGAACAAGAGAAGCTATAGCTGGTGTACTGGCTGTCATTTGTTCCACCAAAAGCACAATTATGTTAAGTCCTTTGGTGACACAGAACCCGGCATCTGCAGAGGGGTTAATACAGTTCTCTGACCTCATGTTGTACGCATAGTTCCAGACTGATGAGACTGGCCCCATGCCTTCCTCACTGTCTCGCCTCGTTGTGGCCATGTATATTTACTTGGGGATGACCACATAAAAGGTCCACTTGAAAACAGCCCTTGGCGTTTATGTAAGGGGCTTTCCTAACGCGCAGAGCAGCACGGTTTCATGTGGCCACAGGCATCAGCTCAACATGGAAATATCACAGACGGCACAAATCCTTCATATATTTACATTTAAAGGACCACTAAGTGTAAACTATAACTTGCTTTTTGTGAAAGAACTGAGCTGCTAAAACATACATACTGTACATACACACAGATAGATAGACAGATAGATAGATAGATAGATAGATAGATAGATAGATAGATAGATAGATAGATAGATAGATATAGCATATATACTGTATAGATAGATAGATAGATAGATAGATAGATAGATAGATAGATAGATAGATAGATAGATAGATAGATAGATAGATAGTGTAGAGTAGGCATGTCAAACTCAAAATACCAACCGGGCCGAATATTCAAGGTCTAAGGGGGAGATGTATTAACGGCAAAATGCGGTAAAACCCCCGAAAATGCAGTTTTCGGGGGTTTTACCGCATTCCCCGTATGTATTAAGCAGCAGAATGCAGCGCATTCTGCTGCTTCGCCTCGCTAGGTAACGCCACCTTCAGGTGGCGTTACCCAATAGAAGCCTATGGGCTTCTTCAAGCAACGCTCGGGGCTGGGAGGGATCCGATCGGATCCCTCCCATGAGCCTTCTGCGCATGCGCAGAAGGACTTCTGGGTGTTCAATCCGGAAGTCCCTCTGCCCGGCAGCATCACAAAGGACAGCTCTCATCGAGAGAGCTTTCCTTTGTGAAATCCTTGATACATACCACGGTAATGAACCGCGGTATGTACGCGAAGTCAAGGGGGATGTACCGCAACGGCGATGTCGCCGTTAATACATCTCCCCCTCGGAGTGAGTGGGCCGCAAGAAAAAACAAAAACGTCTTATATGCCATTTTGAAACGTTAATTATTAATAAAAACCAATGCAGTGCCCCCTGTAGCAGTGCCCCTTATGCAATGTTCCCCTGTATTAGAGCCCCTTATGCAATGCACCTGAAGTTGTGCCCATTATGCAATGCCCCTGTATTAGAGCCCATTATGCAATGCCCCCTGTATTAGAGCCCATTATGCAATGCCACTGTAGTTGTGCCCATTATGCAATGCCCCCTGTATAAGAGCTCCTTATGCAATGCCACTGTAGTTGTGCCCATTATGTAATGCCCTCTGTATTAGGGCCCCTTATGCAATGCCCCTGTATTAGAACCCATTATGCAATGCCCCCTGTATAAGAGATCCTTATGCAATGCCACTGTAGTTGTGCCCATTATGTAATGCCACCTATATTAGGGCCCCTTATGCAATGTCAATGTAGTTGTGCCCATTACGCAATGTCCCTTGTATAACAGCTTCTTATTCAATGCTACTGTAGTTGTACCCATTATGCAATACCCCCCGTATAAGAGCCCCTTATGCAATGCCCCCTGTATTGGAGCCCTATGCAGTGCCCCCAGTAGTGCCCATTATGCAGTGCCTCCAGTAGTGCCCATTATGCAGTGCCACCAGTAATACCCCTAGTAGTGCCCCTTATGTTGTGCCCCAGTAATGCTCCCTAGTAGTGCCCGTTATGCAGTGCCCACAGTAGTGCCCATTATGCAGTGCCCCCAGTAGTGCCCCTTATGCAGTGTCCCCCGTAATGCCCCTTATGTAGTGCCCATTATGCAGAGCCTCCCCTGTCATACTCCCTCCCCTATCATACTTTCTGTCATGCTCCAGAGTTTTGATATAAAACCTCTGTTATTATACGTGTGCCTCCCCAGCTAATGACCTCACCGCGCGTCACTGGCGATCACATATATTCTGTCGCCGCGGTAAGTGGTGATAGAAAATCTCTGTTATCACCGCATTTTGATAAATAGGGGCCTAGATGATAAATTGACATACTGTACAATCCTGTATGACCATAGCAAATTTCATTCATGCCGGTGAAATATATGACATCTATTCAGACTTGGCAGCGCTTCGCTTCTAAATATTTTACAGTAACACCTTTGTAAACACTCCGCTCACCCATTTCACCGGCTAATTGCTGTCAATAAATTCAGAGGCCTCTATGTCTGCACTTCTCCTCAGGGACGCACTGGCAGGGCTAAGAAAAGATTTCTGTGCTGTACCTCATTGTATGGCAGCTTTTCCCAGTTTACGACTGCAGGGCCATAAAAGTCTGGATTACAGGCCTCAGTGCATAAAGAAATAAACTGTTCGGCTACCAGTTATGGGGCAACTGCAGATGTGAAGCTGAAGCTCAATGACTTTGTCTCATTCACTGTAGGAAAGGTTAGGAAGATTAATGTTTATTTTCCATTTGAACCTTGGATATCGAAGCGCGCTCTCAGGAAAGACACTGACTTTGTAACCTCGCAAAAAAGGGAATCCTAAACGGAAATTGGTCAGAAGCCAACAAAACAGACATTAGCTCCATCTAGTCTGCGCTGATCCATCGTTTACGATGCAGCAAAGAAAATCCCCTTTTCCCCCCACCCTGTAATTAAATAGAATTCTTTATTTTTATGGTAAAATTATATCTTAAATAAATTAATGAGTGTAAAGATTATCTTGTGACCACCCTTATTCCATTTCTCGCATTTGTACCTGTAAATGTTATTATTATATTGGCATTATAGCACATACTATATAGGTGTGCGTCCCTGCATGAAGTGCGTAAAAAATTGTCCGGATTAAAGTATATTCTGACCCCTAACTTCGGTCACTTCCAAGTTGTCCTGCGGGGGGGGGGGGGGGGGAGAGCTCGTCCTGCAACACAAAATCTAATGTATTCATGCTGACCCAATACAATCCACACAAGTAACATTCTAGCCCTCACAGGTCCTGAAAAGATGCTAAATTTTGCACCCCCGCTGTTGCTGATATCTTCAGGGCAAATATGCATGCGGAACCCTTGGCAAGTAACAGTTTTCCAGCCTGATTCTGATTTGAAGGTAATGCGTTCACAGTTCCAGACTCCTAGGGTGATCGTAATTCCTATGAGATTATACGCCCATGTTCTGAGCCTTATATGCATCGTATTGCCCACAATCCTATCTATGGCAATTACACCTACCCCAAGGTAGGTGCAGGAGACCTTCCCGCCAGCCTGTGCTGGTACACGTGCAGTACTAGGGCTGAGCAGGCTTGCGTAGCCTCACACGGTAATGCGTATGTTATATGCGTGCACATACGTCACCCAGGCGTAGTACACATAATAAAGATGCATAGTTTTCTGCCAATGGGGAACAGATACATAGACAGTTCCTATGGGGGTGGGGACGGGTGAGGGGATCTGTTGTGACCCGGAAATGTTGTGGGAGGAGGCTTCCCTTTCTTTTTCACCACCAGGGGGTCTCCAGGTGCACGGTGTACTGCGCGCCTGCGCCAGACTGACAGTGAACAGGATTATATGTATAAATGTGTGTGTCTATAGCTCCAGTTTGTCTATAAAAGGAGTTTTTGCCAGGATGAATTGAAGGGAGGGGGAGAAGGTCCCACAAGGTCTTAATCTTGTTCTGTATTAATCAATTTGTATTTCAGCTTTTAATTAGGGAACAATAAAATACAGAAAAGCGGAGGCTGGGTGTGTACAGATTACATAGCGCACTGTCCTTCTGGCTGTTCTCAATGTTTAGCTGAAATATTCAGGGAACAAAAACAATATGAAAATGTCATCCATATTGTGTCTGTGATTTGTTCTATTATCCTACAATATGTTCTGTCATCCGAGGCCACGGCAAAACTTCATGTAGTTGTTTGTGTACTTTATCTCTTTAGGGGGGAGATGTACTAAGCCTTGGGTAATGATAAAGTGGAGAGAGATAAAGTACCAACCAATCAGCTCTTAACTGTCACTTTGCAGGCTGTGTTTGAAAAATTAGTTAGGAGTTAATTGGTTAGTACTTTATTAGTTTCCAAGGCTTAGTACATGCCCCCCGAGATGCACTAAAACTTCCAAAAAGGACAGGCAATGGTCTTGTCCATATCAACCAATCAGATTCTCGCTTTCATTTAATAGACATTTTCGTAAATCCACCTAAAAGTTTATGATCTGTAGTCATTTAACCTTCGCTGAGTGGTGACTGCTGTGAAGTGTGGTGCTCTGCTGCTCTGATTGATGATCCAGACATTGTGGAAACACTACCAGGGATGGGGCTGCAGCATGGTAGCAATCCCTAAAGCTGGGTACACACTATACGGTGTATCGTACAATATTTAGTTCCAATGCGGATCTAATCGATATATATAGTATGCATCGTGTGGTGTGTACGCCCGATTTGTCGTTCACGATGGACGTTCATTGCATTGTCCCATCTCGCTGTCGTACACTGGATCGTGCAGTGTGTACGGCGCACGCGATGTATCGTTTTATACCAGATAATTATCCTTTCTTATCGCGCCAGTAAAAAATTATTGATCGCCAGAATGTATTTAAATAAACACTCAGAGAGACAGAATCACAGATAGGATCCCGTCCATGCGATGTGTAAATGCGCCATTCCAACAGCCTCATTTATCAACGAGTGTATCACTCAAAACTAGTGATAAATGTCACTGTGTATGATAAATGGTGCTCCAGCCAATCAGCTCCCAACTGTCATTTTTCTAACAGTTGACAGTTTGGAGCTGATTGGCTGGAGCACCATTTATCATACACAGTGACATTTATCACTAGTTTTGAGTGATACACTCGTTGATAAATGAGGCCCCATGTCATGTACGGGACATAAAGGAAAATTCTACTTAATAATTCAGCTCAACTCTTTGTATTAAAAGCCTGTGTATTTTTTGAGAAAGAGCTATAATTTTACTTACTGTATAAACTCACAAAACATACACAGATACAGTGTCATATATAGGACATTTCATGGAATGGCCCAATAGTAAAGTAATCTCTTATGCAATTCAGTTTTGGGCCAGGGGGGGGGCTGCGCTGCTGCACATGCGCAGCCTGATGACGAGCAAGCGGTGAGTGCCGGGGTAACTTTTGTCATCTGTAGCCCGTAGACTACAAAGGGTCCAAGCTATGGAATGTGTCACATTCCGGAGCTTATTAAACCTATGGGGACTGCTTTTGTGATCAAAAACTGGGGGTCCCCTGTACATAAATGAATACTCCTGCAAATATTCTTTTATAAATATGCCCCTAAGACTTTCAGATCCAACTAGCCATAGTAACGTAGGGAAAAAGGGAACGATAATATGCCCCCAAGCGTGCAGGAGAAGGGGGCGTGGTTATGCATCACAGGAGCGTGTCCTAAAAGCACCCTGTAAATGCCATGCACACCATGAGAGGCACGTGCGACACCTATAGAGAGCGACGGTGAATGGGATCTACCTACCAGCCCAATTGGGATAAAACGGTCCTCATATTGGCAGAGACAGAACACTCAAGTCAGGACTGTCCCGTCTAAGGAATGTTCTAGTGGTTATAACATCTGCATTGAACACCGTCACTAATTTACCCAACCATGGCTTCTGTGTTACAGAACATGTGACCGATGCTGCCCGTCAGATCTACTATCACATGACATGTATTAATGTGTATTTCTTCCCCAAGGTTCTACAGCTGCATAGGATATTGTCCCAGACAAGCCACTCTGGGGGTCTATGTATAAGGTTGAGAAAAGCCCTTTCACCATTTTTTTTACTGGAGAAAAGGATTTTCCCAACTTTTCTCAATTTACCAGCAGCTAAACACCAGAGAAATCTCTGATGTCTCCAGTGCTTGGCTGCTCACCTCCATCCCCATAGATGTCTATAGAGTCTGTGGTATTCTGCAATTCGCAAGCCACAAAAAGCTTTTATGGTGTTACCCTATACCCAGCATTGCCTCCCCAGCCATTTACCTTACCGCACATCACCGCCTATACCTGACTATGGGGGACTTGCAAAGCCAAAGACACTCCACAGGGATCACCTATGGGCCACAGCAAATGCTCATGCACAGCCAAACTCCTTGCCGGTTGCTGGTGAGGAGGAGATAACCGTGGCATAGCAGCTGGTGAGGAGATAACCATGGCATAGCAGCTGGTGAGGAGGAGATAACCATGGCAGCTGGTGAGGAGATAACCATGGCATAGTTGGTGAGGAGGAGATAACCATGGCAGCTGGTGAGGAGGAGATAACCATGGCATAGCAGCTGGTGAGGAGGAGATAACCATGGCATTGCAGCTGGTGAGGAGGAGATAACCATCTCATAGCTGGTGAGGAGGAGATAACCATGGCATAGCTGGTGAGGAGGAGATAACCATGGCATTGCAGCTGGTGAGGAGGAGATAACCATGGCATAGCTGGTGAGGAGGAGAGAACCATGGCATTGCAGCTGGTGAGGAGGAGATAACCATGGCATAGCTGGTGAGGAGGAGATAACCGTGGCATAGCAGCTGGTGAGGAGGAGATAACCATGGCAGCTGGTGAGGAGGAGATAACCATGGCATTGCAGGTGGTGGGGAGGAGATAACCATGGCAGCTGGTGAGGAGGAGATAACCATGGCATAGCTGGTGAGGAGATAACCATGGCATTGCAACTGGTGAGGAGGAGATAACCATGGCATAGCTGGTGAGGAGGAGATAACCATGGCATAGCTGGTGAGGAGGAGATAACCATGGCAGCTGGTGAGGAGGAGATAACCATGGCATTGCAGGTGGTGGGGAGGAGATAACCATGGCAGCTGGTGGGGAGGAGATAACCATGGCATAGCTGGGTTTTTGCCAGGATTCCAAGAGGAGCCCTGAATTGCTAAATACAGGCGCAACATAAATCTGTATTGATGCAAAATGCGTCAGTTTGCACAGTGTCTGCATAAAAAGACCCAGCTGGAGACTGCTGCAGACACATGTACAGTATGTACAGAGAACACAGCATGAAGGAATAGTTTAATTATGCAACAATATTGTCTCCGCCTGTTCCCCAGACAGCTGCTTCTACTGTATGAATGTTATACAATCCTCTTTCTCATAACACATACCACAAAATGACACTTTTAGCATACTATTGCATATAACACAACTTACTGTACACATTTATAAGGACCATATAGAGCACATAGTAATGTACAAGGTGGCATTAGGTCGTTTTGGGGGGCATTTGGACAATTTAAAAACCACTTAAATGAGCGTTTTAGTTGAGACATCTAATATGTAAAAATGATCTGTTAAAATAATTAACTTAGCTACAACCAGCTCTTTAACCAACCAACCTGCAATTTATATAACTGTATATTCCAGAATGTGTTGCCATGCATAGGCTTGCAGGCCATGCTGGGATTTGCAGTTCTATAGCACCTGGAGAGTCAAAGTAAAACTATGCTAGATTTAACCCACTAGCTGTTTATACTATACCCAAGTGACCATGATGCAAACTCATTCTGCCACTGTAGTGGTTAGCACAGTGCCCATCACCTGCAGGCGTGCCAGGACTTACCCGATTGGCAGGCTCCCTTATGCACCTGCACCACAGATGGGTGCCCCTGCTGCAGTGCCCTCCTGCTGGCCAGCTTCATTTGGCACAGATTCTTATACGTCTGCCCGTCGTTGGCGCACACTTGGTAGTCGTGCTTGCACTGGCAGGTGCCCTTCAGCCCCCTCATGCCAGGAGGCGGCTTGCACTGCAGAGTGTCCCCGCACGGTGGGTCTCCATCCCGGCCACAGGACTCTCCTTCCCCCGCAGCGCAGACCAGGCAGCAGTTGCAGCGATCTGGGACATACCCGTTGGGGCAGACGGGGCTCGGGCACCGGGAGACATCGCAGCGGGATGGGCACGCTGAGGAGCCATGGATCAGGGGGAGGGAGAGCAGGACTAGCAGTGCTGGGCAGCAGGAAGACCGCTTCATCGTGACTACAGGGCAGATTGGGGGGTCAGGCTGGATCTCCTAGCAGGGCAGGCAGTCACAGGAGCACAAACAGTGTATCTTCCAAGCTGCTACAGTATATTGTATATAACAGGGCTCCTCTATAGGTGTAAGTCAGCTGTGCACTATTGCAGAGGGGATCAGAGGTGGGGAGAGTGCTGGCACTCGGGCAAGTCAATGATGTTTGCAGAGCATCACTCTCTCTCTGTTTGCCTTAGTTAGTTATATGGGTCCTGGGATAGTTCTGTGTGAACAGTGGGGGAGTTACATGGGCTGAACAGGCAGCTTTAAGTTTCCTTAAACTCAGCCTACATTACTCCTTCCACACCCACTGTGCTGCTGTCCTGTCACTCACTGCTGGTGATTAGTGAGGGTGAGAGAGTGCTGCCTGAGTGATCATCATGCCACCCTGTCTCTTCTGCCCTAATCTGACGTTTCAGCAGCACTTCATTTTTGGCCATGTTGGCAGATTACAGTCACTGTTTCCACCACGATTACAGATGAGAGGTAACCAGAGTGCTGACACACAGTAATTACAGCGTGTACAGTACTCCAGGCTGCTGGCCCAGTCTCACATGTCTGCGTTACTGTATGGAAATTATTAGAATTTTCAAAGTTTTGTTCCTGAAGATGTACTAAGCTTTGGAGAGAGATAAAGTGGACAGAGATAAAGTAACAACTAATCAGCTCCTAGCTGTCACATTACAAGCTGTGTTTGAAAAATGACAGGATCTGATTGGCTGGTTCTTTATCTCTCTCTCTCTCCACTTTATCTCTCTCCAAGACTCCATAGTACATCTGTGAGGTGACCCTGGGTTGTGTGGTGCAGTCAGGTTTGTCTTTCATTGTAGTACTGCAAAGAGTGGAGGGTGTGACCAGTCCTTTCATAGTAGAAGTTGTTAAATGCCTCACAACAATTGTAAGTAGTGGGACACTTTAAGGAAGGTTACCTTCTGTATGTTCCGTAGGTAGCAAGATGCTAAGCTGGAGAGGATGCGGTCAATATCCTGACCGCGGGTATAGCGGCGTTCAGAATGCTACTACCGGAAATGACACTTGTCAGAATCCCGGTGCCAGGTAAATACTGGGGTTAGGGGCAGGGTTAGGCATTATGGGGAGGTTTAAGGTTAAGCACTAAGGGGGGAGGGGGAGGTTAGGTTCAGGCACTGGGGGAAGGAGTATGTAGTTAGTATACCGGCAGATGGGATGCCGGCCGTTGGAAGCCCGACACAGGACTAAAGATTGACAACAAAATCCCTATGCCAGTCTATATAGCGACACAATGGCACACCGAGCGGGGGGGGGAGGGTTATGTACCAGGGGGGGTTAAGGTTTGGAGTGGAGGTTAAGGTTAAGCACCACTGGGGGGGTTTGAGTTAGGCAATAAGTGGGGATGGTTAGGTGGATTAGGCACCAAGGGGAAGGTTAGGTTTAGGCACTAACAGGGAGGGTTAGTGTGCAAGAAGGCAGGGTTAGGGTGAGAAGGGGGAGGGTTAGCATACTTCCCCGACCCCTGATGGGATACAGAGCATTGGGATGCTGCTGTTGGCATTTTGACAGCAGGCATTCCGACTGCCGGTATTTCATACCCAACCCAGGGGAGGTTAGGGTCAGGCACCAGGGAGGGGGGGTTAGGAGCGGGGCGTTCCTGGGCAGCGTTCCCTGAAACGGAGCCGTGTCGCCCCTGTTTTCCGGGAGGGACAAGACCAAGGTCTGGTGGACGCAGACATCCTGGCCTCGCAGCTACCAGGACCCGGTCAGGCTGCGGTAAGCTTCAGCTGCCATAGCCTGGCCAAAGGGAGAACAATCGCGACCTTCCGATGGTGATCCCAGGCTGCTAGATCACGCAGATACAGCGGCACTCCTCCGCCCTCCAATCTTTTGTGCACATGAAGAACTAACATAACTGTAAAAAATCTTACACACACAAATGCTCGCAGAAGCTTATTCTGTGCCTGGGAGATGAAGGGACCACCAATCAGTGTCAGCGGGGCACTAGCAGGCGGCCAATCACAAGCAAGCAAAAATCTCCATAGAGGAGGGAAAGAAACAGTGGTAGGTATAACGTGCAATGGAATTGGTGGGACATATTGTAAAGAGTGAAAAAAGCTTAGCATCAAGTAATGTAGTCATGATTAGCCCATAAATGAATGAGTTCATGGGGAAGTCTATAGTAGACTGTATTATGAAAAATTATGCTATTTAACCAGAGGTGTAGAGAAAGACCCTGGGGCCCTGCCCTGGTACAAAATCTGAGCTGGGCCCTCCCTGACATTAAAACATATGTATCAATAATCGCTGTACTGCCTCGATTATTACCAGTCCAACTCACGGGATA
Organism: Taudactylus pleione; assembly: GCA_031769625.1. NCBI lineage: Eukaryota > Metazoa > Chordata > Amphibia > Anura > Myobatrachidae > Taudactylus > Taudactylus pleione. Next base: position 2,865,536 of record JAUIMM010001089.1, read on the forward strand.
TTTTCACATGCTATGTACAAAGGGGAACTCGCAGGGACTATGGGCCTGATTCAGAGCCGCTCGCTATTTGCGGTCGTTCGTTAAAAAAAAAGGGGTGGCTATTCAAATGAACCGTTCGCACTTTGCGGTCTGTTCACGACTCTAAGTCTGAACGAGCGAGCAAAGCTTGCGGTCGAAATTTTGAAAAATACGCCCCCTGGCCGCTCGCATCATACGTCATGTCCGCTATTTATTAGATTAATCGAGTACATCGAACAGTGTATGAACTGCTCGCTATTCTTGTGGTTGGTTTTTTCAAACGCTATTTTGCGAGTAGTTCTGACTAAAAAAAAAACAAGTGACGTGGTCGCTGACGCTGCTGTATTAATTATGCACACCCATAAAACGCCCATTTTGACCTTTAAGCATGCCTGCGTTCTGAATTCCACTCCCCGTTTTCAAGCACCTTCCCCTGTTACCACCCACATACGCCTCCTCCTGTCACTCTAAATAGCAGACATTAGCTATTTTACAAACAGTTTCGGCCGCACTGACTGGTTCGTGCATGCGTATTACAATCCGTACGCATGCGCAGTTGTGCGAACATCGCTCAGTGCGAACGAGCGGCCGCTTATGAGCGGCTCTGAATCAGGCCCTATGTCACTGGCAAATTGTGGAAGTCTTCCACTTCTCCGGGGGAAGCTGACACAGCTTCCTGGAGCCAGCCGGGGACTGTGAGAGAGAGATCGAAAGAGAGATCGGTACTGCCAAGCCCCCATAGGCTCAAAGCTGTTTACACCATCTGAAGATGGTGTAAACTACCGGGGCTAAACTACAAAAAGCTTTGCTTTTTGGAGTTTAGTACTTAGGGGTGAGATCGTAGTCTCCATTGATAATAATGGGGACTACGATCTGCAGCCCTAATTAGCACTTTGCCGGAGATTTCTGTGAAACCTCTTGCATTGTGCTTTTAGTACATAGGAGCAATACATAAAATTATGCAGAAACTGCAGTTTCTGCATAGTTTTATGGATCAAACAGCTTGATACATAGGCCCCTTTATCTGCTGGTAACTGCTTATGCTGAGGACTACGATCTGACCCCTATGTACTAAACTCCAAAAAGCAAGCTTTCCAGAGTTTAGCCACAGTAGTTTACACCATCTTCAGATGGTGTAAACTACTGTAAGCCTATGGGGGCTCCAGGGGAGGGGGCTCTCTCGCAGGCCCTGGGCGGGCCCGGAACTGACTCTGTGTGCATGCGCAGTGACAGCTTCCCCCAGGGATGTCTTTCACTTCTGTGAAAGACTACTACAATTTGCCGGGGATATAGCTCGCAGGGACAGCGGTTATCGCAACCGCTGTCCCTGCGAGTTCCTCATGGTACATAGCGGGTATATTTTAATTAAAAATTAGACCTATAATCACAGCCGTACCGCGATTATTAGTACATAGACCCCTTAATTTGGAGTTCGGGGTCAATACCTTATGTTACACAAATTAGATATGGGAAGGGGGTACACAAATTAGATATGGGAAGGGGGGACTATGTAAATCCAGCCCGCCGCCTGAATCGTTGTGTGGGTCTGGAAGGTGTGCTGCTGTTCTACAGTTTTATTTCTTTTGAGCTACTGTATATTTTGCGGGGCCCCTCAAAGTTTGCTAGCATGCCTGGAGGTGCCTGTACATCCATTCAGGAGACCCCTGTTTGGGCTTACAGTTCTGGAGCAACAGACATGGCGCTTCGGAGCGGATGGACCAGCATCGCCATCACCAGGCCCATGACAACCCCCTAGGTAATTTTGCAGGTATACATTACAAATGGTATCTCTGGGAATGGCCCACACTGACCACAACACTTTCCTAAAAACTACAGTGGAATTTATAGCGATTACTGTATATGCTAATGTCACCCAAGATGGAAGTGTCAGCTCCTTATTAATTGCCTGATGTGCCAGGTCCCTCGATATCTGCCTTGGTCCAAGGATGGTCCCATCACTGCTGCTGGCAGAACGTTGTCAATGGTAGAAATTATCATAAAACATAAAGTGATATAAATAGCTACACACAATATAAGGCAATAAAGCACATAATAATATACAGGGTTGTTGTGATATTATAAATGAAGGTAACAAACACATCTAGAGAACCACAAAGGATATATACTAATCTTTTACATCAAACACAGGAGATGGGAAAACATAACAGGGAAGATCCAATGTTACTGGAAGGTTATATTATTGGAGCACAGTCTTTATACTATTATTATCAGTTAGCAAAACATTGCGTCTTTGTATTATCTCTCAACATTTTCTTTATAAACCTCTTAAGTAACTCCCAGACATTCCTTATTGTTATTCCAAAAAGTTTTCAGTGTACAAGAAAGTTTTACATATCTAACTTTTCAAGCCACCGAATGTAAACTGTTATGATAGCCTTGGGTTTATCTTACATATTGTTTTGCTTTGAAGTGTTAAGTCTAAATATGAGTCATTTAAATAAGGACATCAACAGAAGCCTTAAACCCAATATGTTTGCAAAAAAAAGTCTATCGAGCTTTGTTACTTCAGCTAAAGCTAAATATTTTCAGACCTCTCTTAAAAGGCTTGTCCATTTGATTCCATCATTTGGCACAGAGCATTTATGTTACCTATGAGACTACAATAACTAACAGCCACAATCCCGCCGCGACTGCGATTCCGATGTTTTTTTTTAGCCTCCGGCACTAGGAACGGCATTGTGTGGTCCAGGTAAAGAGGTAAGAGGAACCAACTTCCAAGGGATAGTGCATTATAAGCCCTGACCTGTTTCCCTGTGGACCTATGGCTGTTCAAGGTGAAGTGAAAGCTTCCAGTTCCAAAAAGTTATCTAACATTATTGCACGATTCATAAACTCATCACACTGTTTCTCTATGAAATACCGATGTGAACATATTGTAATAAACAAAGCCAGATTGTAAATACTCTATGTACCCTAACCCGTCTTGACAGTCAAAGTGAATCACAGTCAACTTGCTTCATGTACAATCAAAACACAGTTCTCACGCAACACTCCTTATAAATCTTTAGTAAATTTTTAAGCCTTTTTCATTGTTTGCAATAAATACTTGAGACACGTCAAGTGGGAGATTTATCAAGCCTTGGAGAACCATTCAGCTCCTGTTTGTAATTTCTCAAACACAGCCTGAAAAGTGACAGTTAGAAGCTGATTGGTTGGTACTTTACCTCTCTCCACTTTATCTCCCTCCAGACTTTGATACAATCCCCTCCCAAACCTGGTATTATGACACATGCATGTGTCTTATAGCACTGACTTAGATTTATTTATAGAATACATCTGCTCGGCAGCAAAATGTCACTCTATTATATTAGAATTATGGTTAAAAGACAAATAACAAACAAACCCCCATTAAGTATAACCTATTCTACATTCTAGCTGTGTTGCTCCAGAGGATGGCAAAGCTTAGTGAGTTGCCAGCTTGCTCTGACAATGTGGGTAGAGGAACTTGGGCAGCTCCTTGATCTCATTAGTTGCAATCAGATCTCTGAATCAATAATCCCAACAAAAGTTGGCAGCTGTGTATATGTATGTAGTTGTACCTATCAGATGTTCCATCCAGGATCTCTCATACAATAGCTCCTCCTTGCAGAACTATGGGAGACAATGGAGGCGCCTGCCACTGAGCTCCAGCACTGAAGGGGCACCTCCTCCATTGCCCACAATATATTCACCCCACTTAGGGCTGGGAAGCAGCCGGGAAGCCAACAGACATATTCCCGACTGTCTAATCCCGACAAGACACTAATGACAGGCGTCGAAATCCTGGCACCTGTTATTAGACCTACGCTAGGAGCCCGACACCCGGCTTACCGATCGAAGGTAAACCGGGCGCGGATAGCCGCGGGGGGGAGGGTTAGGTTTAGGCACTTGGGGGGGGGGTTAGGCACTTGGGGGGGAGGTTAGGGTTAGGCACCCCTAAGGGAGGGTTAGGGGGTAGAATTAGGTAAATCATACTGATTCCTTAGGGCTGTAACTATGTACCCGGAGAGTACCATCACGGCTGCCCAATACATGGCACCTCTTCCTGGCACAGTAGAAACCACCATACACTAGTGGAGAGCTCAGTGTCAGACCATCAGCTGCTGCCTCCGTCTATCTATAACCTGTCCCTACTCATTGGTGTCGCTGCTCCTCTGCAGCTTCTTATGTCAGTGTGACACGTCCAGCGCTTCCCCTAGCTCATAGCAACCAATCAGCTTTCAAGTATCATTGAATAATAGGTAGGAGCTGATTGGTTACTATGGGCAACTTCTCCACTGGTCCACTTCTCCCCGCTTTTCACTGCTTGATAAATAGACTCCTCTGTCTCACTCCTCCCTGGCGGGTGTATCTGCATGTGAAATGCTACATTACAGTGTCAGCGGCTATGACGGGGGGGGGGCACCAAATTATAACTTGCCTCCGGGCAGCTGGGATGAATTTACGCCACTGTGATAAATATTTGGTAGACGTAGATAATTCAGTGATGTAAGTGATCTGTCACATACTCAGTGACCGCACATCCCCTCTGTGTGGATACTTGGAACCCCCTAAGCTGGACTCATGTTACCATTTATTTGCTGGGCATCACTAATTCCAGGATATCATTTCTGCCATCGTGCCAGTGGCTTGCCCTGCTGACTTAGATAACGCCTCAACGGGGATTTATTTGGAAAAGTTAGTCTATGACATGCTGTAACTACAGACATAAACTGCTCTTTCTATAAACACAGTATGAAACATGCAATGAATATAGGGAGAGTGTGGTGGTCTGGATTATTTGGGTTATAGTATCCCTCCCAAACTAATTCCTCCTTTGTGACTCTCCATTGAATCACATAAAATGGCAGATAACAGTGGTTCTGATTCAGACCCGGACGCTCGCTGGCTAAAAGGGGCTGGCTATTTAAATCATGTGCTCGCACGGCGTCGCGTAAAGCCGCCCACTAAGTAATAGCGAGCGGCCGCACTATGCGCTCGCACCTGTATAAAGACGTCCCTTTGCCACTCGCAACACACGTCATCTCTGGCAGTTGTAGGATTAATCGGGAACATCGAGTGCCATCGGAGCTGCTCGCAGCGCTTGTGGTAGCCTTTTTCCACCACAACATTGTGACGCTACTTTGCTAATTATGCACACCCATTAAACGCTGTTCTGACGGTCGGGCACGCCTGCGTTCGCACAACCACACCCCTGTTTACAAGCACCTTCCCCTGTTACCACCCACAAACGGCACTATCAGTCACTCAAAATAGCGGCCCGACTGCGGGCTACGGGCGAGCACTTTCCCATCACAATGACTGGTTCGCGCACGCGCATTGCGACTCATGCGCAGATTGTGAAAAATTGCTCAATGCGAGCGAACGCAGCATAGCGTCCGGGTCTGAATCAGGCCCAGTGTTCTTGATGATATGTGATTGTTCCCTGCCTGCGATGCTGAAGTCGCTGCTTGTGTTTGTGCCTCATACATCAGTCACTGAGGTATCAGGTAGGTCAGTAAAAACTTTGGGGTCTATTTACTAAGCCTTGAAAGGAGATAAAGTGAGCGCAGATAAAGTACCAGCCAATTAGCTCCTGACTGCCACAGGCTGTTTGAAAAATGACAAGAGCTGATTGGCTGGTACTTTATCTCCATCCAAGGCTTAGTAAATAGACCCCTTTATTATCTTAAGAGGCATGCCTAACATAGATGTGCACAGGGAGTGCGGTCCAGCACTTTCCCCTCCGCCGGGTCGTGTACTACCCGTCCCCCCCTCCCACCAGGGCATAGATTACTCACCTAGGCTTAAGAGGTATGATGCCTAACCTGTAACACAGGCATCAATAATACACATATCAGCTATCTCAGAGCTCTACTGTCCCGTTCTCATTCCTTATGCTAAGTTACTTGTGGAGCATTTGTGTCAGACTTGTAGATAATATATTTCTCTACATCATAACTTTTTCCAGTATAAAAATGACAGAACTGATACAGTATAATGTTCAAATTAAAAAATGTACAATGACATACCTTAAACAATGCTATAGCTATTATTATGCTAATAGAAAAACAAGGAACCCGACAATATGTCGACTTTCACACCATACCCAGAAAAACAAATATATATATATATAATTATTTGAGCACGGGTTGCCACCTTTATTCAACACTACTACACTATTGGGCGCATGTCTTCTTACCCTTTCTTTCAGAATATTATATATATATACACATACTGCTGTTACACCTGTGACATCCCTGTGTCTTATGTTACACATTAACTCTAAGGTTAAGCTTAACATCACATGTTAGTATATTGTATCCTGGCATGGCAATCTGACTGCAGGACTACTGTACCCAGCATGTCCGCTCACACTTCACTCTCCACTAACAGGTCATAGGCTCAGTGCCCAGAACTCCAGCATAGTGTTAATTCTATACTTTGCCAATAGGTTAAGGCAGGGGTCTTCCACCTCTTACACAGTGTGGGCCACATAAAAAAATTAAACAAAGCCCGAGGGCCACTAAGCTATACGCCACACAGTAGCACAATCTTGATTCACCCAATTCACATTACACCACATAGTCGTGTCCCTTATTCATGTATGACACACAGCAGTGCCCCTTTTACACAATGCCCACATTTGAGCCCCTTATACACAATGCCCACAGTAGTAGTGCCCCTTATACAATGCCCACAGCAGTAGTGCCCCTTACACATAATGCCCACAGCAGCAGTGCCCCTTATGCAATGCCCACTATAGTGGTGCCCCTTATGCAATGCCCCCAGTAGTGGCAGTGTCCCTTATGTAGTGCCCCCAGCAGTGGTGCCCCTTATGCCGTGCCCTCAGTAGTGGGAGTGCCCCATGTGCAGTGCCCCCAGTAGTGGTAGTACCCCATATGCCGCACCCCCAGTAGTGGTAGTGCAGTGCCCCTTATGCAGAGACCACAGTGGTAATGCCTCTTATGTAGTGCCACCAGTAGTGGTAGTACCCCTTATACAATTCCCCCCAGAAGTGCTGCCCCTTATGTAGAGCCCACAGTGGTAATGCCCCTTATGTAGTGTCTCCAGTAGTGATAGTGCCCCTTATGTAGTGCTCCCAGGAGTGGTGCTCCTAATGCAGTGCCCCCTATGCAATGCCACCATTAGTGGTGCCCCAATATTAGTGCCTCCAGTAGTAATGCCCCCAGTACTAGTTCGCCTAATATAAATGCCCCCTAGTATTAGTATCCCTAATAGCAATACCCCTAGTAGTAGTGCCCCTAGTACTAGTGCCCCTAATAGAAATGCCCCCTAGTATTAGTACCCCTAATAGCAATACCCCTAGTAGTAGTGCCCCTAATAGAAATGCCCCCTAGTAGTAGTGCCCCTAATAGTAATGCCCCCTAGTAATAGTGCCCCCAGTAGTGAAGCCGCTGACAAAAAAGAAAAATAGTACTACTTACCTTAAACCCCGCTCCCGCGTTTGCTGCCTCCGGTCCGCCCGGCTTCTCTTCTGTCTGAACTGTGGGAGAGACGTCATTAGTGCACTGCGCACACTGCGGGAGCCGGAGCTCAGAGTCAAGGGTGAGCTCCAGCCTCCGGCTGGCAGTGCGGTGCAGGTAGGGAGTCAGGCACCCGCTGGTAACAAAATCTCAGTGGGCGCCCGGCAAATGGAGCCTTTTGGCTGGCCACGGGGAACAGCTGCCCCTGGTCAGTGGGCCACCCGACAGCTCTGTTGGTTGAAGACCCCTGAGTTAAGGGGTCAGGGTGTTGTCACAGATTACTCTGCTAATAAATGTAAGGATATCTGAGAGTGAAAGATGAAGTGTTACTGGGAAGTGAAAAGGCTAAAAGTCAATGACTAAACCATAACTATGATATAAGGGAAGAATGTATACACCTTACTCAGGGCCTGATTCTGGAAGCAACGCACAGGAGAGAACGCACGCACTTGGCCAATGGTTTTGTACTGCGCATGCATCACACAGCGCGTGTGCGAACTAGCCAGTGCGGTCGGGTAAGTGTATGCAGACTACACGCAGCGTGCACGCAGACCCCTTCCTATATTGATTGACAGGAAGTGCCGTTTGTGGGTGGTGACAGGGGGTAGTCGGGCAAACGCAAGAGTGACTGTGCGTTGGGACGCCGTTTTAGGGGTGTCCATAATTAAGCCACTGCGGCGACGTACGCATGATGAGACTCCGTGCACACTGGAAGTTCCAAAGATCCTGCGCGAGGTCTGGTCAACCACTATTATGCAAATGTGTTTGATGGTTCTCGATGTTACCGATGTTTATGCTATCTTGTGTACTTATCAGCTTTGAGTAAAGGGAGATGGGCACATTAATATGGGGCTGGGCGCCTGCATCTTGTGCTGCTGTCTCCGTGCATATGCATTTATTAGCATATTCTCGCAGCGGCCGGGTGCGTGCATCTGCTAGCGTGTGTTCCTTGCTGAATTAGGCCCTCGGACATCATCAGTGCATGAAATACTAATACAAATGTGAGAAATGGGGATTCACCTTTTCCTTCTTCCTTTCTTAATATATTTGGTACTATATATGTAATTTATATGCAAATATACACTATATACTGTAAGACAACAGACATGCCATAGTCTAGATTTAGAAGGATAGTGCCCAATCTATTGCCACCTACTGTATGCACCACTACATCAAGACTTAGCGGCCTATTCATCATCACTTAATTTTTACAAAAGCAGGTGAAAATGAACATTATAAACTGCAATTGTAAAAACGAAGTTTTCGGACCATTGATCAAGAAGGTGAAGCAGGAGATATCACAGATACTGTATCTCCTGCTTACCTTCCTCTGGCAGAATGGCCCGCTGTCCCCATACACTAGTATCACAGATATCTCCTGCTTACCTTCCTCTGGCGGAATGGCCCGCTGTCCCCATACACTAGTATCACAGATATCTCCTACTTACCTTCCTCTCCCGGAATGGCCCACTGTGCCCTTACACTAGTATCACAGATATCTCCTACTTACCTTCCTCTGGCAGAATGGCCCGCTGTCCCCATACACTAGTATCACAGATATCTCCTATTACCTTCCTCTGGCAGAATGGCCCGCTGTTCCCTTACACTAGTATCACAGATATCTCCTACTTACCTTCCTCTGGCAGAATGGCCCGCTGTCCCCATACACTAGTATCACAGATATCTCCTACTTACCTTCCTCTCCCGGAATAGCCCGCTGTCCCCATACACTAGTATCACAGATATCTCCTACTTACCTTCCTCTCCCGGAATGGCCCGCTGTCCCCATACACTAGTATCACAGATATCTCCTACTTACCTTCCTCTGGCAGAATGGCCCCCTGTCCCCATACACTAGTATCACAGACATCTCCTACTTACCTTCCTTTTGCAGAATGGTCCGTTGTCCTCATACACTAGTATCACAGATATCTCCTACTTACCTTCCTCTGGCAGAATGGCCCCCTGTCCCCATACACTAGTATCACAGACATCTCCTACTTACCTTCCTTTTGCAGAATGGTCCGTTGTCCTCATACACTAGTATGAGGACAGAATTTATCAATCTCCGAAAATACAATATTTCTGAAGCTTGACTGCGGGAGCATTCGCCATCTTCACATGGAAAATGCTCCCTCTTGTGGATCGCAACCTGCTCCTTCGCTATGGGAAGGAGCGCCGGGTTGCGAAGAGGGTTCCTTTTGGATCCCTCCGCCCCTGTTCGGCTCCTTCCGCCAGATGTTGGGGCTCTTGTGGGCATGTGACCTGTGTAGTAGTCTTATTAGCAAAATTAGCAGAATTGGGCCATCAGTAATCTGAGCCCTAGGAGTACTGGAGAGCTGGGTTGTGTAGCATGTGTGTAAGTGGCGGTTAGTCACACTTAATTAGGTTTCAGGTTTATTAACCAGGTAGAATTCAGGTGGCTTTAGTCACAGTTAAACAGTTTATTTGTATTTTAGATGCAGCCTGGAGCGATTGGGCATCCTGGATGTTGTAGTGCACCAGATGTTACTGGAGCATACACCCTGGTGGTGTGTAGTGGTGCGTTCCTTGATAGAAGCAATAGTGGTATAGAGTATCAGGAAGACCTGTGGGGCCTAGTATGGCTCTATAGCTGTAAGGGGCACATCCATGCAATATAGATGCAAAGGGAGAAAAATGAACGGGGAAGCCGCACATGGGCAGTAGTGCATGCCGGAGGTTAGACCTCCTGACAGAGCCGCGGCGGTTCTGTCAGACCTCTGGCTCTACCTACAGTAAATAGATGAAGGCAGGGCTGAGTGCACCTCATCCAACAGCTCTGGGTCCATCATGGCCACAGCAGAATCAGTAGACTCTGGGCACTAGAGTGTACCCAGAGTCTACTGCGCATGCGCAGATTGCCGGGGAAATGGCGTGGCCGCTATTTTCCCAGCGACTTCCTCACAGCGCATGCGCAAAACACCAGAAAAGTGGCTGCGGTGGCCATTTTCTGGCGTTTTGTGCAGCGCTGAGAGACCCGACGTGGGACCTTGGAGAGGTAAGTTTTAGATAATATGCGTGCAGGGTGTGGACGTGGGCCCCCCCTGGACCCAGTGGGGCCTGTGTGCACCGCACACCCTGCACCCATTATCGATACGCCCCTGATTAGGTCTAATAAAGGCCAAATACATGACATTGTTAAAAAAAAAAAGTTGAAAGTTGTGACCACTGGGATGACTTAAGTGTTGGTTACTTTTTTAAGATTTATACAATTACGTTCTTAGTTTGCAATAAGCAATATTTTAAATGGTATTTTCACACCAGAAACATTAGATCTATTAACCCAACCACTCATTTTGAATGGAATGAGGGTGAATCTGGGTGTGGTTTCTTCGTATAGAAACAAACCAAGCATGTTCATCCATGTTCCTGCTCTACCAGATAGCTGATCCTCTAATAGTAACAATGTATAATTTGAGTAAATGGCTTGGAACCTGACATTAGAGGAGGGGATGGGGCCCTCAGGCACTGGAGCCCAATGAGGATGTCACCCGTACCCCAAATATCACTGGAAAGATGGCACCGCGGAGGAGGAGGGATCCGCTTGCCGGAGCAAGGTAAGATGCCTGATTGGTGGGGGGGCCTGCTGCTCAGGTGAGGGGGCCTCTGCACACGGACACCTCCGGGTATTAATACGCCCCAGGCATGTGTCCAGGGCAGAGAACTTCACTTATCCACAGATAGCAGAAACAAACACCTTGAATAAGCCCCATAGTCACTTTCCCACCAATTCAGAGGCGTTTAGCAGCACCAATAAATACTTACTTTGCAAGGTGCTCTAAGGTCACAGCATTGCTACAAAACACCACACCAGACAAGTTGTAGACATTGTTATTCTTTAATATAACCTTAAGAGTATTGAATTCAGTTTATTACTAATTCTCTTTACAGCAATGGTGCAACTGACTGACTAGTCATACTCCTAAAACATGGCTACCAATTTGGATCACAGAAAAAGTGTCCATTCTGCTAGTATTAGGAAAGGTTCCGCTACTAAACAGGAATACGTTGAGAAGAATTCCGGGTTTATTGCCAAACCAAACAAGGCGCAGAGAAAGTACACAGCAGCGTGTAGCAGAAGTCATGTGATCTATGCTTCAAACTTTTCAATAGATTTAAATGTATTCCGAGGTCCATTGTGCACGCCAGCAACTTAGGGAATCTGGAATGAAACACATAAAATGAAAACACATTAAGAGGCCTATTTAAAAAAGGTTAAAAATAGTGGGGTTTGTGCTTTGAATCCTAGTCTCTGTTTACAGGAACCAAAACTAGTAATTATGAATATTTAAAATGTATTAAGAGCCTTTCTGCATAGCCGATTTAATGCACTAGGGACCTCATTCAGAAGCGGCCGCACGGTCGTACGCCACCGATGTTCGCTATACTGCGCATGCGTACAGTTCACAATGCACGTGCGCAAACTAGCCGCTACGGTCAGGAATTTCTCTCCTTGAACACAGCCATGTCAGTAGTTTGAGTGACAGATTGAGGCGTTTGTGGGTGGTAACGGGAAGGTGCTTGAAAACGGGGGAGTGGAGATCCGAACGCAGGCGTGCCTAATTATGCGAACGGCGTTTTATGGGAGTGCATACGGTTTATGGGAGTGCATAATTAACAAAGTAGCGTCATGGCACATGTGACATGGGAGGTTTTTACACTGACATGATCGTAGAGCTTAAGAGAGGGTATGGTCAACCTTAAACTCTACGACCAGTTCCGATGGTCTCGATTAATCCTTATATGCCCGGAGATGACGTGCATTTTTTGAATTCAGACCGCTTCCTCCCCTTGGTCGGCCAGCTACCGATCCGAACTTAGGGACACAACTTGCGAGGGAATCATTTGCATATCCAGCCCCTTTTCCCTTACGACCGTGCGGCTGCTTCGACCGACTCTGAATGAGGTCCTAGATCTTTAGGGTTATCCAGTGCAGGCATCTTCTTCCACAGTGTAAACCAAGAGAACAAAAAAAAAGACGTGACACAAATTACTGAACAAAAAAAAGCTAAATTCCCTTGGAACATGTGAATAAAACAAATAGATGTATTCTACCAATAAAAAGTTGAAAATTATGTTTTATGGGGTAAGGTACACAATGTTATATGAAAGGTAAGTATCCCTGTCCCTAATCGCAACCTAATTCCTAACCATGAAATCAATAAAAATCATCTATCAATACTGTATTGTCGACGTTCAGAATGTCGACATTATATCATGCTGATGTTCTGTCATTGTCAACATTCTGGAGTGTACATTCTGGTCTAGACATTCAGGTGTGGACATTCTGGTATGAACATTCTTCTGTGAACATTCTGGTGGAGACATTCTAAAGTGGACATTCTAAAGTGGACATTCTGAATGTATACCGTTTTATGCTAACATGCATAAATAATGAGGAAAGTGATAACAAGGTGCCTTCTATTCCTGCATTATTACTACTCAAGGTCTGGACCTATTAGTCTTTTACACCTATATTTTTATATAGAATCCTAAATAGGTTCAAAAACAAAATCTTCTGATGAAGCCAATAAGCATTCATTGTCACAATACCACATTGTCACAATGTGGTGTAGAAAATTGGAATTCCGGATAAATGGACTCCACTCCCATCTTACATGTGAGCTATGTGAATCGGAGGTTCATTAACAAGCAACCAGTGTAGTGAATCTGGGTTTAAAGAGTATTAGGAAGAATGCCAGTATAGCTTTCCCAGACATGAAATAAGGTTTCAATCCAATCCATCTGACAAACGTGCAACACCTTCTGACCTGTATATGACTCTTGTAATGGGTAACAAGGTCTTACTAAACTGCAACACTGGGTATCCTGTCCTGGTAGTGCCTTAGTTAGAGCCTTCTTCTTACCAGTAGATGGGGGTTCACCAGGAGTCAGCTAAGGAGAATCTCAGTCTAAAGGTGTCTGCACACATGGCGAGTTTTGACACGATTTGCCCGATTTTGATGAATCATGACGACAAATCGTGTAAAATATGCCCAAATCGTGAGCTTCTACTCACAATGCCATATTGTCGTACACCGCATCTTCAGTTCTGCCGTGCCGTAGGGCAGATTTGCCAATCTGGGACACAATGCACTGGATGCACGATAGATCTTAACATTTTTAACTCCAAATCGTGACCACGACTGTCGGGGAGCTGCCTGGGGAGAGTTCATGGGGAAATTGTGCCTCAGGTCGGTTTGTGAGCACATCGCTATGTGTGTAAGCACCTTAAGCTCTAGGTGTGATGAGTCTTAGTCCCTCCCCTTTCCAATAAAACAACATACTGGCACAAATATATATAAAAAGAATTGCCCTTTGGGAAGCCTTCACCTTAAATGAAACCAATAAACACTGAATATTTAAAGTTTAATTTAATTTTCACATATAATGCATCTTGTAAATATTTCTCCTTAAAGAACATGTTCTGACACATACAAGTTTTAAATAAAAGTTTTATAAAAATAAAAAGAAGTTTTTTTTCTTTTCTTAAAAAAAAAAGACAACTTCACACTGTGACTCACAGAGCTGATATTAACGACAACTTCACACTGTGACTCACAGCGCCGATATTAATGACAACTTCGCACTGCGACTCACCGAGCTGATATTAGCGACAACTTCATACTGCGACTCACCGAGCTGATATTAGCGACAACTTCACACTGCGACTCACCAATCTGATATTAACGACAACTTCACACTGCGACTCACCAATCTGATATTAACAACTTCACACTGCGATTCACAGCGCTGATATTAATGACAACTTCGCACTATGACTCACAGCACTGTTATTAACGCGGTGGTACAGTATGGCACCTACTGGGCATTATTGTTTAACACAGTACCACTACCTGGCCTGTCTGAAAACACACAAGTTTTACAAAAAAAGAGAGTTTTTAAAAAAAAATGTAACAAATGATCACAAGATCACACAATACGCATCTCCTAAATGGCTTTGTTTATGAAACACACAGTGCCCCTTTAAAAAGAAGACACAAAGATAATGGCATTGTTTTATGTACACACAGTGCCCCTGGCTTGAACACAATGCTCCCTGCATCTCTAATGACATTTTATAAATGAATGACTCAGAGGGACTTTTATATGCAATCCAAACCACACGAGATCCAACGTCGGCAAGATGACGTTTCGCCTACTTTTGGGATCCAAGCCCGAAGGAGATAACTGAGTTGGCACTCGGTTCCCGTCGAAAAGCTGAAAATTGGATGGGTTCGGTTCAAGGAAACTGAACCCCGAAGAGAGTCAGGACTTGTAGTTTAATCAGAACTCTGGGCCCGATTCAGACCCGCTCGCTAGGCTGCATTCGCATGTAGCTTGCTGATATTTGCAATGTGCGCATGCGCATAAGTCGCAGTGCGCTTGCGCGAACTAGTCAATGCGATCAGGAAGCGTTTGCTCCATGCGTATAGCCAGCTCGGTAGAATGAGTGACAGGAGAAGCCGTTTATGGGTGATGACAGGGGATGGTCGATGAAAACGGGTGTGGAGGTGCGAACTCAGTTGTGTATGAGCGTCTAAACGCCGTTTCAGAGGCGTGTATAATTAAGACGCAGCATCATAGTACACGTCACATGGTTGAATTACACACTGAAGCACTCGCAGTGCTTGCGGTAGGGTATGGTCAGCCGCAAGTGCTGCGTATGGGTCCGATGTTACTCGATGTTACCGATTGTTGCATACACTTCCTGGAGATGATGTGGGAAAGTGGGCGTCTTAAGACAGGCTAGTGGGCGTCTAAATACACACCACAATCGCACGCCAAGACATAGTGGGCGTGCTATTGCCTTGCCGTGCCATCGCGGGATTTGCATACTTTGGCTGCGTGCAAACGAATCTAGTGAGCGGGTTTGAATCGGGCCCTCTGCCCCCAGCCTCCTCTCTGCTTCACTTTTTGGTCCTCCTACACTAACCCTCTTCACTGCCAATTCCAGGTAAGGCCATTGGGGTTACACATGGAACCATCTTTTCTTATATAGTTGAAATGCTGGGCGTGTGGGTGAAATAAGTCTGAAAGTTTTCAGAGTTTGATTGTGGGAACTCACGCATTACCAGAGCCCCTTCCTCCCATTGTGCATGTGTGTACTCCGTCACATGTGCACACTAACACTTCCGGGTCAAACCCAGCAGTATAAACTTTTGCTACTACCAATTAGTTGCAAAAGTGATAGGTTTCTTGGGAATAGCTGCCTTCGGAACAGCTGCCGCTCCCCCCCCCCCCACCTGGAGCAATATTAAATTGCTGCAGAAGTTTAGTATACTCCGCTGCAACTAGTGGCGACTTGGATATAAAATTAACAGGGAGCAGATGGGGTAAAATGATGAATATGCCCCTCAGAAATGACTCCAAATAAATACTAGCTGGCAATGCTTTGCATGGTGCACATTTAGGACCTCATTCAGAGCTGGTCGCACAGAGCGTGCGGTCGGTCTGAATGAGGGGAGGACCTCTTGAATTTTCAAGACGTCCTCCTTTGCGGTGGTAAGGCTGTGGTTTAACACCCACAGCCTTACGACCGCCTAAGGTGATGGTCGCGATGGTCAAGACCATCGCGACCATCGGGGCTTACGACGAGACCCTAGGGTAGGGTCTCCCTTGTCATAAGCCCCGGAGACCTTTCGGCTCTGTCTGAGCCGGAAGCTCTCCACTGACATCACTAGTGATGTCAGTGGGGCCGCCCCCAAACGGTAGGCGTTCCCATGGGAACACCCCCGTTTGGGCTGCCACCCCCCCCCCCGGCCCGCCTTCCAAATGGGGCGAGCTGTCAATCAACATCGACAGCTCGCCCCCTTTAGATCGAGACCTGCTACGACCGGCGCTGTCGGTCGTAGCGGGTCTCACGCATGCGCACTACGGCGCCGGCGCCATCGTGCGCATGCTCTGTGGGGGGCCATCGACCCGGTCCGAGCGCATCGGCGCTAACGACCGGGTCAGAATGACCCCCTTATTTTTCTAATAAAATAGATTGCAATCTTTAATTACACTTCACATTTTACATAGAGATATTGCCCTTTACTGTAAGTGAGTGTTTATACAGTCGTTATTTTAACTTTTAACAAACACGTTATTTATATGTAGTGATAACTTTCACCGGCCACCAGGATTTCCAGTAATGCGTAAATGTTAACAGATGATTGTTAATATTGAACTTGGCATCCTACCAAATCTTCTATTATATAATTTTATTAGTGAAGAAACGTATCTTGATTTAATAAATTGTAATATGGTATTATCCAAATACATCACTTGCAAATTTATTTTACTATTTTTCTTTTTTTTTTTAAATAAATTACCATTAGCAAAAAAAAAAAAAAAATAGAGATGATTTTGTGATCAAAGTTGACCTTTTGGAAACAGCTCCTAAAAAAATAATTTAAACAAATCTATCCAGAACCAAAGTTCCCTGCCAAGAGTTACATTTATTTTACAGTGGGATTAAATTGTTTATAGTGATGTTTACTGGCCGCACAATAGTTTCCACTCCAGGCTGTAAAGCTTTTGATATCTATTAGGTTCTGTTTACGGTGATGGTTGTTACTTTGTGTAAATTGTACTTTGCTGATGTTAGTCAGATGGATTAAATAGATCTGATTTAGTGTTTTTAGTCTATCCAGTTTCATGCCAGTCCTGCTAGTAAAATGTAATTTACCTTCCATCTTTAGAATGTTTCCGGGATGTGCCACAGTTAAAAATATATATTGTAACTAAGTAACTATGGGCCTGGGAGGTGATTCATCACGGGACTGAATTGCAAAGCTACACGCAAGCTTCTTTGCCATTCTGTCCTTGCTATTATGTTAATGCATCAGGAGGCATCACGCCTCCTGTATGCATTAATGATCCAAACTGCGCCCACAGACTCAGCATCAGATAATCTCTGTGATCCCTGGCCGGCTGAGTGACCATGGGGCAGGGCGTATCTATAATGGGTGCAGGGTGTGCGGGGCTCATGGGCCCCTGGGTCCAGGTGGGCCCTTCACCACACACCCTGTACCCATAATATACTTACCTCTCTGGAGTCCCACGTCGGCGCGGGGGTCCGGCGCTGCAAAAACACCTGGAAAATGGCCGTGGTGGCCATTTTCCTGTTTGCACATGCGCAGTACAGGGAAAATAGCCACCACAGGCATTTTCTCGGTGCCCTGCGCATGCACTATAGACTCTGGGCACACTCTAGTGCCCAGAGTCTATAACTCCGGCACTGGTCGTGCACAGCTCAGTGCGCTGCTGGCTACCGAACGGAGAGGAGGGGCCTGTGACGGAGACTGCACACGGGCCCCCTCCTCACTTGAAACGCTCCTGCCATAGGGTCATGCAGGCCGGCCATCGCAGATGTCCAAAAGAGGCCAGGAAATCTCCATCTGCCAACGGAGATCCTCGTCTCTTCCCCCCCCCAACAGTGGCTTCGCGCCTCCGTTTAGGAAAACGGAGGCCGTCGCTGCCCCCTCCCCTCCCCCAATCACTGACAGTCTTCTGCCATTCTGCGTCTGATCACACAGGACCCTTTCTGCACATGTGCAGAACGAGTACTGCGCACACACATATTGCTGACTGGCAGGAATCTGTGTTCCGCAGCATACTACCGTGCGCTGCTCAATGAGGCTCCTGATTCAGGGATGGACAGGATTGCAGAGCCGCACACAGCAGCTGTGCAATTTCGTCAACCTAAAATAGGGGTTCCCAACCACGGTCCTCAAGGCACACTGACAGTCCAGGTTTTAAGGAGAGCCATACTTGAGCACAGGTGTATTAATTAGTACCATAGTTATTTTGATTTAACCATCTATGCTCATGCATGGATATCAATAAAAACCAGGACTGTTAGTGCAGCCTTGAGGGCCGAGGTTGGGAAACACTGATCTAAAATGCTAATGCAGCAGGTGGTTTCTGTAGGAAAGAGATTCTTCCTTGCTAAGTCTGCGATCCCAGTGCCGCGACCGAGGTTGCAGCCTGGGTTCACCATTGCAACCATGGCAACCAATGGTCGTGATGGTTGCTCCTTTGGCTAGCTGAGGAGGCTGAAGCTTACAGCAGCCTGGCCGGTACCTGGTGCAAGGCCAGGAAATCTGCCTCCAGCAACACAAACCCTGGCCGTGCCCCTCCCAGAAAACGGGAGGGACACGCTGCCGTTTCTGGGAACGGCGACTAGCCACACCCCCGCTCTGCTGTGGCTAGGGAGGGTCCACCATGCTGCGGCCAGTGAGGGTCTGCGGGCAAGATCACAGGACCTGTTCTGCACATGCGCTGGCCACTCACCATCGGAGATGTCCGCTCACCATCAGGTTACCGTACATTTCTGAATCTGGCCTTATGTAAACAGCAAACTGTTTGTGACAAAATGGCAGACATCGCTCTCTGCTATCGCACGTTTGGCCTGATTCTGAGTCGCACCCACTTCTGCAGTCTCTTTCCCCTAAGTCCGCTGCACTGTTCTCGCTTTCCTATGGTAATGCAACAAACTAATGGGGCACATACATCTATCCTGTATTGGGGCAATTCTCCATTCTGCTGACACCGGGATCGGAGGATCAGAGAAATCCAACATTGGACAATCTCAATTCCCCGATTCCGACCTGAAAATCTGAAAATGGTCGGAATTGGCGAGTAAGGGACTTTTATCATGTTGAGTCTCCCCGATGGATCACCGTACATCATTGCACGTCGGTCTTCGTTGCTGATGGCTAATTAACAGATCGGCAGAACAGGGAATCGGGCCGTAGGTGTATGGCCCACATTAGATGTAAATCTCTGTGCCTGAAAGTGCAAGCCTATCCCACATTGGATTTGATGACAGACAACAATTAGAGCCTTGTTGACCTAAACTCATCTTGTCAAAAATAAATTTTCCCTCTAAGTAACATTGAATATGCAAACTGAACAATCGGCTGTTGGTTTCACAATAAAACATCATTGATCCTCTGAACTCGCCAAAGACAGAATTCACATCCAGCCCCATTATTAAATCTCCCAAGACCTTATTGGAGAACATATACATTCAGTAAAAAAGGCTTAGATGTCAACATGGCAAATACTTTGGATTGGTTGTTGGTCTGGTTACATACACTCTCTCATCTGTAACAGGTACCTCTTGCTTTTATCCAGTGGCATCACTTGGGGGGTGCGGGCTGCTCCAGGTGACATCATTCAATAGCAGCTCTACTCTTGTGGTGTCACCCCCTCTGATGGTGTCACCGGGTTGGTGATGGATGATGCGCACATGCATGCGTCATCCACATCTCCCCTGTATCCGGGGAGGCCAAGGGCAGCCCAGCAGTTCCTGGAGCACTGGGCAAGCCCCCAGCGTGCCCAAAATGGGAGCGTGACACACGGTCAAGCCGACAAAACTAAACACATAAAGGGATGTGGCCTCGCGTGCATGGGAGGCCACGCTCCTTTCACTCGCATGCATCTATGGCATGCGCAGATTTCTGAGTCCCGCACCGGGTGTTACCACCCGGAGTGACACAACTGTTTCCGTCTGTTGGGTTAATCCTATCCCGTGCTATGATCTCGCCAGTGCGGGTCATCGCTGCAGTGGCCGCACTTTACGGCAGCCCAGATCCGTCAAATTTTGCTCGCAGCATCATAGGGCAGCGAGCAAAGTTTGGCGAATTCAGGGTCGAGTCGGGCTGCGAAGCGTGCGATGTGCCAGTCCGTTGCCGGCGTTTTAACCCCGTTGCAACGGCACATCACACCCTTCTCACGGAATAGGATTGACCCCTAAGTAATAAAAGGTTTATGTACAAATATATGGGATCCAAAAACAGCTGTGTCGTTATCTTAGTAATAAGCACAGCTACTAGGCCCCTTGTATCCCAAATATTATTCTATGGAAATAAAGTTTGATGTAACAGACACATTATTAAATATATCACATTGGAGAGTGCATCTAACCAAAGATCAATGTCAGACACGTCACTTTTTAATAGAAGTGATGCTAAGTTATTGATCATTTTAAAACATATACGCGCAATTGCAGAGCAGTGTGCATCTGGCACTTACGCCTCCTTATGACTGGAGAGATGGAACATGGGAGAGGAACAGTGGTCTAATTTAGGGCCAGGACAGAACGCGCATGTTTAGGCAGAAGCACACGTACACCTGTTAGGAGGCGTAACTTTTGCACCTCCACTCTGATGATGATGACTTGGTGTAAGCCTGCTGGGTTGTAATCTGGAAGCCGACAGTCTAAATGCCGACCGCCGGCTTCCAGACTTTCTAATCCCGGCGTGGTACTAATGACAAGCTTCGAAAACTCGACGCCTGTCATTAACCATACACCGGAAGACCGACGCCCAGCATACCGAATGAAGGTGAGCCGGGCACGGACAGCCACGGAGGGGGGAAGGGTTAGGTTTAGGGCTCCCAGGGGGACTTAGGATTAGGCATCCCCCCTGGGAGGGTTAGGTTTAGGCTAGGGGAAGGGAGGGTTAGGGTTAGGCACCCCCCGGGGCACTTAGGTTTATGCAGCGGGGAAGGGGGGGTTAGGTTTAGGCACTTTATAGGGGGATTAGGGTTAGGCACCCCTATGGGTGGTTTAGAGTTAGGGGGTAGAATTAGGTTAGAGATACTTACCTTAGGGACGATCGGGATATTTACCCTTGCTGGGCTGCCGCTGTCGGGATTTGAATCGCCAGCCACACCTACTACACCCAAACCGGTGGATGATGATGCCGACCAATCTGCATCAGCTCTTTTGAGTCTATTTACAAGCAAGTCTTACAGTTCAATTGTTATTTACTCACTGAGCCCAAACACATGCTGACCTGTTAATGACAGTAAAGACTGGAGACCCCCCTGTGACTGTAGGCAGACTGTTGCAGTGGTCTGTGTGTGATTTGTTAGTGAGGAGGGGAGGGGGAGTGATAGAGCTCTGTATGGTTTGTCCTGTCAGTAAAAGAGGGGCGGTGTGATACAGCATACCTTCCAACATTCTAATATTGTGTGCACGTAAGGGGTCGTGACCTTGTGCCTGCTAGGCCAAGCCCCTGTTGTGTGCCATTTTAGGGATGTGACCATGCATCACACACCCATTTCTCATCAAGCTGGAGGTGAGCAGGGGCGTCAAGAGGGGGGGACGGGTACTAATTACCCGAGACCGGGCTTGCTGAAGGGGTCCAACGCCAACCCCCCCCCCCCCCCCCCCCCCGCTCCTGTGTGCCGGGCTGGGCTGCACTGGGAGATTGCTAAACAGAAGCCGCAGCAGTCTCCTATGCGTGTGGGGGGGAGCGATCACACTGATCACGCCCCCACTGGCTATGTGCCGGGCTGAGGGGCTCGCAGAATTACTGCATCGGCGGAATCCAAATGTGCCCCGGATTTTTATTTTTTAAATACTGTATAGCAAAAAAGGTTCCCTCCAAATGTGCCATATTGGCCATACAGTACCGTTGTTTACCGGTCTGTACTGGCAAAATGAGCTGTAACGACCTGTACCAGGGATAGCACAACCCAACATACTCGCCTTCCAGTCCTCCAGCATCTCATGGTGCCCCCTTTTTTGCTTTATTGAACACTGACTTTATAGCCATTACATGCTGATGACATTGGTTTTATTCCTACACAAACAGGCGGCTTCCAGACCATGTGATCTCCTGCATGAACAGTGAAAACCGACTCAAGACCTGTCCAGGAAGGGTCAATTTCTTCAGAGGTTCCCCATTGCTGAGAAATCATATAGGTAAGAAAATACTCATCCACATGCTCGCTTTATTTATTTACTGGAGAGAGATACTCGGGGCATATCTATCAGCTCCCAGAGGGGTGGGCATTTCCCCAGCAGGATCAAAATGGGGGAAAATGCCTCGCAAGCATAGCATTTCACACAAGGCCACGCTCCTCGACACAAGACCACGCCCCGTTTTTTGGGCGCACGCCTTCGTACACGTGGCCACTTTAAGTGAATTTTCCAGGGCCACTTTAAATTCCCAATCCACCCCTGATGCGTGTCTTCCCTGTAAAATGCTGTTTGGAAAGTTACTCAGTTTGAATGCAAGGCCTCCGATTTCACATGATTTAAACACTGATTATGTAATACAGTTTTCTCTACATCTACAGTCACTCCAAAAGGAACAAGGGAAACTGGGTCTCATTCAGACCCGCTCGCGAGCGCAGGACGAGACCCTACCGCAGGGTCTCGTCGCAAGCGGCAGCGAGACCCTACCGCAGGGTCTCGTCGCAAGCCCGATGGTCACGATGGTCTTGACCATCGCGACCATCATCATGGACGCTCACATAAGCTGTGGGTGGTAACCCACAGCTATGCAAGCGTCCAGGAGGACGCACCAGAAAAAACCGCCCTGATTCAGAGCGGGCGCTCGTTCAGAGCGTCCAGCTCTGAATCAGGCCCACTGTTACAAGGACTGTTCTCTTTTACTTAGACACATTTATCGAAAAATATGTCAGGTCAAGGTTAGAGCAGAGACACATACTGTACAGGTGATGCAGAGGAAGTGTAAGCATCCTTTTATACTATCCACAGGATAAGGTTGGATTGGGATTTGGAAATCTAGTTACACTGGGAACATGGGGAATATCAGCAAATCAAAGGTTAACCCATGATTTAGGAGATTTAATTAATAATATTACAGAAATATTTGATAGCATCAGGGGCGTTTCTAGAGAGGAGGGGGCCCGTGTGCAATCTCCGACACGGGCCCCCTCCTCTCCGCCCGGCAGCGCACTGAGCTATGCGCGGCCAACGCCGGAGTTATAGACTCTGGGCGCTAGAGTGTGCCCAGAGTCTATAATGTATGCACAGGTCACCGGGAAAATGGCCGCGGAGGCCATTTTCCAGTCGTTTTACAGCAACAGACCCCCGCACCGAGGTGGGACTCCGGAGAGGTAAGTATTATTATGGGTGCAGGGTGTGCGGTGCGGGGCCCCCCTGGACCCAGGGGCCGTTGTTCCCCGCACACCCTGCACCCATTATAGATACGCCCCTGGATAGCATTTGTACATATGTTGGCAGGGAACTACAAGCAACCAAAACAGAACTTGTGCAGCACATAATAGTGTTAGATTATCTTGCAGTGGTCGCCTCAGGGTAATGTGTTACATTACATTACATACAGTGTTTGAGTCAATAGTCAGAAAAATAGTGATAATTCACAATGGCGCTAATCACAGTCACAGGTAGGGAATTTTCAAAAGGCAAGAAATTTCTTACACTTTGTCAGTTTTTTTTAAAGATGACTTCCCATTATTCCAAAGGAAACATCAAAATCCTCCAAAGAAAACGTGTTTTCAAAACTTCTTTTCCAAGATTTTTCTCTCAAATATAAAAAGACCAGAGAGACATAGCGTAATATTGTGAAACACCAGGAAATTTAATTTTATTTAAAAAAACACTCACATTTAAACAAAAGATAATAAGCATATCACACCATAAGGTGTAGTCAGGGGAATATTTCGCAACTGGTTACCATCCCAATTGGCAAATGGAGAAAATGGGGCGTCCAGAGTTCCGGATCTCCGTCCTCCCACTTAGCTCCAGGGTTCCAACGCACAATGGAATAATTCTTCCCCAAAGACGATCCAACAGCTTAACGCGTTTCAGATTAAAATCCTTCATCAGAATCTTGGTGATAGTGGTGATATAACTCCCTATATATACCCTTACTAAATAGTGTCGCTAGGCAAATGAAGTAAAGCTGAGTTCCACTTTTGGCGCCAAACATAAAACGGGAAATGATGTCATCAACTCTCGCCATGCGTTCCGGTAAACCTAGACGGAGATAGTCATATCCCGGCTGGTAGGAAATGGTCACATCACGTCTACTTTCGGAGTTTCCCAGTGCTCCATCCTATACCACATCCTCTCAAAGCTGAAACTGAAGTTGTCATACGTTCTGCCGGAAGAAGATGGCCGCCGGACAAAAAAATAAATGTTGCCTTGGTTTTGGCTTGCGTTCCAGAGGATCCCGGACATCCATTAAGAAGGATCCATCTTTCCAAAATTTAGTTAAAGGCGTCCATCAAATGAATAAGTAAATATAAGGAAAATTCATATTGTCCATTCCACAAATGTCCATATAGAATAAAATAAATAAGAATAAAAATAGGTTACTTCTAAAACATCCAATTCATAAAAACACATAAATATTTATAAGTATAGAAGACATAAATATCAAGGACATAAATATATGAATATATAAAAAAGCATGGATGTAGGAGACATAAATATACAAGATATACAGAGAGGAACAATTAATCTTATAAAACCTTATAAAAAAACTTTATAAAAAATATACAATTCAAAAGTAGTTATCATAAAAACAATTTAATTTCGAAGTCTCCATTTAGACCTTTGGGGACCAAAGTTTTTAATTTATAAATCCAGTCAGCATCATAAAAATTGGCTTGACGGAATTCCTGTTAGTCAATTTATGAGAGTTAAACATAATTGCACTGAAAAGGACATCTGTGAAATTCAGATGAAAGAAATGGGGAACCGTTTCAAAGAAAAAGGTTATGAAAATCACTTATTGGATAAAGCACAAGAAAGAGTTAGTAGAATGGAAAGAAAAGAATTAATAAAAGAAAAAACAGTTAAGGAACCATCCGATATACAATGGTCTTTTATCAGCAATTTTAATTCTAATTATAAAGAAGTAAAAACAATTTTTAAGAGAAATTTGAAAATATTGAAAAAGGATCCAATTATTGGTAAGGCTTTACCTGATAAACCATGTTTTATTTATAAGAAGTCTAAAACTCTAAAAGATAAATTAGTTAGAAGTTCCATTGAAGAAAATTAACGGACAAGTATAAGGAGTGCAGGTTTCCATAGATGTGATTTATGTCTTATGTGTAGAACTGTGAGA
Source organism: Taudactylus pleione (assembly GCA_031769625.1). Lineage (NCBI taxonomy): Eukaryota > Metazoa > Chordata > Amphibia > Anura > Myobatrachidae > Taudactylus > Taudactylus pleione. Next base: position 2,890,890 of record JAUIMM010001089.1, read on the forward strand.
GGGAATAGTAAAATAAAAGAATTTGTAGTTGATGGAGTCAAGTACCCAATAAGAGACTTTATAACATGCAATTCCAAAAATGTAATATATGCATTACAATGCACTTGCGGATTTGTATATGTAGGAAAAACATCACGTAATTTAAAGATTCGCTTATCTGAACATATTTATAATATAAGAAAGGGTCTTGACACCCACACAGATTCTGGGGGATTCAAACGGTCAATCCAACCTGGAGATGTAAAAATATTGAGACAAAGCTCGCACAAACAGAAATGAGCTGGATTTATAAATTAAAAACTTTGGTCCCCAAAGGTCTAAATGGAGACTTCGAAATTAAATGGTTTTTATGATAACTACTTTTGAATTGTATATTTTTTATAAAGTTTTTTATAAGGTTTTATAAGATTAATTGTTCCTCTCTGTATATCTTGTATATATCTAATAGAGCAGGAAGCTCACTACTGACATCACGAGTGATGTCAGTAGGGCCGCCCACAAACGGCAGGTGTTCCTACAGGAACGCCTCCGTTTGACCAGCCTCCCCCCCTCCCTGCCTACAAAACTGGACGAGCTGTCGATCAACATCGACAGCCGCCCCGTTTGTAGCAAGCCCCGGAGCGAGTGAATTTCTCACTCGCTCCGGGCCTCGCGCGTGCGCAGTGCCCCACCATCGACCCGCTTGCGAGCACATAGCGCTTGCGGGCGGGTCTGAATCAGGCCCTAAGACGAGGAGCTGGCACAGTGACAGTAAAAGAACAATGCAAAAATTGACCTGCTCCTGGTTGGCTGCTGGTCTGTGAACTGTGATTGGATCGCAGCTGATGCCAATCCACACCGCTGCCAGTGCCACACGAATCCCAATGCTGACAGGCGGGTTCCGGAATACCGTTCCCGATTACGTCATGTTTAAAAAGAGCTTCAGGAACAGCGCTTTGGTCCGTTCTGCCTGAAAAATAGCTATTAATTATTATGAACATGTATTTGCCTAGTTAGTTTGAAGTGAATAAATATCAAGTAAAGTAGGGATATGTTAGGGTATTCTGGATTGAAAACCTCTGGGAACGAGTTACCCTCTGTGCTGCAACACACAAAAGAGCTTGTTTGCTGTTATCATTTTTCTTATGTATACTTATGAACTTAACTTTGTTTTAACTTCTTCAATCAACTGTGCAGACATTCCGTTATTAACACGTTAATATAGTAAGGCTGAGCTGTGATTATAACATTAAAATAAGAGTCAGACATATATAAAGTTGTAAGAGGAGAGCTCGAGTGAGTGAATAGCAGCTACGATTTGGAAAGTGTAGAAACTGCATATAAGCTGAGTGTATAACTAGGGCCTGCAAATGTGAAGACCGGGGAAAACCTGATAAAAGGGACTTTTTCCATTGCCATAACCCAAGTACCGTGCAGGAGTAGAAAAGGAGACATAGGCATATTCTTAATGGGTGCAGGGTGTGCAGTGCATACGGGCCAGAGGGCAGGCCTGGCGACAGGAGGGACTACGGGTACACCCTGAGGACCGGACGGGCAGCCACCAGGACACATAGCCCCTGCCCTCAACCCCAGCTCCGCCTCCAGTCCTTTGTAGCCTGGCCTGGGCAGCGCTGGTGTCTCAGCTGCGGCCCGGGCCGGGCATTACCTCCAAGAGAGCAACGCGGAAGCGTAACGTCATAGGTCATGTCGCCGCACGTCTTCTGCCACTCGATGGTGCGGGGGCCTTAAATAAGCTGGAGGCAGAGAAAGTTAATAGGCACTGGGTACAGAAGAAGGTGCGGGGGCAAGCTGTTAGGGGCTGGGGGCAGAGGAAGGTTAAGGGGGCTGGGGACAGAAGAAGGTGATAGGGGATGGAGGAAGGTGAATGGACAGAGGAAGATTAAGGGGGCTGGGGGCACAGGAAGGTGATAGGGGCTGGAGGAACAGGAAGGTGATGTGATGTGGGCTGGGGGAACGGGAAGGTGATGGGGGCTGGGGCACAGGTAGGTGATGGGGGCTGGGGGAACAGGAAGGTTTTGGGGGCTGGGACAGATGGGGGGTTTCTGGGCTGAAGAAGGTGATGAGGGACTGAAGATGGCTGGCTGCATACCACCATACCTCCTACCCCTGACAGCACTGTCATCAAGAAGACCTTGGTAGAGACGGCAGACAAGAACTACAGCCTTCATCATCAGTGACAGAGAGACAGTGTGGTAAGTCATAGTGTATTTTTACTTTATGTAAAGGCTGGCATATCTTTCAGTTAACATATCATACTTCACATATCACACATGCAGGGGAGGGATGTGCTGGATCTGGGGTGGTGGTGAGAAGGTGGTGCCCCCAGAGACATCAGTGTACCAGGCCCCGAGATTTCTGTTGCCTCCTGCTCCACAGCGCCATCTTCCAGTGACATCTTCAGGAAGATGGCGCCGCACAGTGAAAGCAAAGCCTTTGGCACTGTGCAACAGCCTTTGCTCTCTTATACACGTGGCCCGTCTTCCCGAATATCATTGGGAAGATGGTGCCGGGAAGGAGGAGGGACGCGTTTACCAGCACAAGATAAGATGCACGGCTTGGGGGGGAACCTGCTGCCCAGAGGAGTTGGCCAGCTGCACACAGGCCCCTCGGGATAATGCTCTCATGGAAGGAGATGTAGATATTTCTCCTTTATCATCTACTGTATCATTTTCAAACCAAGTAATTTGCTGGAGGAGTCTTTTAATTAAGAGAACATAGAGACTGATTCAGAGGTGGATGCAATTAAGTTTTAATTCTGCACATGCGTCTGAGTCTCCATGGTTACCGCCAGGAGATGCAGAACGTAATTTCATGGAGAGCCATGCAATTCCTATGGGTGTTCCTGGCTGTGACTGGGGGGTGGCTATTGACGGTGGGTGTGTCGGTGTCAGGGACTGCAGTGGTTGCTGTAAAGTTCAATGATGTCCGATCGATGGTGCGACTATTTGCGCACATTGTCAGATTACAGCCGCAGCCAATGAGCATCTGAGTAGATAGCCCATCTGTTACGGCATTAGCATAAATTTGTAGTAGCAGCTGCAACGAAAGCTGCAATTTGGTCTACCTCTGAATCAGGACAATAGTTTGGAATAGAGATGGTCCAGCACCAAACTTATTGTTATTTGCACTGTACAGTCACCACGTACAATCACCTGTGTCCACACAAGAAAATAACATTGCATGAAGCCTGCATGAGCAGGGACCCATTAGTAGAGGTGAGCGGTTTGGTTTTCCTTACAACCGAACACGGACGAACCTTGGGGTTCCTAGTCAAACCAAATCCTGGTTTGGATCACTTTGGGGTCCCGACTCGGGTGTCTTTTCGTCAAGTTCCGAACTCAAATCTAAAAACCGGATCTCACATATTTTGGATTGTGTTTAAGTCCCTCCCTCATGATTTCAGGTGCTGTAAAGTGGAAGAAATTACTTTCAGCTGTTTTTATACATTTTTAATGAGATCCAAAACTAAAAATCGGACCAAAACCAAATCACGACATTGATTTAAACCCAAAACACGGGGATCTATGCACATCTCTTCCCGTTTCTCTGTAATTGCCCACACCAATAGCCAGAATAGAGGAATGCCTCACCCAGGAGGTGAGCTCTGTGCCCATGCACCCTATACCAGCTACACAGCTATATAAACAGTTATTTGTCAAATTAAACATTCAAATTTGTCACAACAAAAAATGCTTCATTCTCGTATCATTAAAAAAAAATTGTTATATATTGTTACATAATAAACAATTCATGCATCATTTATTAATTATATATACTTTATAATTAAAAGAATACGAGCAGCACAAAAGTGAAAACTCAGCTTTTCTCTGTTTAAACCCTGAACAGAAAGCAGTGGAGCACATTTACCTTCAGGGTGTAATATCCGGCATATACTGTATGTCATTTTTTTTCATGACAGAATAAATACTGGTATTGGATTCTAACTAGGTCCAAAATTGAATATCCCAATTATACATATGTTTTCTGCGTCATAGCATCAATTAGGGAGCCGCGTCGTCCATGAAGGGGGTCGCACAGCTAGTAAGCACATTTACCGAGTATGGAATCAATGAGTCACCCTTGTGTCTGCACAGAATAAGGAATACTGCTCAGTTCATTGGTTCTGAGACTGCTGTAAAACACATGGAGATTTTCAGGCTGCCCCAAAAAAACCTCTATATAGCTTTCATGTGCTGAGCTAAACTTTCTGTAAAGTTTATTAGATCTTTAATCAAACATCAAATGCTATTTTCATTTTAGTAGGAACCATACAGCCTGCAGATTAGACAAGGTGAAAATAGGTTACTATAGGACAGGAGTGTAATATACCCCTCTAGCTCCGAGCTTGTGTCCCTCAGCCTTTCAAAATGTTCTATTTTGCTTTTAAAATCATGTGATAATATTTGGCAGTGCCGGATAAGCAACAGGGAGGCCAGGGCGGTCGTCTAGAGGCTCCCATACATATTTACAACACCAGTGTGGTGGGCACTTTGGCATAATGTGAACTGGGTGTTGTGTGGCATAATGTGAATTGGGGGCACTGTGGTGTGTTTAACACGTTAATGGCGCTGGGAGTATTTACACTATTATACTTTTTTAAAACATTGGCAGCATATTATATGGATGATTTTGTTGGCGGGCGCTCCCCAAGAGTTAGTTGGTGCATTAATGCCCACGGGGGGCCATGTACAGCAGACACCTCCTCTGAGCAGCATTTCCCCAAGACCCGCATCTTACCTTGTGCTGGCAAGCAGGTCCCTCCCAGTGATATTCGGGAAGATGGTGCATACGCACAAGAGAGCAAAGACTCTTCTGTTTCAGGGTCTAAATCACATATTTACTAACAGATGATGTTTGACACCTTTTTTTTAATGTTGTAAAAAAATCGTGTCTAAGTAAATGTGTGAGTCACAATATCGACCAAACGTCAACAAAAAATCAACCCAAATCGACTTTCAGTAAATACACTCCTAAATTACACATTTACTAACAGATTATTTTTGACATTGTTTAAAAAAATTATGTCAAAAATCATGTTAGTAAATGTATGATTTAGACTCTGAAATACAAAATCGACCAAACATTGACCAAAATCAGCCTTTAGTAAATATGTGTATGGTCATCTGCTGATTTTCCTAAGAGGTCTCCGTTGAATGCAACCACTTGGCCTGAATGCCGAAATGTACTGAATATGGCCAACCCCATGTGTGACCAGTTCTGTTGTCATCTCTGATTAATTCAGATACTGGGATATTTCCTACACTTTATTTATCAATCAAATGCTATCACCATTGACAGCTCACTACAGCATTTCTCTACTAACAGTCCAGTGTTTTTGGTGGCTGGCAAGGGGCATGACGGCATGGATTTTCATAAATAGGACTGTATCTTGCTAAACGTGGTCTTCATTAATCACTACCAATTTTGCACGGGATGTAGTTATGGCCGCCGTTCTCAATTCCGACACTGTAATCCCGGCAAGGGATTTAACATAGACGTGGAAATACCGGCGCCTAAGTAAATCCTGACGCCAGAACGCAGAGAGGACGCCGCACCGATCGTCCTCTGCCAGGGGTGAGTATACACTTAGCCAGGGAAGGGCGGGGTTAGGTTTAGGGACCCCCAGGGGGACTTAGGGTTAGGCACTCCCCCGGGAAAGGTTAGGGTTAGGCTAGGGGAAGGGGGTGGTTAGGTTTAGGCACTGGGGGGAGGTTAGGGTTAGGCACCCCCCCGGGAGGGTTAGGTTTAGGGTGCAGGGAGGGGGGGTTAGGTTTAGGCACTAATGGGGGGAGGTTAGGGTTGGGCACTAGGGGGGAGGTTAGGGTTAGGCACCCCTAAGGGTGGGTTAGGGTTAGGGGGGGAGAGGCTGCTGGCATCGGGATTTGATTCATACTGATTCCATTTTGCACAGCTCCCCTTCACTTTCAGAGTGTGGTATAAAAGTAAGTACCAATGTACAGCTTACAGCCCGGTCTTACCATTACCTTTGCTTATTATAATGTTATCATTGTTTCCAGGGTTTGTTTTGTAAAAATTGACGCCAATGGACAAATAATTTGTTTTTAAAAATGTTGTTTTTTTGTTTGTGTTTTTAATATTGGGAGTCTGAGGCTAGTACATGAGGGTGTGGTCCATAGTGACCTCAGTAAGTAACTACGCTGTAACGCTCTCACATCTCAGACATTACAGAACATGTGCAGCCGATTCTCTATAGATTCCAAAAATAATGACATCTGTTATTTAAGGTCAAATCATCTTGAGACGTGCTTGTGTCATATACAGAGTGCGCAGAACATGGGGCAAATGTATTTAAGATGTTACTCCACCCATTGTATGATATCAAAACAATAATATGGCATTGCAAATACAGATGACATTTTCCGACGTTTTATCGGTATCTATCTGAGTGCATATAAATGATGAGAGGACAGGAACATGGAGCTATAAGCGCCTGTGTGGCTATCACAAATTCAGTCTGCAAAAAGTAGAGATGAGCAGTTCAGTTTTGCTGAAAACCGAATACACCTGAACTTTGGGGTTTCCGAGTCAAACCGAGCCCCGACGTTCACCAAGTTTGGAACTCGGATCTAAGAACCGGGTCTCTTGTGGTTTGGATTGCATTTAAATTCCTTCCTCGTGATTTCAGGTGCTGTGAGGTGGTCAAAATTGTCTGGGAATAAATGTTATTGCTGTTAATAATACTTTTGGAGCAAAAACAGGTAAAAGTTACATGATCTTTAAAGAAAACCAAAACAGGTGGGTGGTTTTGCCAAAACCAAAACACTGCGATGATTTAGAACCAAAACCAAAGCATGGGGGTCAGGGTCCTAACTAGGGTAGTGCGACCTGTGCCATGGCACAGGGCACCGCTGGGCAGGGGGCGCTGTTTGGGCCTGTCAATTTTCCTATTTATTATCATTCTCACTTGTAGCTTCCACTTCTTTTATCCCCAGCATCTCCTGGCCTCCCCTATCTCTTCCCCGGCCCTTCCCCATGAGGCCATGGCCCTTTTTTAGGTGCAGATCTTATGTCCCTATTAAAAAAACGGGGGTGGGGGCACCAAAAAGTCTAGTTACGGCTCTGATGGGGGTCTGCACACATCTCTAGGGAAACGGGGTGTGGGCTAACAGATTGAAGCATGATCAAGGCCAATGAGGGTGTAACTGGCTGAAACACTTACAGTTAATTAAGTACTGACAGAGACATGGATATATTATAATCATTAGCTTGCCAATGATTAGTATAGACAGGGCCGCAACTAGGGGGGGGGCTAAGGGTGCATGTGCACTGGGTGCAAGATTTGAGTGGGTGCCGAGAGCTCAGAGATGTCTCATCCGGTGATGAGGTAGTATGCGTTCTAGTCACACTCACTGTCCTGGTTCCCTGATTGCTGCATACAGTAAATTACCCCAATGCTGTCACTGTTACAGCAGTGCCTCCTGGGTCTGTCACTTCGTTGTCTGCCTGGCTCAGTCCTCAGCTTCCCGTGCTGGCTGACAGAAGGAATTCTCCTGTTCACAGTCCTGACTCCTGGCCGCAGGTGGCGCGCTCCCCGGATTTATGCGCAGGGTACGAGTTCACAGACCATCCCCAGGCACAGACCCCAGGGGCCGGCCACAAGTTTCAGGACGAGGCCGCTCTGTACTACTGCGACCTGTGCTGCGGGTTTATCTTTTCTGGGAGCTGGCACTGATCAGGTTAGGGAGCTCCTAGAGCAATTTCTGTCTAACCTGCTTGTTATACTCAGACACTCATTTGGCTTCCGGGGGCACAACTGTGTTGTACTTCTGTGACAAGGTTACCATGCAGATCACCAAGAGATGGGCACAAGTGCCTCTATTTTATACAAGGTTCAGAACAGTATCAATATGTATTGTCTTGATGATTCAGTGCTATCTAAAACTATGTATACTGTGTCATAGCCATGATCAGAGTAATCTTGTATTCACTTTAAAGCAACAATTTAAAGCAGTTAATTCTGCAGTTAATTCTGCATGCACATTGACATGTGTATCCTGAAAACCATTTTATTGTGTAGGTCAGGGCCGGGTGCCAGATTTGAGGAGTCAATAGAAAATGGCGGGGGGACGCCAAATTGCTCTCTTGCCCCGGGTGACAAAAATCCTAGTTTCGGCCCTGGTATAGAGATTGGTAGGTTTTATTGTATAAGGAAAGGTGCATATCCACTAGCAGACTGTGAAACAACTGCACGATTACGACATTCTAATCGTGCAGTCGTCTCGCAGTCTGTGCTGTGCCTACACTGAACGTTCAGTCGTTTAGTGTAGGCACATCAATCATCCCCGAACATGGGCAATCTGTCGTTATCGGCAGATTGACCAGCACGGTTCGGGCGATGATTGATGACGGAAACGACCAGCGGGAGTGCGCATCGCTGCTCGTTTCCGACATTAATTTGCACGATCTGTGCCTGATTACTGAGCGATTGCACGATTACGATGTTGATGCTGTAACATGCAGCGTGTAATGACACATCGCGTCGCTGTACACTTGATTGTACAGTGTGTACCGTGAGCGTGACACACATCGTGCTGGGTACACACATCGTATAGCGTTTACCCAGCTTACCTGGACTTGGCAAACAGCAACAAATACTGTTAGTTTTTTACTTTTATTGCACCAAAAATAACTCCTATCTAACATTGACTACAATGAAGAATTTAAAGCATTTATAGCATGCTGGTGCTATATAAATAAACACTAAGAAATGTTAAATAATTTTAATATCTATTTACAGCATATTTAATGTAATCTTTTTTTTCAATTTTGTATAATACTCATGATTCAAATATGTTCTTAATTTCAATGTGGCCACATAGTTCTCATTTACAGTCACATTTCCGAACAGGGATTTCAATTCTGAGGTAAATATTAGCTGTTTAGAAGACTTGCATGCATCTTTACTGCCCTCTGGTGGATAAATCACATTCACAATTCGGTCAAGACCAGTGGCACTCACTCTGTTTTCAGCTGGTCACTTACTAATAGTGCTGAAAGCAAATCTGCTACCATAGCAACCAATCAGACATTAGCTCTTACATAGGCAGATAAAAGCTAATTGCTGATTTGTTGTCATGGATAACTGTAAATTTTCACCTTTGAGCATTGTTAGTAAATAACTTTTTTACTTTCATTAATTCCAAGTAAAGTCTATTTAAAATATCAAATTATTTTGTATATAGTAAATCTACATTCTATAAGGATGAATACAGATTAGCGCCTGTTCAAAATGAAAATTTTTTTTTACTGTGCTGTAAAAATTTGTGCATATGTATAGATATAAAAGTTATCATTTCAATTTTTTAAAAATGGAAATTTCACTTCTTTTCGTAAAAATATATATTTGTGTATCTTTAGTAGCTGTAAGTCCGTGTCAGAGTTTGGTAATTCTGCTCGGGAGAGAGGTTAATCCTTCGTACGTTAAGTTCTGCGGCAAAGGTCCTGGCTTTTTGATAAAAATAAAGTGACTTTTCTCTGTCGATAAGGAAATTATGGTAGATGATGGCGAGTCGAGTGTAAATCTTCAGTTGAGACTTCTTGTTGCCCAAATCCATAGCAGCTGCCAGGGCGAGATGATAGTACCCAGCTGCATCATAGGGATCCTGAAATACAAGTATATGTAACGATATGTGATACCCAAATTACAGGGGTCAATTCAATTAGGAACGAGTCTGCAAAAGCGAACTCGCATCATACAATTCACAAAAGTGGCGGCTATGCGATTACTTGCAAAATGCGAGATTCAAATGGAAATACTAATTCCTAGGACTCGGGGCGAGGTTGCGCGACCTTTCTACAAAAAGTGATCAGGGAGAAGGGCATGAAAAAGTGAAGAAACCATCCTGGATCCCAAAAAAGTTGCAACTGAGATATCAGGATCAAATAGCAGGCTGTTAGTGACAACTGAGATATCAGGATCATAAAGAAGGCTGTTAGTGATAGCTGAGATAGCACGATCATATAGAAGACTGTTAGTGATAACTGAGATAGCAGGATCATATAGAAGGCTGTTAGTGATAACTGAGATAGCAGGATCATATAGAAGGCTGTTAGTGATAACTGAGATAGCAGGATCATATAGAAGGCTGTTAGTGACAACTGAGATAGCAGGATTATATAGCAGGCTGTTAGTGATAACTGAGATATCAGGATCATAAAGAAGGCTGCTAGTGATAGCTGAGATAGCAGGATCATATAGAAGGCTGTTAGTGATAACTGAGATATCAGGATCATATAGAAGGCTGTTAGTGATAACTGAGATAGTAGGATCATATAGAAGGCTGTTAGTGACAACTGAGATAGCAGGATTATATAAAAGGCTGATAGTGACAACTGAATAGCAGGATCATATAGAAGGCTGTTAGTGATAACTGAGATAGCAGGATCATATAGAAGGCTGTTAGTGATAACTGAGATAGCAGGATCATATAGAAGGCTGATAGTGACAACTGAGATAGCAGGATCATATAGAAGGCTGATAGTGACAACTGAGATGGCAGGATTATATAGAAGGCTGATAGTGACAACTGAGATATCAGGATCATATAGAAGGCTGTTAGTAACAACTGAGATAGCAGGATCATATAGAAGGCTGTTAGTGACAACTGAGATAGCTGGATCATATAGAAGGCTGTTAGTGACAACTGAGATAGCAGGATCATATAGAAGGCTGTTAGTGACAACTGAGATAGCTGGATCATATAGAAGGCTGTTAGTGACAACTGAGATAGCAGGATCATATAGAAGGCTGTTAGTGACAACTGAGATAGCTGGATCATATAGAAGGCTGATAGTGACAACTGAGATATCAGGATCATATAGAAGGCTGTTAGTGGCTATAATGAAAGTACTTGAGGTTCATAAAATATATCAAATGGCTGAATTTTGAATAAAGAACTTCCATCTAAGTTCAAAAACATATTTACAATTAATACAACACCTCCACATACCTGCCCCACATAATTTACACCTCCACATAGACATACCTGTCCCACATCATACTGTATGAGGCAGTTATTTTGTGGACTAAATTAATATTTAGCAATGGAAAAAATCGCCTCATGCTGCATTTGGCTGTAACACTTTGCACATTTTTCTGGAAAATATTGCCTTAGGCATTTACACTCCTACCCCAGTTATGCCACACAGATGAATTAATTGATCAATGGCAGATTTTACCTAGGGGCTGCACCCCCCAGTAAAATCAAACACCTCAGTGAACCAGTTGCAGTCCGTGACTGCACTGGCTACACTGTGACTGGCAGTGGCTTCCCATTGGAATTGATCATTGTCATCATACAGGGACATAACTAGAACTCTGTGGGTCCCATAGCTAAATTTTTAAGGCCCGCCCCCTAACTCAGGTCTCAACCAGAGTGTATGTATATATATGTAAATGTATATATTTGTGTACACTAGGGGTGTGCACCAGCCACTTTTCGTGTTTTGTGTTTTGGTTTTGGATCTGGATCTTTCTTCGTGTTTTGGATCTGGATTGGTTTTGCCAAAACCACCCTTCCGTGTTTTGGGTTCTGGGTTTTGTGTTTTGGATCTGGATTTTTTCTTAAAAAATAAAGAAAAACGCTAAAATCACATAAAATGGGCCTTTTTTTGTTCCTACGCTATTAATAACCCCAATAACATTAATTTCCACTCATTTCCACTCTATTCTGAACACCTCACACCTCACAATATTGTTTTTAGGCCAAAAGGTTGCACCGAGGTAGCTGGATGACTATGCTAAGCGACACAAGTGGGTGGCACAAACACGTGGCCCATCTAGGAGTGGCACTGCAGTGGCAGACAGGAAGCCAATCAGCGTTATGGTGCCCATTTGCATGTAGCACGAACCCGGGAGATCCGTGCTACATGCATCTGTGTGATTGGCACAGAACAATGACAGGTCCGTGAGACCCGTCTGTGCTGCTGTGGTAAAAAAATGCGAGATTCTGGGCTCTGATCCGGTCCTGGTTCTGGAAATACAGGGGAAAAAAATTAGTAGGGTTCCCCTGTATGTTCAAGAACCAGCACTGGACTTTTTCTAGCGGGGGGCTGATGCCACAGCCAGGGGAGCCCTTTCACCGGGCCCCCCAGCCGCAGCATCAGCCCTGACCGCTAGTCAGCCCAGGCCGGGGATCCCTGGAGAGCTGGGGACCCCCCCAATAAAGGGGTCACCCTCTCCAGGGCACCCCAGGCCCAGGCTGATAGCCCAACGCTTTCCCCGCCACCCCTGGTGGCGGTGGGTGGTGGGTTGATTGTGTGGTGTGGTGTAAATAAAGAATATCAAACATTGTCATTACAAGTAGAACTGCAAGTCCCAGCTAGCCTGCCCCGCATGCTGGTACTTGGAGAACCACAAGTACCAGCATGCAGGGCATTAAGGGCCCACTAGTACCTGTAGTTCACCTGTAAAAAAAATGTTTAAAAAAACACAGGACACACACACCGTGACAGTATAAGTTTATTAAACATAGATACACACACACATGTACACATACTTGTAGTCAATGGTGGGAACCGCAGGGTAAACTTTAATAACCTTGCGGCTCCCACCATTGACTACAATGGAGGGAGCCTTTCATTGGCTGAGAGAGACGGGAGATGACCTCTCTCAGCCAATGAACGCTTAGCAGCGGGGTTTCCATGGTGATACCCCGCCGCTAAGCTCTCATTCGGGAAGTACCGTTCTATAGAACGGTACTAAGTTCGTGGATCGCGTTTTCGATTTTTTTTTTTGCCAAGTCCGGGGATGCCTACTTTGGAACGAAGAGGACAGAACCTCGCATAGGAGATGGTGAGTATGTTTTTTTTCACAGGTCCCCTATGGATACTTTACCGGACAAGTGGACCGATGCTACAGGTTACATAGGTAAGTATGTGTACATGTGTGTGTGTATCTATGTTTAATAAACTTATACTGTCACGGTGTGTGTGTCCTGTGTTTTTTTTAAACATTTTTTTACAGGTGAACTACAGGTACTAGTGGGCCCTTAATGCCCTGCATGCTGGTACTTGTGGTTCTCCAAGTACCAGCATGCGGGGCAGGCTAGCTGGGACTTGCAGTTCTACTTGTAAAGACAATGTTTGATATTCTTTATTTACACCACACCACACAATCAACCCGCCACCCACCGCCACCAGGGGTGGCGGGGAAAGCGTTGGGCTATCAGCCAGGGCCTGGGGTGCCCTGGAGAGGGTGACCCCTTTATTGGGGGGGTCCCCAGCTCTCCAGGGATCCCCGGCCTGGGCTGACTAGCGGTCAGGGCTGATGCTGCGGCTGGGGGGCCCGGTGAAAGGGCTCCCCTGGCTGTGGCATCAGCCCCCCGCTAGAAAAAGTCCAGTGCTGGTTCTGGAACATACAGGGGAACCCTACTAATTTTTTTCCCCTGTATTTCCAGAACCAGGACCGGATCAGAGCCCAGAGCTGGTTGCGCAGAATACGGGGGACCCCTACGTCATTTGTCCCCCGTATTTTGGCAACCAGCGCTGGTTCTGACTAGCCCGGTGCTGGTTGTGCTTAAGTACAGGGGACCCCTATGCCGTTTGTCCCCTGTATTTAAGCACACCCAGCACTGGGTCACTAATGCCCGGGGCTGGTTGCTCTTTTTTTTTTGGGGGGGGGGGGGCACGCCATTTTTTTCTTTTTTTACACAGGTTTTTTTTTTTTTTTTTTACCACAGCAGCACAGACGGGTCTCACGGACCCGTCAGTGCTCTGTGTCAATCACACAGATGCATGTAGCACGGATCTCACGAGTCCATGCTACATGCAAATGAGCACCATAATGCTGATTGGCTGAGAGCCATGACAGACGGCTCTGTCAGCCAATCAGCACTTTGCCCATTAAAAGCAAAGGCATTTTTTTTTTTAAATGGCTGCTCGAGGCAAAACCTCGAGATCCGACAGCAGATCCCGAGGTTTTGCCTCGGGAGAGGGATCCGGGGCAGACAGGGAGATCCGAGCTTGGGCTCAGATCGCCCCGGATCCCCGAAGTTCGGGTGGGTTCGGTTCTCAGGGAACCGAACCCGCTCATCCCTAGTGTACACACACACATATATATATATATATACCATATATATGAAATTCCACAAAATTCCGGCACTCCAAACTGTAAATAAAATAACAGACAAAAAGCCCAGGTGCCTTCCCAGGTATAGAGACACGCTGTAGGAACAACAGGGCAGCACTCACATGTTCAAAGTATACAAATCACACTAACACAGCATGTGACAGTCTGACGTTTCAGTGAAGTTAACTGTGTTCAAGGACAAATGATTCATAATGATTTGTCCTTGAAAACGGCTAAGTAAACCAAAACGTCAGACTGTCACATGCTGTGTTAGTGTGATTTGTAGACAGAGTGATTGAATAAGGACGGCATGGGTTAAACTTCGAGTCTGGGGGGTTGGCTTGGGAAACACCATGTGACTTTGGGCCTGATTCAGACCGGCTCGCAAGCGCTATGCATTTGCGAGCGGGTCGATGTTAGGCCACTGAGCATGCGCACGCCGGAGCCGGCTCCGACGTGCGTATGCGCAAGACCCGGCTAGCGACGGGCGCTCCGTCGCTCCGGGTCTCGCACCAAAAGGGGGTGGCTGTCGATTTTGATCGATAGCTCGCACCGTTTTGGAGGCGTGGGGTGGGGGTGGCTTCACAAACGGAGGCGTTCCCATGTGAACGCCTGCCGTTTTGGGGCGGCCCCACTGACATCAGGAGTGATGTCAGTGGGAGAGCTTCCGGCTCTATTAGAGCCAGAAGCTCTCTGGGGCTTGCGGCCACGAGACCCTACCACAAGGGTCTTGTCGCAAGCCCGATGGTCGCGATGGTCTTGACCATCGCGACCATCATCCTGGCCGCTCGCAATAGCTGTGGGTGGATACCCACAGCTATGCGAGCGGCCAGGAGGCCGCTCCAAAAAAAAACCGCCCTGATTCAGAGCAAGCGCTCTTTCAGAGTGTCCGGCTCTGAATCAGGGCCTTAGTTTGCCCTATTAGGATAGGTGTGTGTGTTTTAACTTGGAATGTGAGTCTGTGTGGGCTGAGACAAAGCCTCTTTTGTTCCTGTCTTAGGGTTCCTGTCTTGCCGCTAAGGTTGCAAATATGTTTCAGTTTGTAGTATTATAGTATTTGGGTGCGCTCACCCTCTTTGACTTGTTATGTTCGCTGGATCACCCTGCCTGGGATAGCGTCATCACCCTTCCGGGTGGGTAGTCATGTTAGAGGGTTGAGTGGATACCTATTTGTTGACAAGTTGTTTAGTTACCGGTTGCTCTGCACATTAGGCGGTATCCGATTGGTATGCATGTCTGTGTGCTGCATGTCTGTGTGCTGCATGTCTGTGTGCTGCATGTCTGTGTGCTGCATGTCTGTGTGCTGCATGGCTGGAGTAAGCTGTATGTTGCCGTCCTTTCTTTGCCACCATATCTCCAATCAGTTTAGATTAATTTAATACTCATTAGATAATTTTAATAAATTAACAACTAATTATTCTGCCAAATCTCATGTCTCCGAGTCTTTATTTCATATAATTTATTAAGAAGGTGTTTTATCGCATGGTGTTACACAGGGCACCCCTCGGACGATTGAAAGTTTATACTTTGAATCAGTCCCGTGAGTGCCGTCCTGTTGTTCCTATAGCGTGTATATATATATGTATGTATATAAAAATCTATACAGTGATCGCGCAGAACAAAAAAAATTGTGCGATCCGGGGACCCCTCTCACTTTAAAAAATGGGGGAGGCATTGGTAAATAGCAGCTGGGGCAGTACTAAGGGGACAAGGAGGATTTTAGGGGTAGACAGTGCTGGGGCTACGAAGGAGGTAAGGGTAGATAGAAGGGAAGCTTAAAATAGTAGATGTAGTAGTAGTAGAAGCAGCTGCCCTCCCCCACCCGTATAAAGGCACCAGGTGACATGAACTCTATAATTAATTTGGTGACACCTGCCCTGGCTTTATACACCCTTTTGGCCGCCCGCCCACCACTCTTCACTTAGTATCAGCACTGCAGCACCAGCAGCCGCAGAAAGTCACCTTCTGCCTGGTGCCGGGGCCTTCGTGCTGCTGGGTGCCGGGGACGTCCAGCCTCCAGGTGCCGGGTACTTCCTGCCAGCGGGTACCGGGGTCTACCTCCCGCCGTGTGCCGGGGAAGCGGCTGCCTGGCCCTGTAGTGCCGGGTACTGCAGCATCACAGGCAAGGCACTGCGGCTAAACTTGGGGTGGTTGGCTCCATCTCCACTCTTTATAGTCCTCCCTCCCCGGGCCAGGAAGACATCAATCATTTGACCAGGACCATGCGATTCTAATGGGTGATAAGGTGCAGGGGGTTGGTTGCTGGGCCGGCTGGCCCCCTAAGCCGCTGGACCCCATAGCAAGCGCACCCCTTGCACCCTCTATAATTACGCCACTGTCATCATAACTCTGGGCTTGATTCAGCAAGGAACGCAGTTGCTAATACGCACGCAATTGGCAGATTGTTGCGTACTATACATGCATCGCAGAGTGCGTACCGGCCACTGCAATCTGGACTGCGATCGCAGAGGCTACGCAGACCCATCGCAGAGTGATTGACAGGAAGTGCCGTTTGTGGGTGGCGATTAGGGGTGGTGGGGGAAACGCAGGTGTGCCAGGGCATTTGAACGCTGTTGCATGGGCGTGCATAAATTATTCACTGCGATACCATATGCAGCTTGAGGCCTGATAGCGTGAGATGAAGTAAGCAATTTCTGAGTAAGGTCAGAGCTTGCGCAAGTGTGTGTGAGGCTGCGATGGTACTCGATCGTACCGATGTTTTTGCAGTCTTGTTAAACATTACGGACGTGTGTAAGGTAAAGTGAGCGTCCTTATGTAGTGCTGCGGCAGCTTAGCGATCGCAATGAATTAGCATACTATCGCAGTTGAACAGCGTGTGTAATCGCTATTACATTTGCAGTTGCGACACGTAATGAATCAGGCCCTCTATTCATAGTCAGTGCACGGAGAAGGTCTACCCGATGCCCTGTGCCAACTCTCCCCCAAACCCATGGTGTAATGCGAGGGGGCAGGGCCACCAGCAAGGGAAAGTGTAGCGCTATCCTATGGACGCTCCAAGCAGCGCTGCAGCAGTGTTACTGGCCACAGGATAACATTCCAAGTACCCTGATAGCCAGATGCACGGGCCGTAGGGCAGCGACAGTGCCGCCCCCTGGGCAACAACACAGCTCGCACACCCCTTCCTACAGCACTGTTCATAGCTACAATTACTGCAAAATGGGAATTTACAAACACAGTACGCAGGGGTGTATTAAGAGAGGAAGGGGCCCGTGTGCAGTCTCCATCCGGGGCCCCCTCCTCTCTACCTGGCAGCCGGCAGCGCACTGAGTGCAGCAGTAGACTGTGGGCACTAGTATGTGCCAGAGTCTACTGCGCATGTGCAGGTCACCGGGGGAATGGTGCAGCAGCCATTTTCCCGGTGATCTCACCCCATACATGCCCTGGTGTCATTGGCACTGCCAGTGTGAGATTTCACCGCCGCCCCCGCCCAGGCTGTCAGCAGTGCAGCCATTACTGACAAGGGCCCTCATTCAGAGCCACTCGCTAGCGGCAGTACGCTCGTTCCGAGCGATGTTCGCACATCTGCGCATGCGTACGGATCGTTATACGTATGCGCGAACCAGTCAGTGCGGCCGAAATTCATGTGCTCGCAATATAGCGAATGCCTGCTATTTTGAGTGACAGAATGAGGCGTATGTGGGTGGTAACAGGGGAAGGTGCTTGAAAATGGGGAGTGGAGATCCGAACGCAGGCGTGCTTAAAGGTCAAAACGGGCGTTTTATGGGTGTGCATAATTAATACAGCAGCGTCATTGACCACGTCACTGGGTTATTTTATAGCCAGAACTGCTCGCAAGATTGTGGTAGGAAAAACCAACCACAAGAATAGCGAGCAGTTCATACGCTGGTCGATGTACTCGATTAATCCAATAAATAGCGGACATGACGTATGGTGCGAGCGGCCAGGGGGCGTTTTTAACAAATAAACGAGCGTATGTTTTGCTTGCTCGTTCAGACTTAGAGGTGTGAACAGACTGCAATGTGCGAACGGATCATTTGAATAGCCACCCCTTGTTTTTGAACGAACGACCGCAAATAGCGAACGGCTCTGAATCAGGCCCAAGGGCTGTATACAAGTGTAGGTGTCCGCCCCCTGGCCGGTCCTGTACTCTCCTTCCCTTAACTCCTGCTCTTCCTTTACAGTAGACGAGGAGCTGGGCTGCTGGGGCTGAGCTGTGAGCCGGATGAGAACGGTATTAACAAACATTAACCAACTTGTCTGGCCAATGCTGGTACGTCAGTAAGCTCTGCGTTGCAGAGGGTTCTGCTGGTGTATGCTGCAGAACGGTAACAAGAACATTTACTGTAGCAGCTTTACTGTCACTGAGGACAGGGAGGGGTGGGAGGAGGGAGATAATGCTTTTTGGAGGGACCCCGACTCACATTTATTAGCAAGCAATAAATGATGATGTGTGGCCTGATTATGTATTGTGCGTACTTATGTGCGCCGTAACTATATATTGAGGCACTGGTATTCAAGATACTTATGTATAGTGGGCACAGATGTGCGGCAAAAATACGTATAGAGGGCACGTATGTGTGGCATGATTATGTATTACAGGCACAGATTTGCGGCATGATTTTGTATTGTGGAAACTGATGTGCGGCATAGGTACGTATTAAGTACTGACAGAGCCGTAAGTAGATTTTTTGGTGCCCTGTGCCAGAAAGAGCATTGGCGCCACCCTCATATTTCAAAGGGACATAATACACTCAATAAAAGGCCATGGACTCATGGGGAAGGGCCAGGGAAGAGATAGGGGAGGCCAGGAGATGCTGGGGATGAAATAAGAGGAAGCTACAAGCAAGAATGAGAATAAACAGAAATTTGACAGGCCCAAACAGCGCCCCCTGACCTGTGGTGCCCTGTGCGATGGCACCGGCCGCACTACCCTAGCTACGGCCCTGAGTACTGATGTGTGGCATAATTATGTATTGGGACACAGTTGTCTGGCATGTTATATATTGGGAGCACTTATGTGTGGCATATTACTGTCCAGAGTGCACACACAAATGTTATTCCCAAAGGTTTGCCAAAGGTGATAGCATACTTGCCTACGCTCCCGAAATGGTCGGGAGCCTCCCGAAAAATCGTGTGTAACTCCCAACTCCCCGGAAGAGCGGGCAAGTCTCCTGGCCCGTGCTACCCCGTCCCTCCCTGACCGCCAAACCCCCCCCCCGCGCCTTGTTGAAGCGGCTGCTTCGAGGGAGCTGATGACACGATTTGCGCTGAAACGCGTCATCATGGCCCCGGCTACACAATGCCTATAATCTTCATGCTGTGTAGTGCGAATGGGGCCGCGATGGTGCGATCGTGCGGCCATGCTCCCGTCCTGCCCTCAAAAATTGCGTCACGCCCAATTTTCCCTCGCTGCTGTGCCGAGCTGGCTGTCTCCTCCCGGTAGGGGCAGCCAGATTGCCGGCATGTATGTGTGATTTTATGTAAATGGCTGGGGGAGAACAGGGGCGGTAGGATGAATATTTGCCAGAAACCTTGCACCGGCCCTGGGTGTGGGCCCCACCCTGCGCCCATTATAGAGACACCACTGACAGTAAGGAATAGCGGAGCAAAAGCTGAACTTGAAGACTGTGACCCCAGAACGTCACAAAACACACTGTTCACTGGGGGAATTTGATTAACAGCAAATTCCTAACCAGGTTTCCTATGTTTTGCAACAGTGGGATATAGTATGAATATAGATAAATGTGGTGCTAACACAAGATAAATGCATTTGGTACTTGTGTACTTTACGGACTCATTGCAGATAGAACCCAATGAATGTTTTAAATGGTACTTGTGTACTTTACGTACACAAGTACCGAAAGTTGTCCCCACCTAGAGGAGAAAGTTGTCCCCTCGCAGGCTCACTGCGCTCGCCACGCTTTGGGCTCGGTGGCTCGCTACGCTTGTCACAAGGTTATATTCCACCTCTATGCCCACTTGGATGGTAGGGAATGACGCTGGACACTGGGAATGACACTGGACACTGGCTGATGATGTCAGGGTCCTCTCCGTGAAGGGGATTTAGACATTACCATGATTGATAATAATAATGAGTGTAGGACATTTGGGTTCTCTCTGCAATGAGTCCGTAAAGTACACAAGTACCATGCATTTTCATATTTTGGCATATTTTGAGCCAATTTACCTTACATTTGAGAGCAAGGGGGTATTGATAAAACTCTTTAGTTATAGGGCTTTATAGATATAAGAGTGATACTCTATGCATACTAGTCTAACTTATTGATAACCAAATAACACCTTAGGATCAGGTGAGCATAGTTTGGTCCAGGTTACATAAGACTTATCTAACCTTAAGATCGTAGAATATGATGTCCCCTAAAACAAGATAAACCTTCATGTAGTAAACCGCCTCCTCTTCTAGTTCCAGCGGAGACGGGCAGAGCGAGAGAGCCTTCAGGTAATAATGCTCCGCAAGTTCACATTGATTCAGGTGGCTGTAAATGGCAGCTAACCGGTGATAGGCGACCCTCTCATTCAGCTGGTTCCCTGTGGAAGAAAAAAGAAAAACACCTCTTTGTGTATTTGGTATTAGAAACAGTAATTAAGGTGATAATCACAGCTAAACACAATAAATACACGAGTCTTTTAATTGTAGACGCTATTGAAAAGTCAAAGTAATGTAAAATGTAGAAAATAGAGGACCCCTTAATTTCAGATTAGCCAGCTGGGCGATGGCAGATACATTACTAACATGGGGATGTTCTCCTTTATCAGATGTTAGTTGTTTATGTAAAGAATATTACTGGCGACTGAACTGTTTTTGGTTTTATAATTTTTTTTCTTTTTTTTATTGACATAAGAACAGTCTGACGTGTCCGTGTCTCGCTCACGTGTGCAGAGATTACCTAACACACAAGATAAAGATATTTACCTAGGTTCACGCTCAGCGCCAGTGCCGTCTTTGCATGGTCCAATGATTCCTGGTACTGCTTCATACTCACTAACAGCTCTGTGAGTTTATTGCACAGCCGCAGCTCGGCCTCCATGTTCCCCGTCTTGACAGCGAGCGGGAGAGCGCAATCCTAAAAAGTGAGTTGCAAAGTAATAAATACTATGGGTCTGATACAGAGTTATAACAGCTGCGTTCACTCTTGCGTCTATTGCCGGAAGTCGCGGCTGCGTGCATCTGAATGTGCAAGAAATAAGACACCCACTTGCTGCGTCTCTGCACGCTGTAATAACGCCAGTGTTTCTTTAGATGCCCCCCACCACTCGCACCATAGACACTTGGACCAGCCCTATGGCAGCCTAGCTTTTCTGTCTGTCTCTGTCCTCCAATGGCTGCAGCACAGCATGTGACACCCCAATTACACGCCCATGAGACGGACAATTTCTCATGCGCTACTAGCCACCACCCAGTCACTGCCCAGGAACGCCCATCACTTTTCCGCCACACTTCTGATACCGTCGGTCCCAATCGCAACGGCTCCTTTGTGCGTACAGTCTACGCGGTAGTTTCAGAAATGTTCGCACGTTGCGCAGTTAGTAAAAATTGCTCAACTATACAGCATCCTGGAACAAAACGTGGCTGCATGTGTTATGGGAGACAATGGAGGCGCCTGCCGCCGGGCGTCAGCACTGAAGGGGCACCTCCTCCATTGCCCACAATATATTCACCCCACTTAGGGCAGTTAATATGTACCTGGAGTGTACCGTCATGGCCACTCAATACATGGCACCTCTTCCCAGCACGTGAGAAGCCACCATAATCATATACTAGGGGAGGGCTCCATGTCAGACCACCACATGCAGCTTTCACCTATCTACAGTATAGCCTGTCCCTGCTCATTGATGTCGCTGCTCTTCAGCAGCTTCTCATGCCAGTGTGACTCAGATGCCCCTCCTCACCCACAACTCCCCGTCCCACTTCTTGGTGGCAGCTCTAGGTGCGGACCTGTGCTGCAGTCCTGAGCATAAGCGTAGCTGCAGATCTTCCAGGAGCTGGATAGATAGATATGCACCATATTTATTTTCCCTTATTTTGTAGGGGGGGGCACATAGGGGGGACTACTACTGGGGACACTGCACATAGCGAGGACTACTACTGGGGGCACTGCACATAAGGGGGACTACTACTGGGAGCACTGCACATAGGAGGGACTACTACTGGGGGCACTGCACATAGGGGGGACTACTACTGGGGCACTGCACATAGGGGGGACTACTACTGGGAGCACTGCACATAGGAGGGACTACTACTGGGGGCACTGCACATAGCGGGGACTACTACTGGGGGCACTGCACATAGGGGGGACTACTACTGGGAGCACTGCACATAGGAGGGACTACTACTGGGGGAACTGCACATAGCGGGGACTACTACTGGGGGCACTGCACATAGAGGGGATTACTACTGGGGCACTGCACATAGCGGGGACTACTACTGGGGGAACTGCATAGTGGGGGACTACTACTGGGGGCACTGCACATAAGTGGGACTACTACTGGGAGCACTGCACATAGGAGGGACTACTACTGGGGGCACTGCACATAGGGGGGACAACTACTGGGGCACTGCACATAGGGGGGACTACTACTGGGAGCACTGCACATAGGAGGGACTACTACTGGGGGCACTGCACATTGCGGGGACTACTACTGGGGGCACTGCACATAGGAGGGACTACTACTGGGAGCACTGCACATAGGAGGGACTACTACTGGGGGAACTGCACATAGCGGGGACTACTACTGGGGGCACTGCACATAGAGGGGATTACTACTGGGGCACTGCACATAGTGGGGACTACTACTGGGGGAACTGCATAGTGGGGGACTACTACTGGGGACACTATATAAGGGGCACTACTGGGAGCACTGCACATAGGGGGGACTACTACTGGGGGGAACTACTACTGGTGACACTATATAAGGGGCGCTACTGGGAGCACTGCATATGGGTACCACTACATGGGGCACTGCATAGGGGTCCCAAAGAATATTCTTGCACCTGGGCCCACCACTCTAGTTCCGCCACTGCTTTACATACTGCTGTCCAATAACTTTTGGCACTTCAGTGTATATAAAAATCCAACTTGGTGCTGCAAGGCCCAATGTTCCCATAAAAAAGTATAGAATAAGACCTGATTTGCACAAAATCCATTATTGTGGGTTGGAAATGGCTGAGCGGCCCACCGCAATATTCTTACTTTGCTAAATGATATCTCACTGTATGGTAAAGTAGGCACCCTTCACTCCACAGTGCTTTTCCCACTGGTAGGTGCCAATTTCAGTTCCTGTATGATGACGACATCTTGCTACGCAAACCTATGCACATTACTGTAAGAAGGCACATTTCATGGCAAAGAGGATTTTTCCACTGCGTCTCTGCCATTTTGCCCAGAATTTAAATTAATAGCGCATTTAATAAATGTTCTGATTTTCAAAGGCCAGCCCCACATTCAGATAATTGCCCTCAAATCACCCCAGCATTGAATAAATCTCCCCACCCAAATTAAAAGGGACTACAATGATTCCATTAATACATCAATTAGCCCACACAATCATGGACTAGTCCCCACCATCACCCCACCAATAAATAAATACAGTATCTCCCACCCACCCTGGACGGGGGTAAAATTTGCTTATTTCACCCCATCCTAGAATGAATAACTGGTGCAGTGATATAATGAATCAATCAGGAAGTATGGTTACAAAACTCATAACAAAAAAAAAAGGTTTGGTAGTATTGTACAAATGGTTTCACGAACAGTAAATAAAACATTACTGAATTCCAGGGCAACAGGGAGATAAATGTGATGAGTTGCATGAAGTAATAATGATAAAACAGTAATTATAATGTTCAGTAAGTCATTATTTTCAATGGAAATATCTTGTATAAAAATACATATTATACTGTAGATGTGGCGTACAATGCACTGGGCTCAACAAGTTTTTCACAATTTACCCGGTAGAAGGTTGTAGCTCTACTCCTGTTGCTGGAGCCATTGAAGAATATGTCTCCACTAGCCTCATACAGTTGCATTCCTAGTTGTGGATCCCCGGTACATAAAGCTACATTCTGGGCTACCTGAGAAAGGAACAATACTTGAATCAGAAGGGTTCTATGCACATAGTATAATAAGGACAGACTTGGACAACCCAACCAGGAGATCCACATATCTACCCTTAAATGTTTTAGTTTTGGATCTGTATTTTTTTTTTTTTAAATAACAGCTTAAATGACGTAATTTAGACGTGTTAAATCTGAGTTCTGAAACGCAGGAAGATCCGAACTGGGACTCGGTTTGACTTGGTAACCCAATTGATTTCGACCTTGGTTTGACTCAAAACCCTTAAATTCAGCTATTGCCGGTTCTCTGTGAACCGGACTGCACATGTCTAGATATACTATAGAAGATTGTTGGGCCACTAGATTTAAAGTGCCAGTAATTTAAAAGGCAAAATCAACCTGGTTTAGAAATGGAGAAAAATCTTGACTCAATATTTGACTAATTCCAAATTGTAATACTCTTTTTCATTATTTCTTTTCATGTTTCACAGTTTAAACCTGAGGCTACGTCTGTGCTTCGGCTGGGTACACATTAGAACGAATAATGATGCAAATGGCCGGGGCGATTTCCCTTTACCTAGGAGCATCACAGAATGGCCGCACACACTACACGATTTAATAAATGACGGAACAACTCCTCATTCCGTCCTACATTACAATGCACAGCGCCACACACACGATATTCTTTGATTGACCGCACAGCAAGGTCAATCAAACGAGCTCGTATGTTGTCTGCAGATGAGCGCAACAGTGCATACACATTAGACGATATGCACGATCTGTCATTCCGATACGGCAAATCGTCCCGATATCATTCTAATGTGTACCCGGCCTTACATTAACTGCATATAGAAAGATGTAACATTGCATACATGGAACTAAACTGCCCTGCTACGTCACACCGATGTACTTACGCTTACCTGAATATACAGATCCACCAACTCATTCTGTTCCAGAATGTAATAGATCTTCCCAGCCATCAGCCAAGCATACGCTTCCTTTTCTTTAGCTTGAAGATCAATAAAAATACCCAGACTTCCTTTGGTGTATTCCAATGCTGATCTGCAGGCTCTAACCAAACAAGGGATGTAACGGAAATTTAACATTCTGTATAAAACATCACTTGAGATCTGCTATTGTATTACAACATGCAAATAGTCTTTGCTGACTAGGAAACATCAGTGTTAAACAGCATGGGAGCAATGTTTGGGAGTTAAGGTTTCCAGGTAGCTACTCTCCTGCTACTGCCGAAAAAAACTCCCACATCCAGAGAATTTCCTAGTGCAGTGGGCGAGACATGGCGGAAAATGCCACTAATCTCGGGTCGAGGGGTCAGGAGGCGATTCTCCTAGAAAGTCATAAAGAGCCCAGTCCCCTCATCATGTGTCATCTGCATATGAGAAAAGTATGGGTAAGCTGTATTTCTGTACTATGGAGAACCATGTCTACAATTTACTCATTTAAAAGCCCCTCCCCCCTTCTTCACCCATTTCTGCCCTTGCTACTTCATTCCGAATTAAGAGGCTCATTTATAGTTGTGTTCACATCAGTTGAGCGCACATTTGTGCCAAACAATGCAAAAACGTACATTAGTATGCAGAACCTTGAGCATCATTCACTTACGCCCTGATAGTAATGGGTGGGCGGATAGAGTAAGTATTCAGGTAGATGTGAAGGCTAGCACAAATGCGCTGGTTAGGAGGGGTTTCTTTGGAGGGTGCTGGCTTGCTAGTTCAAACTGGTAAATCCGACTGCATACAGTAGTAGCCCTCATAGAAAACCAATGGGGGCTGCTTTTGCGGCGGAAATGGAGGAACCGTGGCGGTCACTCCATGGTGAATCTCAGGGATCCTTCATATTTGCGGGTGTCCCCCAAAAATGGGTGTTTATCCTACAAATATTATTTCATAAATATGCCCATAAATTCAACAATGATTTAATTTTAATATATGTATTTTATGAAATATAGGTTACAAGATGCAAGACCCTATACCTGCAGAGTGCAGAGCATTGCATTTACCTATTATTATATTTCATTTATATGGTGCCACAAGGTGTCCTGCAGCGCCACTCAGATATTAAACACCACAAGTGTACATCAATACATACAATAACATACTGTAGGATAACTACTAACACAACAATACAACCAAATGCACAGTGGAGGGTAAAGGAAGAAGTAAGGGGTAGGGTAGAGCGACTCACTATTGTCATATTAGACATGGAGGAAGATTTATCAAACCTTCTATAGAAGACAAGTGGAGGTGTTGCCCATAGCACCAATCAGATTGTAGCTGTCATTTTATAGAATGTACTAGATACGTGATAGCTTGAAGCTGATTGGTTGCTATGGCCAGGCCTGCCAAGAGCAGCGGCGGGGCCGGGTAACAGGGGGTGTAGCCTAATAATGGGAGGTGTGGCCACGCCCCCTTACCCCCCCCAAAAAAGTTTTGCAGCCCAGGTAATCTGTACCTGCTCCCCCCCCTCTCAGCGCCCCTGGCTATGGGCCAGCACCGCCACTTGTCCTCTATATAAGGTTTGATAAATCTCCCCCATGCTGATAGGCTATACCTTGGTGCAGGCTATGCACAGGTTTAGGAAGTTGTGTCTGCTCCCTCATTGCCTGGTTCATATTTTCATGACTTGGGCGTGTCCACTAAAATGTCCTTACACTACATCTGAAGAAGGTGTCATATATCTGAATTAATCAGGCCACACACCCAGGAGGATACCACGGGGTATATTTACTAAGCCACGTCTTTTTAAAGCCACCGCTTGTCGGCTGGTCTGGCTGCAGGATTTAGAAGGGCAATAACTAGGAGTGTTATGCATTCACTAATATTGTCCTTGTAAATTCCAAAGCAGCCACTTACTAAATATACCAAATATTTCAATTAGATTGGCAGGAGAGCTCTAAGAGCCGGGAAAGGAATTAGGGGGAAGATTAAGCAATTAATGCAAATGTAGAAAATGTTGCCATTTGCCAGCAGATTTTCTAGCACCGTTAAAGAAACTAAGTAAAGTGCAATAGCAAAAACATTTGTGTTCATTCATCCCTCAATGTTTGCGCTAAATAAATGCAAGGAGAAAATAAAAAAATAATAATATTAGGTTAGAATCCCAATAGTTCTCTCCCTTTTTACAGGCATGTGCGTCGGTTAACCCATGAGGATGGTGACAGAAGCAGAAGAGGAATAAGTTTCATTGCCTGTGATTGGAGGAGCCGGCCAATCATCGGTGGGTCAAGCTTTTCCTTTCTGAGTGTAGGCTAGCTGCTACATTGCTACATGGGTTGGGTATGAAATGGCGACGGCCGGGAAACTATCTGACTAAATCCTGACGCCGCAAGTCCGAACGCTCAAAATCCCGACTGGGGCTGGTAAGTACCCTAACTCTCCCCTCTCCCCCCTCTAACCCTAACCTTCCTTTAGTGGTGCCTAACCCTAACCTCCCCCCAGGGGTGCCTAAACCTCTAAACCTAACCTCTCCTCCCCGCACCCTAAACCTAACCCTCCCCCCACCCTGCTCCCTAAACCTAATTCTCCCCCCCCCCCCCCAGCGGGGCTAAGCTCTTACACTGCTCGGCTTACCCTTGTTCGGGAAGCCGTCCGTCTAGATTTCGGCGTCGGAATTTAGACGGGCGTTGGGGTTTCTACTCCTGTCTTTAGTCTCGTGTCAGTATTTCGACACTGGGATTTAGACAGACAGCCTCCCGGCCGTCGGCATTTTGACTGTATCCCTGTTACTCTAATGAGCTTCAAGGATGCATGAGGGGCATATAAATTCTCATAATTAATAACCTGATGGTTACATATCCTCCGAAGTGGCAATGATCAGGACATTACTTTTAATTAGAAATGAGCGGTTCGGCTTTGGCCCAGATCTTCCAGTCAAGTCTGGATCTCAGAACAAGGCAAAACGTCATTGACATCTGCAGGGCCGCCATCAGGGGGGGACTGCCGGAACTATAGTCCCGGGCCCGGACTGAAAGGGGGCCCGGGTAGCAGCGGAAGCAGCGTAGCGGACATATGCCGGCGGTATTTTCAATTTGGAGCTTTCCGCAAGCTGATCGGAGCTTGGGGACCGGCAGCCAATCAGGAGCGGCCGCAGCTGCAGCTCCTGATTGGCTGCCAGTCTGCAAGCTCCGATCAGCTTGAGACCAGTGCTATATTCAAACTGCGTTGCCTGCCCCCCGGGTCCCTCTCTCTCTGTCCGGGTAAATGTGCGCAGCATGGCTGGAGCAGGAGCAGCAGGGAGAGGCTGTGCAAGGAAGACAGCAGCCGGGGAGAGAGGGAGCAGCAGCTGTGGGCGGAGATGCTATTTACAGCCGCCGCGTGTGGTGCAGAGGAAGGACGGCAGGAGCAGGAGAGGCTGGAGACTGATCAGGTACATAGACTACTGCTCTCACACTCACACCCTCCCCCTGCTATCACACCCTCCCCCTGCTATCACACCCTCACCCTGCTCTCACACTCACACCCTCCCCCTGCTATCACACCCTCACCCTGCTCTTACACCCTCCCCCTGGTCTCACACTCACACCCTCCCCCTTCTCTCACACCCTCCCCCTGCTCTCACACCCTCCCCCTGGTCTCACACTCACACCCTCCCCCTGCTCTCACACCCTCCCCCTTCTCTCACTCACACCCTCCCCCTGCTCTCACACCCTCCCCCTGCTCTCACACCCTCACCCTCCCCCTGCTCTCACACCCTCCCCCTGCTCTCACACCCTGCCCCTGCTCTCACACTCACACCCTCCCCCTGCTCTCACACCCTCACCCTGCTCTCACACTCACCCTCACCCTGCTCTCACTCACCCTGCTCTCACACCCTCCCCCTGCTCTCACACCCTCACCCTGCTCTCACACTCACCCTCACCCTGCTCTCACTCACCCTGCTCTCACACCCTCCCCCTGCTCTCACACCCTCCCCCTGCTCTCACACTCACACCCTGCTCTCACACTCTCACACTGCTCTCACACCCTCCCCCTGCTCTCACACCCTCCCCCTGCTCTCACACTCACACCCTGCTCTCACACTCACACCCTCCCCCTGCTCTCACACCCTCACCCTGCTCTCACACTCACACCCTGCTCTCACACTCACACCCTCACACTGCTCTCACACCCTCCCCCTGCTCTCACACTCACACCCTCCCCCTGCTCTCACACCCTCCCCCTGCTCTCACACCCTCCCCCTGCTCTCACACCCTCACCCTGCTCTCACACTCACACCCTGCTCTCACACTCACACCCTCACACTGCTCTCACACCCTCCCCCTGCTCTCACACTCACACCCTCCCCCTGCTCTCACACCCTCCCCCTGCTCTCACACCCTCACCCTGCTCTCACTCACTCTGCTCTCACACCCTCCCCCTGCTCTCACACCCTCACCCTGCTCTCACACTCACACCCTCCCCCTGCTCCCACACCCTCACCCTGCTCTCACACTCACACCCTCCCCCTGCTCTCACACTCACACCCTGCTCTCACACTCACACCCTGCTCTCACACTCACACCCTCACACTGCTCTCACACCCTCCCCCTACTCTCACACCCTCCCCCTGCTCTCACACCCTCCCCCTGCTCTCACACTCACACCCTGCTCTCACACTCACACCCTGCTCTCACACTCACACCCTCCCCCTGCACTCACACTCACACCCTGCTCTCACACTCACACCCTGCTCTCACATTCACACCCTGCTCTCGCTCTCACACCTTTACCCTCACCATCATGCTGTTCACCCACATTATCCACAGCGATGCCCACCTCTGACAAACTGCCCTCCCCACCTAAGGGGAGGGGCCCTGCCTATTTTGTCAGTCCCGGGCCCCATCATTACTGATGGCAGCCCTGGACATCTGTGCCAAGGTGTCTGTGAAAGATGACGTTTCGCCTCATTCTGAGATCCGAACTTGGCGGGAAGACCCGAGCTAAAGACGAACCACTCATCTCTACTTTTAATCAAATCCCTTTTCACAGAGGTGATACTTAAATGTGGAGTAATATGCACATATAAACCAGTGTAATACAAACATTAAAGGATACAAATAGGAAAGATAATTCGTAAATGATATGATCAATTACAAATAAATGTATGTTTACTGTACATTTCCAACTGACCTTTCAGTGCCCAGAGATAAGAAGAGCTGGCTAATCCTTTCAAGTACTTGACCCTCCAACACCTTGTCAGACATTTTCCTGGCTAAGGACAGCTGGTACTCATTGTAGATAATGCATTGAGCCTCATTTACCACAAGCGTGTTGTAAAAATGGCACAAGAGCTGGACGGCATGAAGCTGACCTGTCCAAAAAGAAACAGAACTCAGTGGTTTTGTCTATTCTGAATAGAAGTCTATGGGGTCTATGTACAAAGCCTTGGACAGATATAAAGTGGATGGAGATAAATTACCAACCAATCAGCTCCTAACTGTCATTTTTCAAACACAGCCTGTAAACTGACAGTTATGAGCTAATTTGTTGGTAGCTTATCTCCATCCACTTTATTTAGACCTCTCAGTTTGAAATTCAGTAGGTGCCTCAATTGTGGGTTCTCCACTGCTGCCCTGTAATAATTTGCATCATCAAATGCTGTTTGTGGGAATAATGAACAAATATATGGGATAAGGAGGGCAGAGGGACAATAGTGGGATAGAAATATTCATGGACCTGGATAGTCATTGGAGAGTCTAATTTATGGAAACATGGATGAGTGGAGACAGGGCCACCAAATGTATAATTCCACACGTCATCGGCAGGGGTGAAGAACCCGACTGCTGCTAAAAGTAAGTACCGCAAATCTTCCCCCCCCCTAATCCTCCCTTAGGGGTGCTTAACCCTAACTACCCCCCCAGTGCCTAACCCTAATCCCCCCTCTAAGTGCCTAAACCTAACCACCCCTTCCCCGCTGCCTAAACCTAAGTCTCCCGGGTGGGTGCCTAACCCTAACCTCCTCCCGGGGGTGCCTAACTCTAACCCCCCCTTCCCCTAGGCTAAACCTACCCCTCCCGGGGGGTGCCTAACCCTAAGTCCCCCCCCAGGAGCCCTAAAACTAACCCTCCCCCCTGCGGCTGTCCGCGCCCAGCGTCCGGCTTACCTTCGATTGGTAAGCCGGGTGCCGGGCTCCTGGCATAGGTCTAATGACAGGTGTCAGGATTTCGACGCCTGTCATTTATACCTTGCCAGGATTAGACAGGAAAGCCAGGGATCGGGATTGCCTCCGCGGTTTCCCGACTGCTTCCCCATCGGCAGGTGGTGGGATGAAAATCATTAAGATGAAAATGTTTATAGAAATAAATAACACCTAGTATGTAAAGCCGCACATCCACTAGCAGACCAAAAAACGACTGCATGATTACAACATTGTAATCGCTCAGTCGTTCAGTGTAGGCACAGCAATCATTCCCGAACATGGTTTATCTGTCATTATCGGCAGATTGACCAGCATGTTCAGGCGATGATTGATGTCGGAAACGACCAGCAGGAGCGCGCATCGCTGGTCATTTCCAACATTAATGTGCGCGATTTGTGTCCGATTACTGAGCGATTGCATGATTACGATGTCGTAATCGTGCAATCGCTCTGTAATGTTGTGTAGTGGATAACAGCCGATATAGTTGTGTAAAATGTACCAGGGAGTCTGACTTGGGAAAAGCAGCAATATTAGGGGAAAGCCTCCAGGACATTCACCTGGTGCCACTAATCTCACATCCTTACATCACTTTTTTACTATTTTGTTTCTACATCGTTTAGTATTGTCACTGGAGTATTGTATATTATGGTTGTAGGCTGATGAATTGGCAGTTAGCTAGCAGATATACTTCTCATTATTATATTTAGGGGGGGGGGGCAGAACAGTGCTTTAAATTTGAGAGGCACAATTGGGATTGCGACCCCTTGTTGACCCCTCATTTAGATTTAAATAATCCTGCATCCTTTTAATGAATTTACTCTACAAAATGATCATAACATTGTTATTAAATATAATAATTTGAAAACTGCAGATTAGTACCAAATATGATTAAATTATGATTGACAATTTTTTTTTTTTTTAAATAAATCGGCAACACAAAGGTTGAACTATCGAAATAGAACATACCTTCTAAATTGTTTGTCGCCATTGCCACTAGGAGGGCCCACTCATAATAAAACCGTCCCTTTTCCTTATGTCCTCCAGTAATGTAATGCTGTCCAAGCATAAGCAAAACAATGATAAAGTCACTGCTAGTATCCATAATTGGAAGCTTGGAATAAATGGCTACGGATTTAGCTAAGAATTGTTCTGCTACAAATCGGGCATCTAAGTGCAAGCATAGGGCGCCAAAGTTGGCCAGTGCAGCCCCCTGGTTTTGCTCGCTGTCCATGTTCTTTGAGATCTGCAAAGCTTTGCAGTAGTGTTCAGCAGCATTTTTAATCTTATTTTCTCGTCTCAGAGCAATGCCAATGAGATTGTGCACAATTCCCAGCTGCAGTTGTGTGCAAAAGGCCAACGAAACCACAGTGTTCAAGATATGGAGAGCCACAGTATTCTCTCCATCGAGCATATACAGCCAAGCAAGTACAACCAAAATATCCAACCTTTGTTTCATATCAATGGTGAGACTGGTGTCCACCACCTTCATGATGTACAAATAAGCCTCTTTATACAATCTGTGACTTATGCACAATTCAGCTAAGCTCAGATATATAGAAGTGCAGAGCTCCTGCTCTTGGTCGGTGACCACCAATTTAAGGGCATGCCTTAGGTGAAATGCAACCTGAGCAGGAAATATGTTCCCTTGCTTTTTCATTCCACATAGTTTAGAAGTGTTTTCTATGATGAAGGCAACCCTTCTTAAAGAGTCCATGAAGCTGCTAGAGATCCGTGAGGCCACATTAACACAGCTTAAGGTCAAGTGTGGCAAACACTTGTGACTGTACATGTCAGCCAATTGGAGGTAGTATCTTGGTAATGAGTCCTTATTTGAGCCTGTCGTGTTGTTGAAGACCTGTAATCGCTCTATGAATGGCAACGCTTCACTGAATTGTCTTAGGTTGATGCATGTTTTGGCCAAAAATCGGCACACTTTTATTTCACTGTTCCGGTCTTGACTTAGTATTGCCTTTTTCAGGGCGTATTTCAGAATCACAGATTCTATGTCTGTGCAATTAATATACTTTTGAAGTCCAAGGATTAAAGCGGAAGATTTGTCAATCATTTGAATACATTTCTCCTTGGATTTTTGTTTTAGGTATATAGCATTCAAGTTCATGTGGACAGCAGTAAAGAGGAAAATATCAGAGAAGTCACCATTGATTACGCCCATGGCTTCTTCAAAGTAAACTCTTGCTTGGGAGAACTTATGTTTCTTAGTACATAGCCTACCCAGAAGAAAGCATATTCTTGCCTGAGACCACATCATACTGGATTTCTTTGCTGCTTCCCGTGCTATGCTGAGATACCGAACCAATTCTTCTTCATCATCGTATCCATGAAATGTGGCCTTCAAAAAGCTGTATGAGATATCATAGAGCTTGGTGAAGCTTGGGAGAAATTTTTCACTATTCAGAAACAAGAGTAATGACTGTAATGATTCATATTTTTCCTCTTCCTCACAAATACAGAAACTGGGGTCCACATACTCATCACAGATGGTCTGGACCTCAAAAGAGTCAGTTCTCTTTGCTTGCACGTCATTGGAGGCATGAGGACGAGGTAAACAAGTGCTGGGCATTGCCAAAAAATTCTCTAACTTGTCTTTCAGGCTATTTGTGTTAGTGCTGGATGTTGTGCATGAGATTTCTGAAAAGGAAGAAGAAAGCAATCTATATTAATATGATAATTTTATGCATGTACGTTAGATGTCAGCCTACAGATATGCCCAGCTATATTGTTGCCGATGGCGCGGTGGATCATGCCATGCATAGCGTGAGACACGCACCCGCGACCGTATAAACGCACTGCGTACGCAACAGCGCCTCCATAGGAATGTATGGTGCGATCGCAGTGCATGCCATAGCGTGGCATATGCAGTCACGAGGAATCGCATGGCGTGATGCATGCGCACGTTTGTGGCACGATCAGCCAAAATATAACTGCCCGCAGCTGTACAGTCACCTACTCAACAATAGGCTAATAGTTTCACATATCATGGAAGGCAAAGTTTACCTGAGTATTTGGCTTAGTGTCTCATTATTAGTTAGCCATTTAGGCCCTTACATTCAGCGGCAGCACATCTGTAGACTTGCTGGGCTCAGGTCTGGCACCCAAAACACGTATTTGAGAACATGAGTAAATGAAGCCAGCAGTTAGATCATTGGTTGTTTAATTTAAAGAAGTGGAACTACAGTAGCTTCACTTGCCTCCCACTTTAATGATTGTGGTTTCACTATATATAACTATAATTCCTCTGATGAAGTTACAATGGGACTAATTAAATGCGTCAGTTGATATTTCAATGGATTGTCAGCACATTTGGACCTTTCTGGACCTATTTGGGGATAACAAGATGCACATTTTTGACATATAAACATAGAAAAACAGCTGTGAAAAGTGAAAAATGTACCCATAAATTTATAAAATATAATTTATTAAAACACATATGCAAAAAAAACCTATGAAAAATAATAATGAATGCATGTAAGAAACAACACTGAAATTGTATCAATACACTGAAACATGTAAAAGTATCTATAATTGTCTAAAATGCAACAGTAATAACAATAAAAGTATTTAAAAATCCCACAGCTCCAGCATAAAAATAAATAGAATTAATGTGGCTAGATTAATCTTCACAGCTGCGTAAAGCAGGAAAAAATTTCTTCGAGTAAAATCACTGCTAATAAGCCCACAAGCAAATTCCGTATATTTATTTGTAGGACTTAAAATGTATATATATACTGTATGTCCACTTTGCAGGGAGCTTGTTTAAATAGCACAATGTTCAAATGGTCATCGGGATATTAATATACCTCCACTGTAGGTATATACATAGTTACCTGATGTGTTTGCCGCTAATGTAGCTGTAAAGTGGCGTTTTAATCTCAGTCACTTGAGTGGTATCCGAACCGCTCAGAACAGTGGGGATCCGAGAGCACCCAAGCCATGGCTCGGGTTTTCCCACCTAAGTCGGATCCCACTGCAAGGCCTAATATCATCCTCCTGACGTCGGATTCTCGCAAGACTTCACCTCTACATAAGGCGCCGAGACCGGGACTTAGTGCCATTTCACTCCCACGCTCCGCACGCTGCTCACTGCTCTGCTGATAGTGATACTGGTTGTGTACAGAGACTCACAAGTGGCTGTGATGGCAAAGTGACTGTGTAAGGGGGAACACTGCACCCTGATGTATGCTCTGCTTATTAAGTGGCTGTGTCCAGAGACTCACAAGTGGCTGTGCTGGTAAAGTGACTGTATAAGGGGCACACTGCACGCTAATGTATGCTGCGCTATACTCTGCTAATTAAAGTGTCGAGACTCACAAGTGGCTGTGTGTACAAAAAAAAAGTTTAAAAAATAAACAAAACTTTCAAGAAAGTTAAAAGTTAAAAAAAAACTTTTTGGGTGCTGTACCCCACTGTGTATACAAGCACTGTGACTCCTTGGGCCGTAGCCCTCTGTGTATACAAGCACCGTAACTCCTTGGGCCTTAGCCCACTGTGTATACAAGCACCGTAACTCCTTGGGCAGTAGCAACTGTGTAAACAAGTACTGTGACTTTGCTGGCCGCAGTGCAATGTGTATACAGGCACTGTGACTCCTTGGGCAGTAGCCCTCTGTGTATACAAGCACCGTGACTCCTTGGGCCATAGCCCTCTGTGTATACAAGCACCGTAACTCCTTGGGCCTTAGCCCACTGTATATACAAGCACTGTGACTCCTTGGGCAGTAGCCCTCTGTGTATACAAGCACCGTGACTCCTTGGGCTGTAGCCTTCTGTGTATACAAGCACCGTAACTCCTTAGGCCTTAGCCCACTGTGTATACAAGCACTGTGACTCCTTGGGCAGTAGCCCACTGTGTAAACAAGCACTGTGACTTTGCTGGCCGTACCGCAATGTGTATACAAGCACTGTGACTCCTTGGGCCATAGCCCACTGTGCATACAAGTACTGTGACTCTGCTGGCCGTACCCCACTGTGTATACAAGCACCGTAACTCCTTGGGCCTTAGCCCACTGTGTATACAAGCACTTTGACTCCTTGGGCAATAGCCCTCTGTGTATACAAGCACCGTGACTCCTTGGGCCGTAGCCTTCTGTGTATACAAGCACCATAATTCCTTAGGCCTTAGCCCACTGTGTATACAAGCACTGTGACTCCTTGGGCAGTAGCCCACTGTGTAAACAAGCACTGTGACTTTGCTGGCTGTACCGCAATGTGTATACAAGCACTGTGACTCCTTGGGCCATAGCTCACTGTGTATACAAGTACTGTGACTCTGCTGGCCTTACTCTACTGGGCGGGTGGGAGGGTCCAAGGACAATTTCTTGCACTACCTTTCATTTTTCATTTCTGCCACTGCTGTGTGGCAATGATTCATAGATGTGCTTTAAACTGCGGTATCTGTGCCCCTGCTCTGTCACTTAGTAACCAGCCAGCTCACTGCAGCCTTTGGCTAATAATGGTGAAAACAATATTGTGAGCTGTGAGGTGGTCTAAATTGACTGGAAATTACTTCAAATTAATGTTATTTAGGTTACTAATACTCTAGGAACAAAAAAAGCCCAAATTATGTGATTTTAGCTTTTTGGGGCATTTTTTGTAAAACAAAATCCAAATCCAGTCATGGCAGGTTTGGCAAATCCAAACCCAAATCCAAAGCCAGACAACGAATCAGAGCCAAATCCAAATCCAGCTAAAGTGGTCGGGCACCATTCATTCTATAAGGAATACAATTCCAGCAGCAGAGTCTTAGTGGAGGTTGAATTAAATAAAAATCGGCGCACTGTGCTGTGGAGATAATGTCCAGATGCCCTCCGCCTTTTTGACATCCCACTTTAAAGATCCTAAGGCCAATTTGGCCAAATATTGGGTGGAAACTACCTGATGAGTTCATGGAGTTGTTCTGTCCTTTATGGCACAGTTGCCGTATCACATGTGTACACTTTGTATGCCTCCATACTCCATAGGGATTTACTGGATCTGATTGAGGATGGTATTTGAGGATTACAAATATGAATTGGTTCTGTGTGTCATGTGTCGGATCCCAGACACCGTTGTTTATCTATATATTAGTATATTTTCAGAAGGTTCATAGCGCTGGTCTCTTCTTTCTTGATTTTTACTCATCAAGGCTTGGTACACATTGAAATCAAGCAGCTGAAAGTAACTTTCTCACAGTTGTATTATCATATGGACAATTAGATTTATGTATTCATTATTTTGGATACATTCAGAATTGAGGGATTCTCCTATAATATATAGCATTGTAATTCACTGGTCATACTTTTTATGGGGTTATATTATACTGTACGCCTAAATTTAGGTAGACTTTTATACATATACTGTATTTTTATTAGATTTTTATTTTATTTTTTTGCTTAACACATCTGAATTAACATAATTTATTTAAATTGACTATATTAACTCACATTCAGGAGATCAATCATTCTAATTATTGCATATCAATAAAAGGTTTTTGTCACGATAAGCCTGATGTATTTTGTTATCCATCCAGTAAATGCTGATTATGGTATGTGTTACTGTTGTGGGGTCAGCAGAGGCTGCTTTCTCTTGTTTATTATTAGAAACTTTAGTACCAATATAGTAAAGAAAAAAAATGATAATGATAAAGATACATATTCCATATTACCACTTCCGCACGGAAATGCATATAACAATCAATAACTTACAAGCATGTTCTTCTGACTCATATAGGACATATTTATCAATTCACCAAACTTACTCCCATTAAAGATCATCTCCTATCAACGCTCTTTACAGCAATAAAGGAAGAAGCTTCAGAGCAAGAACTCGCAGCTGGAACATCGCAACCGATTAGAGGCTGTTGCTGTGAAGTTATATGTGCATATGAGGGAGGAGAGGGAGGGGCTCCAGCCCACCGGGAACAGATCCAAAGGTTCTTAAAGTTTGTGAACTAGTCCCATATCGCTGACCCCATAGAGATCTATGGGGGAGGCTGTTGCAAGTGTTTATGAATATAGGAGACATGATATCCGTATGTTTTAAGGACAGTATTCATTTGATAAACAGGCCTCTTAGAGATAAAATAAGCGTATCACTTCTCTAGGATTATAAAGGGACATTTACATCCAAAATAAAGATAATATTACTAGTTCTTAACATAATATATATGTAAAGGATGTAATTTAAATCTTACCTCTATTGTGGCAGACTTTTGTTCCCTCACATTGATCTGCATTAAAATAATAATAATAA
Source organism: Taudactylus pleione (assembly GCA_031769625.1). Lineage (NCBI taxonomy): Eukaryota > Metazoa > Chordata > Amphibia > Anura > Myobatrachidae > Taudactylus > Taudactylus pleione. Next base: position 2,929,420 of record JAUIMM010001089.1, read on the forward strand.
TAAAAAGAACAGATATTACATGATTAGTCACAGGATATTATTGTTCTTACTGTGCAAAGTTTACATGGGGCTTCATTTCATGGCAGTAATTTTGATAATTTTTGAAAAGAAAATCTCGTATCTGCATTAGCAGCATTACTAGGCCAAACTAAGTACGCCTGCAGGGTCGGTACAAGGTTTCCAGGCACCCTAACAACATTTCACCAACCGCCCCTGCTCCCTCCAGTTCATAATATGCCACGCATCAGTCTCGCCAGTTTAATAATATGCCATACAGCAGTGTCCAAAACACATAATACACTATATAGAATATTGCACACAGCAGAGCACCAAAATCATAATATACCTAATAACACTGCCGCAAATTCATAATATGCCACACAGCTGTGCCACAAATTCATTATATGCCTCTCAGCCATGTGCTTCCCCACCTATCCATTCCCCTCAGCCTGCACAGACCTCTCTTCCACTGCAGATGCAGCCTTGGAGGACATTTAGGTACACTTGCGCCAATGGAAAGGTCGGGTCAAAAGCTCACTTGGTGCCTCGTAACATAAATTTGTGAAATGATATTCTCAGGAGTGGAACCTGCACCACTTTTGGCTACCTATGGGGATAGTATCAAATACACAATATGGGCCTGATTTTGAGTTATAAGCATGTCTAAGGGGCATATTTATTATTATTTGCTTCCAGCCTCTGAAAATAATGGTTCCTTATTGCCGCAATTTGCTGCAATAAGGAATCTTTAAGCACCCAGGTGTGTCAGTTTTTAGTTGCCAGGATAGGGGCTCCGACAGGAGCCCATCCCAGCGATCAGTGAGAAGATAAGTGATCGCATCACATAACTTCTTGCTTTGCCCCCTCAGCTGCACTACTGTGCATGCGCCGGCGGATGTTGGCACATGTGCAAGCTGGAACGGCAAAAACGTAGCTCATAGGCTACTATAGGTTAACGCTATCTGAAGATGGCGTTAGCGGGTGGGGCCAAGCCATGCTTCGCATTCCAGAGCTTGGTAAATCCGGCAGTACAGCAGCCCTCATAGAAACCTATGGGGGCTGCTGTTGGTGTCGGAAGTGGGTCCCTCCGCACCATGCATGCGTGTACGGACGACAGCCGGAGATCGAAAGAGCAGATGGTTTGATCTGTCCGTTGACGGATCACTCTTGCTGTAAAACATGCGCTTCTGGGTGGCTAACATACGGTTGTACGCAACTGAACCACCTCATGGGAGTGTGCCAGGGGCGTGTAAGTAAATGTCCGTGCTTATTGTGACATGTGGACGGATCTTTTTCACCCACTATGGGGCCTGATACGAACGATGGTGGCTGTGGACAGAAAAACAGTGGACAGCCCGACCTTTCATGTGAAGACGGGCCTATACATAGTAAGCTGACTGCCGCTGGCGAGCGGAAAAGCAGCCGCACGTGCGTCCAACTCATAATCAGGTCCTCTGTGTCATGGCTTCTCCACAAGCTACGTGGAAGAGACCCCCAGGTTTACTTGGCAGCGAGCCTGTGAGTGCTGCATCATGGGAAAGATCAGTAGTAAAAGCACTACAAGATGTCTGTGCCATTTAGTTTTGCTTCAGTGATGTCTTGTAGAGAGAACCGGGAATGGAAAAGTCACGTTATGTTACACATTAGTGACCACATAAATATTTTGACTGATTAAATCTGAATTAATAAATTAAAGATGAAGAGGTAGAATGTATTTCTCTGAGCCTGTTCATTAAATGGATAATGGGTGACCGGTAATGAAAACATTGTGGTAACATCTAGCACATTCAGCATCCATTAAATGAGCCTCTTACCGAGTTTATACAAGCGGCAGACCTCAGACTGTGCTATCTTGTGAAGTAATGCCTTGGCTGCCTCCATGTCAAAGTCTTCTGTGCTTTTGGGGTATGTTTTGCCTTCATCTGCCAAATAGGATGTGCTGTCCGTCCTGGGCAATAAGAAAACAAAGATTGTTCTCTCTAAGTTTTCATGTCTGCATTTATTTTGTATGTTCCTGTTTAATTTAAGTCCTGTTTTCCCCACTGTCTGGTGCTGGGAAACACTGCGGCACCTTACAAATGTAAGACAGTATTAATAATAAAAACTGTGTTTGGTTTTTGCGAGAGATAGGATTAACCACACACATTGGATCAGCTCAAGGGGCAATTCAAATAGCTGTGAGGCTCCATAGTAGCCTTGTGATTATGTGTATGGAATAGAACAGCAATTACGGTAATATAAAAACATTGCTAATTGTGCCTAATCTTGCATCCCTAGTACCTTCACACAGGGCCGTAGCTAGGGTAGTACGGCCGGTACCATCGCACAGGGCACCACAGGTCAGGGGGCGCTGTTTGGGCCTGTCAAATTTCTGTTTATTAACATTCTTGCTTGTAGCTTCCTCTTTCATCCCCAGCATCTCCTGTACTCCCCTATCTCTTCCCTGGCCCTTCCCCATGAAGCCATGGCCCTTTTTTGGGTGCATTATGTCCCTTTGAAAAATGAGGGGGGTGCCAATGCTCTTTCTGGCACAGGGCACCAAAAAGTCTCGTTACGGCTCTGCCTTCACATCACTCAGAAACATAAACTGCGAAACCGCTACAGAATCTTGCACCTACCGTAATTGAATCACCCCACCTGAAGTTGCAAATTATACAGTAGGTACCTAACTTCTAAGTTCTAACGCACTAAATAAAACACATTGATCTGAGGTATTTTAAAGTTCTGTATATAATATTTAAAGGAGGAGGTGCTTTAAATCAGTTATTGCTAAATAGTAAGGACACTACCTTTACTATGTGAGGCATAATTTAAAGAGCATCTATGCACAGCATACAATGGTGGCAGCCATTTTGTGAGTAGCACTGTTGGAAATGCACTTGGTCAATTCTCCATGAACCAATTACATCCCTCAGGGCTAGCAAACAGATAGGCTAGTGCGTTTTCATGTATATTGGTGCAACCTACAAAATGGCTGCCTCTAACGTGTGTGTGCAGGTGACAGGTGCGTTCTAAAGAATCTTCAAAATATGCGTTTAAATTTAAAGCCTTATTTTCAGACCTGGGGGTAAATTTACTAAGATGGGAGTTCTGTTTAAGAAGTGATGTTGCCCATAGCAACCAATCAAATTCTACTTCTTATTTATCTAGCACCTTCTAGAAGATAATACCTGGAATCTGATTGGTTGGTATGGGCAACATCAGTTCTTAATAGAACTCCCATCTTAGTAAATTTACCCCCTGGTGTCATTGCAATCAATCAGTTTTTTTAACATTAAATGCTTTTTATTTCATACCCGATATGTGTATGCAGAGTATTGCTCACCCTTTGTTGGATGTATAAGGTTTCACATGGCTGGTTTTTACAAACCCAACACTTCCAGTAGTCGCATTTCTTCCCACAAACCACTCCATGCATTCAATGTAAGTGCTGACGGTTTTTATCATGTCTCCGCTCTGATAGGTCATCTCATCTGGAGCGTTGCTTTCATTACTTACTACAGCTTCCGACCAACCTACAGCTATTATTACAGATACATTTGTTATTTAATGTCATCATTTAAAGTGATATTTGCTTTTAGGACATAATGAAATAAAATAAAATTGCCTACATATGTTGCCACATATAATATCTGGCTCTTATCCCAATGAGCTTACATAATGCACTACTGTATATCATATCACAGCTCCTAGCTCTGTGAAGAGATACTCAGCCTAACTACTATACCATTTATCTATAGCCCTATCATTAAATCTACTTCCACATAGTTGATGTTCCCAGCTGTACTTAGCAGAGGTAACACTAGGAGGCAGTAGTTTCATGTCCATCACAAATGGAGTGACTTCACGGATAAATAGTTACAGTCAAAATCTAAATTCTGCAGTCACATAGCAACCAAATAACTAAATCATTGCATGCAGATCTCCACCAATGACCAATGCATGCCAGTCCTATAAGAGACATTGGGCCTGATTCAGAGGTGCACACAGTTGCGACCGCATATTTTGTTGCAGCCACGATTGCATGCTAATGGCGCGATCTTACTATTGAGCCGCCCAGTGGCAGTGGCACTAATCCTTTGCAGTGCACCATCAGTCGCAGCACAGAAACTCGCTTCAGCCCCGTGGTGGGTGCAATTTCTCTCTGTGAACATGGCGTCTTGCGCCAGTAAAACCACGTGTATGGCTTATCTATAATGAGTGCAGGGTGTGTGGTGCACACGTGCCCACACAGCACACCCGGGACCAATGTTTAATACCTCATTGGATTCCCACGTCGGCGCTGCAGTAGCATCACAATCACTGGGAACATAGTGGACAGCCAATCTCCCGAGGTTTTGCGCATGCGCATTAGAGGTGTCCCCGGTACCAAGGCGCAGGCACATGGCTCGGCAGCCTTTTTCCCAGAGTTTTGAGCATGTGCAATAGAGGTGCCCCCGGTACCAAGGCGCGAACACCATGTTACTGGAGACCTGCACGTGCAGTAGTGGTGTCTCCAAACCATGATGCGGGCGCCGTGTGCCAAGAGATCTGCGCACGCGCAGTAGACTCTGGCGCAATGCCAGAGTCTACTGCACCACAGAGAGGAGAGGGCCCACACATTGTAGTTTGCACTGGCCCCCTCCTCTCTTAAACCGCCCCTGGTAGTCGCTGTCAGCAACACGCCCGTGTCTGCCTATCCACCCCCTGTAACTCCCAGGAGCAGCCATTGGAATCCAAAGCTCTTGCGTCCAAATTCGTACAGTGACTCCCAGCGGTAACCATCTGGACGCATGCACCGTGCGATTCGGACACATGCGCAGTACTTCCGACATCAACCATCTGCGTGACTATTGGTATTCACCTCTGAGTCAGGGTCATAGCTTCCAATAACTGGGGCTTATTAGCATGGATCTGCAATCATCACCAGCTGACACATACAAGATGCGCTTTCTCTTACCTATTCTGTTTCCCAGCTGAGACTCTGTAAAGTCCATGAGATCTGAACCTATATTGGTTTTCAGGAACCACCTAAGGAGTATGAAAAGAAACCACTTTATACATGTTATCCAATGTACTAAACATATACAGTAGCCCATCCTGGGGCATATCTATGCAACAACTCATTTGTGCCCTGATAAACATCATCTATTATCAGCGCTATTTGTGACGATAAGAGATGCTATATGGGGCAATTTACCAAGTGGCTCTTACCTGGACAGCGCATATGATAAGATGCTGTCCCTGCAAAAAGTATTGAAATCACTGAGGGAGGGGAGACAAATTATTTGAGTAATAGGCCCCTATATACGAAGAATTTGGTGCCTTTGGATTTATTTTTTATGTGTAGCAGAGAAATTAGTGTAAAAACAGCAACTTGTTATTCGAACACCAAGAGAAATGATCTCGCTAGAGGGGGCTATAAGGAGCAGCCAATTCATATACGGGTGATGTGCAGCTGAACATCACTGCTATGTTTAGTTACATACTGTACGTATTTGCCCAATATGGTACCCTCTACATTGTCCTTTTCCTGCACACCTCTGTGGAAGTTTCATTAAATCATCCCCTTAGGGTCTCGTTTTGGCCACTGTAAACGTTAAGCGTGATTAGCTTCCAACTCAGGCAGATGTATCAGAAAAATTATGTGAATAATCCCACAGCGCTAAAACAAAATGTGCTTGTGTGAGTGTTACACAAATATTTATTCACTACACGCATTCTAACCTACAGTATCAGTTAACACCTCTGAGGAATTTACATCACACTGTTACAAGAGGTGTTTGCGTGAAGAAGTTCCAACATTGGGATGTTTGGGAATTTAGCATTTAAGAATTTATGTGGTAACAATTCTCTCTTTGATACACATTAGCATATTTTATTATTTATTATTTAAGGCAGGATGCACGACACATCGCATCTTAAATACGATTCATCCTGCCACTCATCACAAGCATAACGGCGTTTACTAACGCCTTATGCTTGAAAAATATCATAATGAGCCTTTGCGATAGAAGGACTTTCGGGTTTAGAACCCAGGATTCATTCTGCGCATGCGTCAAGTGACGCACGCGCCGCTGGGGGAGCCGATTGTTTCCCTCTCAGGGAGAAGTGCGAATAGATTGTCGAAGCTGAGTAATTGGCTGAGACAAGTTCAGTTTAAAATTGGATCGCGGCGACGCCATATTGCGACTGGCCGCAATACACCATCTTGAAAATGAGATCGCAAGACGCCATTTTGTGAATGGCCGCCTAAGCGCCATTTTAGACAAACTCACATTTTAGTACATGTGGCGATAATGCTATTAGCACCATGCGATTGCATCTCCTATCATTTCTCATATACACGATAATACGCATAATAGCGCTGTTAACTAGTCGCATATTAGCGAATGCACAAGACCCCGAATGAAAACACCGTTTAGTAGCTAAATGCGCATGCATCCGCACCAAGTTAACTAGCGTCTTCATATCAAACCCCGTACACTCACACATTACATATTCACCTACAAGGTTCCATTAGCTTTAAGATATATGATTTAAGTTGGTTCAGTTAATATAAACGCTGTGAAATAAAGATATTTGATAACTAAGGTTTTATACATGCTAAACAAGCCGTGTTTGGTTTCGTACAGATGCGTACTCTTTCCACAGTATTCCGGTGTTATCGGTGGGGAGATCGCATCATGCATTCTCGAGTTATGGATCGCAGAGACTTCAAGCAACAAAATGTATTAACTGTTAAGATGTTACAGGGGGCGGGAAGGGAGAGACCCCCAGCTGTTAGAGGTAGGGAGAGTCTATTTGAACCAGCCTGTTAAATGCTCCGTAACAGATGGATCCCCCTTGGGAACCAATAGCAACAGCAACAAACGTTTCTATTGTTTTGTCTATTCCTGGGGGGTATAAATATGTGTGCTCCAACACTGGGTTTTTAGTCTTCCTGTTGCATGCTGATAAACGAGGGGTTTCTTGCTGATGCCTAACACCTGGTACCGGAAGCGCTGCGTATGTATACTGTACTTGGGTCTGTATAATTCCTTTTGCGCCTAAATTGTGTCTGGATCAATTGCGTGTAACTGTCTGAACTTTTACTTGAATAATACAAATTCCAGGTCTAAGTCTTTATTTACTGTATGACTGCGTACGCAAATTAGCGTTATCCTTAGAAGGTATAGGCAGGATATTAGAAGGTATAGGAAGGTGTGTATAGAGGTTCTGATCCAGTATCGTTAAGATGCCCTTCAATTGGGTACCACCATGTAAAGATGGTGTTGCCCACCGCATCCAAGCCCAGGAATATATTGCATTCTGGGGCTTGGTGCATATGCGATGAGCAGTCAAACCTCTGAAAACGTCATTTTCGGAGGTTTGACCTCAAAAACTGCTTTGATGTATTCCGCTCTTAATGTTTGGTGCAAGTATATGTAATTAATTTCCTCACTGCACGTCAGTGAACAGAATGAAAATTAAATGAAGAAGAAGACAGCTACCTACTGATGAAAGGGACATAGCACTTCAGTGGAGGCTTTAGAGCTTATAGCACTGTCATCACCATTGGGGGGGCCAGTGTGCGTCCATTCAGCACCGGGTCTATCAGTAGCTGGAAATATCTGCACAGCGCCATCCACAGCAGCAGCCGGTCTCACACAGCCGTCAGCGCACAAGACATAATACATCCCTGTAACACAGAGGGCTATTACTACATATTTACCTTGTTACTAATTATTAGAAGAAAACATTTATACTCCCATTGGCCAGTATGCCTTACAGATAACTTTAGTGTTTGTGGACAATGGGGAAGATTCACTTAGAAGCACTGCTGGCGATGTGCCATTGTGACAGTATTTGAATGCCGGCAACAGCACCCACAGTACATCTCCCGTGGGCCTTCATCGTGTTCTTTACCTCGCAGACCCATAGGGGGGCACAGAATGATTCACCATGTACCATAAGTACAGGATTTGTGCACATCACCCATACATAGCACCAGGACGTGCAATCTTACAGCAATCTAATTTACCCCAATATTTACAGATGCTATCTTCCCCATTCCTGTGCTTCAAGCTGGCATGTACAGTATATAGACGTGTGCAGTGATAATGTTATATTATCCTGGTATATGGTAGGATTGGATGGGCAGAACATAGCCTAAGGGGATAAGGGGTCTATTTACTAAGCAGTGTTAGGAGACAGAGTGAAAAGTGATAAGGTGCCAGCCAATCAGCTCCCAACTGTCATTTTTCAAACACAGCCAGTGAGATGACAGGAGCTGATTGGCTGGCACCTTATCACTTTTCACTCTGTCTCCTAATACTGCTTAGTAACTAGACCCCTAAGTGCCCATAACAACCAATCAGATCCTAGCTATCATTTATTAAGTACATTCTATAAAATGATGAAGACGTTGGCAACTTCTCCTCTTTAGAAGATTTGATACATCTCCCCATAAAACTTTTTAGATAAAGGAGATTGGCTTTAAGGGGTCTATTTACTAAGCAGTGTTAGGAGAAGTGAAAAGTGATAAGGTGCCAGCCAATCAGCTCCCAACTGTCATTTTTCAAACACAGCCTGTGAGATGACAGTTAGGAGCTGATTGGCTGGCACCTTATCACTTTTCACTCTTCACTTTTCACTTCTCCTAACACTGCTTAGTAAATAGACCCCTTAGCTTCCTGTATGACAGAAATAGTGACCTACAATCACATGGAGTCTAGAAATAAATGTCGAATCAACCACAAACAACTGAGCATGAATTATTTTACTTATACACTTTACTTTTTTTGACCCATCTCACCTGTGTAAAAATTCAAGTATTTAGATTTTTTTTTTTAGTTATTTGTGATGCAAGTAGAGAAAATAATCCAGGAGATTTTATTGTAGTGATAAGTCGTGTATTATGGAGACATTATACCCACCTTCCTCCATTAAAAGTCCCCTGTAAATGCGGCTCAGCGACTCCTCGTTAACCAAAACTTGTATTCCGGCATCTTCATCCTCCAGCGAGGTCAGCCAGAAAGACTCATCCAAAAAGATGTTCTCCATGCAGTGACTCAGGAACCCTGCGATGATAGAACGGGACAGCAGGCCGATTAGTAATGATACTTGTGATAGTGACAGAGAAATAGGGATTGCTGAGACCAAATCACTATATACTGTACAAAATGGTTACATGAGCCTAGGGACTAAGGGGTCTATTTACTACGCCTTGGATGGAGATAAAGGGGTCTATTTACTAAGCAGTGTTAGGAGACAAAGTGATAAGGTGCCAGCCAATCAGCTCCCAACTGTCATATTTCAAACATAGCCTGTGAGATGACAGTTAGGAGCTGATTGGCTGGCACCTTATCACTTTTCACTCTGTCTCCTAACACTGCTTAGTAACTAGACCTCTATGTATATTGTTGCCTGTATGCTGGGTGACCTGGAAATGGAAGAGATAAAATGTAATCTAATGAGAAGGCCGCCCATGAGGCTGCATTGGGGTGTGTTTCACTTATACTGAATCGTACACAGGGCCTGATTCATCTTTGGGAATAGAGTAAGATATAGCAAGTAACGGAATCAGTATGATTTACTGCCGGCGGTTCAAATCCCGACAGCGGAAGCCCGACAGAGGTGAAGATCCCGAATGTCTAAAAGTAAGTATTAACAAACCTAATTCCCCCCCCTAACCCTCTCTTAGGGGTGCCTAACCCTAACCTCCCCCCAAGTGCCTAACCCTAAACCCCCTGTAAGTGCCTAAACCTAACCCCCCCTTCCCCGCAGCCTAACCCATACTTGCCCACCCTCCCGATTTGGCCGGGAGCCTCCCGAAAATCGGGTGCCGCTCCCGGCCTTCTAGGAAGGCAGGAAAGTCTCCCGTCCTCCGGCGACGTGTCTGCACCCCGCACAGTTGTAAGTATAAAGCCCGGCAGCAGGGGGTCTGGTGACGTGATTCGCGCTGAATTGCATCATCGTGGCTCCTCCCCCTGCTCCGCAATGCCATTAATATCAGCATTGTGAAGAGGGGGTGGAGCCACAATGACGCGATCACACTGTCACGCCCCCGTGCTCTGCCCACAATAACGAGTCACTGCCGGGTCCCGCCCCCTTTGATCGCGCCACGCCCCCCCTGCTCTGTAAGCCCGACAGCTCCCTCCCGGAAGAAGGGAGCTGTCGGGAAGTCTGGCCTAACGCTCTGGTCAGAGCGCTAGGCCAGACATTTGGTCATCTGGTCAGAGCGTCCGGCTCTGAATCAGGCCCTCTGTCACAAAACTAGCAAGTTCCAGAGTTTGTGTTTACCAAGCGAAAAGTAGGTGGAAAATTTCCATATCTCTTCAAACGTTCTGAATGTCACCGTTATTAGATCCTTATCACTCTCAATAGACAACAGCCGAGCCGACAGCTCCTGTAAAAATAGCAAACAGAACATTTTATGTGGTTGTATACGAGCTAAAGGCAATTACACGCTGGCACATTTTATTGTACATCTGAGGCTGCTCCAATCCCTGGTTGGATGTAGAAAATGTTCCAGTATAACATTCTAAACTAAGGAACTAGTACTAGGTTTTACATGAAATGAAGACGCCAGAAAAGTCAAAATTATTCCCACAACGTCTGTAATGAAAGTGTTAAAGCAATTCAGTATTTTCTGACGATGGGGGAGCATCTCTCAAGTTTATCTTTAAAAATCACTGTCACCCCCCTCTCCCACGAAAAGAAAACAAAAAAAAACCAACGGATCTCATTTTATGTAAAAATAAAAGGGTACAACCACAAAATTATTATTATTTTTTTTTGCTGTTAACTCCACCACCTGGGAACACCATGGATTTCCATCGCCATTTGTGATACCAGCATTCCCGTACGCATCGTATTTATGCGTACACTCAGGGTAAAGCATGCGCCGAAGGGATTTGTAGAATATTTTGAGGAAATAATCGCTGATCTACATGAGCATCATCATTGCATGCAGTTAGCGTGCACCTCTGAATCAGGCCCCCAATCTCTGTCCGTGTGTGTACACATGATACGAAGCATGAATGAATATGAAGACGCATCCCCATGTATAAGCACACAGTTGCGGCTGCAATAGCGTGCAACTCTGAATCAAAACCTATGTTTCAGCTAAACTTGACCCCACGCCTGTATCTCCCAAGACAGCTCGCCTTCCCCTTTGCCCAACCACCCAGAAATCCAGGTAAATCCATGTTGAGATTAGTGGCTGGCAGGACATAGGCGTCATCACTGACTGAGTGCCTGTACTTACACACAGCAACACAGCAACTTCTTTACTGTCATTCTCCAGCAGACGGAGTCTGTTCCTGAGCTCTCCTTGTAGTTGGGCATCAGGGATCCCACCTCTGACCATGACAAGGCGGATGCTAAAATCTACAAAACAAGAACATTAACTGCCTCATAATTCCAGATTATCACTGAACAAGATACATCGTATATTCAGTGGTACATAATCATCTGTGTAGCCTACACCTCCCGGGGAAATGATTCATGGGATTGTCCTCCCATTATCTACTTATCCTTCCACATGCAGCAAGCAATCTGTCACCCTCCCCACAGGAGCTCCATAATTACCAGCGGTGCAGCCAGGAGTAGGCCTGCATCATGCACACCCAGCACCAGCAGTTCAGTCCTCTCACACTTGTTCAACAAAGCTCTATAGAAGAAATTGAATAAAACTGGATGGAGCCCTGCAGGAAAGGCCCTCAAATGCTACATGGGTGCAAGTGCAGAAAGTGAACGGATTGTCCAAAAGTGTAAAAAAAAAAACAATTAGCTCATAAGCATATTTTGCACAATTCTTCCCCCATTTTCTATCAAAATGATGGCGAGTGGGAATAGGTTCCCTTAACTGTTCTGTTATCCAAATTGAAGCAAGGGTTGCAATCCGTGGCCTGTGTAACCTTTAGGTCCATTAGTGATATGGTTTTTAATTTGAAAATCGTGGGAGCCCTATATATAGCTGAACAATGGGATAGTCACACACACCGCCATTTAGAAACAGTAGTAAAAAAATAAAAATTGTTTATCACTTCAATATAAAATTCAGACACACAGACATTATTATCATATATTTAGCAGATAATAGTTTTTAATCAGATACTGATTCCTTACAAAGTGTCATCTCCACACAGTGTATCGGTGATCTTTGAGCAATTGCGCAAAGCAAGAAGCTCCAGTATGCCTACTCTGTACTGTATTAGGATAGGAAAGTCTTCCCTCCTCCCTGGCTGTCTCCTCTGTCTGACTGCTTTCTGGGTTTTTTCTCACGTTGCTCTGGGCTGAACTTAACAAATCATTGAGCTAACTATGAATAGTTTTTTTATATATTCGCACACAGCATGCTATACATATTGGTTGATGTAATTCGTATGTACACTGTATGTTTGCAAATAAGTTTTTGTACAGGATGCTTATGATTATAGGTTGATTAATAGAATATATTATATATTTTTTAATAGATAAGGCATTTTACCCATATATATTTGTGATTAATTTACACCACTATAGCGCTGCTTATATTTTCTATAGCAGGAGCCCCATGCCTTAGTGCAGGGGCGTTTCTAGAGAGGAGGGGGCCTGTGTGCAGCCTCCTCTCTGTCTGGTGGCCGGCAGTGCACTGAACTTTGCGCGGCCAGCTCTGGTGTTACAGACTCTGAACACTAGAGTGTGCCTAGAGTCTATAGAGTATGCGCAGGTCACCGGGAAAATGGCTGCGGCGGTCATTTTCCCTGTACTGCGCACGCGCAAATGACGGGAAAACGTCGGCGGCGCCCATTTTCCAGTTGTTTTTACAGCGCCGGACCCCCAGCCCGACGTCGGACTCTGGAGAGGTAAGTAATACTATGGGTGCAGGGTGTGCGGTGCGGGGCCCCACTGGACCCAGGAGCCCGTGTGCCCCGCACACCCTGCACCCATTATAGATACGCCCCTGCCTTAGTGCCTTTCCCAAACCTCCGCCAGCCCTAGGCGGGCTTGGATGCCCATAGGCCAGTGGTTCCCAAACTTTTTTGAATCACAGCACCCTAGTGCATCAGCATTGTTTTCACGGCACCCCTAAGCCAAAAGTTTGTTATTCAGAAATTCAGAAAAAAAATGTAGTGAAGTAAATTGTGGCTACCTGTCATCCTTAGGTTCACTTAAGTCATACTTGCCTACCCTCCCGATTTGGTCGGGAGCCTCCCGAAAATCAGGTGCCGCTCCCGACCTCCCGGGAAGGCAGGCAATTCTCCCGGCTGCCGCCCAACCCTCCTATCCCCCCGCATTGACCCCTGCAACCCCCGCAGCGGGGGGGGGGGCGGTGACGCGATTCGTGTCATTTTGGCCCCGCCCCCTGCTACACAATGCCTATTTTATTGGCATTGCATGGCGGGGGCGGGGCCAAACTGACGCGATCGCGTGACCCCACCCCCACCATGCCTTCAAGTGATGTCACCCGCCCGGCAACTCCCCCTTGTACTGGCCACGCCCCCCCCCCCCCCCCCCTGTCCTGCCGATCTGGCTGCTCCCTCCTGGAAGGAGCAGCCAGAAAGTCGGCAGGTATGAGTTAAGTAGTGGTGGACAGGGTGCCACCTCTGTTTGTCCATATATTTACATTACATTGACCATAAAGAATTTGATTTGGTGCTGGACCACCAACCTGAGGCACCCTTGCAAGTGTCCCAAGGCACCCCAGTGGATCCCAAACTGTGCTGCGGTGCACAGTTTGGGATCCACTGCCCTAGGCATTTGCATAGTTTGCCTATGCCTAGGGTCGGCTCTGCTGCCACCAGCATTAAGTAAAATAATGATGTCTCTGAAAGTGGTGCCCCCAGGTTCCGGCACCCTAGGCAGCTGCCTAATAGTAGGCTTGGCTACACAATAACACCCATCTTGCTCCGTGCTCCTACAGTATGATCCTCCACAGTAATTTACAGCAGGAGCACTTGCTCAAATCAGGTCACTCTCCGAGTCCAATGTTACTTCACGTTGTACATTGGATAATTTGCACTTTGTAAATGATTTCCATAGACATTATAAAATGACTTTTTACTCAGAAGCTTATTACTTGTGCAGTATTTACAGGAACTGTCTGGCAATACCCACAATACAAATGTGCAGATATGGAAGCTTTTAGCATGAAACAATTAAATTCTGCGTTTCAGTGACAATGCTTACACATGATCACCCAGCAACATCTCTTATAGGTACTGCAGAGCCGTAACTAGACTTTTTTGTGCCCTGTGCCAAAAATAGCATTGGCGCCCCTCCCTATTTTTTAAATAGGGAGATAACACACCAGAAAAAGGGCCATGGCCTCATGGGGAAGGGCCAGGGAAGAGATAGGGGAGGCCAGGAGATTCTGGGGATAAAAGAAGAGGAAGCTACAAGTGAGAATGATAATAAACAGGAAATTGACAGGCCCAAACAGCGCCCTCTGCCCTGCGGTGCCCTGTGCCATGGCACAGGCCGCACTACTCTAGTTACGGCCCTGAGGTACTGTGAGGAGCAATGCCAGCCATATTTCTTAATAGTGAAGGGAAATTCCTAGGGCAGCCTGTAGTAATTTTATGCAAAATTCCGCTCGCAGTGTCTCCCAGCCGCAGCCTGTCAATCAGTCAGGCATTTAGGAGGCGGAGCGGGGGCGATCCCTGGCAGCGTTTTCCGGGAGGGACGAGGTCAGATTCTGCGTGGGTGCACGCAGACTTCCTGGCCTCGCAAGCTGCCAGGACCCGGCCAGGCTGCAGGAAGCTTTAGCCTGGCCTAAGGATGGTCGCGATTGTTCTGATGGTGACCCCAGGCTGCGACCAGTCGCAGCGTTGGGATCATGCAGATGCAGCAGGGAGGTGTGTGACAGCTCCTTCTGCATTTGCATTTTAAATGGATGGAATTGCACAGCTGCTTGTGTGCGGCTCTGCAATTCCGTCCATCTCTGAATCAGGCCCTGTGTGTGCAGCAGCCCTTATCCAGAATGGAATCGGTATTTAATGCTGGCAGCTGAATAGCCGCCAGATCAAATACCGACAGCGGAACCCCCACGGATCTAGTTCCCGACTGGTGCTGGTAGTTAACCTAACCCTCCCCTCTCCCCCCCTATCCCTCCCTTAGTGGTGCCTAACCTTAACCTCCCCCCCTAGTGCCTAACCCTAACCCAGGGTTGCCTACCCTCCCGATTCGGGCAGGAGCCTCCCGATAAACGGGTGCAGCTCCCGCCCCCCCGGAAAGGCAGGCAAGCCTCCCGCATGCCGCCGATCCCCTGTCTCCCCCCCGCCAGTACCTGATAAACCCCCTTCAGCGGGGGGCCACTGACGCGATTCGCGTCATTTTGGCCCCGCCCCCTGCTTTACAATGCCTGTATTTCGGCATTGTGTAGCAGGGGCGGGGCCAAAATGATGCAATCGTGTGGCCCCGCCCCTGTCACACCCGGAAACTGCCTTCAGCCCGCCCGGCCACGCCCCCTGTTCTGCCGATCTGGCTGCTCCCTCCCGGAAGGAGCAGCCAGATAGTCGGCAAGTATGCCCTAACCTCCCCCCCTAGTGCCTAACCCTAACCTTCCCCCCGTTAGTGCCTAAACTAAACCCCCTCTCCCCGCACCCTAACCCTCCCTGGGGGGGTGCCTTACCCTAACCCGCCCTGGGGGGGTGCCTTACCCTAACCCCCCCTAGTGGTGCCTATCCCTAACCCCCCGGGGGGTGCCTAGCACTAAGTCCCCTGGGGGTCCCTAAACCTACCCCCCCCCCAGCGGCTAGACGCTAGGCTTACCTTTGTTCGGTATCCCGGGTGTCTGTATTTTGTATTGGGGCTAATTATAGGCGTCGGGATTTTGACGCCTATCTCTAGTACCCTGTTGGGCCACCAGTATCCTGACTGCATCCCATCCAAGATTTTCATAAATGCCAACTATTCTGAAAGCTTGCTGTATTGGGGCTTCAAATATCTTGCGGTCATGACATTATATTTGTCAGCAAGATACATTGTTTACTAGACCTAATGACTGGTTGCTCTGTGTCAATTCAGGACCTGTGCAAAACATATCCTGGCCAATTTCCTTCCCTTAGGCATGAATCACAAGATACTTCCTTTTCCACACAAATGAGTTACAGTAATCTGGTGTCATATTGTTAGGCGGGTGGAGTGTCATTTACTGACTCCAACACTGGGATTGTGGAAGCATTTTTTAAAAAAATAGCACAAATATCAATACATGTTACAGGTATGTAAGAATGGGTGTACCCACACTATGGAGGTGGGTGTAGGTCTGTAGCAGAGTTATACCTCTTTTCCACCAAAAACCCAGGTCCGACCTGGGTTTTTGGACATGGTTCCAACCCTGGTCAGACCCATTTACACTGCACCTTTGATCTGGGTTACTCCCAGGTCAGCCCTGTTCACACTGAACTCAGGTCTGCCCTGCTAAACCTGTGAGGTCATAAAAAGTGGGAGGTGACTGCTCCACAACCACCAATCCGCTCATTTTAGGCATGACCCAGGTCAGATAACCCGGGTTGCACCGTTTACACTGCACCATTACCTGGGTCCATCCTGGGTCCAACCCTGGTAGCTACCTGGGTTGGATTGCAGGGTCACTTGACCCAGGTTATTTTTCAGGGACCCTTTTACACTGAGCTGCGACCCGGGTAGACCCAGCAAAAACCCAGGTTTTTGCTCTGGTGTAAAAGGGGTATAAGAGATCAGGATTGTAGAATATATAGTATTATGACCATAATGGAGACATATACTAGGCAAAAAAAATGTAAAAACTTTGCGCTGGATTTTCCCCGAAAACGCACAGTTTTTCCTATTCATTGTGGGAAAGGAACATAGCTTTATTCACGCAGCTTCAAAGTACAGTTAAGTAAGTTACATTTTTCCTAAAATCGTTATTTTAAGGACAAATTGTTGGGACTTGCTTTAGAACCCCAAGACGCCCCTCCCCAATAACTAATTAAGCAACTGGAAGTTTCCAATTAGCTTCATTACTCCAATAATTACATGTTATTATTGGTTGTTAAAACCAATAATGGCCTTAAATTTCCCCAAAATTAAATTTTTCATTCATTTATTTACCCCAAATATAATTAAAGCATTTACTTAAATGAAGAATAATTGCATTCTTATGTTTTTATTTATTTATGTTTTTAAATTGGCCTAAAAGTACACCAAAAAGTACTTTGTCTTATACTTTTTTTTTGCATTTTTCGATTTGTTCGCTTGTTATAAAATGAAAAAGAAGTTTACTTTTTATAATTTTTTTAATTTAAAAAAACAAAATGCACAATTCAGCCATACAATGCATTTTTAAAAGACAATATATTTTTCTTTGGGACAGTAATGACCATTATTACTGTTACCCAATATTGTTTTTTTTTATTATTTTTTTAAGGTACAGGCTTTTTCCAAATTTTTTCTTTTAATTTCCTGCAGGGTTTTGCCTGAAAAAAAATTGTGACCGATTTTTTTTTTTTATTGGATACCATGGGTATCAAGTGCACGCATACCCGCGGTAATAGAAAATTTGGCGCGTTCATTTTTGCTGGTAAAACCTTGATGCCAATTGAATATGCCAATAATGTCAATGCTAAAAAGTGCTGAAATCCTGCTGACCAACATAAAATACACCAAAGGAATGTCCCAGTTCACATGATGTATCAGAGATGATCTGACTGGATGTCTCGGTTAGGAATTTAAGGGAGATTTACTAAAGCTTCTAAAACAGACAAGTGGTGCTGTTGCCCATAGCAACCAGTCAGATTCAGGGGCAGAACTATGGGAGACAATGGAGACGCCTGCCGCCGGGCTACAGCACTGAAGGAGCACCTCTTCCATTGCCCACAATATATTATTATTATTAAATTTTATTTATAGGGCACCACAAGTGGTCCGCAGCGCCATACATACAGTAAAGGGTACACAGAACATTACATTACAATACAGTAACCAAAATATAAACAGAACACAAGTAACAATTAGCAACACAATTCTCCATACACAGTACAGCTCTGAAGGTGAAGGCTGTCATAGACAGGGCCGTAGCTAGGGTAGTGCGGCCAGTGCCATCGCACAGGGCACCACAGGTCAGGGGGCGCTGTTTGGGCCTGTCAAACTTCTGTTCATTATCATTCTTGCTTGTAGCTTCCTCTTATTTCATCCCCAGCATCTCCTGGCCTCTGCTATATCTTCCCTGGACCTTCCCCATGAAGCCATGGCCCTTTTTGGGGTGCATTATGTCCCTTTAAAAAATGAGGGGGGCGCCAATGCTCTTTCTGGCACAGGGCACCAAAAAGTCTAGCTAAGGCTCTGGTCATAGAAGTGCTAGAGAAGAAGGCTGTGAGACAGTGGGGAGGAGGACCCTGCTCCTAGGAGCTTACAATCTAGGGGAGAGGGGAGACAGACAGATGACATGAGGCATGAGTGTGTAGAGGGGGACCTGAGTGCAGGAAGTAGTCGAGGTAGAGATGGCTGAGGTGGGAGGGACAGAGACCTGGTAACATGGTTATGTGGTGGAAGGGTATGCTTTGATGAACAGGTGGGTTTTCAGTGCACATTTGAAGCTGTGCAGGGTCGGGGAGAGCCTGATCGAGCGAGGAAGCTCATTCCAGTGGAGGGGGGCTGCACGGGCAAAATCTTGGACACGAGCATGAGATGAAGTAACCATAGTGGAGGAGAGGTAACAGTCATTGGCAGACCGGAGTGAGCGGGAGGGAGTGTGTAAGGAGATGAGGTTGGAGATGTAGGGAGCAGTAGAGTTAGAGAGGGCCTTGTATGTGAAGGTGAGGAGTTTGAAGAGGATTCTGTAGGGGAATGGGAGCCAGTGAAGGTTTTGGCAGAGGGGAGCAGCAGAAGTGGAATGGCAGGAGAGGAAGATAAGTCTAGCTGCAGCATTGAGAACAGACTGGAGGGGGGCAAGATGGCAATGTGGGAGGCCAGTAAGCAGAAGGTTGCAGTAGTCAAGCCGAGAAATGATTAATGAATGAATAATCCATTTGGTAGCATTCTGGGAGAGGAAAGGCTTAATGCGAGCGATGTTGCGTAGCTGGAACCGACAGGATTGTGCCAGAGATTGAATATGGGGGGTGAAGGAGAGAGTGGAGTCAAGGGTGACACCCAAACAGCGAAATTGGGGTACAGGGGAAATGATGGTGTTGTCAACAGTGATAGCGAGATTGGATGGAGTTGAGACTCTATTAGGGGGAAAGATGATGAGTTCGGTTTTGTCCATGTTGAGCTTCAGAGAGCACTCAGACATCCAGGAAGAGATGGCAGAGAGTCATCTGGATACCTGAGAGAGGACAAAAGGGGAGAGCTCAGGAGAGGAGAGGTATAGTTGCGTGTCATTGGCATAGAGGTGGTTTTGGAGGCCGAAGGAGCTGATGAGTTCTCCTAGTGTAGAGGTGTACAGGGAGAAGAGCAGTGGGCCCAGGACAGAACCCTGCGGGACACCAATGGGAAGGGTGGAGGGGGGGGAGGTGGAGCCAGAGGCAGACACTGAGAAGGAGCGGTTGGTGAGGTAAGAGGTGAACCAGGCATGGATGGTGTTAGAGATACCAAAGGTCTGAAGGGTGCAGAGGAGGAGAGTATGATCCACTGTGTCGAAGGCTGCAGAGAGATCCAGGAGGATGAGTAGAGAGAAGTGGCCCCTGGATTTTGCTGCAAGCAGGTCATTGGTGACTTTGGCCAGGGCAGTTTCAGTGGAGTGAAGTGGGCGAAAGCCAGATTGAAGAGGATCAAGGATAGAGTTGTCAGAGAGATAGCTGGTGATGCGGCTGTAGACAAGCCGCTCAAGTAGTTTGGAGGCAAAAGGGAGAAGAGAAATGGGGCGGTAATTGGCGGGTGAGGACAGGTCGAGGTTGGGTTTTTCAAGAATAGGTGTGACAAGAGCATGTTTGAATGAGGAGGGAAAGATACCAGTGGAGAGAGATAAATTGAAAAGTTGAGCAAGGTGGGAGCAGGCAGTGGAGGAGAGGGAGCATAGAAGGCGAGAAGGGAGGGGGTCAAGGGGGCAGGTTGAAGGGGGAAAGGACAAGATGAGGGAGTGGACCTCATCGCCCATGGTGGGGCTGAAGGAGAACAAGGTGGGATGGCCGGGAGGTACGGATGGCGGGGGAGGTAGGGTTACAGCAAAGAGATTGAAGGAAATACTGTGAATAATTGCCTCAATTTTGGAAGAGAAGAAGGAGGCAAAGTCAAATGCAGTGAGGGAGGATGGGAGGGGTGGAGGGGGGGGACGAAGGAGAGTGTTGAAAGTACCAAAAAGGCGGTGGGGATTGGAGGACTGAGAGGTGATGAGCGACTGGAAGAAGGATTGCTTGACGAGGAGAGGGCTGAGCTGTATGAAAAGAGGACAAACTTGAAGTGAAGGAAGTCCGCCAGAGAGCGGGATTTCCTCCAGAGGCGCTCGGCTGTGCGCGAGCACTTTTGGAGAAACCGGGTCAGTTTGGAGTGCCAGGGTTGGGGTTTAGACTGACGGAGGGGGACAGAGGAGGTGGGGCAACAGAGTCAAGTGCAGAAGTGAGGGTGATGTTGTAGAAGGAGGCTGAAGGAGAGTAGCAAGTGATGAGGACAGGACAGCAGGGTCAAGAGACTCAAGATTGCGTCTGGTGATGGTGGCTTTGGGTGAGGGGAGGAGTGGAGGAGTTGAGAGAGTGAAGGAAAGCAGATGGTGGTCAGAGAGGGGGGAGGAAGAGTTGGAGAAGTCAGAGAGAGCACACAGATGGGTGAAGACAAGGTCAAGGGAGTGGCCGAGACAGTGGGTAGCGGTGGAGGTCCATTGAGAAAGTCCAAAGGAGGAGGAGAGGGCAAGAAGATTGGTGGATGCAGGATTAGTGATGTCAATAGGGATGTTAAAGTCACCAAGGATTATAGAGGGAAGGTCAGCAGAGAGGAAGTGGGGAAGCCAGGCAGCAAAGTTGTCAAGGAATAGGGTTGGGGAGCCTGGGGGACGGTAGATGACTGCAACACGGAGATGAATGGGATAGAAGAGACGGATAGAGTGTACCTCAAAGGTGGAGAAAGAATGTGAGGGCTCAGGTGGGATAATGCGAAAGGTGCAGTTGGGGGATAAGAGGATGCCCACTCCGCCGCCTTGGCGGTTGTCAGGTCTGACAGAGTGGGTGAAGGCGAGGCCCCCATAGGAGAGCACAGCGGGGGAGGCAGTGTCATAGGAGGAGAGCCAGGTTTCGGTGATGGCGAGAAGATTTAGAGAGTGTGAAATAAAAAGGTTGTGGATATCAGGCAGTTTATTGGTGACAGATCTGGTGTTCCAGAGAGCACAGGAGAATGGGAGGGAGGGGATGGGAATATGTGGATGAGATTGTCTGGGTTGTGGGTGAGGGCGTGTGGGCTAGATCTAAGGGGAAGGTGTAAGCCGGTGGATGTGGTTGGTATGGGGCAGGGGCGAGGAGGCATGGTGACTGACTCAGGGTGGAGGGAGAGTGAAGGTTGACAAGAGAGCAAGTAGGAGGTGGGCAGGAAAGCACAGCAGAGGATGCAGCTAATTAGAGGGGAGGCACACAATTAGGAAGTGTGATATGGTGGTGAGGTAGTGGAAGAGACTAGGTAAATAGTGTTGGAGGAATAAAATTTAAAATGATGAGTAGGAAATAATACACTGGTAAGAAGTAGATTTAGATAGGGTATTCATGTGTATATAAAGCAAATGACATTATTTGGGATGTGCAATCAGAGGTTTTTCCAAAACTGAAATTTCAGTGCAAGAAGCTGCAGCTGAGGAGAAAGGTTTTGCAGTGTCCAAACCAGGGAGATCAGTGTAGGGTGTGCAGGTTTTGCAGTGTCCAAACCAGGGAGATCAGTGTAGGGTGTGCAGGTTATGCAGTGTCCAAACCAGGGAGATCAGTGTAGGGTGTGCAGGTTATGCAGACTGCAGAAGTTTGTTTTGATGATTTTGGTGACTCACTGTGTAGCTTGAGTGTAGTCCATCATTGTTAGTGTTGGCTTGCAGTGTTTTTTCCATTTGTTTTCCATTGGTTTTACGCCGGTCTAACGCTAATATTGATTTTAAATGCACAAAATACTTTAAAACTGAACACTTCAGAACTGGACGCCCGAACAGCCTACCAGCCTACACTGAACTACAATATATAAGGCAAGAAACAGCCTGATTACCCCCACCCCCTTGCAAACAGCTCTCCACCCCCAGCAGAGAGTGCTAATCAAATCTGTGCATAGTGAAGGCCTGTATACAAGTCTAATTCCCTTTAATCTACAAACATAGTACAATTTTAAAACATCTTACAAAAACTAATATCAGTTTACCTATGCAATGTAATAGCTGCTAATATTCACCCCACTTAGGGCTGTAACTATGTATGCAGACCAACTGCGTACATTATATATCTATAGATATACTTATATTATATATATATATACATATTTATATATAGATATCTACATAGATATATTAAAATAACTATATAGATATCTATATATATCATTATCTATATAGATATATATCTATATAGCTATATCTGTATATATACTGTGTATGTATGTATATATATATATATATATAGATAGATATATAAATATATCTATATAGATAGTAACAGTAGATAGATAGATATGAGATAGATAGATAAATAGAAGATAGATAGATAGATACATATGAGATAGATAGATAAATAGAAGATAGATAGATAGATATATAGATAAATAGAAGATAGATAGATAGATAGATAGATAGATAGATAGATAGATAGATAGATAAATAGAAGATAGATAGATAGATACATAGAAAGATACATAGAAGATAGATAGATAGATAGATAAATAGAAGATAGATAGATAGAAGATAGATAGATAGATAGATAAATAGAAGATAGATAGATAAATAGAAGATAGATAGATAGATAGATAGATAAATAGAAGATAGATAGATAGATAGATAGATAGATAGATAGAAGATAGATAGATATATAGATAAATAGAAGATAGATAGATAGATAGATAGATAGATACATAAATAGAAGATAGATAGATAGATAAATAGAAGATAGATAGATAGATGTACATTAATATCTATAAAGGATCTACAGATATGTCCTCTTGCATCTTTGCTGCGTACGCGACAAATTGCGCCCGATTTTTCGGGTAACTCCCCACACCCCCGGAAGGGTAGGCATTTCTCCTGAATTTCTGCCCACTTCCTAGTGAATTGGGCAGAATGGGGAGCATTTCTGCAGCGATCGCGGGTATCCATGCAGGGGGCGGGGCTTAATGATGCGATTATTCATGAATTGCGTCATTTGACCCCGTCCCCTATCTAAATTCGGGCCAATTGCGGCAATTTACCGCAGGGAGCAGTGCTTAATGACGCAACTCATCAGGCACCTCCACCCGTCGCCACCCTCCTGCTTCTCTTACCCAGGCTTCTCCCAGGAAGAGAAAAAAAAATGTAGGCACGTATGCACCGAATAAGGGTACTGCTTGCAGCGAGTCGCCTGCGATTTAATGGTAGAAGTAGTGGGGGGAGGGGGTGTGTGTCAGTGTGTTGGGGCCCCAGAAAGACCACCCCTGTCACCCCATCCATAATCCAGTCCTGGGTTAACTGGCCGCACTGGGTGTCATCGACCTCAGTGCCGCCACTGTATGTACAATCAACATTTGATTGGCGTGTCACATTTGTTCTGTATTATGGCAGGCTTGCCTACCCTCCCGATTTGGCCGGGAGCCTCCCGATTTTCGGGTGCCGCTCCCGGCCGCCCGGAAAGGCAGGCAAGCCTCCTGGAAGCTTGCGACCCTCCCAACCTCCCCCCTGAAACAAACGGAAACCCCCGCAGCGGGGGGCCCGGTGACGCGATTCGCGCAGAATCGCGTCATCGTGGCCCCGCCCCCTGCTTCACAATGCTGAAAATAACAGCATTGTGAAGAGGGGGCGGAGTCACGATGACGCGATCGTGCGTCCCCGCCCCCAGTGTGCCACCAAATGGCCGCCCCTACCCCCGGCTCCGCCCCCAATGGCTGGCCCCCGCCCCCTGCTATTAGCCGACAATCAGCTCCCTCCCGGAAGGCTGGAGCTGATTGTCGGCAAGTATGTATTATGGCATTATTTGGAAAAACAAGGCCACGGCAGCAGCAAGAAAACATCCTTACCTGATACTAAGGCATCGGTTTGATCAGCTTTTTTTTCTGATTTATCTTTAAGGCAATCATTAATGTGGACGAAGTCTGAACTGGAAGATGCGGCTGTAAGACAGAAAGTATTTATTTATTTATTTTATTATAATAAATTATTATAGTATTTATTTTATTTATTTAGCTCCTAGTAAAAGTCAATTAGATGCTATAAGCCCTATTTTGGCAATAAATTATCGCAATCGCGATAATTCCACAAATGCGCAATTCAATTATTATGTGATAATTGCATAAACTGAAACCGGCTATAAGTTTTCACCATCTCAGAGCAGGTGAAAAATAAGGGCAAAATCTCTATTTTTGGCGAAAAATTTAGGGATTTGTTTCAGAACCCTGTGGACACCCCCCTAATAATAAATTAGCCAAAAAGTTGTGTTTAATTAGTGTAATTTGTGCAAAAACGACATGTCAATTTTAGGTCAAAAAAATAAAAGTAGTGGAAAATGGGTTTAATGTAGTGAGCCTGGTACTTTGGGGGCTGTATGGATGTGACAGGTGTTTTAAACATTTGTTTACCCATAACAGTACCCCATGTTAGTGTACCCCCACTTTACATCCAGCAGTTATCATTTTTTAACACTTAGGCAATACGTAGATAACAGCCAATTGACCAATTTAAGAACCCAAAATACTTTTATTACGGCCATTAATACACTTCTATATTGATTTCCTATGTCATTTAGGGGCCTATTCATCATACCTAAACTTTCTCTGGAGGTAATTAGGTTTAGAACTCGCATGGAGTTCTACCTAATTACCAGAGGAATTCATCATTCCTCCTCCCCATAACTATCTATTGCGAAAAGGTGCCATTTTTGCGATGACAGCTATCTACACTAACTTACCGCAGCTGGAATCCGTGCTGCGCATGCGCTGTTACATTCGTTAACCCAGCGCATGCGCAGCACTACCTACAGCCGCGGTAATTTTGTGTGTCCCCCAACCCCCCCTCCTCCCTCCGCTCACCTCCCCCCTGTCCCCGACTTACCTGCTCGCGCAGCAGCCTCAGGCTCTCTCTGCTATGCTGTCATGTGTTCTCCCCAGCAAAACTCAGTAGTTTAGAAAAAAAAAGTGTTTTTTTTTCTAAACTTTATTGTGTTCTGCTGGGGAGAACACATGACAGCATAGCAGACAGAGCCTGAGGAGAGTCCAGAGCGCCGGAGGGAGACGCCGGGGGACCTGCCCAGCTGAAAGCAGGTAAGTGTTACCTACTATACACCACCTCACAGTGGCGAATAGTAACACCATCAAATTCCGAAAATACTTAACTTTCGGAATTTGATGAATACCATAATTTCCATATCCCCATACTAATGGGGAGTGTGGAAATTAACGCAGGTGGACTTAGCACGGAAGCGCGCAGTGCAGGGATAGGCGATAATATTGCGCAATAACGGGCAATAGGTGCGATAATATCGTCGGCAATAAATTATCAATTTATCGTGGCTAATTGAATACGGCCCATAGACTGAGAGTGCACGCATGCACACCATGACGGCCAGAGGGAGGGCGGAAGGAACCGAACAGAACCAGAAGATTATTAGAACTAGACTGTTTGAAGTTGTTCTGGAACACTGAAATAGTCCATCCGGGAGCAGCCAAACTATTTTTCTATCTTTAACATTGCCGTATACTTTTCGTGTTCCCAGGGATACTTCAAGGCAACCCATAGAACTGCTATGTACAGTATAGAAAAAATAAGGCTGAAAGTAGACTTATGTCTGTGTTTTTATTTCTGAAAAAAAAAAAATCTTAAAATGTGTCTGTGTTTTTATATACTCTTTTCCTTGGCACACTATAGGTCCCAGCTGGCCCTGGTACCAGGGCATGTTGGCACTTGTGGTCCTTCAAGTGTCAGCTTGTCCTGGCAGCCATTTTGCCGCTTGTAGTTCACCAAAGACAAAGAAATAGTTTTTTTCTCCTATTATTAAACATTTATTAAAAAAGTGGTGATGTTCCCACAGTGACCAATCATATTTTAGCCATTATTTCTCTATTGCATTCTACAAAATGATAGCCAGAATCTACATGCTCTGGGAAACAGCTCCACTCTTCGTTTAGTAAATCTACCCCAAGGTTTTGCTTGCACTAGGGCTGGCTTTACTCAGGAGGCTATCCCTGATGCCAACTGGCCTTTGGCTGGTTTGTAAGTACGGGTACTCCCTCTATGGTTCCACCAGTCCAGGCTGGCAAAGCTCAGTCCTGGACACCCAGATATAACATATAAGTGGGCACCCTACTTCGGTTTTCCCCCTGATTTTGGGATAACCAGCACTCGTTAAAAAGTGGAGGGAACAACCTGAGATTATATTACTTTTTCCTTCTTTGGTTTTCACACACAGAAGTTGGCAGACAAAGGGCCAGTGATTCAGAATTGTACACAAACCCGATGCTGTGCATACATCTCCATAGCCAACATAAATGATAAAAAAGTAACAAGGAGCTGGGGCCACAAGTGGGGACTCGTAAGCGGGAGAGCCGAGACGAGAGGAAGCATGTACTAATTCCCCAGGCCCCCCCGGACCTGTTTGAGGCACCCGGGAGGGGCCAGCTGTTGAGGGGGACAAATGCTACACTTCGCTGCACAAGGTGGGCCTGGTTCAGAGGCTTGCTCTGAATCAGGGCGTCCCTTTTTTTAAATAATTCCGGCCTCCAGGCCGCTCGCACAGCTGTGGGTGACCACCCACAGCTTGTGAGAGCGGCCTGACGATGGTCGCGATTATCGTGACCATCGGCATTACCAGGAGACCCTTGTGGTAGGGTGTCAGCACTCGCAATGCCAAGTGGACTTCCTGCTCTAATAGAGCTGGAAGTCCACTACTAACATCACGAGTGATGTCAATATGACCGCCCACAAACGGCCTACAAAACGGGGCGAGCTGTCGATCAACAATCGACAGCCGCCCCGTTTTGTTGCGAGTCCCGGAGCGAGTGATTTCTCACTCGCTACGGGGATTGTGCACGCCGCATGTGCGCATTGGCCCACCATCGACCCGCTTGCGAGCGGGTCTGAATCAGGCCCAGTATTTTTTAGTGATTTTTTTTTTTTTTTTAGGAGGGGAAGTGGCCATGGCCCCCAGTTTTGGACAAGCCCCCTCCTGTTCGTTGGGCACTATGTTACCCATCATTGATCTAGGTGAATAGGACAGTTTGATTCTTGATTACAGGAGCCTCCAGATAAAAAAAATAATGCCACTTTTTTAATTAACCTGATACTCTCAAACATCGATAGATATTAAGAGAACTACAAACACAATGATAGCAGTGATCTAAAAAAAACAACATTTGTAAATAGTCTGAGAAATAGATGTATCCTTATAATGCTAACTCCATGTACTTGGTGATCAAATATTTCACTTAATCTAGTACTGCAATCTCCAAATTTAGAAAAGAATTGCACTGTGTTTGTGTATTTGACAATAACTACACTACATATAATATATACAGTATATCACAGTTTAATGTCTCAGTGTATCGTAAAATTAAAGCATAGAGTAAATAAAATCACACAATCATTTTTTTATTATTTCAATGTTTGACTCATCAAAATAGCCACCTAGCAGAGATAACTGCCGAACACACCCGTGGCGGTCTTTCTGCAGTGGAAATCAAGTATTGTTTGTTAAGTTTTTCCAAACAGTGTTTCAAAAGCTCCCACAAATATGTTGCACTTGTAGTCACCCTTCCCAGTAGCGTCACTGGGGTCGCTGACATCCACTGTGCTAAATAGACCCAGCGCATGCCACAGATGCGCCCACCTGAAAAGGTGTCACCACCTTGGATTGGTGACTCCCAGTGTAGTCAGCACCCCTATAGTGATGTCATATTATGTTGTTATGGCAAGTTGACGACTCTGGGTCCAGCAAAAGAGCTCCAGACCATTACACTTCTTCTTCCATATAATACAGGTTGAGTCTCCCATATCCAAATTGCTTGGGACCAGGGGTATTTTGGATAACAGAATATTCCGTAT